>CM035416.1:126963211-127645711 GCA_020310875.1 Ceratopteris richardii | reverse complement strand
TTGATGAAGATATGGGAAACCTTGGATTATAGTGGTCTAAATGTGGTTCAATCTGTTCATTTTTTGGTTATAAGTCTTGGAAAAAAGCTTGCTAGAGTTAAAAATGGTCACTATGTGACTAGCTCCTACATACGTTCAACTAGCCTATGTTGTAGAGATTGATTGTCTTAGTGTAGGAGACCACTTTCTATGAGATGTGTTTTTTCACAAAGCACCAATAGTGTAAGCATATAAAATGCATTGGAAATGTCTGAACAAACTCTAAGAAAGAGGCATTTTGCATTACAGAGGTGCAAAAACCTCTACTTGTCGAGGACATTTGCACTTTCTCATTGCATTGGGGTTCACACACACACACACATACATACATACATACATACATAAACACATACATACATACATACATAAATACACACATAAACACATACATATATATATATATATATCTCTATATATATATATATACATACATATATACATACATACAAACATACACACACACAGACATACATACATATACATATATATATATATATATACATATACATATACATATATATATATATATATATATATATATATATATATATATATATATATATATATATATATATATATATATATATATATATAGGTGTGTGTATAAGTATATTTATATACTAGTGTCTGTGTGTGTATAGGTGTATATATATATATATATATATATATATATATATATATATATATATATATATATATATATATATATATATATATATATATATATGTGTGTGTGTGTGTGTGTGTGTGTGTGTGTTTGTTTGTGCATATATATATATATATATATATATATATATATATATATATATATATATATATATATATATATATATATATATATACATATATATATATATATATATATATATATATATATATATATATATATATATATATATATATATATATATATATATATATATATATACACACACATACATACATAGATATATCCACATCTACATACAAATATACACACACACACATATGCATACACACTACAACACATGGAGGGTATACCGAGGCTTCTACCGAGGAAATTGAACGCGCGTAATTTTTGTGCAACGTCGGTGTTGGGGTCGGTATGTGCGTCGGAAAGATAACGCCAGTATAATCATCGGTATAAACGTCAGTATATGCGCCGGTATGAGCGTCGATAATACCAATGCTCATACAAACTCTCATACCGATGCCTCTACTGGGCGTACCGACGCCCATACCGACGATTGTACTAGGCGTACTGATGCCTATACCGACGACCTTATGTGCACAATTTTTTTTGGGCAGAGTGTGTTGTCTATTGCTACAACATGATGTTGTTTAGCAAAAGACAATACAATCTGCCCAACTTTAAACTGAGTACATGTGTTATGTACTCTAATGAAAACCAAAACATGACTTTATATGAGCAAAAATGAACCATGAATCATGTACAAAAAGTTGTATATCCATAAATTAAAGATGTACAAGAGTGTGACAAAGCACTTCGATATAGGAATCAAGTACAAAATTATGGTACATCATTGCCACATAGGAGTGTAATACAAAATTGTGGCAATGTGAAAAAGCACTTCTATATAGTAATCGAATACAAAATTATAGTACATCATTGCCACGTAGGAGTGTGATACAAAATTGTGGCAAAGCATATATGTAAGGGGATCAAAACATTTACACCTGGAATCCTGCAACAAAGCATGTGTAAAATGAGACAAGTTGACATGATTTTTATAAACAACAACCAAAAATACGAAACCAAGCTATAAGTCTACCTAATCATAGAATATTCTCCCATGAAATGATTGCACCTTGTCCCTCTAAATCTTACAACAGTGTAGTCAATCCATGGCGATATCCGAAAGATTCTTTGGTTTGCGTCGTAGGACGACCCACTGCCAACTCCTATAATAAATATGCAAATGTTACATGAACATACATGATGTGCTGAACACAAACAAACTCAATAATTAACATGATACTTACAAATTGGTAGCCCATATTGTCGTATCCGCTGCTACCTAAATGTGATGTTCCAATCGTATCCAAACGTGTGGCCACCGCATCTCTTTGTTGACAATATCGATCAGGAGTATGTTGCTACTCATCCTGAATCGATTCCCACTCTTCAAAATCTAACCACACAAGCTTTGGTAAGCCTGCTCTAAAAGCATCGCAAGCTTCCGACTGTCGATGAGACATCACCTCGCGTGTCCTATGCGGAATCCACTCCGAACTCACAATAGGATTCCTAGGTGTTGGCCGGTACTCTTCATATATCGTTTGTGTGATATTGTTTTTAGAATCCCTATCCTGTTCGTTCCATTTTAGCATTACACAATGTCCAAATTCTATATAGCAAAGCTCTCGAATGAGCTGACCCATTGACTTCCCGGCTGCATCCATGATTGGAGCTCCATTACGTATGTGATATATTTTGGAGTCGTCATGGTCATGCGCTTCCCAAGGTGTACATGGAGATCCCATCTGATCCACTTTGAAGATCCCATCTGATCCAATGTGTGTATGCATATGCGTCTATGTATGCATATGCATGTGTATGCATATGCATGTGTATGCATATGCATGTGTATGCATATGCATGTGTATGCATATGCATGTGTATGCATATGCATGTGTATGCATATGCATGTGTATGCATATGCATGTGTATGCATATGCATGTGTATGCATATGCATGTGTATGCATATGATTTGTGTATGCATATGCATTGTGTGTATGCATATGCATTGTGTGTATGCATATGCATTGTGTGTATGCATATGCATTTGTGTGTATGCATATGCATTTGTGTATGCAACTGCATTTGTGTGTGTGTATGTGTGTATGCATATGCATTGTGTATGTGTGTATGCATATGCATGTGTGTATGTATATGCATGTGTGTATGTATATGCATGTGTGTATGCATATGCATGTTTGTATGCATATGATTGTGTATGCATGTGTGTATGCATGTATGTGTGTATGTGTGTATGTGTGTATGCATATGCATATGTGTATGCATATGTATGTGTGTATATGCATTTGTATATGCATATGTGTATGCATATGCATTTGTGTATGCATATGTATATGTGTATGCATATGTATATGTGTATGCATATGTATGTGTGTATGCATATGCATATGCATTGTGTATGTGTGTATGCATATGCATGTGTGTATGCATGTGTGTATGCATATGCATGCTTGTATGCATGCGCATGCTTGTATGCATATGCATGCTTGTATGCATATGCATGTACGTGTGTATGCATATGCATGCTTGTTTGTATGCATATGCATTTGTGTGTATGCATATGCATTTGTGTGTATGCATGTGCATGTGTGTATGCATCTGCATATGTGTATGCATATGTATGTGTGTATGCATATGCATATGTGTATGCATATGTGTGTATGTGTGCATGTGTGTATGCATATGCATATGTGTATGCATATGTATGTGAGTATGCATATGCATATGTGTATGCATATGTGTGTATGTGTGTATGCATATGTATGTGTGTATGTGCATTTGTATATGCATATGTGTATGCATATGCATATCTCTATGCATATGCATATGTGTACGCATATGTATGTGTGTATGCCTATGCATATGCATTGTGTATGTGTGTGTGTGTATATGCATATGCATGTGTGTATGCATGTGTGTATGCATATGCATGCTTGTATGCATATGCATGTATGTGTGTATGCATATGCATGCTTGTTTGTATGCATATGCATTTGTGTGTATGCATATGCATTTGTGTGTATGCATATGCATTGTGTATGCATATGCATTGTGTATGCATATGCATTGTGTATGCATATGCTTTTATGTGTATGCATATGCATTTGTGTATGCATATGTATGTGTGTATGTCTGTATGCATATGCATGTGTGTATGCATATGCATGTTTGTATGCATATGATTGTGTATGCATGTGTGTATGCATATGCATTTGTGTGTATGCATATGCATTTGTGTGTATGCATATGCATCTGTGTATGCATATGCATTGTGTATGTGTGTATGCATATGCATGTGCGTATGCATGTGTGTATGCATATGCATGCTTGTATGCATATGCATGTATGTGTGTATGCATATGCATGCTTGTTTGTATGCATATGCATTTGTGTGTATACATATGCATTGTGTATGCATATGCATTTGTGTGTGTGTGCATATGCATTTGTGCTTGCATATGTATATGTGTATGCATATGCATGTGTGTATGCATATGCATGTGTGTATGCATATGCATGTGTGTATGCATATGCATGTTTGTATGCATATGATTGTGTATGCATGTGTGTATGCATATGTATTTGTGTGTATGCATATGCATTTGTGTATGCATGCATATGTGTATGCATATGCATATGCATTGTGTATGTGTGTATGTGTGTATGCATATGCATGCTTGTTTGTATGCATATGCATTGTGAATGCATATGCATTTGTGTGTATGCATATGCATTTGTGTGTATGCATATGCATTTGTGTGTATGCATATGCATTTGTGTATGCATATGTATGTGTGTATGTGTGTATGCATATGCATGTGTATATGCATATGTATGTTTGTATGCATATGATTGTGTGTATGCATATGCATTTCTGTGTATGCATGTGTGTATGCATATGCATGTATGTGTGTATGCATATGCATGTTTGTATGCATGAGTGTATGCATATGCATTTCTGTGTATGCATATGCATATGTGTATGCATATGCATATGCATTCTGTATGTGTGCATGTGTGTATGTGTGTATGTGTGTATGTGTGTATGTGTGTATGTGTGTATGGATATGCATGCTTGTATGCATATGCATGCTTGTATGCATATGCATGTATGTGTGTATGCATATGCATGCTTGTTTGTATGCATATGCATTTGTGTGTAGGCATATGCATTGTGTATGCATATGCATTTGTGTATGCATATGTATGTGTGTATGTGTGTATGTGTGTATGTGTGTATGCATATGCATGTGTGTATGCATATGTATGTGTTTATGCATATGCATGTGTGTATGCATATGCATGTGTGTATGCATATGCATGTGTGTATGCATATAAGATTTGGCAAGGATATTTAGGATATATAAATTACACAAGATAAGCTTTCCAATGATGTTTAAACACAAGAAATTGTTACATATGCACTAAAATATGAGCTTCACAACAGAGCTCTATACAAAATGATGTGTGGCTGGAAGGAGTCTATGGGAAGAGAAAATGACAAAATGAACAGATCCGACTATTGGGAGCTCTTGCCTCTTTCTCTCCTTGTTTAGAACATGCTCTCACTCCACTTTTATAACCAATAAGCATGTGAAGAAGTTTGTGCCCCCTTCTTAACTCACCACTTTCATTTGATTCCCCACTACATGCCGCTTACTACAAGGTAGGTATTGTATCTTTTTCTCTTCTTTTCCTTTATCTTTATATTTAGTAAATTTATCCAAGCATAGCTCATGTGAAAATGATCTTGTATATTTATCTTCAATAGTTGCTACAATTGAAACCCATGAAAATTTAGCTTGGGAGGCATTTCATAAGCAAATTCATAAAGATTTCTACCTTGAACACTTTAGTCAATATAGTCAAAAAGTGTTTATGAAGGGTTTAAGCTCACCCAAACCTCAAACATCCATTACACAGCTCCATAGTGAATTTATGAAAAAATTTCCTCAAAACCCAGAAGTGGATAGGATTGCTCTCAAACTTGCTATTGTTATCAATTTCTCAAAATTATGAGTCCAGATGTGGGAGTAGAAGTTGAGAGAAGAATTGAAGATCCAGGGAAGAGATATGGTTTAATTAATGACTTGGCTACTATAGGATGATAGTTGAAGTTGTTGCTCATATGAAACAAACACAATCTATGCTTTATGAGCAAACACCTGATTCCCCATCTAGTATGCCACATCCAAATGAACCTAGGGAAATTCATACCACTACAAAGGTTGATGTAGCATCCTCATCTAGAATGCCTTATGAATGTCAATAAGAAATGCTTTCTAAAATTGAAAATATAAAAATGGTGCAAACCAACCTGACTAAAGAAGTCCCATCACTTTCAAACATGGAATATTCTCTTAGTACTCAAAGACAATCAAACCTAACTCCAACATCCTCTCAACCAGATGTACCTCAAACTACTCAACCACCAATTCCTTACCCTACTTTCCAAAGGACTTACAATCCTAATAATAGGCAAAAGCGTAATGTTAGGAGGTGTGTTTGGTGTGATTCTATTGACCATCTTACATACTTATGTGAGGCTTTGAAAGAAGTTAAAGAGCACACTACAAGGAATACGGGCGTATAGCGACGGTTAAGGCGACATAATTTTGTCGCTATAAAATTGCAACATGCATCGTAATTAGCGTCGCACGTGGACCGTCGATTAAGCGATGAAGTGAACGACGTTTTTTGCGACTTGTGGCGCGACGGGGTGCGACGCTCCCATACAGCGTCGCTAACACGATGCATTTAAAAGCGTCGCATAAGCGACGCTTTTTTACATCGCATAAGCGATGCTCTTTTACATCGTATAAGCGACGCTCTTTTACGTCGCACAAGCGACGGCACTTTGCGGTCACATAAGCGACGCTAAGACATGTTGCTTATGCAACGACGGGTAGCATCGTTTACACGACGGTCTGTTGACAGACAGAAATTAAAACGTTGGAGGCTCTTCGATCGGCATTTTCATGCATCCGATCGAAGAGCTCTCCAACATTCGCAATTGTGTTGCGCTTACGAGCTGAAGCAAGTATATGCAGAATTGTTGTTTTGCCTAAGCTCTCTTTTATTGTCTCCCTCTATCTCTGTTTCTCTCTTTCTACATCTTTCTCTCTTTGAATTCTCTCTCTCTCTCTCTCTCTCTCTTTATTGCAGGTTATTCAAGAAGCTAACCAAGCAAAAAGTATGGATAACTATTGTAAGTACAATTTCTATTCTTTGTATATCATTTGAATTGTGTTATTTTCATTAGATAGCATACTCACACTTATTGATATGCACTTATACACTTATACATGATGAAGATGCACTTTCACACATATACACATATACACATGCACATACACACACATATATACACACAGATACATGTGCACATACACTTAGACATACACACATATACACATGCATATGCACAAACATTTCTACAACCACATAAAAAGATTTACATGCATGCATTATTGCATATATATATATATATATATATATATATGCAATATATATATATATATATATATATATATATATATATATATATATATATGATCATGGTTATTTGTTGCAACTCAAAACATAAACAGAGACAAGGATAAAAAATATATATATATACACACACATTAACATATACGCAAATACATGTATATGCACATCCACATGCATGCACATTCAAATGCATGCACATGGAGGCAAATGGAAATGCATCCACATACACATGCATCCACATATACACATGCACACACACATGCACATACCGACATATACACATATACATGCACATACACACATATACACATAGAGTTATACATATACATGCATATACATATACATGCACATACACATGCACATGCACATACTCATACACACAACACTTATACATGCACATGCACATACATATATATACACACACATACACATGCACATACATACATATACACACACATACATATACACTTAGGTACACACATATTAATGAATTATATATTTAAAGTATTAAAACACATATACACATGCACACACATGCACACACACATGCACATACACACATATACTCATAGAGTTACACATATACATGCACATACATATACACACACATACACATGCACATGCACATACTCATACACACATATACACTTACACATGCACATGCACATACATACATATACACACACATACACATGCACATACATACATATACACTTAAGTACACACATATGAATGAATTATATAATTAAAGTATTAAAACACATGCTTAATATAAACAATAATAACAATCAATAGAACAAAACTCTTCATTACTTAATACCATACACACAATTCAAAACATAACTGAAATGAAACATATATAGATAAATATATATATATATATATATATATATATATATATATATATATATATATATATATATCAATGTAAATACATATAATCCAATGTCATAATCAACTAAAATCCTAATCATCATCATCATGGCCATCATCATCAGCAATATCATGATCATCCTGATCTTCCTCATCCTCATCGTCATGATCACCATGTGACGATCGAGATCGTCCCTCCTGTGTCTGTCTCTCCACCTCATCCATATTTGTCTCTCCATAATACTCATGTATTACATATAACAAACATAAAGAAATAAAACAATTAAACCATTCATAAAAATAAAATAATTATATAAAATTTAAAAATACTCACAAAGGCATCAGGATGATCTTGCATATACTCGCTCAAACGCCGATATCCAAAATGTGTAGCATACTCGATCTCATCTTTCGTAGGATATCCGCCATAATAATTCCGCTACAATGGAGCAAATAAAAAACATTAGTTACTTGCATTTTAACTAAAATAAAAAATATACTCACAATAACACATATACTTACAAATGTAGCTACAAAACCATTATGGCCCATTTGGCCTAGGTGCGATGTGTGGCCCGACTCCACTCTCTTCTTTGCAGCAGCCTGTTTATTCAAGAAAAAAAATACATAAATTAAATGTAAAAAATTACTAAAATATATGAAAATTATAAATATAAACTATTAATTTGTGTACCTTCTGCTCAGGAAATGACTCCTGAAGACGTAGCTATCTACAAAAAAACTACCACGACTCAAGTGGTATGTTAGCTCTCCTCTTATTTTTTTCGACCATACAATATCTCCTGTTAGTTTAATCTCAAACAGAAAAAAAAATCAGAATACATACACATATATACACACACATACACATACACATATCCACATACACATATACATGCAAACATATACACATATATATATGTATACATATACACATATACATACATATAACATAAACACACATATAGATATCCACATATATACGTACACACACATGCATGCATATACACTCATTCATACAAAATACATGCATTTATCCCACAATAATGTGTAGTGTATATGTGAATATATGTGTATGTATAAATGTGTATATGTGAATATGTGTGTATGTGTAAATATATATATGTGAATTTTTTGTGTATGTAGATAATCAGATTATTAATATCAAATACCATTATTTGTAGATTCTGATCAATCAGATGGAGCTACACCACCATCTCCTCATCATGCAACGACTTTATACTGTAAGTATATGAAACATTTAATTTTAAATATATTTGATGGATACATAACTTATATTTTTTTTTTCTTATTATGTGCAGATTTTGATGAATCAGAGGGTACTCCACCACCTCCTACCCATGCAACGACTTCACATGTGTCCTCCAATAGGAATTATGATGAATTTTACTATGAAGAGCTTATTATATGTTGGTGTAACTCTTGTTATGGCACGTATCGAAGACCACGACTGGAACGTATTGAACATGAGGCAGAGTATGGTACTTTTGAGCGTGTATCATCACCTAGTCAACGTGATAATGGTTGGATATGTATTTTTTATATATATTAATGTCATTATTTTATTGAAAAACCATATATAAAATCAAATTATTGTTGATATACAGGAATACTTGCTCGATGATGATGATGATAATTTTTCTCATAATGTTAATATACCTCGTACACGTCATGGACTTGTTGTTCATCAATTACAAGCAGAGGTTTCTAGAAATCCTCTATCTCCTAGTTTAGAGAATGAAATGGCTGGAGATTATCCATTGCCAGCTCGTGATCGTTCTTTAGTACAAACATATCATAGAAGAAGATATGGAGGATGGAATAGAGGACCACTTCCTTTAGATGGAGAGGTTTTCAACTTTTGGGGTAATCACTGTATGATTACTCCATCCACTATTACTAATGCTAATCGTGGTCTCTTTATTGTAGAGGATTTGTATGTGCCTCTGAACTTTGAAGTCACTCTTATGTCATTTTGTGGTCCCTATATATGGATGGGGAGATTGGCATCGACTTTCACGTTATGTTCAAAGCATGAGTACTTATGGAATATGCTTGAATGCAGCATCCCTTACTAGTAGAAGGATTTTACATGTAGAAAATGAAAGATTATATATTGATGGAAGACCTTACACACATGGAAATATAGCAAGTTTAATAAATAGTAGTCGAGGGTTCCATAATAGTTCAAGGACTATTTGCACATTTGAGGAGCATGAAAATCGTCATGAATCACCATACATGAGTAGAGATGTATCAAGATACATAGTTGTCAATGCTATTACTACATTACATGTTGGTGATGAACTATTAGTGAATTATGGATGGTGTAGACCTCCAAGAGCACCTTTTAGCTAGAGAGAATAAAAATTTCTTTATCCATATTTAATAAGTTATCTACTTAATTTTTTATTTAAAGTTTACTTTTTATTCATTTATGGAATACTAATGAATTTTATTTACATGTGTAGATTCCAATGTATGATGTTGATGATATTCCTCCACAGCATTCACAATTACCACTAAGACCTCATTTATCAGAAGCTTCCATGAGGAGGCTATGCAAAACTAATCCTATGCAATATGCAAAGTTGAAAGATCTATATTCAAAAGACGATAAAGTACGAGATTTGTGTGACAATGATGAAGATGATGGCATGGCAGATTTTATTGAGGATTGGTATCAAAATGATAGTGAGAGCATTGATATTTCTAAAAATGAGAAATATCTTCGAGAGGAATGTGTAAAGCATGTATATGAAGGAAGTCATTTGACACGACTAAGTGCGAACTTACTTATTCTCAACCTTCAAAATCGTTTTGGATGGAGTAATGTATCTGTTTCGTCACTATTAAGGTATAATTTTCAATTTTCTATTGATATATATATATATATATATATATATATATATATATATATATATATATATATATATATATATATATGCATAAATATATAGAGTATGCAGTAAACCTCTTGCATGTCAATGATGAGCATCTGAACTTTAGGATACAAAGTGGAAATCATGGTGGCTTGAGAGGATCACTTTTATATAGCTTGTTCAAAAAACTTCAGTGTCATAAACCTAGAGTTCTTTGAACAAGCTGTATAAAAGTGATCCTCTCAAGCCACCATGATTTTCACTTTTTATCCTTAAGTTCATATGCTCATCATTGACATGCAAGAGGTTTACTGCATACCCCAGGAATCCTGCTGGTACTAGTCCCTTATAAGCAGGTTGCTCTATCTTGAGTAACCTGTGTGCATGCGATTCATTTAGGTCACCATCGTATGGCCTATAAACAGTGCCAAACTCTTTGAATAGCAATTATAAACCCACTTCCCACACTTTCAAACTGAACATATGATAGAATCGACAAATCATTCAATGAAGGTACATACTTCATATCCTCCAAAACAAAAAATCGTATCCTGCCAACCAAAATAATCAAATTTTACGTGAATATTTTGAAAGATGCACATAAGCATACACATGATGAAGAAGATAATCAACAATCTTGGTATAAATTATCAATGTATACATGCATGTCCTAACGATTGTATTTTATATAGAGGTGAATATGCAGACTCTTTGACATGTCCCAAATGTCAATCTCCTCGATATAAGGGCGAAGAAGGTAAAATCCCAAAAAAGGTATTGAGTCGTTTTCCATTGGCTCCATGGATTAGACATATGTTTCAAAGCCCCGAATTATCAAAGCTTTTGACTTGGGGACATGATCACAAAAGCACTGATGGAATAATTGAATTCCTCATGATAGTGTTGCTTTTCAGCATATCGATTCTACATGGCCTGAATTCGCACAAAATCCACAAAATCTAAAGTTAGGAGTTGCACTAGATGGGGTTAATCCATTCTCCATGAAATCCAGTAAATGGTCAACATGGCCAGTGGTAGTAATAAACTATAATCTTGCACCATATCTTAGCATTAAAAAGGAACATTTAATGCTTTCACTTTTAATCCTAGGACAAAAACAAGTTAAAGATATGAATATATATCTTGCTCCTCTCATTGACGATCTTCAAGAGTTATGGAGAGGTATTAATGTCATTGATGTATCGAAAAGCATCAATGAAAGACATATTACGGTTCGTGGTATTGTGGCTTAGACTATTCCCGATTTTCCAGGATATGGTGTTTGTTCAGGTATTGATGTAATTTTTTTACTCAATATGCATGTAAATAAATATGATCTAATCTAATTATATTTTTATCATTTTCCATGATGCAGGAATATCTACTAAGGGTTATAAAGCTTGTCCATATTGTGGTGATTGGTTGAGATCAATCTATAGTAAGAATCTCAACAAAAATATTTATCTTCGACATCGACGATTCTTGCCTAATGATCATCCATTAAGATCTAAAAGAGAACTGATACATTTTAATGGAAAGCTTGAAACAGGTCAGTGTCCAAAACCTATGACGCCTATGGATTGGTATAAAAAATGGACAGATGGACCTCTGATAGATCCAGAAAGAGAAATCTTCAGTGATGATTCAGATAATGAGTATGTGAACAGAGGTAAAGGAAAATTGGCACTCGCAGAGAACATATCAATATGGTATTCTTTGGAGTATTGGAAAGAGTTAAAAGCATGTCATCTTCTTGATCCTATGCATATATTCAAAAATATTGGTTATTCACTATGGCAGCATCTTCTTGGACTAAAAGATACCACAACATCAAGGAATGATTTGAAAGATCAAAAATCCAAACCAAAGTTATGGCCAGTTTTTGATAGACATCGACAAGAAACGACTTATGCACCTGCTCCTTGGGTACTTACAAAAAAAGAGATACAGACTATCAACAATAGAATTCAATTGATTAAGACTCCTATAGGATATGGAGCATCTTTTCAAAACATGTTTACTATGGATGATAAGAGCTTATCTGGGTTAAAGACCCATGACTGGCATAACTTTTTGAAACATATTTTACCTTTGGTTATCGATGGATGTACAACGAAAGGAGTACAAGATGTGATCTATCGTCTTGGAGCACTTATAAGGTAATTATGATACTTTTATATTTAATATGTATGAATATTGGATATCTTTTATTTTTTAATTAACTTCTTTATAATTGTTTTTATGATATGTATAGGTGGATTACATCCAAAGAGATTGACAAAAACTCAATCCCACAAAAAAAATGTGAATGCAAAGAGCTACTATGTTTGATGGAGAAAGAACTTCCTACTTCATTTTTTGATATTCAGGTTCATTTATTAGTCCATCTTGTAGATGAAATAGAGATTGCAAGTGTTGTCAACACTCGATGGATGTTTTGGGTCGAGCGATAAATATGAGAGTATTAAAAGGTTATGTGCGACAAAGAGCGAAACCAGAAGGATCCATGGCAAAGGGTTGGATGCTTGAAGAGTGCATGTATTACGTTAGTGAGTACCTTGAAAGAGTTCATGAAGAAGCTCCACGTGCATGGACCAACGAGTCTTCTTCAAAAATAGCAGATAAGGTATTATCAGGTAAGGGGGTTCCATTCTTATTTACATTTCAAGAAAAAAATGATGTTTCTACTTTTGTAGCATATAATAGCGAATGCATGCAAGCATTCCTTAGCGAGTACGAGGAACTTCAAAATCTCCGAAGTAAAAGGTGAAAAAATAAAAGATTTACACGTAATCTCGATAATAATGAGATTACAAATATATCTTCTTTCACGGATTGGCTATATAGTCGTTTGCAACATGCCAATGCAAATAATGAAGAAATTTCAGATGAGCAAAGAGAGTTAATGATAGGTTGTGAACGAAAGGTTATTTTATTAAAATAATATTTTATTTTTTTCATAAATGTATGTTTGTTTCTATTTACTAATTGAATTTATTTTTCCGGCTCGAATGTTCACTAATATGTGGGCTTTTGGACAGCATATTAGAATCAAAGCCATTGATTCTTTACGTAAAAACAGAGGATTCTAGTTTTGTTGCTTCTTTCAAGTAACTATCACATGCTAGCTCAAAAGACACGAACCTTATAGATAGCAAACTTGGTTACGTAGGAACTATTGTTGGTATCTATGAAATTTCATTTCGTACATTCAAACAGGTAGAAAAAAGTTTATTTTTTTTATAGAGTTAGTTATTTTTTAAAGCACCTAATAATGGGTTTTTCTTGTTATATATTTTGATAGGTCATATTGAAGGTTGACTGGTTTCGAGCAGAGTATAAAGGTAGTAATTGCACATTAAGAAAGGAATTATCTGGGTTTTGGGCAATTGATTCTTCCAAGGTACTTCGATCTACTAAAGAACCATATATTCTTCCTAGGCATATTGAACAAGCATTTTTTCATAAAAACCCAGATGCTCATCCTTGGTGGCAAGTCATTCATGTGCAACCTAGAGGTAGGTCATTGTTTGAACAGTTTATTGTTAGAGAGATCGAAGAAAGTCCTCTTGATGATTCAGCATCAGATACAGATACATCAACATCTGAAATAGAAATTAGAATCATTATACGTGATAATGATACTAATCATTTTGATGAAGAGGATAATTCTCTACATGTTGATTCTACTGATGAGGAAGAGGAATTACCAGAAATAGATATTAATCCATCAATAGATGGTGTGATTCATGAGAACATAGATTTAACAATAGAAGAAATAAATGAAATCAATAAGGATAATGAAGATGATCCTATATTGATGTCTTACCAAAATGATGGCAATAATGAAAACATATGAGCAGATTAGATAGTAAATTCTACTCTAGTTATCGATCAATAACTTGAAGCTTCTGAATGGATATCAGATAATAGATTTTTTTATTAACTTGAATAACGATGAATCCTACTAGAGAGATGAAATCATGTTCTTCTAGAACATGAAGCTCAGGGGTATGCCTAATTATTTTATATATAGCTTTATCTTCGAGGAGCAATTTTTTATCATGTATGTATGCATATGTGTGTGTATTCATGTGTATTATATGTATACATATGTTAGTATGCATATATGTGTATTTCATGTATATGTATGTGTTTGCATGTGTGTGATATATGTATACATGTGTTAAATATGCATGTGTATATATGCATATGCATTTATGTAAAATATTCATGTATTCATGTAATATATGCAACTGTTTATAATTGTGTACATGTATATATGTATATGTGTCTATGTGTAAATATGTACATGTAAATATGTATGCATGTATATATATGTTTATGTGTGCATGTAGGCATGTATATGTGATGTGTACATGTATATATGTATATATGTCTATGTGTAAATGTGTACATGTAAATATGTTAGTATGTATATATATATATATATATATATATGTGCATTTAGGCATGTATGTGTGATGCATAATATATGTACTCCATTTTATATTTATGTATCCTATCTACATGATGTGTATATACCTTTATATATATTATGATCCTCGTTGATTCGAGTATCTATATATAGACTCATAAGGTTGGGAGGAGAGACATCTCTCTAATAGGACGTCGGAGGAATAGATGCAATGTGTACATATAATTCAAACATATGGTTAAAAGGTTGAATTAGAGTTTTTAAATTAGGGGTATTAAAACCCTAATATCAAAATTAGTGTTTTCAATTTAGGATTTTTGAAATAGGATTTATTTATTTATTTATTTATTTATGTGTATGCATGTGTTGTGTATGTATGTGTATCTATATGTGCATATCCATGCGTTGTGTGTGTATATATGCATGTGTATATGTATACATGCATGTAAATATGATTATATGAGTCTATGTGTGTGTACATATGATTATGCATGTGTATGTGTATGTGAGTATGTGTACGTGTATGTGAGTATGTGTATGTGTCTATGTGTATTCATTATGTGTGTGTAACTACATGCATGTGTAAAAATGTGCATGTACGTGTGTGTATGTATAAATGTGCATGTATATGTATATGTGTGTAAATGTGCATGTATGATGTATATGTGTGTATGCGTGTATTTATACCTCTAGTCTCACTCTTTTCTCTCCCTCTCTCTCTCATATACATACATACATGCACAAACACACATACTCATATCCACATATATATACATAAAATCAGTGCATATCGTGCATTATCGCGATGATGAGCCATAAGTATGTGCATCTCTTTTAAACATCACTTAAGCGACCATCCTCTCCCAAACTCTGTCTCAAGTGAAATAAGTACGTATTTTTTATCCCTCTCATCATACTCACTACAAAAAAAAACATAATGTAAATAAAACATAAGATATTTATTTCAATTTATATGTAAAAGTTTTACTTATTTCCACGGTAAGTGGATAAAGCGCAGGTAAGAGTCGCATAGTGCCCACATCCTTCTCTTGAACTCCAAGCCATTCCCTATGTACACAATATTCCCCTCTGGCTCTATATCACACTCTAGTCCTAAGGTGCCTATGCATGTCCTCATAGGCAACTCTGCTCTCCTATCACGTGCTGGAGGTGGTATAGGTGTCTTGAAAATAGATAGATAAAAATAAATAAAAATATGTGTTATAATATCATTAAAAAAGTTTATGAAAAAAACATACCTATGAGCAGATGGCTCTTTTCCTACATGTGGAGCTGCAGAAGAGCCCTCGTCTGATCGCTGGGTAAGCATCTGGATCGTATAGTCCAGCTCCTCATCAGACATCTCTGAGTAATCACACATTATGGCCCCTAGAGTATCAGACGGAACTCTTGCTCACATAAGACTTTTTATGAGAGTGAGTTTCGCCTTTCTCTCTCTACTAGGATCCATAATACCTAACATATAAAACAAAATGATTAGAAATATATATATATATATATATATATATATATATATATATATATATATATATATATATATATATATATATATATATATATATATATATATATATATATATATATATATATATATATATATACACGTGTACATATGTATGTGTGTATGCATTAAGTATGTGTATGTATCCATGTGTGTGTATGTATGTGTGTGTATGTGTGTATTGTGAAGAGATGGATAGGTATGTGTTGAAGATGAAGAGGTGTTGCAAAATCTTTGCTCTACACCAGCCAAATGAACTCCAGGAGTAGATGGTGGGCCCTTTTAGCTTGCCAATGGATGTATTAGACACCCTATGTACCTTGGAAGATCACTCTCAAAAAGATAGATCAAAATAGATAAGTTGGAGTTAGCTCAGAGGTGAAAACTTGCTATTCTTGGTTGATACACCTGTCCAGTGTTTTACATAATTCTCTGAGCACAGCAGCAATTAGATTAATTCCTCTTGAGGAAGGCTAGGTAGCTTAAAGAGCTAACTTTAGAGAGTAATCTCATCAAAAATAACAAACCACACACTGAGAATGACTTTTAACAAGTGATGACATCATCCCGATTTTCACGGGCTGCTACAGAAATAGACCAGTGAGTAGAAAAATTAACATAACTCACGATGTAAGAATCCAATGATCATGAAAATTTGTATGCTTATACTAGACAGTAAGCTGAATCCAACAAGCTTGAAATCACGGAATTTGGATGAGTAAACACTGAGAAATGACTCTGACAAGATGACTGAAAAAGTCGGGTACCTGACAGAGAAGTGAAGATGAACATACCCTGTTGACTTCAAATGAACATAACTGAAGATTCCAACATCCAAATGACATGAAAATTTGTGAGCATATAGTAGACTTATAGAGCTAACTTTACCAAGTTAAATCACTGAAAATGATGAACCAAGTGCAGAGAAACACAGTGAGTAGTACACATCACAAGAACATGGAAAGATGAACTCAAATAATCATGAAAATGAAAGTATATTGCTTGTACAATACAATGACTTACTGATACATATGTGTGCCTTGTAATCACACCTTGATATGGCATAAAGCTCAGCTCTTGGAGGTCTTCACATAGGTCTCTCTAACCACGACTAAAACTGCCATCTATTTATAGTTGAGTTTGGGAGGCTAACTTCCCTCAATCACTCTCCAATCAATCAATGATTGATTTGATTCTCTACCTACCACAAATCACGAATTCGTGGCTCCTCTTTCCATTCTTGATCATGTGGGCTCAACCACTTAAGATTCTCTTACTTTTACATTAAGTAAACTCTTCAAAAGTTACAAGAGGTAGTTCACAAGTGAAATTTACATAGTCTTCATTTTGAAGCTTCTTTAATGACTTTGTGAGACTCAAGCCAATACTTAGGCTTGTCATAGACTTGCTCCAACAGCTCCCCCTCAAGCCAAGTATGCTTGAGGTCTTCAATCTTCCAAGATTACCTGCAAACCAATCATAGCCTTGAATTTCCAAAGCTTTGTACCATCCAATGCTTTGGTTAGAATATCTGCACATTGTTGATGAGTGGACACATATGATATTTGAATCTCTTTGCTTAGAACCTTCTCTCGTACATAGTGATAATGAACTTCAATATGTTTAGTCCTTGCATGAAAAATAGGATTAGCAGCCAAGTGAATAGAACTCATATTGTCACCAAAAATAGTTGGAGTTCCAAACTCCAATCCAAGATCTTTGAACAATGTCTTCATCCACATAGCTTCCTGTGTAGCTATGGCAAGACCTCTATATTCAGCTTCAGTAGAAGAGAGAGCAACGGTGGGTTGCTTCTTGGATGACCATGAAATAAGCTTTGAACCTGCAAAGGTAAGATAACCTGAAGTGCTCCTTCTATCTTCCTTGGAGCCAGCCCAATCTGCATCAGAAAATAGCTTCAAACCTAAATCAGATACATAAGGATAGTAAAGTCCTTCATTTATGGTTCCTTTGAGATATTTGAGTATCCTTTTGGCATCATCCATATGTGGTTTCCTTGGTGTGTGCATAAATTGGCTTAGCACACTCACACTGTAACATATATCTACTCTTGTCAATGTGGCATAGTTGAGACTACCCACTAGACTTTGATATGATGTGATGTCCTCTATGAGTTCACCTTCATGTGAGCTCAATTTGTGATTAACCTCCATTGGAGTACCTGCAATCTTACAATCCTGCATCTTGAATTTTGCCAACATGTCCTTAATGTACTTTCTTTGAGTGAGAAACAAACCATGATCTTTGTAGACAACTTCCAAACCTAGGAAGTAGGTAAGTGAACCCAAATCACTTATCTTGAACTCTTCTCTCATCTGATCTTTGATCTTCTTCATACCATCTGCATCATTTCCTGTCAATATAATATCATCTACATATACACATAGGTAGATGACCTCGGAATTACTCTTTTTAATAAAGAGTGAAGGATCTGCTTTGCTTGGTTGAAAGCCTTTGTCCTGCAAGAATGAAACAAGCCTGAAATTCCAAGCTCTTGGAGCTTGCTTGAGACCATACAATGCTTTGTTAAGTTTACACACATAATCAGGATAAACTTGACTCTCAAAACCAGGTGGTTGTGCCATATATACCTCTTCTGTTATCCAATCATTCAAGAATGCATTCTTTACATCTAGTTGAAGTATCTTCCAATTCTTGGAAGAGGCAATACTAAGCAAAACCCTAATAGTAGGCATCTTTGCCACAGGAGAGAATGTCTCCTCATAATCAATTCCCTGAGTTTGTGCAAAGCCTTTTGCCACAAGCCTTGCCTTATACCTGTTAATGGAACCATCAGAATTCTTCTTGAGTTTATAGACCCATCTTGAGCCTATTACCTTCATGGATGAAGTCTTGGGCACCAAATCCCAAGTGTTGTTTTCCTCGAGTGCTTCAATCTCTTCCTTCATTGCATGCTTCCATTCTGTTTTTGCTTTGGCCTCTTCAAATGATGATGGCTCCTCTTGGTTTATGTCCTGTGCTATGTAGATAGAATGTTTAGTTACTAATGAGGTGTCAAACCCATACCTTTCTGGTTTTTTCTTTTCCCTCATAGATCTTCTTAAGCCATGATTTGATGATTCTGCCTCATGTCCAAGTTCCTGCAATTTTGCTTTACCTTTAGACTTCCATGCTTTGATCTTTTCCATCTGACATTCTTCATCATCCTCTGAGGTGTCTTGTTCTTCAATCTTTGATTGTTCTCTACCAAGCTTTGGAAAATCTTCTTCAAGATCATATGGTAAATTGACCTTCCTGCATGAATCTTCATACCATGAATTGTTCTCATCAAAAACTACATCTCTGCTTACCAAGAATCCTTTGTTGGTAGGGTTGTATAACCTGTAGCCCTTTTGATTGTTGTCATATCCAATAAATACACACCTTTCTGCTTTTGGATCCATCTTGCCTCTAACCTGTGAAGGAACATGAGCAAAAGCAATACATCCAAAAATTTTACAATGATCTAAGCTTGGTCTTCTTCCATTCCAAGCCTCATATGGAGTCATTCCATCAAGGGATTTTGAAGGCAACCTGTTAATCAAGTAAGTGGCTGTAGATACAGCCTCAGCCCATAAGTAATTAGGTAAATGCTTTTCATTTAACATAGACCTTGCAGCTTCAACAATTGTCCTATTCCTCCTTTCTGCCACTCCATTTTGCTCAGGAGTGTACCTTGTAGTTACCTCTCTTTTGATTCCTCTTTCTTGAAGAAAAGAATCAAAATCATGGGAGAAGTATTCTCCCCCTCCATCTGACCTTAGCCTTTTTAGTGATTTACCTGTTTGATTCTCCACAAGAGCCAAATATCTTTTGAAACATGAAAAAACTTCATCTTTGTGTTTCATAAAGAATAGGATAGTCCATCTGCTGCAATCATCAATAAAGGAAACATAATACCTTGATCCTGATATTGAAGCTTCCTTGCTTGGTCCCCATACATCTGTATGAACCAACTCCAAGAGATCTCCATGCATATAACCTTTCTTCATGAATGGTAACCTGTGAGACTTTCCAAACTGACATGCACTACACTTATAAATCATATGTTGTTTTGACATGTTAGGGAGTCCAAGTACACTTTGGTCCCTGCAAATTTGCTTTAATGACCTTTCACCAATATGTGCTAACCTTTTGTGCCATACTTCCAATTCTGTGAGTGTCTGACTGCCATAATTAAAGAGAGCAATGTTTCTAGTGTCGTGTAATTCAAATGTGAACAATCTACCTGTCTTTTCACCTTTTGCAATTCTTCTGAATCCTTGACTTGGATCTTCAACAAATGCTCCTACTTTTGTGAACCTGACTTGCAACCCTTTCTCTACTATCTGCCCAACACTTATCAAATTCTTTGTAATGGTAGGGACATAGAGTACCTTACTGAGTAGGTTGATGTTTCCATCAGGTGCTTTGACATTGCCTATTTTCTCCACAGGATGTTTTGTATCATCTCCTGTTTGTACCTCATGCTTATTCCTTGGATCTTCTAAATCTGATAGGAGTGCCACATTTCCTGCCACATGATTTGAACAACCTGAATCTATGTAGAAAACATGCTCATCAGATTTACCTTGTGGCATAGCCATGTTCATGATCAATAATGAATCCTCTTTGTTTGAGTCTTCTGTGTAGTTATTGTAGTCTCTCCTTCCTTTGTAGCCTCCTTGATAGTTTGAATGATTGTAGTTGTTGTAGTTGCCATGGTAGTTGTTGAACCTTCCTCTTGAGTAGCCATAACTTCCTCTATTGTATCCTCTGCCTCTTTGATTCCTGGAATTCCTAAAGCAATTTTCAGTTGTATGATTAGTTAATCCACAAATAGAACATGAGTTGGAGTCTTGGGATCTCCCCCTGCCTTGTCTACCTCCTCTTCCTCTACCTCTGCCATGTCTTCCTCTACCTGCATAGTTAGCTTGATATGTACCTGCTTCATCATCCACTTTCTTTGCCTTTCCTTTGTTATCTTTAGACTTGCTTTTATCCGTGTATAAAGCTGAAGATTGATTACCTTTAGAGCTTTCTCCATTTTTGATAAGCTTTGCCTCTTGAGTAAGTAATTGTCCAATGAGTGTGTTGAAATCAGGTACATGCATGTCCATGTACAAATCCATAGCTGTGGTGAATGCTTCCCACTTGTCATCTGCCTTCAAGCCATTGATGACCTGCCTTACAATTTGCTCTTCATCTATTACCTCTCCAATGCTTCCCAACTGATCTGCTATGTCCTTGAGCTTTGTGACAAAATCAGTCACATTTTGTTTGGGAGCCTTCTTGAGAGTTGTGAAATCCAGCCATAGTTGATGCTTCCTAGCTTTAGTACTTGAAGCAAAGAAAGCTTCAAGTGCATCCCACACTTCCTGAGATGTCTTACAACTTCTAATGTGAGGCAACAAAAAATCTGAGATAGAGTTGAGGAGATAAGACCTTGCAAGTGCATCCTTGGAGCACCATGTGCTCAATCTTTCTTGCTCTTCTTGTGTTGGTTGACTTTTGTTCCTGAAACTTGGCATAACTTCATCTCCAGCCACATAACCATATAAACTTCTACCTTGGAGATAAGCTTCCATCCTTAATGACCAAGCTGCGTAGTTACCTCTGTCCAATTTGTCAATTGATGAAGGAAATCCATCTGCCATGTTGTCCAACCTTGCTCTGATACCACTGTGAAGAGATGGATAGGTATGTGTTGAAGATGAAGAGGTGTTGCAAAATCTTTGCTCTACACCAGCCAAATGAACTCCAGGAGTAGATGGTGGGCCCTTTTAGCTTGCCAATGGATGTATTAGACACCCTATGTACCTTGGAAGATCACTCTCAAAAAGATAGATCAAAATAGATAAGTTGGAGTTAGCTCAGAGGTGAAAACTTGCTATTCTTGGTTGATACACCTATCCAGTGTTTTACATAATTCTCTGAGCACAGCAGCAATTATATTAATTCCTCTTGGGGAAGGCTAGGTAGCTTAAAGAGCTAACTTTAGAGAGTAATCTCATCAAAAATAACAAACCACACACTGAGAATGACTTTTAACAAGTGATGACATCATCCCGATTTTCACGGGCTGCTACAGAAATAGACCAGTGAGTAGAAAAATTAACATAACTCAAGATGTAAGAATCCAATGATCATGAAAATTTGTATGCTTATACTAGACAGTAAGCTGAATCCAACAAGCTTGAAATCACTGAATTTGGATGAGTAAACACTGAGAAATGACTCTGACAAGATGACTGAAAAAGTCGGGTACCTGACAGAGAAGTGAAGATGAACATACCCTGTTGACTTCAAATGAACATAACTGAAGATTCCAACATCCAAATGACATGAAAATTTGTGAGCATATAGTAGACTTATAGAGCTAACTTTACCAAGTTAAATCACTGAAAATGATGAACCAAGTGCAGAGAAACAATCTCTGCAAGCTGACTGAGAAAAACTGAAGTAATGGCAGTGAGTAGTACACATCACAAGAACATGGAAAGATGAACTCAAATAATCATGAAAATGAAAGTATATTGCTTGTACAATACAATGACTTACTGATACATATGTGTGCCTTGTAATCACACCTTGATATGGCATAAAGCTCAGCTCTTGGAGGTCTTCACATAGGTCTCTCTAACCACGACTAAAACTGCCATCTATTTATAGTTGAGTTTGGGAGGCTAACTTCCCTCAATCACTCTCCAATCAATCAATGATTGATTTGATTCTCTACCTACCACAAATCACGAATTCGTGGCTCCTCTTTCCATTCTTGATCATGTGGGCTCAACCACTTAAGATTCTCTTACTTTTACATTAAGTAAACTCTTCAAAAGTTACAAGAGGTAGTTCACAAGTGAACTTTACATAGTCTTCATTTTGAAGCTTCTTTAATGACTTTGTGAGACTCAAGCCAATACTTAGGCTTGTCATAGACTTGCTCCAACATGTATGCATATGTATGTGTGTGTATGCATCATTATGTGTGTATGTGTCTATGTGTGTATGTGTCTGTGTATATGTGTGTGTGTATGTGTGTATGCATATGTATGTGTGTGTATGCATCATTATGTGTGTATGTGTCTATATGATGTGTGTGTGTCTATGTGTATGTGTGTGCATCTATGAGTGTGTATGTGTTTATGTGTGTGTATGTGTCTATGTGTGTATGTATATGCATGTATGTATGCATATCTGTGTATGTGTGTGTATGCATTATGTATGCATATGTGTGTGTATGCATTATGTATGTGTATGTATGCATGTATGCATGTATGTATGTATGTATGTATGCATATGCATATGCATTATGTATGTATATATATATGCATGTATGTGTATGTGTGAGTATGTCTCTCTATGTGTGTGTATGCATATATGTGTGTGTATGCATACATGTGTGTATGTGTGTGTGTACATGAGTTTGTATGTGTGTATGCATGTGTATGTGTGTGTATGCATCATTATGTGTGTATGTGTCTATGTGTGTTTATGTGTGTGTGTATGTGTGTGTGTGTGTGTCTATGTGTATGTATGTGTGTCTATGAGTGTGTATGTGTTTATGTGTATGTATGTATCTATGTGTGTGTATGTGTCGATGTGTGTATGTGTATGCATGTATGTATGCATATGTGTGTGTATGCATGTGTATGTGTGTGTATGCATCATTATGTGTGTATGTGTCTATGTGTGTAAGTGTGTGTCTATGTGTGTGTATGTGTCTATGTGTGTATGTGTATGCATGTATGTATGCATATGTGTGTGTGTATGCATTATGTATGCATATGTGTGTGTATGCATTATGTATGTGTATGTATGCATGTATGTATGTACGTATGTATGTATGTATGCATATGCATATGCATTATGTATGTATATATATGCATGTATGTGTATGTGTGAGTATGTCTTTCTTTGTGTGTGTATGCATATATGTGTGTGCATGCATATATGTGTGTATGCATATATGTGTGTATGTGTGTGTGTACATGTGTTTGTATGTGTGTATGCATGTGCATGTGTGTGTATCCATGTGCATGTGTGTGTATGCATCATTATGTGTGTATGTGTCTATGTGTGTTTATGTGTGTGTGTATATGTGTGTGTGTCTATGTGTATGTATGTGTGTCTATGAGTGTGTATGTGTTTATGTGTATGTATGTATCTATGTGTGTGTATGTGTCTATGTGTGTATGTGTATGCATGTATGTATGCATATGTGTGTGTATGCATGTGTATGTGTGTGAGCATCATTATGTGTGTATGTGTGTAAGTGTGTGTATATGTGTGTGTATGTGTGTGCGCGTCTATGTGTATGTGTATCTGTCTGTGAGTGTGTATGTGTTTATGTGTATGTATGTATCTCTGTGTGTATGTGTCTATGTGTGTATGTGTATGCATGTATGTATGCATATGTGTGTGTATGCATATGTATGTGTGTATGCATCATTATGTGTGTATGTGTCTATGTGTGTATGTTTGTGTGTGTGTATATGTGTGTGTGTATGTGTATGTGTCTATGTGTATGTGTCGCTATGCATCTATGAGTGTGTATGTGTTTATGTGTGTGTATGTGTCTATGTGTGTGTATGTGTCTATGTGTGCATGTGTATGCATGTATGTATGCATATGTGTGTATGTGTCTGTATGCATTATGTATGCATATGTGTGTGTATGCATTATGTATGTGTATGTAAGCATGTGCATTATCTATGTATGTAAGTATGTATGTATGCATATGCATATGCATTATGTATGCATATGTGTGTATGTGTGTGTATGCATTATGTATGTGTATGTAAGCATGTGCATTATGTATGCATGTAAGTATGTATTTATGCATATGCATATGCATTATGTATGCATATGTATGCATGTATGTGTATGTGTGTCTATGTCTCTCTATGTGTGTGTATGCATATATGTGTGTGTATGTGTGTGTATATGTGTGTGTATGTGTGTATGCATGTGTAGCAAGCAACATTATGTGTGTATGTGTGTGTATGTGTGTGTGTGTGTGTCTATGTGTATATGTGTGTATCTATGAGTATGTTTGTGTTTATTTGTGTATGTGTCTATGTGTGTGTATGTATCTATGCATGTGCATTATGTATGCATATGTGTGTATGTGTGTGTATGCATTATGTATGCATATGTGTGTGTATGCATTATGTATGCATATGTGTGTGTATGCATTATGTATGTGTATGTAAGCATGTGCATTATGTATGCATGTAAGTATGTATGTATGCATATGCATATGCATTATGTATGCATATGCATATGCATTATGTATGCATATATGTGTATGTGTGTGTATGTCTCTCTATGTGTGTGTATGCATATATGTGTGTGTATGTGTCTATGTGTGTATGTGTATGCATGTATGTATGCATATGTGTGTGTATGTGCATGTATGCATTATGTATGCATATGTGTGTGTATATGTGTGCATGTGTTTATGTGTGTGTATGTGTCTATGTGTGTGTATGTGCATGCATAATGTGTGTGTATGTGTATGCATGTATGTATGCAAATGTGTGTGTATGTGTTTATGTGTGTATGTGTCTATGTGTGTGTATGTGTCTATGTGTCTATGTGTATGCATGTATGTATGCATATGTGTGTGTATGTGTGTGTATGCATTATGTATGCATATGTATGTGTATTTGTGTGTATGTGTTTATGTGTGTGTATGTGTCTATGTGTGTGTATGTGTATGCATATGTGTGTGTATGTGTATGCATGTATGTATGCATATGTGTGTGTATGTGTGTGTATGTGTTTATGTGTGTGTATGTGTCTATGTGTGTGTATGTGTCTATGTGTGCATATGTGTGTATATGCATGTAAGTATGTATGTATGTACTCATATGCATATGCATTATGTATGCATATGTGTGTGTATGCATGTAAGTATGTATGGATGTACGCATATGCATATGCATTATGTATGCATGTATGTTTATGTGTGTGCATGTCTCTCTATGTGTGTTTGTATGCATATATGTGTGTGTATGTGTGTGTATGTGTGTGTGTGTATGTGTGTGTATGTGTGTGTGTATGTGTGTGTGTATGTGTGTATGTGTGTATGTGTGTGTATATGTATGTGTATATGTGTGTGCATGTGTATGCATTATGTGTGCATGTGTGTATGCAACATTATTTGTGTATGTGTATGTATGTGTATGTATGTGTGTGTCTATGTGTATGTGTGTGTGTGTGTGTCTATGTATGTATATATGTGTGTGTATGCATATGTATTTGTGTGTAACTGTGTGTGTGTGTGTGTGCGCATACCTTGCAAGTAGATGTCTCTCTCTCTCTCTCTGGCGCGCGCACGCTCTCTCTCTCTCTCTCTCTCTCTCTCTCTCTCTCTCTCTCTCTCTCTCGGTCTCTTCTTGGTCTCTCGCGTTCAAATCCCGACACAAATGTGCCGGGAGAAATGAAATTTGTTTTTTTACATTCCAGAGCGTCGCATATGCGACGCTCTTCAGTTTGCCAACGTTGCAAATACCGTCGCTCACTAGCGATGATATTTGCGATGCTATTAATTTAGCGTCGCATAAGCAACGCTATCATCGCTTATGCGACAGTTCTCGCTTTCAAAAAAAAAATCAAAAATTGACCGTCGCTTATGCGACGCCAGCGTCGCATAAGCGACGGTACACGTTTTTTTTTCGATTCGGGGGCGTCGCTACGCCCCCCTATTTCTTGTAGTGGCAAAAGCTTGTGATCCACATTGATAAAACATTATGTGATTATAGATCATGCTCACCTTTAGCTATCAATTGGGGAAAAGGGGGTATGAAGAAGATATATGAAAATCTCTCAAAATGCTCTGTTGTAAAACTAGAAAGAATGGATAATAGTGATCAGAACTTTGACCAAACTAACGAGGCTAAAAATTATTCCATAGAAGCTTTAGTCAAGGCAAGAGAGACAACCATGCAAAAGAAATCTTGGGATTCACCTCTTGACCAATTGCCTGTCTATTCTCATATTGCCAATGCAAAGGAGAAGAGGAAAAGAGATGGGAAACAAGATGAAACTGAGTCTGGAAGAAGAGTTACAAGGAAACAATCAGGTGAGGAACGTAAGAAAGTCCATTTTGAGCAAGGAGAAGGGTCTAAATCTAATAAAAAAAGGAGAAGTGAGATAAGGGAAGGTAAAAACCTATGATGAGTGAACAATTAAAACAATCTAATGAGCAAAAGCTTGACAAAAATGAGAATCAAAGTGATAAGAAGAAAAAGAAGCAAAAGAAAGTTCCTAAGGAAATTTTGATCTGTGCAATTGAATAGAAAGTTAATTATAGAGAAATTTTATATGAAATCTTGTTAAAAAGCCTAGTTACAATGTCCTTAGAATAAGTCTTTTCAATTTCTTAAATTGAGTTCAAGGACAATTTTATTAAACTTATCAATAGAAAGCGATTTCCACTTTCTCAAGAAGTTGAGATGCAAGACATTGCAGACTCGACCCAAGTTTTTGTTACCATTAGTGTCCATGTGAAAGACCAAATGGCCACCGGCACTTCTTTGTATATGTTCTTTAATAAAAAATATAGTGGCATGGTCAATCACAAACTGTAAGTTTCAACTGCATTTGTAACACCTAAGAAGTATGTGTTCGTGCTCCCTGTGTACTATATTTTTGTGTGTATTCTATAGCCTCTGTGCGCAGTAGCGTGTGTGGCCCTAGGAGCTCAATTTTCTACTCCGAGGATATCGTCATGGAGTTGTCAAGAAGGAGAGGGCATTGTGGTGCATCACCATTGAAATACTTCACTAGTATCAAAGCATTTTGATGCAAAAGATATGTTCCTTTTGTACGAGCAAAGCAAGCACTTGCCCACCCACCCAAGGCTTTCTGCAAGGCTTATGACTAAGGCAGCGACCAAGGCATAGACCTTGTCATCTCAGTCACCCAATTCATCGTTGGTGCCATTGGCTACATGCAAGGGATGACCTCAATGATCAAGGAAGATACATGTTCCTGTTGCTTCCTGGGAGGTCACCCATCCTAGTACTGTTTCCCCCTGAGCTCCCTTAACCAATGCAATCTCTTGCCACTACGCCACACTCTTGTGGTGTTTGAAAAAGGTGAAAGACTAAGGTTAACGTTACCTTGAACATCTTTTGGTCCCTCAAAGCTTCATTCTTTGCTTTCAAAGCCTATTTTTGAAGCATTTTTGGGGTGTCTTTTGGAGCCATTTTGGAGTACTTTGGCACATATTTCTCTTCATACAGGTCCAAGAACATCAAGAAGAGTGTTCTTTGTACTTCTCTGACAATAAATATCAACCTTTGGGGCTCTGTTTTTAGCTCAATTCATAAAACCACAGGTTTCTCGAAAGGTTTTCAGTTTTAGTGGGAGCAGCCGCTCCAAATTTATGCAGGTCTTTAAGCCTAAAACATCAAAGTTGACAAAGACTTGCAGGTATTGTTGGCTAGTCTTTGGGCTATGAATTCATCCTTTTACTGTCATTTTACTACATGTATTGAGCATATACACACCATGTATGCTTCTGTAGATACCGTTTATGTACGTCCATGTGGTCATTGATATAACGATTATGTTTCTTGCATCTTTTACGTTCGATAAAGAGGGTCATGGTGAGGTTTTCTTAATTAGGAGACACCTAAATGTCGGGGTCTCTTTGGTGATGCGGTTGGAAGGATTATCTAGCCTCGCCATAGGAGATGTATGATAGTTGTTCATAGGTGCTCAATAAGCCTAGTTGACTTCTATGGGGTAATTGATTCTATGTAGTGGATTGAGTGATTCACTATGTAGGTAACCATGTCAATACTTATAGTATTATGATATTTTGACACTGGTCATAAGCTCATTTTGTAGAGGATACTATGATAAAATTTTTCTAGGTTTTTGCCTTTGTCAACTATACAGTGGCTGATTTACTCCTTGATACACTTATCCGTTGGTGTTTGGACTCTTCTAGCTCCATTATAATTCTATTCAGTTCTCTACCATCATGGCATCGGGAGATCCAAAAATTTGATGGCACAGACTTTGCTCTATGGAAGAATAAGATTAAAGATGTTTTGATTTAAAGGAGGCAATGGAAGCCAGCAAATGGAATTTCAAAGAATCCTTCTGACATGGATGAAGATGATTGGGATGAGTTAGATGAAATGGCCGGGTTTACCATTCAATTGCACCTATCAGATAATGTTTACTTTACAGTATTCGACTGTGAAAGTGCTGAGGAGCTTTGGAAGAAGTTATGCAATACATATGAAAAAGAGATGGCATCAAATAAAGTGTATTTGAGGAGAAATTTATATGACCTTCGCATGAAGGACACAGATAGTGTTGCTACTCATTTAAATGAGCTTGATGCTATACTCTCCTAGTTATAGGCTCAAAAAATTGATATGGATAATGAAATGAAAGCAATATTGTTGCTATGCACCTAGCCATCATCATGGGATATGTTTTGCACAACTATTAGCAATAGTGGGACTAGTGGTAAACTCGTCTATGATGATAAATGTGGAGCACCCTTGAGTGAGGAGATTTGTAGAAAATCTATGGTTGGCACTTAGAATGGAGATGCATATAATGTTCATGATTCTTCCCAAGGAAAGAATCACCAACATGGTAGGAGCAAGAACAAGGCAAAGAATGGTCAATGGAATAAGAGTAGACGTAAATCAAGGAAGAGGGATATCAAATGCCATTATTTTCATAAGAAAGGACCCATGAAGAAAGATTGTTATGCATTAAAGAATTATAAAGCTAAAGGACAGAATGTTGATCGGCATCTTAAATAGTTACCTGCACCATCTACTTCGACTCTAAAAATTGAAGAAATTATTGTTATTTCTGATGATGTGATGTGTTGACACTTGATAGTATTGTGCCAACTAAGGCTCTTATGGCTGCTTCTCCTTCCCACACGTGGTTGCTAGATTTTGGTGCTTCTTTCCATGTGATGCCACACAGAGAATGGTTCTCTGATTATGCAGCAAAGTCTCTTGGTACCATGAGACTTGGTGACTCTTACTAGTGTGATGTTGTGGGGATTGGAGATGTGGTTGTGCAGTTCATTGATGGCTCAAAATTCACTATGCACAATGTACACCATGTACCTAAGTTATCATGAAGTTTGATGTTAGTTGGTCAACTTGATGACCTTGGTTACAAGGTGGCCTTCTATGCTCAGTCCTTTTGTATATCAAAGGGCAATGTGGTTATTGCAAAAGGAAGCAAAGTTGGCTCACTTTATCCTTTATTTATATCATAGAAAGAACACTTGTTAGTTATTATTGAGCAGCCTATGGCTTTGTATTTGGCATGGTCGTTTGGGACATATATCTCGTAGTGGAATGGAAAATATTTCTCATTTTCGCTACTTACATGTGTTATCTTTCTCTGATTTTTCATTTTGTGAGCATTGTCAATATGGAAAGCAAACCAGAAATGTGCATAGAATGCACATTGGCTCTTCAATTCAGCCTTTAGATCTCATTCATACAGATGTGTGTGGTCCTATTCCCACTAGGTCCTTAGGTTTCTCTCTTTAACTTATCCCTTTCATAGATGATGCTACTAGAAACGTTTGGGTATATCCTATCAAATCGAAGGATGAGGTATTCCCTACTTTCAAAAAATGGCTTGCTTCAGTTGGGACTGAAAAAGGAACGAAGCTTAAGGCTTTACATTCAGATAATGGGGGTGAGTATACCTCACATGAATTTAGCCTTTTGTGTCAGTCAAGAGGGATTCATAGAGAGTTTATAGCTCCTTATACCCCAATACAGAATGGTCTAGCTGAAAGGATGAATAGAATTATTCAAGATAGAGTAGTTTCTATGTGGCATCATGCAAACCTCTCATAAGGCTTTTGGCCAGAAGCAAGATTGATTGTAGTTCATGTGATTATCCTTTCACCTAGTACTTCGTGAAACACAATCAGTGATCAGAAGTAGTGATGTCATTTTCAATGAGTCTAAGATGCATGAACTGTTGATGACGCGGGAAAGACTCGAACCTTGTCAAGCCTGCAGAATTCGCCGTGCCAGTGAAGGTGGCTAAGCTAGAGTGATATTAGAACACCTCTATAATCAGCAGTAGCTTAGCAAAGCTACTGTCACTTAAACATATAAGACTGTGTTTTGAATTTACTGAAAATTCCACTGGAACTTCACCGAACTGTCACCAGACTGTCACCGGACTCTCACCGTAAAGATACTGGAATCTTACCGGAATCAACTACAATACTATTTTTAATCACTTCAAGTGAGTATACAAGAAGTAAGGAAGTGATGCATGAACTTCCTTCACTGAATGAACTCTTTCTGAAGTTTAAGGAAAAAACTTCACCAGTTCAGAATGCCTCTTTCCGATCAGACTTTGTACTTTGTGTACATATCCATTTCACCGAAATCTTTGATGAACTGATAGTAGAGATGTCTAGCTATAAGATAAGCTATCTCTTATACAAAACTTTAATTTATTCTACAAGATATACTTTTTTGTTCTACCGGAAAAACACGTTTACTGAGAAAACTCTAATTGACTGAAAAATACGTTTACTGAGAAGATTGTAACTGTTAAGTAACTTTCTACCGTAACATGTAAATACTCAGATTTCTTCACATACGAAGGAATGCACGCAAACTTCCACATGAACATGTGTTTTCTATTAGAGATGATGTGTACAAAACTAGCTTGGCCTCTTCTTGCTCAAGCTATAGAAACTCTCCTATACGCAGTAGTTTCTTCTTACCATCTCTCTCAGATGAATACTTGACATTTCAGGTTTCTATTATTCATCTTTACATACGCAATCACTGGCGTCTTCTAGACCTATTCTTGATTTCTATATGCGCTCTATTTGCACTACGCACTCTTCTCACGCACACTCTTGCTCGCACACTTGTTCTCTATCTTTTTCTTTCTTCCTATCTCATTTATATACAATTTTGATCCGGTGTAACAAACTCTAATTCTGGAAGTTTCTCCGCTGTACATTACAGTCGTGAATTTTGATGGGGGAAGTATCTCAACCCCTAAGCAACGATGAAGCGCGAATGACCTCCACAGGTATCCTTCTTTGACCTCTGCACACCAAAAATGCTCTTACTCAGAGCTTATGCAGAGAACTCCAGTGAGCTTTTGTAGACCTGTAGTAGACACCAAGATCTTTCCAACAAAACAAATTTCACTTGAAATGGATGCTTACACAAAGAGAATCAATGTCTACAACATGAGCTAGTTGAATGCTCACAACTGCTAGTCAAGCAGAGACCTCACTTCACTCCAGCAAACTTTTCTCAGATATTATACAGAGAATGAATCTCAAACTTGAGTCAACTTTAGAGCACTATAATAGCTACCCAATGACACCAAAATCATAGCAAATGGATACATACAGAAGGAGAACCAGCCCGTACAACAGAGAGCAAAATATTTCCAACAGAGCCTACACAAAGAGAGAGATATCAATCACACAACTTCACTAAAATGAATGTTGCTCCCAGCTTACTCAGAGAATGCTCCAGAGAATTGGTAAGCATAAACTAGACTCTTATAGCTATCCAATGAGACAAGAATTACATCAAATGGATACCATATGAGGGAGAACCAATGCTAACAACTCAGGGGTAGAGAGTTGCAACACTGCCTGCGCACACACATAGATATGCCTACTAAAAGAAAACAAACAAGCAAGCAAGGGGGTTGCTTAAGCAAGGGGCTTGCTTATCACAACTCCAGAACTTAGTGCTCACTTTACATGAGCTAAAACTCCAAGAAGATTGCCCAAAAGAAGTCGGGATACATGCTCCTTTTATAGTGAGAGGTGTGCCCCTAAAATCTAGGAACTACCTTTCCAAATCAGCCTTCGAACTTGGAGGAATTAGTTAAGATGACTTGGGGAGTGGTTGAGTGACTTTTCTTGATGGAATCTCGTGGCTTTTGGCTTCCTTTGACTGCTCCACATGTCCATAAAAGATTCCCCACGAATTTTTAGCTTGAAGCTTGACTTTTAACACTCGCCCTCAAGCTTCAATTCTTCATCCTCATCGAAGCTCCTTCATGTTGATGCATTGCTTGAATTTTGAAATCTTCATCCCATCCAAAGCCTTTGTAAACATGTCTGCAACTTGGTCCTTGGTACCAATATGATGTACTGAAACTTCCTTGGATATCACCTTTTCCCTTATGAAGTGATAGTGCACTTCAATATGCTTGGTTCTAGCATGATAGATAGGGTTCGATGCTAGATGAATGCTACTCATGTTGTCACAAAAAATTGGATATGTGTCAACCTGCAAATTAAGCTCCATAAATAACTTCTTAATCCACATTAGCTCACATGTGACTTGAGCCAAAGCTCTATACTCAGCCTCGGTGGAAGATAATGCCACCGTGGGTTGCTTCTTTGAAATCCATGAGATGATCTTGCTACCTAGCATGACTAGGTAACCACTTGTACTCCTTCTATCTTCCTTCGAACCGGCCCAATCGGCATCGGAATAAGCTTTGACCTGCATATCATGATCAAATGAGTAGAACAATCCTTCATTTATAGTGGCTTTGAGATATCGCAACATTCTTCTTGCAGCTTGCAAGTGTGTAGTCCTTGGACTATGCATAAATTGTGATAACACTCCAACTCCATATGCTATGTCGGGCCTGGTTATTGTGGCATAATTGAATGGAGCTTACATCCTCTAATGGCTCTCCATCAATGGAGCTTAGCTTTACATTAACTTCCATGGGATTTGAAATAGGCTTGCAATGTAGCATCCCAAACCTCTCAAGTAGGTCTAGAATATACTTCCTTTGTATGAGCATAATACCTTCTTCTTTGTATACAACTTCAATGCCAAGAAAATACCTAAGATCTCCAAGATCAGAGATCCTAAACTCCTTTCCAAGCTTTGCCTTGATCTCCTCAATGCCCTTTGTATCATTACCTGTAATGATAAGATCATCTACATACACACACATGTAGACCACAAGTTCTCCTCTTTGTTTGATGAAGAGAGATGGATCCACCTTGCATTGATTGTAACCACATTTGATCAAATAGTCCACCAATCTTTGGTTCCAAGCCCTTGGAGCTTGCTTTAGGCCATAAAGTGCCTTCTTCAACCTACAAACATGATGTGGAAACTCTTTATGAACAAAACCTAGTGGTTGCTCCATGTATACCTCTTCTTCCAAGTCTCCATTGAGAAAGGCATTCTTGATATCCAATTGGAAGAGCTTCCATCCTTTGCTAGCAGCCATTGCAATGAGTTTCCTAATGGTGCTCATCTTTTCCACGGGGCTGAATGTCTCTTCAAAGTCCACTCCATAGGTTTGTGCAAAACCCTTGGCCACCAATCTTGCTTTGAACCTAGAAATAGATCCATCTGAATTCCTCTTTACTTTATACACCCACTTATTACCTATTACCTTCATGTTCTCCTTCTTGGGCACTAGAGTCCATGTTTGATTTTCCTCAAGTGCGTCGATCTCTTCTTGCATTGCCTCTTTCCATTCGGTGTACCTGCTTGCATCTTCATAGCAATTGGGCTCATGATCTTCTACTACTTTGTTCATATATGCATAATGTGTTGCCATGTATGAATCATAAGTAAACCTTTGAGTTGGATACTTAACTCTAGAAGACTTCCTTTCTTCACCTTTTGGAGGAATAAACCTCCTTTGCCTTGGGAACTTGATCTCTTTCTTTGACGTGGCTTCTTTCTCCATCATGTGTCCTTCATCATCTTCAACTTCATTACCTTCTTCATCCAACTCCACCAATGTTGCTTTGCCTTTGTTGATTGATTGTGCTTCATAGCTTGATGAAGATCTCCCCCTCCATGGTGAGTTCATGCTTGAACTATCTTCATTGATGGAACACCTTGGGCCGCTTAGCTCTAGGTCGATTTGTTCTTCATCATGTCCATGCTTTTCTTCTTCATAGTCCTGCATACAATCATACTTCTTATACCAAGGGAGTAGCTCATCAAATGCTACATCCCTTGATATCCTCAAGTCCTTTGTGTTTGGGTTGAAGCACTTGTAACCTTTATGATCATTTGAATATCCTAGAAACACACACTTTTCTGCCTTTGGTTGTAGCTTGTGCCTCAATTCACTTGGCACATGTACATAACAAGTACATCCAAATATCTTCAAGTGGGAAAGATCAGGTTTCTTACCATAATAGGCTTGATATGGTGTCAAGCCATGGATCCCTGAGGTAGGGGCCCTATTCATTAGATACACGGCGGTATTTGCTGCATCACTCCAAAACATGTTAGGTACATTCATCTCATTAAGCATTGCTCTAGCGATCTCGGCAATGTATCTATTCTTTCTCTCTGCTACTCCATTTTGTTGGGGTGTGTACATGCATGTTACTTGCCTCTTGATGCCTTGATCCATTAAAAAATCAGAAAACTCATTTGAGAAATATTCTCCCCCTCCATCGGACCTTAGCTTCTTGATATATGTACCTGTTTCCTTCTCTACCATTGCCTTGAATGCTTTGAAACATGTAAACACATCTGATATGTTTTTGATGAAATAAACCCAAACCATCCTTGTGCAATCATCTATAAAAGTGACAAAGTACTTGTTACCTCCAATGGATTGCTCTTTTGTTGGCCCCCACACATCTGTATGTATCAACTCCAATGGATGTTCGCTTATGTAGCCACTCTTCTTGAATGGAAGTCTCGCTTGCTTCCCTAGTTGACAAGATTCACATAAATGCTTCATACCTTGTCCTTGGAAGTTGGGAAGACCTTCAACGAGCCTCTTGAATTGCATTTCCTTCATTCTTTGTATGTTGATGTGACCTATCCTCTTGTGCCACAAGTCCAACTCCGAAATCCTCTTGTTCCCATATGTGAAGTAGACATGTTGAGTAGAATGAGAATTTACCTCCAAAGTGAAGAGTCTCCCTTGCTTCTTTCCTCTTGCTATGACCTTGTAACCTTGCTTAGGGTTCTCCACAAAGCATCCACCTTTGTTGAACCTTACTTGATAGCCTCTTTCAACCATTTGCCCAACGGACACCAAGTTCTTTGTGATGGTAGGTACATGCAAGACATCCTTGAGACATCTTCCTTCCTCCTTGTCATCCAAAGCTACATCTCCAACATGGGAGATCTCATGGGCTGTATCATCACCTGTTTCTACATGTCCTTTACCTCTGGGAACATGTAGATTAGTAAACCAAGAAGCATTGCAACTCATATGGTTGCTATATCCACTATCAATATACCAAGTGTTATCTACTTTGCTTGAATTCCCATTCATGTGCATCATCAAGAGATTGTCATTTTCTGAACTTGTAGAAGCATAATTACCTTGGCCTTTGTATGAAGAACCTTGATTATAGTTCCTTTGGTTTCCTCCTTGGTAGCAATCTCTAGCATAGTGGCCAAACTTGCCACATATGTAACATCCTTCGCCATCTTGATTCCTGTTTTGTTGATGTCGTCCTCCTCTTCCTCTTGATCTTCCTCTCCCTCTTTGTGATGAGGTGCTTTGGTCATGTCCTTGATTTCTTGAGTGGCCTTGCCTTCCTCCAAACCTTCCTTTGCCCCTTCCTTGTCCTTGTCTTCCTTTGCCCCTTTGATTACCTGCATAGAAAACTTGTGCATCTTTGCTTTTAGTTGAACTTCCACCTATGTTCATTTCTTCGGTGACCATGAGAGCAACCAATTGCTCAAAATCGGGAAGATTATCCCTTACATAAACTGAAGTGGTAAAGGGTTTCCACTTCTCATCATCTACGTGGCTTCCAATGGATCCCAATGCATCTGATAACTCCTTGACCTTAAGTATGTAGTCATTTATGCTACTCCCTGAGCTCTTCCTAAGGTTGTTGAGCTCATTCTTGAGTTGGATCTTCCTTGCTTTGGTGCTTGTTGAATAAAGCCTTTCAAGTGTCTCCCATACCTTCATGCTTGAATCCAGGTCTTGGATATGGCCGATCATGCTATTGCTAATGTGTTGGGAAAGAATAAAGATAACCCTCTTGTCTCTTTCATTCCATTCCCTAAAGGCCCTTCTCTGGTCATTGGTTGGATTCTCATCCAACCTAGGTCTTGGTTCACTTCCACTAATCAACCCCCAAAGGCCCTTGCCCATAAGATAATTGGAGACCCTAAATCTCCATGGTTGATAGTTACCTTTGTCTAGCTTTTCAATTTGAGTGTTGAAGTCTCCCATATCTAGTCTTTGATACTTGACCTAGCCCTTGGCTAATGCTCCAATGTGTGTAAAATGAAAATGAGGCTCTGAGGTTACCTCAATCCAAAGCTTTCCTTAGATGGACACCTTGTGCTCTTGCAAATTTGAGTAGAATAGCTCCCCCTTGATGTGAGCTAGCTCCAAGAAGCTTTTGTTGATGCAACTCTTCAACCACCAACTCCAAGAGGCCTTCTTGCTTGTATGCGATACCTCCAAGATGCCCAAATGCTCTGATACCACTGATGGGGGAAGTATCTCAACCCCTAAGCAACGATGAAGCGCGAATGACCTCCATAGGTATCCTTCTTTGACCTCTGCACACCAAAAATGCTCTTACTCAAAGCTTATGCAGAGAACTCCAGAGCGCTTTTGTAGACCTGTAGTAGACACCAAGAGCTTTCCAACAAAACAAATTTCACTTGAAATGGATGCTTACACAAAGAGAAACAATGTCTACAACATGAGCTAGTTGAATGCTCACAACTGCTAGTCAAGCAGAGACCTCACTTCACTCCAGCAAACTTTTCTCAGAGATTATACAGAGAATGAATCTCAAACTTGAGTCAACTTTAGAGCATTAAAATAGCTACCCAATGACACCAAAATCATAGCAAATGGATATATAGAGAAGGAGAACCAGCCCTTACAACAGAGAGCAAAATATTTCCAACAAAGCCTACACAAAGAGAGACATATCAATCACACAACTTCACTAAAATGAATGTTTCTCCCAGCTTACTCAGAGAATGCTCCAGAGAATTGGTAAGCATAAAATAGACTCTTATAGCTATCCAATGAGACAAGAATTACATCAAATGGATACCATATGAGGGAGAACCAATGCTAACAACTCAGGGGTAGAGAGTTGCAACACTGCCTGCGCACACACATAGATATGCCTACTAAAAGAAAACAAACAAGCAAGCAAGGGGGTTGCTTAAGCAAGGGGCTTGCTTATCACAACTCCAGAACTTAGTGCTCACTTTACATGAGCTAAAACTCCAAGAAGATGGCCCAAAAGAAGTCGGGATACATGCTCCTTTTATAGTGAGAGGTGTGCCCCTAAAATCTAGGAATTACCTTTCCAAATCAGCCTCCTAACTTGGAGGAATTAGTTGAGATGACTTGGGGAGTGGTTGAGTGACTTTTCTTGATGGAATCTCGTGGCTTTTGGCTTCCTTTGATTGCTCCACATGTCCATAAAAGATTCCCCACGAATTTTTAGTTGGAAGCTTGACTTTTATTAAATTTGTCCCTTCACTAAGGCTTTGATTTTCTAAATACTTTGATTCTGCTTCTCTTTATCTTTCTTTATCTTTATGTCTGTCTGTATGTCAAATTCCTGAGTGATTCTTCAACAGCTCCCCCTCAATCACTAATTTGACTCTTCCTGTCTTTCATATATTTTCTTTCTTTTATACCTACCATTTCTTTGAATCTACTTGTCTTTGTTCCATCCAAGCTCTTTGTCAAAATATCTGCAATCTGATCTTTTGTTCGAGTGTATACTATTTCTAGCTCCTTCTCCATTACCTTTTCTCTCAGGAAATACTGAATCTCTATGTGCTTTGTTCTTGCATGAAATACTAGATTTGCTGCAAGATACAACGAGCTCATATTGTCTCCATGTATGATATGTATACCTTGATCAATACCCATGCTTTTGAACAACGTTTGCATCCATATCACTTCTTTAGCTGCTTCTACAAGTCCTTTATATTCTTCTTCTGTTGACGATAAAGCCACTGTGTGTTGTTTCTTCGAACACCAACTTACTAGCTTATCTCCTAGGTATATCATATACCCATGTGTTGATGTTTTGTCATCTTGACTTCCTGTCAATTCTGAGTCACTGAATGCTTTCAACTTTATATCTGACGTAAAAGGATAATATAATCCTTCCTTTATAGTTCTTTTGATATATCTAAGAACTCTCTGTCCGGCAACCCAATGTTGATCCTTCGGACAATGCATGAACTGTGAGAGAACTCCCACTGCATAACTAAGATCCCGTCTTGTTAGTGTAGCATAAATTAGACTTCCCACTAATGACTGATACTTCCTCATATCTTTAAACTCTGGTCCATCATATTTACTAAGTTTATGATTTACTTCAAGCGGTGTTGAAGCTTCTCTGCAATTCTCCATATTAAACTTCTTCGATAAGTTTAAAAGATACCTTTCTTGCGAAACATATACACCATGATCTGTGTATGTGATTTCCATTCCAAGAAAGTATGATAACTTTCCTAGATCACTGATCTTAAACTCCTTTTCAAGCAATCTTTTTACTTCTTTAATTCCTTCATCTGAGGTACCTGTGATTATAATGTCATCTACATAAATACAAATGTAGATCATACCTTCTTCTATTCTCTTGATGACTAGACTTCCATCTGCCTTCGAACTTTGGTATCCAAGTTCATTGAGATACTTCACAAGTCTGTAATTCCAAGCTCTTGGAGCTTGCTTCAGTCCATAAAGTGCTTTTCTTAATCTGCAAACAAAGTTTTGGGTATCTGGAACTTACAAACCCTTCAGGTTGTTCCATGTAGACTTCATCTTATATATATCCATTCAGAAATGCATTCTTGATATCCAGCTGACTTAGCTTCCATCCTTTTGATGCTGCTATAGCAATCACTGTCCTTATGCTTGACATCTTTGCCACCGGACTAAACATCTCATCATAATCTATGCCATGCGTATGAGCATAGCCCTTGATAACGAGTCTAGCTTTGTATCTGGCTATCCTTCCATCTGCAAGCTTCTTGACTTTGAAAACCCATTTATTTCCGATTACTTTCTTACCATTTCATTTAGGAACAAGTTCCCATGTCTTGTTCTCCTCTAGTGCGCTGAACTCTTCTTCCATTGCTTCATCCCATTGCTTCTTGCCTTTAGCTTCATCATAGTTCTGAGGTTCTTCATCATCTTTGACCATATATGCATAATTTTTCTGAGCTATGTACGACGTATCATAAGAATACCTTTCTGGTTGTCTTATAGTCCTGCTTGACCTTCTTGGTTCACATTCTTCATAAGTGTCTGAATACACTTCTTCATCAACTATAGGAATTTCTTCATTCCTTCTTGTTAATCCATTTCTGGACGTACTTGCTTGCATATAGTCTTCATCTCTATTCACCTGCACAATTGATTTCCCTTTCTCTTTTCTTCTTACCTCTTCTTCAAATTCTTCCGTTGTATAACTTTGATCTGTATACCAGCTTTTCTGTTCATCAAATGTAACATCTCTGGAAACAGTAAACTGTTTTGTTAGAGGACTCCATAACCTATAACCCATCTGCTTTTCATCATATCCGACGAACACATATTTCTCTGCTTTTGGTTCAAGCTTATGTCTGATTTGTGATGGTACATAAGCATAAGCTACTGATCCAAACACCTTGCAATGATCAAGTGTTGGTTTCTTTCCCCACCAAGCTTCATAAGGGGTCATTCCATCTAAAGTTGTACAAGGTAATCTGTTTACCAAGTATGTAGCTGTATTTACAGCTTCAGCCCAAAGATAATTTGGACAATCTTTTTCTTTTAGCATAGCTCGTGCAAACTCAACTAGAGTTCGGTTCCTTCTTTCTGCTACACCATTTTGTTGTGGTGTATACCTGCAGGTTATTTTTCTCTTAATACCTGCATTCCAAAGATAATCATTGAACTCTCAGGAGAATTATTCTCCCCTTCCATCAGACCTCAGTCTCTTAAGCTTTTGACCTATGAGTCTTTCAGCATATGCATGAAAATGCTTGAATGTTTCAAATACTTCTGATCTTTCCTTCAAAAGATATAATGTTATCCATCTTGTAGCGTCATCAATGAATAAAACATAATACCTTGAGCCACTGATTGATCCTTCTTTTGTTGGACCCCATACATCTATATGAATGAGTTCAAGTAATCCATCATGTTTGAATCCTTTCTTCTGAAAACGTAACGTTTGGGCTTTTCCCATCTGACATGCTTCGCACTTATGAACAGGTCTTGCTCATATGTGAGCATCAAACCAAGCAACTGATTTAAATCTGGTACAAAATGATTTAAAGATAGTTCAGTTGAAAGTATGAAAGGTTTCCACCTTTCATCTCCTCTCAAACCTGTGAGCACTTGCACTATCAATCTGTGATCTTCGATATCTTCATTTATGGATCCAAGACTATCTGCTAGATCCTTCATCTTAGTAATGTAGTCACTAATGCTTTGATTCCACTTCTTTTTTAACGTTGTGAATTCGGACCATAAGCTAGCCTTCCTAGCTTTCGTAGTATTTTGGAAATGATCTTCCAACGCACTCCATATGTCCTCCGCTTTCTCTAGACCTCTAATATGCGGTAGTAGATGATCTGTCACAGTATTATAAATGTAAGCTCTTGCCCTTGCATCTTTCTTCTGCCACAGCTTCAAGGATTCCAATTCTTCTTCTTTTGGTTGTCTAATGTCTTCAAAGGTCGGCTTCTTTTCTTCTCCGGTCACATACATCATTAAGTCCTTACTCATAAGTAAGGCTTCCATGCGCATTACCCATGCGAGCTAATTATCTCTGTCCAATTTGTCAATAGAAACATGATCTACCATAATCTTCTTGTTTTTGTTTCTTCTGGTGAGTGTATCGTTAAAGAATTTTACCTTTTGTAAACCTTTACCTTGAAAATGACTTCGGAATACTCCTTGATACTGTTTGCTGTCAATCTCTTCAGCATTCACCTTTCTTTATGAAAGTTTTCCGAATTCTCTTGTATCTTCACTTCCGTTTGCTCTTTGAGAATCTTTCTGCTCTTCAGAATCTTTTTGCTCTGATACCACTTGTTGATGATGCGGGAAAGACTCGAACCTTGTCAAGCCTGCGGAATTCGCTGCGCTAGTGAAGGTGGCTAACCTAGAGTGATATTAGAACACCTCTATAATCAGCAGTAGCTTAGCAAAGTTACTATCACTCAAACATATAAGACTCTGTTTTGAATTTACTGAAAATTCCACTGCAACTTCACCGAACTGTCACTAGACTGTCACCGGACTCTCACCGTGAATATATCGGAATCTTACCAGAATCAACTGCAATACTATTTGTAATCACTTCAAGTGAGTATACAAGAAGTAAGGAAGTGATGCGTGAACTTCCTTCACTGAATGAACTCTTTCTGAAGTTTAAGGAAAAAACTTCACCAGTTTAGAATGCCTCTTTCCGGTCAGACTTTGTACTTTGTGTATATATCCATTTCACTGAAATCTTTGATGAACTAATAGTAGAGATGTCTAGCAATAAGATAAGCTATCTCTCATACAAAACTTTAATTTATTCTGTGAGATATACTTTGTTGTTCTACCAAAAAAACACGTTTATTGAGAAAACTGTAACTGATCGAAAAATACGTTTACTGAGAAGATTGTAACTGTTAATTAACTTTCTACCGTAACATGTAAATACTCATATTTCTTCACATACGAACGAATGCGTGCAAACTTCCACATGAACATGTGTTTTCTATTAGAGATGATGTGTATAGAACTCTTGGCCTCTTATTGCTCAAGCTATAGAAACTCTCCTACACAGAGTAGTTTGTTCTTACCATCTCTCTCAGATGAATACCTCACATTTCAGGTTTCTGTTATTCATCTTTACATACGCAATCTCTGGCGTCTTCTAGACCTATTCTTGATTTCTATATGTGCTCTATTTGCACTACGCACTCTTCTCACGCACGCTCTTGCTCGCACACTCGTTCTCTATCTTTTTCTTTCTTCCTATCTCATTTATATACAATTTTGATCCGGTGTAACAAACTCTAATTCTGGAATTTTCTACGCTGTACATTACAGTCGTGAATGTGTCCCTTCACTAAGGCTTTGATTTTCTGAATACTTTGATTATGCTTCTCTTTATCTTTCTTTATCTTTATGTTTGTCTGTATCTCAAATTCCTGAGTGATTCTTCAACATGAACAACCCATTAAGCAGGTTGAAGTGAGAAGAGTGGTGTTTGAGGATGCCAATCCTCCACTTAGCATGCATAAAAATGCCGCACATAGGGATGTTCAAGAGAATGTCCGATTAGATCAGTATGCACATGTTCCTATTCAGCAACCATTGAGATGCTCTGCATGGGTCTCGCATCCACCTGATATAAATGTTCTAGGTTTAGATTCTCTTATGCTAATAGATGTCGGTGAGATTTCTTGCTACAAAGAGACTATGGAGATAGAGGATCATGTCAAGAGGAAGCATGCCATGAAGAGTGAGTTGGATTCTATTCACAAGAATGGTACTTGGGATTTAGTACCTTTGCCAAAGGCCAAGAAAGCTTTACCATGTAAATGGGTATATAAGTTGAAATTCACATCAGATAGTGCTTCTTCAAAGTATAAATCACGACTTGTTGCAAAGGGTTTTAAGCAACAACATGGTGATGATGTCAAGGAAATCTTCTCTCCAGTGTTTAAGATGACTACCCTTAGCATGTTGCTTGAATTTGTTGCAATGGAGGACTTAGAGCTAGTCCAAATGGATGTGAAAACTGCTTTCTTACATGGAGATCTTACAAGTGAGATTTATATGGAACAATCAGGGGGTTATGTAGTTCCTAGCAAGGAAAGTCTAGTTTGTAAGCTCAAGAAGAGCTTGTATGGACTTAAATAGTCCCCTAGACAATGGTACCAAAATTTTGATGATTTTATGAAGTCTCAAGACTATTCTCGAAGTAATGAGGATCATACTCTCTACACAAAGATGCTCAAAGGGAAGCTTCATATGATTGATACTTTATGTCGATGATATGTTGATTGTTGAGAAGTCCTCTTATGACTTGTTGATTCTAAAAAAGACGTTGACTCAGACATTTGATATGAATGATTTGGGGGATGCCAAACATATTCTTCACATGCACATTACTCGTGATAGGAGTAAACGATACATATATTTGTCTCAAAGTGAGTACATATCCAAACTACTTCACAGGTTCAATATGTAGGGTGTAAAGGCATTGAGTACACCTTTATCCACATCTATGAACTTGAGTAGGGATGATTGTCCCAAATCACATGAGGAAAAGGAATTCATGACCCAAATTCCCTTTCATTCTGGTGTTTGTAGTCTCATGTATGCTACGGTAGCCACCAGATCAGACATTGCATTTGCAATGACAGTTGTGAGCATATATATGTCTAATGTTGGCAAGAAACATTGGGAAGCGGTCAAGATGATTTTGAGATATCTGGTGGCACCAAGGACAAGTGTCTATGCTTAGGTAGAGGGAAAGCATCCATTATTGGTTACACAAATTCTGACTATGCTAGTTGTGTAGACAATCATAAGTCTTCATCAGGGTACATTTTTCATTTTGTTGGAGGTGCTATCTCTTGGGGATATCGTCTTCAAGAATGCACAGTTGTTTCCACCATAGAAGCAGAGTATGTTGCAGCAAGTGAGGCATGTAAGGAAGAATTGTGGCTTTCTCCTCTTGCTTGTGGTATGGATTTACCTTAGCATGTACCTCATTTGCTCAGTAATAGTCAGAGTGTGATTGCTTTGGCTAAGAATCTGGTCTATCATGCAAAGACCAAGCATAGTGAGGTGAGCTAGCACTTCATTAGAGATTGGTTAGCCCATGAGCACATTATCCTTGAGAAGGTTCACACTCGAGATAATGCTACAGATGCTTTGACTAAAGCTCTGCCATAGGATAGCTTTTGACACTATTGTCATTTGATGGGGGTTACTTGACTCATGATCTTACAGACTCACTAATATATTGTGTAACATGCCGATCAGGTGGGAGGTATAGTTTGTATATTTACATTGAGGTATTCTTTATCACTCTTTATTTTTATCCCATAGCTACTTTGGCCATATTCGCCTTTAGTGGGAGCTTGTTATCATCAGTGTCCATGTGAAAGGCCAAATGGCCATCGAACACTTCTTTGTATATGCTCTTTAATAAAACATATAGTGGCCTTGTCAGTTACAGACTGTAAGTTTTGACCGCATTTGTAACACCTAAGAAGTCTATTTTCGTGCTCCCTGTGTACTGTGTTTTGTGCATATTCTACAGCCTTTGTGCGGAGTATCGTGTGTGGTCCTAGGAGCTCGGTTTTCTACTCCGACGATATCGTTGTGGAGCTCTCGAGAAGGAGAGCACACTATGGTGCATTGCCATCAAAATACTTTAGTTATGAATGATTCTCTTGCTTTTGATGAGTTTGAGGAAGATAATGATGAAGAGGCTTACAATGTCAACAAGAATTCTTGGGTCCAATCTTGCCTGATGAAGAAAGTAGAAAATTTGAAAGTCATTTTTGAAAGAGTTTTTGGCTAGGGGAACACCTGAGATAAAAATCAAATTAGGAGATGAAAAGAAATCATATTCAGCTTTGGCACTCATTGACTCCGGGTCAGAGATTAATGTGATTTCTAAAGATCTTTATGATAATTTCAAATGGCCAATGGACAAGAATCATGGATGGTTGATGAGAACAATTGATAATGGTTGTGGTTCTTCACTAGGATCCTATGCAAATATTTATGTGACAATAGGTGGAATCACTGACACATTCCACTTTTGCATCCAAGAAGATTGCTCTAAATGAGATTATCTTAGGAAAACCTTTCATATGTGAGACTAAAATGGAAACAAAAGTAATTGATGATGGGTCTACATATGCTAGGATTCGATCTAAAGATGCTTTCAATCCCTCCAAGTAAGGACTATCAACCCAAATCATTTATGAAAGTGAGAACAAATTAGAAAGTCTCCTATATGCTCACAAGAAAAGGCATTTGAGGATTGCTCACCTTCACCTGAATTTGGAGCAAACTTTGGCCAAAAAAAAGTTAAGAACCCCCCATTGAGTGGGACAATGGTGGCCAATGGATTGATGTCTAGCAAACCATGTACATAATTTTGAAAGCTTTTTTGTTTGTTTCCCTTCTTGAATTTTACAATTCATTCATTCCAAAAACATAGGCAAAACAATCATAAAAACACAAGAAAAGATCTAAAAAACAAAGCATTAAATTTACTTGATGAGCGCATTGAGCATGTCATTGAGACTTCATCTACTTTTTCATTACTTGAAGATATTCAATGAACATTACAAAAGCTAAATAATTCAACAATTGTGCTTCTTAATTCCATTTATGAATATAAATTGATTTCAAAATTTGTTGATAAGCTCATGATTGAGGAAGTTAAAGTTGGCACAAAGTATAAAACAATTGATAAGAAGGTTAAACCCATTTCTCAACCCTTACCAAAAGGAAGTGATGAAATGTTCAAGTAGGTTGCAAAAGAGCCTATTTTGCACATTCAAAAAAGTATAGGGCATACATTCATTGACAAAACCATTAAGAAAATTAAAATAGGAATTGATCATTCATTTCTATTACCTGTTGAATGAGAGTTATTTCTAAGTTTTATTAGAAAGCATGTAAAAGCTTTTACACTTTATCTTCATGAGAAAGGTTGTGTTGATCCAAGATTAGTTCCACCTATGATCATTTTTACAGTGCCACATATTCCATGGAATATTTGCCCTATAATAGCCCCAAAAGCTCACTCACCTGAGTTAATGAGACCGCTCAAGGAAAAGATGCACATGAGAATTCTTGAGCCATGTTTATCTTCATATTCAAATAGATGATTCCTTGTACCTAAAAAAAAGGAAAGTTGAGCTTCATTCAAGACTTACAGCCTGTCAATAAAGTCACTATTAGGAATGTTGGAACTGACCCAATCATAGGAGAGTTTACAGAAGCATTTCCTAGTTATCTATCTACTCTATGGGTGATTTATATTTAGGATATGACCAATTCCAGCTTGCTATTGAAAGTAGAGATATAACCATGATGAAGACTCCTCTAGGTTTAGTACGTATGTGCACTTTACCATAGGGAGCTACAAAATCAGTATCACATATGATGAATGCTATGAATATGGTCTTGTTGTGATGATGCCTTTTATTGATGATATTCCTATTAAAGGATGTGAGAAAAAGTTAAAAGATAAAACCTTAGATTCTTTATGATGTAGAAAATATTTTACTGACCATATTTTTTATTGTGATTGAGTATTCAAAAGATTTGAAGAAGTTGTTCTAACATTTTCTATAGAGAAATCTGTTTTTGGTGTTAATGAAGTACTCATTGTTGGACATCTATGTGCTCACTACGGTCGAAGATCATACCCACCTAAAGTTGATGCCATAAACAAGATTTCTGAGACTTGTAGCAATGTTAGTGAGATCACAAGATTTCTAGGAGCTTGTGTCTTCTATCCTATTTGGATACCCCACTTTGCACATATTGCTAATTTTCTTTATGATTTGTTGAGGAAGAATAGAAAGTTGATATGAAATGATGAACATTTTAAAGTCATCTGAAAGTTGAAAAAAATGGTAATTGAGGCTCCTATTTTAAAAGGAGTTGACTATTCAGATAATAAAATCATTATTTTGATTGTAGACACTATAGGATAAGTTATTGGTCAAGATGATGATAAGGAAAAAGGATATGCAGTTAGATTTGGTGCTAAAGTTTTGCATGAAACCCAATGTTGAGATGGATCCAGTTTTAGTTCATATTGTTGGAATATCTAATATTGTTGTTGATATGCTTTCTAGAGCAAAGTTTGCATATGATTTTGATAATGCAATAGAAATTGATATAGATTTAACTAATTATGACCAAAAGTGTATGAGTATGAACAATTTAATGATGATGATTATGAAGGAGAGTGAAAAGATATTGGTAAATACCTTAGTACTCTAGAAAATTCACCTACTTGGTCAATAAATAGATTCAAAGACATTAGAAAAAGATCTTTCAATTTTTTCTGAAAAGATGGATTTATTTGGAGAAATGCTAAGGGAGAAGTTAAAATGCCACAAAGAGTACTAGGAAAGAAGAAAATTTAATTGCAAGTTATGAGAGATTTACATCATACATTATGGGATGGACATAAAGGGTTCATGGCGACATACGAAAAGATTAGAGAAAGTTATTGGTGGCCAAGAATCTATGTCAATGTAAAGGATTATGTAAACAGTTGTAGTACATGTCAAATACATTCATCTATGAAACATAGAGATCCTTTGCATCCAACCTATCGTCCTTGAATTCACCATTTAAAGGTAGTTGATCTTGTAACCATGCCTAAAGGTATTGATAAGATGAGATATATTGTACTTGCAAGAGAGGATCTTACAAACCATGTAGAAGGCCGAGCACTAGGATCTAAAACGACATATAATGTATGCAAATTCTTACTTGCGGATGTGATTTCAAGATTTGGATACATTGAAAAAGTAGTTGTGGATAGGGGAGAATTAGATGCTCGAGAGGCTAGAGATTTCTTTGCACAACATGGAATTCGCTTGTTTCTTACAACTGCTTATAACCCTGAGGCTAATGGGAAAATGGAAAGAGGTCATTCACCGATTGTGAAAGCCATCTCTAAAGCTTGTAGTAATGATTTAAAACAATGACTGAGATATTTACCTTTTGCATTGTTGGCTGATAGAATATCTTTGCTTGCTGTGAAATCGATTATCCATTCAAGATGTCACATAATGTTTTAACTCTTATTTCTAGCTCTCGAAATGAATTAGTAAAATTCTGAATAATCCGAACTGACCCTAGAGTTGTTCGACATGTTGATTCTGTTGCGGATATAACAACAGAATGCAAGCAGAAAATGACAAGCGATCTTAACGAGAAATTCACATTCTAATCTGACTTTGGAGAATTGAGCGAGCCCGAAATTGCATTGTATAGCTTGACTCGTCCGAGAACATAATACAGCGTACAAACTCATATTGACTTCCATCACATGTCTTGTGGCCTGTCCGTGTCGACCATGCATAGCTATGTGTAATCATACTTTGATCTGTAATTTCTTTCGGAAAGAAGTCTGATTCTACATGGTAGAAATTCCCCCGAGTTGCTGATGATTTGAAACATCCGAAGTCAAGTCAATCGCCATGAAAGTAAAGCACATGGAGCCTAACAAAAGAAAGGACAAAAATTCGGGCCATACATCCCACTCTCAGCGTGCATGAGCTGTTGGCGCATTGGTGCTTTTTGCGGTTCGCTTTTTTTTTTTTTTTTTTTTTTCTGGCTTTTACATTTGATATGTTTTCTTGTCTATTTTTAATGTCTTCTGTTATAGTCGAGTTACAGTATTTGTCTTTCAAACATAAACCTCGAGTACCTTTCATACATGGTATCATCATCTGTCCACTGCGTAACTTCAACACTGTATTGAGAATTGAGGTCTCCCTCTTATCTGCATTCTCAATGAAGGCGGGTGCACCCCTGATTAGATATTGTGCATCTTGTCCCCTGCTTATGTAGATATACGCACATGCATGTAGATATACGTACATGCATACATATATACATACATGAATGCATACTTACACGTGCATGAATACATACATACATACGTACGCACTTGCATACATACGTGCCTGCAAATTAAATACATACATGCATACATACATGATCAGCATGATCATCTTTTGTTTGGAAAAGGAGTTCAGTTCACGCAGCAGGATTGGCCAAATTGCTCCTTCCAATAGATCACTACCGCCAATGCAGTTCGTGTTGCATCAGGAAATCATTCTAATAAAGGGTAGGATGAATCTTGCTTCTTTCAAATTTACAATGTTCTTGCTCCTTTTGCTCGCACTATTTTTCTTCTTTTCAATTCTTGGAGTGCATCTTGAAAATAAGAACTTGTTTATTTAAGCTCGTAAAACTCATGTGATACCACGGACACACATACATCCGTAGAGTCATGCATAAATACGTGATCGTCCGACTTAGAAGTTATGATCATGTTTTGTTTGGAAAAAGCAGTTTAGTGACGTAATATGATTGAGCGAACTGCTTCTTCCGAAAAGCTCTGAAAATGTACAAACTCCTCTTGACTTGACAATACACATTCTTTCCTTGACTTCCTTTGGATGTTCTGTCGCCTAAGACCATGAATATTTAGGGTACGTCTGAGTTCGGATTATGGAAGACTGACCTCAAATATAGTATCTTATGGTGATGGGTGGTTGTATATGAATAGAATTCTCCCCAACCATTGCTTCTATGGAGAACTCATGAAGTCAACTCAGTTTGCATCAAAATAAAGGACGTATACGAGTTGACATATAGACAGTTGTCAACGCGGAGGAGTGTTCATGCATTTTCCCATCACCTTTGGCTTATTTGCCGCGTTTGCATCTGGGATGTATCGTGGTCCGTTTATGCTTTCTCTACACATCTTCTGTTTGATACGCAACCCATGACTGTCCTTTAATGGAGTTTAGATTGAGTGCGGTGAACATGTGCTTACACATACAAAGTTTACTTTGAGGAGCTATCCCTTCCCATCGACTTTCATATTTCAGTACATGGATATTACTAACGTGGATTACCCAGAAGCTTCTAGGGCTCAGATGATTATATTCACATTTGCGGACTCAATCTATAATAGACAGTACCATAGTGATGTTTGCTTCCAGCTTCCAGTTGGTTCCACACTTCCTATATGGTACTCTTAGTAAATAAAATCACTCGAGTTCCTCAATGAGGCAAAAAAGCGTGGAACTGAAGTGAAGAATCTAGACTGACTCCAATACCTTTGCAAAACGTTTCCAGTTAGAAGTGTCTGGACCTTCATCATTTGTGTTTCCATCGAGGTTTCATGTCAATGGTTTCCATAATCATTGGATAAAGTTTATTCCATGCACTTAGCTTCGTCAGAATACTTTACCTAAGATGGGCTTTTCCGTCCACATCTATAACATAGCCATGAGTTTCTTTCATTAATAATCTTATCTAGAATTTATTTCAAAAAATCGTTTGTAACGCAACGATCAAGCCTCCTTTTTCTTTTAACATTTGTCAAGACTTCATGTTTAGACCAAAACAAGTTTGCTATCATTTCATTTGTAACTTTTGATAACTCTATGAGACTATTTTCTTCATTAGATATTTTTTTTTCAAAAGGAAGTTTGGCTGTAGCCTACTCTCCCACACTTTAATTAATAGAAAGAACAGCTTTACAAGTGAATGGGCCTAGCACCAGTGGGATCAGCCAAATCCCACAAAGCAGGAGTTGCTTAAAACTAGTTAGCAGATGTTACAAAGAACGGTGATGACCCTTTCATCCCCCTCATGGGGGCCCACTTACCTTTAATCTTGTTGCTATCAAGAAAAAACACTTTATGATGTCTCAAAGGAGGGGGATTCTTACAATTGGAAATTCTTTTGCCTAAAAGGAAAACAAATTTTTCGATCGACCGTTCTTTAGGAGGTCTACCAAAGTTGAACATAGTAAGACTTGATGATCTGAAACACATGAGAACATACGAATTCTGAAGGGGCATAATACCCATGGGACCCCTCATATCCCACAAAGTAGGCGTAGGTTGCGGGAAGGCGTTACAACATATATGTTCGAAGGCGACAAGGCAATGGGTTTGAATTCTAGCCTAAGGCTCATTACATGCCAACCATGGTAAGTGACAGGGGTTCAACCCTTGCCCCTGCCTCAAGAGGCAAACGCTTCATCCAATTGGACCAGTGCATGTCGGCATGATCAATCTTTCTTGAAGGTGGTGGAGTGCCTGAGTAGATGACTGATTTCATCATTCCATTTCATATGATTGGTTCTTTTCCAAATGCATCACTATTTATGTACTATTCGAATATTTTACTTTTTCCTAACTTTGAACTCGGGCAAGATTTGATCTATAAACTATAACTAGATATTGTATTTCCTCCAAAATGCATACACTTGAACATATGATACTTTGAATATCATGTATAAATGCAAGAACTTGAACACATGATACTTGCAATATCATGTACTCCTTGAAGAGTCTATCTTTTCTTGTTCGACTGTGGATTCTGTGTTAAGATAACGACTATGGATTCTTGGTGAAAATTAATGTTTCCTTTAAAGTACCCAAACTGTGCTAATGTATATTTGTTCTTGAGCATATGATGTGGAGTACATTCTGAAATTATTTGAATTTCATTCTAAGCTCTTGAAAGAGCATAGAGCTCAACTGATGTACATTAGCACAAGTGTGGGGTTTTTATGGGAAATATTAATGTCTATCAACGATATTACATTAGTTTAACTAATGGATAACAAAAGTAAATTAAATGCAGATGTGTAATAGAAGTGGAAAACTCTAATCTATTCTAAATATTTATAGACAAAAAAGGGATATTTTCTAATTGAAAGGAAACAGGATATGAATCAAACATTGTGGCTTTGCATGAAAGAACTGGAAAAGGCTAACTTATTTTTTATTATTCTACAAAAAAAAGGGAAATTGTTGAACAAAAAGGAGACACGATATGAAAATAAATAAGAAAATTTAGAACAAATATAGATGGCTTGAAAGTTAATTAATAAAAAAACATTTTTTTCTTCGCAAAACTCGCCTTAAATTAAATAGGAGAAACAAAATACAAGAGCATCACAGAAAATTACAAAGATGGTTTATCACAGAAAATCCTTTGGTGGGGAATCTATTTGAATTTTACCTTGTCAGTTTTTTACAAATGAACACCTTGTACTGTCTAAAGGGTGGGGAATTGTAAGAATCAAAGATCCTTCTTCCTAGTCATGTTCATCTAATGCTTTTTTTTTCATATGAAATTATTACATGTGTGTATATTTATTTGTGTATGTATGTATTGACTAATGATAGAGAGCTACAAGAAATGCACAACATGCATATGCACATTTATATGCAATGTGAATATAAATGTTCATATGCATTTTTGTGTATGTATATTTATACATATTTATGCAATGTGCATCCACGCATGTGTATAAGTTTGAATTTTCAATGCATATTGATCCAATTGTTTTTTTTGCGGTTTGAAATTTAAATTCTTTTTGGGAAAAATCATAAGGTTAAGATATCCTAACGTTTTGGGGGGAGAGATAGAGAAAGACACACGGGTTGGTGGGTCTGAGGCCCTTCTTTGCCTTTGAGAAAAGCAAAATAAGGGGTAAGGGATCCCCTTTTTGGGTTCTAAACTAAAATCAACTAGACACTGCTAAAAAATAAAACAAAAAATGCCACTAATTCCAAAGGGGCATAGAAAGCCTCAAAAAATGTCTGAAAAGTTTGATTTTAACTTGCGAATTTTCTTACCCATAAGCACATGAATACGACCATATTGAAGTGGAGAAATCCTTAGAAAAATCTCGAGATATTAAAAGAATATATGGAAAATTTCTTAAAATGATAATAACTCCCAAAAAGTTGCATAAAATTAGCAAACTAATGATCATTTCATGAAATGAAAAGAAAGAAAACGACAAATTTCCATGCTTAACTCAAACTCAAACGAGTTTTAATGAGTCACAATCAACCACTTGCATTTTCTGAACTCAAACACGGGCTAACGAAGCATTCCTTGAGCTGAAAATGAGGCTGCCCAAATTACTACAAAAAAGCATAAGGGGTACTGCAAACCTTGCCAAAGTGAGCCGAATTCCATGTCTATATGGAAAGATTCTTCAATGGGTTTGAGGCTTGCAGGCCTTGATGCTAGATTATTAACTATGGGAAATGGTTATTCGAATACATTCTCAAGCTGAAGTACATTCCAATTGAGAAAATCGCTCGTCTTGTATTGTCCTTCCCAATGGGGAAACCATTTTCCTCATAGCTTTGTTCCCAATTGCGATTAATACAATAGGCCTGATTCTTCAACATGTAAATTATACTTCCATAGATTATATCATGTTCTTTTTTCCTCTTTGCTTGTGGTTGTTGCATTTCCTTGTCTCAATTCACTTGCACTTCCTCAAGTTTGATCAATGATGATAGCTTATAGAGACTAGATGAGACCTTTTTGTTGTTGTAGCTTCTATCTCATGAGATCCATGCAAGAACTCAAACGGATCAATTGGAATTAACTTGCAAACCAATTTAAATGGAAAATGACATGTGTTCTCATTGCATGCTAGTTTCCATTCCCATAGAGTTCAAAATAGCTGAGAGAAATTATAAGACTACCAAAAGAGAAGGACTAGGCATGGTTTATACTAAAGACATTTTGACATTATTTACTAGCACATAAATTAAAAGTCATTGTAGACCAACAAACAGTATTCTATTTTCTAAATAGGCCTTGTGCTACATGCACATTAGAAACGTGGTTCCTTGTTCTTATGGACTATGATTTTGGAGTGGTGGTAAAAACGGATAGTTCACAGATGAGAGGCGATCATTTTTCATCACTTGACTCACCCTCATGAACCAATGAATGATGACTTATCGAACACCTACATGTTCAATGTTGAGATGATAGTACAATGATTTGATCCAACAATACGTGTTTTATCGTTTGGGCCAATCTCCCCTTATCTGTCGGTCACCAAAGAAGATGTTATGAATGCTATGAAATTTTACATAAATAGTGGTTGCTTACACCTTAGAGACACAAATAGAGAACTTTACTTCTGTGCTAGAACATGAGCACCTCACGCTTGTAGTCAAGGATCACATGGATGCGTTTCGTAGGCATCTTTCAAAATCAAGGACTTTGCAAAACATACAAAGAAATGGCACTTGTCCTATGGATGTGACCATGAAAAAATGTACACTTTTATTAGAAGAGATTTTAGGCTATGTTCTTACTAGCAAAATGAGATAAAAGAAAGGAAAGGATAACTTTACATGTCTCTGTGTTCATGAAGATGATTATTTGTCACTGTTGGGAATGGCACACTCAGGTATTGTGAGTTAACATTTCTCTATAGATTGAAGAGTTCCAAACATTGTTTTTGTTCATTTATGGTGGCCCACCATATGCATGTAGGCTAAAACATTCATGAGTAGGTGTGATACATGCCAAAGGGAAAAGTATCCCATTAATTGAGATCAAGTCGCTCTCAAGCCAATGATGACAGGACAAGCATTTGCAAAATGAGGGATTGAATTTATTGGTCTTGTTAGCCCACCCGTCAAAGGATCTCATGCTTAGTACATGATAGTAATTACGCATCCTCTTAATGAAATGGATTGAGACATGTGCCATGATAAACATTGATGCTTAGACAACTGCATATTTGAGCAAATTCTTACACTACAAGAAAAACGGGGGCATAGTGAGATCCTTGATTTATGCGATGCTTCTGTTAAAAAGCATCGCATAAGCGATGCCCAAGAAAGAGAATAAAAAAATAAACTCGTCTCATTGCATAAGTGATGTCTAACATCGCTTATATGATGTGTATAATCACCGCCGCTACGAGGAAGACTAGCGATGTCTATAGCAATGCTGGAAAATTGGTTGTGATGCTTTACCATCCCATAAGCGATGCTGAAGGAATTGAAAAAAAATTGATTTCTCCTAGCACATTTATACCAGGATCAAGTGAGAGATGGAATGTATCTATTAGGCTTTGTGGGGGCCTCCCCTTTATACTCTTGTAACATCCTATGATACCATATCAACATATGCTCTACTAGCACGAATTTTCCTTTACGTCTAATCTTGACATTCTCATCATCTTCATCATCGCCATAGATTTCGAATTGTGGATCTATAAGAGGCTCATCTGTCCATTTTCAATACCAATCCATAGGTGTCATTGGTTTTGGAAACTAACTTGTTTCAATCTTTCCATTAAAATGTATCACTTCTCTTTTGCATCTTAATGGATGATCGTCAGGCAAGAACCATCGATGTCAAAAGATAAATATTTTTATTGAGATTCTTACTATAAATTGAGCTCAACCAATCACCAAAATAAGGACAAGCCTTATATCCCTTATTACATATTCTTGCATCATGAAACCCATAAAAATATAATTAGATTAACTCACATACAATTGTATACATGTTAAATTAAAAAAATTACATCATTACGTGAATAGACACTATATCTTGAAAAATCATGTATAGTCCAAGCCACAATTCCACGAACCATAATGTGTCTTTGATTAATTATTTTAGATACATCAATCACATTAATGCCTTTCCATAACTCTTGGAGATCGTGAATGAGAGGAGCAGGATATACATTCATGTCTTTAAATTGTCATTTTCCTAGGATTAAAAGTGAAAGCATTAAATGTTCCTTTTTAATGCTAAGCTATGACGGCAGATTGTAGCTGATGACTACCACTGGCCATGTTGATGATTTACTAGATCTCATCAAAAATAGATTAACCCCATCTAATGCAACTCCTAGCTTTAGATTGTGTGGCTCTTGTGCAAAATCAGGACATCTAGAATCAATATGTTGAAAAGGTACACTATCTGTTGGAATTCTCATTACTCCATCAGTAATTTTATGATCAAATCCCCATGTCAAAAGCTTTGATAATTAAGGGCTTTGAAACATATGTTTATTTCATGGAGCCAATGGAAAATTTCTCAATACCTTTTTTGAGATTTTACCCTCTTCGTCCTTAAATCAAGGAAATTGACATTTTGGACATGTCAAAGAGTCTGCATATTCACCTCTATATAATAAAAAAATCGTTAGGACCTACATCTTTACATTGATAATCTATACCAAGATTGTTGATTATCTTCTTCATTTCATCACGTGATGTAGGAAGAGTATTCTTTCTTTGTAAAAATGTTTCAAATAATAACCTATAAATTCATGAAAAAAGGTGATATGAATGAAAATCACTACAACATATCGAGGGTATACCGAGGGTGCTACCGACGCAAATGAACGAGCAGGATTTCTTCGCGACGTCGGTGTAGCAGTCGGTACAGGCGTCCGAAAGAAAGTGCCGGTATGGCGCCGGTATAAGCGTCGGTATAACCGTCGGTATAAGCGTCGATATTTCCGACGCATATTCCGGCATCAATACCGACGCATATACTGACGGCCCGTTGGGTGTACCGGCGCATATACCGATGACCATACTGGAGCTACCGACGCGTATACCGACGACCATACCTGCACAAATTTTTTTGGGCAGAGTGTGTTGTCTTTTTCTATAGCATGATGTTGTTTAGCAAAAGACAATACACTCTGCTCAACTGAGTACATGTGTTATGTACTCTAATGGCAACCAAAACATAAACTTATATGAGTAAAAATGAACAATGATTCATGTACAGAAAGTCGTATATTCCATAAATGAAAAATGTACAAAAGTGTGGCAAAGCACTTCCATATAGGAATGGAATACAAAATTATGGTACATCATTGCCACATAGGAGTGTAATACAAAATTGTGGCAATGTGAGAAAGAGAGAGAATTGTTTGAATCACGGTCAGCAAAATCCACTTGAAGTTCTTCTTCGTCGAATTTCCAAAGATTTGATGTCAAAATCTCTTACAAAACCAAACAAAGAACATATTAGTAAAGAAAAAACATAGAAAAAGAAAAAAGAGTTTTACAATATGTGCGATCTACTTACCAAAACTTCAGATCTAACAAGATAGAGGTCTGTATAGAGAGAGAGAGAAAGAGAGAGAGAGAGAGAGAGAGAGAGAAGGAGGGAGAGAGAGTGAGAGAGAGAGGGAGAGATAGAGAGATAGTGAGAGAGAGGGAGGGAGAGAGAGAGAGAGGGAAGGGAGGGAGAGAGAGAAAGAGAGAAGGAGAGAGAGAGAGAGGGAAGGGAGGGAGAGAGGGAGAGAGAGAGAGAGGATGACAAACAGATATCTCTGGTGTTGGCATGTGCAAACCCAAAAGGAGAAGCTCCAGATTCAAAACGCTCAAAATGACGAATTTCGGGTTCGGGCTCGGTTAAAAAGAGAGCATCGGTATGAGCATCGGTATAAGCATCGGTAGTTGCAGAAGAATACCGATGCCTATACCGACGCTTATACCGACGCTCATACCGACGCTGTCTTTCCGAGGCAAAACAGCTTTCCAAAATTCTCCGAGGGGTATACCGACGCCGACATCTGACCGTCGGTACACTGACCGTCGGTATTCCCTCGATATGTTGTAGTGAATAAATAAATAAATAAATAAATAGATAGATACATAGAAAATTAAAAATTATACCTTAATAGTGTCGAAATAGATACATTACTCCATCCAAAATAATTTTGAAGATTGAGAATAAGGAAGCTTGCACTTAGCCGTGTCAAGTGACTTCCTTCATATATATGCTTTAGACATTATTCTCAAAGATTTCTCATTTTTAACAATATCAATGCTTTTGTTGTCATTTTGATACCAATCCTCAATAAAATTTTCCATGCCAACATCTTCATCATTATTGAAAAAACCTTGTACTTTATGTTCCTTGGAATATAGGTCTTTCAATCTTGCATATTCGACAGGATCCCTTTTGCATAGCCTCCCTATGGAAGCTTTTGATAAATCAGGTCTTACTAGCAACTCTCAATGATGTGGTGGAACATCAATAACATACATTGGAATCTACACACATGAATAAAAATCATTTGTATTCCATAAATGAAAGTTATTTTGAAAAGAGCTTCAATCAATTAGAGTTTTCAATGCAACATAGGATAGGTGGATAGAAAGTTTTTATTGCTCTCTAGTTAAAAGGTGCTCTTGGAGGTCTACACCATCCATAATTCACTAATAGTTCATCACTAGCATGTAATGAAGTAATAGCATTGAAAACTATGTATCTTGCTACATTTCCACTCATGTATGGTGATTCATGACTATTTTTGCCTTCCCCAAATGTGCAGTTAGTCATTCGACTATTATATCCTCGACTATTGTTTATTAAACTTCCAAGAGAAGCTGCATTCAGCCATAATCCATAAGTATTCTTGCTTTGAACATAAGGTGTAAGTCAATGCCAATCTCCCCATCCATATATAGGACCATAAGTATTCATGCTTTGAACATTTTTGGAGTTAGACCTCTATGGAAGCACACAAACAGCACGAGGAAGAAGAAGAAACTTGGAGCACAACACACAATATTGAATGTTTTACCACTAGAATGTACAAAGATAAGTAGCCCATTAGGGCAATAGGTGTATATACAAGCCGGGGGAAAAAAACCTCCTAAAGAGGGAAAAAAGTGCCCCGGTGGTCCTAGAGTGTTCACACACATCACTACCTAAATATATCAAGAAATCCTCCTTGGGAGTGATGTGTTGAACAAGGAGTTGGCACTCATGTATAAGGAAGTGCCAAGCTATGTGGAATCAATCTACAAAAGGAAGAAAGCCCAAAGCTTTGCTGAAAGTTTCAAACTTCTCCCTTGGCACAACCTTCATAAAAAGGTTTGCAATGTTTTCCTCTATGGGCACATATGCCAAGCTTATCTCCCCAATAGAGAGCCTCTCCCTGACATAATGATAATGCACCTCAATGTGCTTAGTGCAAGCATGGAACATAGGATTCCTCCCAATTGCCAATGTGCTCTAACTGTCAGTGAAGATGGTGGTGGCAAAAGATTGACCAACACCCAAATCAGCCATAAGGTTTCTGAGCCACACACATTCAATGGTTAATGTGAAAGCTACCCTATACTGTGTCTCACATTTGGAAGTGGCCATAGTAGGCTGATTCTTGCTCAAGCAAGATATACATGAGCTACCAAGCATGAAGCAAAAGCCACTAGTGGACACACGAGTGTCATAGCAACCAACCCAATGACTATCAGAAAAAACATGCAAATCTGGCGGTAATGATCATCCCTCAGGATAAAACAATCCAAGTAGTTGGGTACCACTCAACTAGCGAAAGATGTGCTTAATTGCATGACAATGCTTGACACCTGGGCAATGCATAAACCTGCTCATCTGTGAGAAAGAAAACTGAATATCTAGTCAAGTAATGCATAAGTAAATCAAGCATCCAATAGTGTGCTAATAGAGAACAACATCGAATGCATCTCTAGCATCATGAAGACTCAATCATAAACATGTCTCCATAGGAGTGGCAATAGGCTTAAAGTCTTCAAGACCAAAACACTGCAATAATGTGTCAATATATTTCATTTGACACAAAGCCATTCCTCCATCAACTTTCATAAATTGAATGCCCAAATAATCATGCAAATGGCCCAAATCAGACATCTCATAAAATCAGCAATATGTGTGTCATGAGGACCAATGAGCAGCATGTCATCAACATATACCACAATGATCAGAAGCACAACATTAGCATGTTTAACATAGAACGTGCTTTCAGTTGGACTGTTCTCAAAACCATGTGCAATCAGATAGGCATGTATCTTTTCATACCAAGCACATGGTGCTTGCTTTAAACCATATAATGCCTTCTTTAACCTGCACAGCTAGCTTTCATGCCCTTTCTACACAAAGTCTACACGAGCTTGACAAAACATACACTTCTTCATGCAAGTCACCATTCAGAAATGTTGTTTTAATGTCCAACTGATGTACATTCCAACCATGATGAGTTGCAAGTGCACAAATGCTACGAACAGTAGTCATTCGGCAAGTAGGAGCAAAGGTTTCATCAAAATCAATGCCTCTTTCTTGTGCATAACTCTTTACAACAAGCCTAGCCTTAAACCCACTTAGTGCTAATAGCCTTCCTACCAGGACGCAAGTCACATAAAGACCATGTACCATTTTTCATGATAGCATCATATTGAGATTGCATTGTAGCCATCCAATGTTTTGAATTTTGTGCTTCATCAAACAAAACAGGTTCAGTCTCATCACTAAGACTAGAGGCAGTCATAGCATAGCAATCTGATGTAAAAGAGGCACTGTGAGAGCCTGAATGAGTAAGATATGATAGAGGTGCATCTAATTTGCTTTATGCAAGGTCTGCACCAACCATTTTGGCATAGTTTTTGCCTGCTCAATATCAGCTCTCTCATCAACAAGTGCATCATGTAAATCTGCATCAGAAATGGAATGATCTTTATCATCACATGAAACGTGCAAAGTTTGAGAAGTGGCCTCATTAGGACCAACACTAGACTATCCACCCGTAAAAAGAGGCAGCAAAGTATCATACATGTCTTTGGAGCTAACAGATGTCTCCTTAGTACATGAAAGCAATGGTTGAATAGCATCTTCCACAAAAAAAAACATCATGGCTAACCAAAATGCGTTTAGTCTGTGGATGATACAGACGATAGCCTTTCCTTTCAGAACTGTACCCAACAAAAATACATTTTATTGCTTTATCATCCAATTTTTTGCGATGTTGTTTAGGCACTAATGCATATGCCAAACAACCAAAAACACGTAGATGAGAAATAGATGGCTTGCAATCATGCCAAGTCTCATATGGAGTGATAGATTGCAGCGCTTTAGTGGGACACTTGTTCAATACATATGTTGCACACATAATAGCCTCAAGCCAAAAACTATGTGGTAAAGCCTGACTCTTGACCATACACCATGCCATCTGCATCAGTGACTTGTTCTTTCATTCAGCAAATCCATTCTGTTGAGGTGTATATGGCACTGTACAGTGATGTTTTATCCCACATTCAGTTGGAAATGCATTAAAGTCAGAAGACATATATTCCCATCTCAATCAGAACGGAGGGTGCCCATTTTACATGCTGAAAGATTTTCAGCCAAAAACAGAAATTTTTTGAAGCACATAAACACTTTGGACTTTTCCTTCAATGGATATACCCATGCATGCGTGGAAAAAGCATCGATGAAAGTCATGAAGTAAAGATAGTTCCCAAAAGAAGGTGTCTGCATAGGACCACAGACATCACTATGTATAAGCTACAATTTCTGAGTAGCCCGAACTCAACCATCTTTTGCAAAGGAAGAACATTGCATTTTGCCCAAAATATAGCCTTCACATACATGTTTACTAGATGCCTTAAGTTTGGGCAAAGAGGACACCATTTCAGATTTCTGTAGGCATAGCAAACTAGCAAAATTCATATGACCAAAGCATGCATGCTAAAGCTTTGCATCTCACATAGCCTGAGAATCATGCATTGCACATGCCAAATCATTTACAGATCTTTCATAGTCTATGAGCTTATACAGCACAAGGCATAAACTGCCACAAGCAATAATGACATCACCATTTGCCAGATCATGAATTGTACATCTGTCATCAACAAATTTCACAACCAAGCCAATCTTGGCTAATGTAGAAACCGATAACAAATTTTTTTTGATCCCTAGCACAAATAAAGCATTTGACAAAGTGAAGGAACTACCATTAGCAGTAGTCAAAATGATATTACAAACTCCCATAAGAGGATAAGAGGAGTTGTTCGCCCATCTAACAGTATTCCCTGTAGGGGCAGGCTCAAGTGAAGAGAAGAAACTACACTGCAAGGTAATATGTTTGGTTGCCCCACTGTCATAGTACCAAACATCTGAGTCTACTACAGACATGCATTGCTCATGAGAAGATGGGTCAAAACTGCAAAGAGTAGCAAACGCCCATTCTTCATCCTGCACAAGATTAGCAGACTCTTTTTTCGACGTAGAGGCCTCTCCAACAACCATTCGGGCCTCTTTCTTCTTTGCCTCTTTAGAAGCCAGTTTTGGATAGCTCTTGATGAAATGATCATTTGCCTTACAGCATTTGCAAAATAATTTCTGCTTTTCTTTCTTCTCATCTTTGTGTTCCTTCTTCGAATGTGCAGCATTTGCAGATTTGTGCTTACTACTAGAAGAGCTTCATTTTCCTTTGCCCTTCTGACTAGCCAAGAAATCTTGATCTGCAACATGCATGATGAACCTCTTTTGCCTAGACTGATCTTCCTGCAGCAGAAGAGAGACTAACTCCTCAAATGACAAGGCTTTTGGATTGCCTTTCATCATCAAACGAAGAGTAGAAGCAAAAATATCTGATATGAGTCAACAAGACCATTCAGAATGGTCTGCACAAGTGAGCTATCTGGTATAACTTCATCAGCAAAAATCAATTGTTCTTTCAAATCCTTGATCTTTGTGAGAAAATTGTCCATAGAATCACCTTCATTCATGTGCTCACTCTCCAATTATTTTTGGAGGTAAGCAACACGAGTCTCATTCCTAGCCTGGTACAATGTGCTAAGTGTATCCCAAGCATCCTTATCTATTCTACAAGAGCGAATATGAGGAATAATGGCACTTTGACAGACAAAGCTATCGATGCATGTGCCTGAGCATCTCTACCATCCCAACGAATTTTCTCTATAGTAGATACAACAAAAACACCAGCACAAATAGGACTTTACTGAATATCATCATCTTTGACACCATCTCCATCAGCTCCAGCACCTATATTTGTAGTACCTATATTCGCAGGTGCATTAGGGGAAAAAATGAACCCTAAATGGGCCTTTTAGATTAAGGAGTGATTAGTGATGGACCAATCAGAAGAGGGTGGTGGCCATAGTCTATGCCCTATAAAATACTAGACTGAAAGGGGGAGAGGGGACATATTTCTCCCTTATTTAATGAGCTGTCCCTAGAGAGAGAAGGAATCTCGTAACTTAGTTAGGCCTAAAAATTCAAAATTTCTAAAAAGTTAAAAAACTCATCATAACACCTGAGAATGGACCCCCATTACTTTTTAGGGTCAAAAGTACTCTTTTTGACACCAAATTCAAAATCCGTGCATGTTTTGAGCTGAAAAAATGGCCATTTTCAAAAATACTCAAAAAATAGTTATTTCCTTCCTAAACCTCACATTTTCATACCTAGGTCCAAAAACGTCATCTTTTCCCACTACTTTCACTCTGTAGCACACCATTGAAGCTCCTGTTTCTACACTTCAACCTACCTGCATCTCTTATCTCAAATTATTGTTGTAGCTTGAAGACCTTTAATGGCAACATCTAAGGCACTAATGCATATGCCAAACAACCAAAAACACATAGATGAGCAATAGATGGCTTGTGACCATGCCAAACTTCATATGGAGTGATAGAGTGCAGTGTTTTAGTGGGACACTTGTTAAGTACGTTGCACACATAACAGCTTCAAGCTAGAAGCTATGTGGTAAATCCCCACTTTTGACCATACACCTTGCCATCTCCATGAGTGACCTGTTCTTTCCTTCACCAACTCCATTCTCTTGAGGCATTAAGGCAAAAAAAGGCCAAAAAAGGGGTTGTTTGCTAATGACAAATTAAGGAAATTGACAAATAGAGTCTTTCCATGTGTACAAGAATATAACATTGTTGTCTCCTTTAATTGTATGAAGAAATTCTTTTTTTAAGACAATATGTTCTAAAAGCACCGTGAAAGTGATAAAGATTCTTGTATTCAGTGTACATTTATTCGGTTTGATGAAAAAAAAGATATTTTTTCACATTACACAATGTATATTCTTAAAGTTCAAAGAAGGAAATTATTTTTGAAGATACGAAATACTTTTGGTTTCACGAAATTCCATGTTCATTCAACGACAAGGTTTACATCAAACCAAAAGTTTCCACATGTGCAAAGCCTTTTTATCTATAACTATTTGCAAAGTTTGTGAATGTCGGTTTCTCGTTCGAGAATTCTTCTTCTTATCAATTCGAATGGCTTCTTCTTCTCGATGTCCTTCCAATTGTGTAACCTCATGTGAGGTTTAGAACAGAAGAGACAATTCTTTGTGGAAACTAATTTTTGTGAAGGTAAATGAATGGGTAACTATGGTTCCTAGCTGCAGAGGTGCCCATAAAGTCAAGTGAGCTAAAAGTGACAAGAAAAGAAACCATTGGAGGGGACGTATTCTCAGTTTCAAATTGAAGAGATGCAATTGGTTTGCAAGAGTTCAACATGTGTACAACGCTAAGGATCTTGTTCTAGAAAATCATCTGCATATCCCTTTGTACTGTAAGTGAAGTTTTACAATGCTCTTTTGGTTTTTTTGTATAACAACGTATATTTTTTTGGATTGCAGATATATTTCCTTTGAATATTGTGGAGTGGCAACATGTTGAATGTTTAATAGGAACATTCAAAGTTCTTCATAAGGAATATTCACAACTTATGTATGCAGACAAATTTGTTCAATTTTTCAATAGCATAGAGTTATTTGTCCATTTTGTAGATTATTAGGTGCCATCAGGGAGGAGCTTCTATGGAAATCTTGTACATTTGCCTACACCTTGCATTTGTTCATTAGATTGGGATGATCCTGATCATTCAACAATTTCAGGTTTTCTATGCAAAATGAAATTTGACATCCAAAAGGAAATGTCAACAAGCCGAATTTCGATAAGGATAAAGATTCAATGTTGTTTGCCTATTCATGTTTTTGTAGCATGCTTTAAAAACATGTTATTATAGAAAACAAAATCAATGTGGTCGAATAGAAGAGTCCCTATTTCAGAGATTGATGATGTTTTAGGTAGGGAATAGGATAGCAAAGAGTTCAAAAGCTAGGTGACATCATTTTATGTAAAGTTAGTCTAAATACTCTTTCAATCTCATATCATATATCTCAACAATCTCTGGTTTTAGGATATGACTACAGAAGGGGGAAAAGGAAGCTTGGACTCTGGATAACCTTGGACTCAGAGGAGAGTTGTCCAAAATGTGAGTTAGAAGTACTGATTCATCCAGATTTTCAATCTAGGAAAATAATTGTCATTGCAAATTGGAAACTCATAAATGTAAGGGAGCTCCTAGAATAACTTGATGAGGTATCATCACAATTCAAATTCTCAATTGATGATACAATAGTTAACAGTAGATCAGAGAAAACATTATCTTGCATAACTTGCATGCCACCCAGGGTGATCAAGTTCCAACCCATAAGATTGTTATAAGTCTAAAAAAAGTTGATTGAATGGAAACCAATACATTCTTATATAATACATCTCCTTCTTTAAGAAGATTTTTTTTCATACTTCCATTGATTTTTCTTTACAAGATGGTGACTAAGAATGTGATTGATTACATCACTTCAATTATGTCTTTTATGGACTATACTCGTATTGGCATTTTTTTGTTTAATTTCAAGATTATGATGAGGTTTCTTCTATTCTGCAATGATTATACAGGAACTTGCATGAGTAAATTCTAGGTGACTCAAGAATATAAACCAAGAAATTCTTACAAAATATATCTCCCTTTTTAGAAACTCTTCCATACTTCCATTGATTTTTCTTTGCAGGATGTTAACTAAGAGTGTGACTCGTTACATCATTTTTTTATTTAATTTCAACATTGTGATGAGCTTTCAATGGTGCAATGATTATACAGGAACTTGCATATGAGTAAATTCTAGATGAGCAATACTTTTACTTTTCAATAACTAGTTTGAATTTAAGTATTTGAGTCTATCCAAGGTGCACATTAGAGATTCTCCTAGCTTTTCTAGCCTCAAGGTATGCATGAGAACTATCTATCTATCTATCTATCTATCTATCTATGGATGCAATCATATCACCACTCAAAACTTTCCTTAAATATTGATGAAATCATAGCTACGTAGAATCTATCTATCTATCTATCTATCTATCTATTATCTATCGATCTATCTATCTATCTATCTATATGTCTCTCTATCATCTCTATGTATCTATCTACATAACTAGGAATGTTAAAGAGGGTGGAGAACCTGGTGCAAATTCCAAGTCAAGGGATATTCAAAATATCTAGAGCATGAAGTTTATTCATGTTATAGTGTAGGCGAGATTAGACAAGATGACCGATTCAAGCGACAAGGGCAATCCCAACTTCTCGGATTGTCCTTATTGCTTGAATCAGTCATGTATAACAAACTACCAAAACATGCTTCAAAACATGAAATTTGCATTAAGCTTTAACTGGTGAGCAATATCAGTTCCCATGTGAACTCATCTTATGCATAGTTCCCTTGAGAGAATGGTATGACAAAATGGAAAATGACACGACCGATACAAGCGATATGGTCCATCCGAAATTCTCTGATTGCCCGTATCACTTGTATCGGTCGTGTCATAAAACGTTCTCTATCCTCCTCATATTTAGCTTTTCAACAAGAATTAAGCAAAAACAAAAAAAAAATTGATGATGCTTGAACCATGCAATGAAGTCACTATTGCTTAGTTCTCAAGAGCATCAATTCAGCATTATATTACTCAAGGCACACATTAGATTACAATATTACATTCAAAAAGTATAATGTTTCACACTTCTTTTCTATCCTTTTTGGAGCCCTAACCTTTTTGCTACTTTTGGTCCTTTTTGGAGCCCTCACCTCTACTCTTATTCTTTGGCCCATGCTTCAATGGGGAGTGAACAGGAAACCCTTTCTTCTTTTCTTCAGACTTGTTTTTATCTGGTCATGGTGGTGGTGGAGATGAGTTTGGACCATAAGGGCATATTCCATGTTTCATAATGGCATTTATTGATCTCTCCCTGATCAAGATGACCCATGCATCTGCATAGTCTGACAAGTTTAACTTAGGACTCTAAAACCTTCTTTCCCAGAACCTTACTCCATTTGCAATCACTCTCCAGCCACATGAGGTGTTGTCTTTCTATAATGGCACATGTATTTGTATGTATCCGAACGTTTTCTTCATTGAATTTAGGAATTCCTCAAAAGTTCTGATCAATATGCATTTTGACAAGCTTAGCAGCACTGCAAGGTAAACTTGAATTCAAAATGGATGGCAAGGCTTTAAAATAGAGCACAACAAAATCTAAGGCAAGGCTTACACTTTGCAGTTTCCAAGTTGTGATTTGAGGGAACTCATGAAAAGTTCTTGATATTCATTGAAGTCAATGATAATAAGACTCCAATGGCCATTGACAATGAGTGGCATGTAAAAATAACTTCTCTATTGAAAAGAATGTTACTTATTTCAAAAGGAAGATGAATACTTACTTTTCAATATAGGGGTAGATAATATATTCTAGCCCTTCTGTAAAATTCTTTAGAAAGAATTTCACATCTGTTGGAGATAGACGTTTGCGGAAGCATGCGAACAACACAAGGAAGGAGAAGAAGCTTGGAGCACACACACAATATTGAATGTATTACTAGAGAATGTACAAAGATAAGAATCCCATTAGGGCAATAGGCATATATACAAGCTGGGGGAAAAAACCTCCTAAAGAGGGAAAAAAGTGCCCCGGTAGTCATAGAGTGTTCACACACATCACTACCTAAATATATCAACAAATCCCCCCTAGGAGTGATGCGGTCAACAAGTAGTTGGCACTCATGTATAATGAAGTGCCAAGCTATGTGAAATCCCTCCAACAAAGGAAGTAAGCCCAAAGCTTTGCGAAAAGCTTCAAACTTCTCCCTATGTAGAGCCTTCGTGAAAAGGTCTGCAATGTTCTCTTGCGTGGGCACATATGCCAAGCTGATCTCCCCATTAGAGAACCTCTCCCTGACATAATGAGAATGCACCTCGATCTGCTTAGTGTGAGCATGGAACACCGGGTTCCTTGCAACTGCCAATGCGCTCTGACTGTTAGTGAAGATGGTGGTGGCAGAAGACTGACCAGCACCCAAATCAGCCATAAGGCGTCTGACCCACACACACTCAACAGTCGCTATGAAAGCTACCCTATACTGAGCCTCACAACTGGAAATGGCCATAGTAGGCTGCTTCTTGCTCAACCAAGATATACATGAGCTACCAAGCATGAAGCAAAAGCCACTAGTGGACACACGAGTGTCATAGCAACCATCCCAAACAGAGCCAGAGAAAGCATGCAAATCTAGCGGTAGTGATCCCCTCTTGGGATACATCAAACCAAGTAGTCGGGTACCACTCAAGTAGCAAAAGATGCGCTTAACTTCCTGCCAATGCTTGACTCCTCGGCAATGCATAAACCTGCTCATCTATAAGACATCAAACTAAATATCTGGCTGAGTAATGCATAAGTAAATCAATCATCCAATAGCCTACTGATAGAGAACAACATCAAATGCATCTCCAGCATCATGAAGACTCAGTCATCAACGTGCATAAACTGAATGCCCAAATAGTGTGCAAATGCCCCAAATCAGACATCTCAAATGAGGCATGCAAATCATCCTTAAAATCAGCAAAATGCCTTTCATGAGGACCAGTGAGTAGCATGTCATCAACATAAACCACAATGATCAGAAGTACATCATTAACACGCTTAACATATAAGGTGCATTCAGTTGGACTGTTCTCAAAACCATGTGCAATCAGATAGGCATGTATTTTCTCATACCAAGCATGTGGTGCTTGCTTGCACACCTGGTTTTCATGCCCTTTCTGCACAAAGCCACTGGGTTGAAAAACATACACTTCTTCATGCAAGTCACCATTCAGAAATGTAGTTTTAATGTCCAACTGATGTACATTCCAACCATGATGGGTTGCAAGTGACAAATGCTCCGAATAGTAGTCATACAACATGTAAGTGCAAAGATCTCATCAAAATCAATGCCTCTTTCCTCTACATAACCCTTTGCAACAAGCCTAGCCTTATACCTGTCAACTGTTCCATCACGCTTATGCTTCAGCTTGTAAACCCACTTAGTTCCAATGGCCTGCTTGCCAGCAGGCAAGTCACATAAAGACGAGGTACTGTTCTTCATTATAGCATCATATTCAGATTGCATAGCAGCCATCCAATTTTCTAAATTTTGTGTTTCATCAAATGAAACATGCTCATTCTCATCACAGAGACTAGATGCAGCCATAGCATAGCAATCTGATGCAAAAGAGGCACTATGAGAGCCTAATCGAGTATGATATGATAGAGGTGCATCTAATTTGCTATCACGCAAAGTCTGCACCAGCCATTTTGGCATAGTTTTTGCTTGCTCAATATCAGCTCTCTCATTGACTAGTGCAACATGTAAATTTGCATTAGAAATGGAATGATCTGCATCCTCAAATGAAACCTGCAAAGGTTGAGAAGTTGCCTCATTAGGACCACCACTAGACTGTCCACCTGTGAAAAGAGGCAGCAAAGTATCATACATGTCTTTGGAGCTAACAAATGTCTCCTTAGTACATGAAAGCAATGGCTGAATAGAATCTTCCACAAAAACAACATCACGGCTACCCAAAATGCGTTTAGTCGGTGGATGATACGGACGATAGCCTTTACTTTCAGAATTGTACCCAACAAAAATACATTTTAATGCTTTATCATCCAAATTTCTGTGATGTTGTTCATGCACTAATGCATAGATTGAAGCGCTTTGGGACACCTGTTAGGTACATATGTTGCACACATGACAGCCTCCAGCCAGAAACTATGTGGTAAAGCCTGACTCTTGACCATACACCTTGCCATCTCCATGAGTGACCAGTTGTTTCGTTCAGCAACTCCATTCTGTTGAGGTGTACATTGTACACTTTTGTTTTATTCCACGTTCGGCCAAAAAGGCATTAAAATCAAAAGACATATATTCCCCCCTCGATCAGAACAGAGGGTGCCCATTTTACATGCTGACACATTTTGAGCCAAAACCAAAAATTGTTTGAAGCACATGAACACTTCGGACTTTGCCTTCAATGGATATACCCATGCATGCTTGGAAAAATCATCGATGAAAGTCACAAAGTAAAGATAATTTCCGAAGAAGGTGTCTTCATAGGACTACAGACATCACTATGTACAAGCTCCAATTTCTTAGTAGCCCGAAGTGAACCATTTTTTGGAAAGGAGGAATGTTGCATTTTGCCCAAAATACAACCTTCACAAACATGTTTTCTTGGTGCCTCAAGTTTGGGCAAAGAGGACACCATTTCAGATTTTTGTAGGCATAGCACTAGCAAAATTTAGATGACCAAAGCGTGCATGCCAAAGCTTTGCATCTGACATAGCCTAAGAATCATGTACTACACATGCCAAATCATTTACAGATCTTTCATAGTCTATGAGATTATACAGCCCACGACATAGAAGGCCAGAAGCAATAATCACATCGCCATTTGACAGATCATGAACTGTACATCTGTCATCAATAAATTTCACAACCAAGCCAATCTTGGCTAATGCAAAAACTGATAACAGATTTTCCTTGATCTCTGGCACAAACAAAGCATATGAAAAAGTGAAAGAACTACCATGAACAGTAGCCAAAATGATCTTACCAACTCCCTTAATAGGATAAGAGGAGTTGTTGGCGCATGTAATAGTATTCCTTGTAGGGGCAGGCTCGAGTGAAGAGAAGAAACTACACTGCGAGGTAATATGTTTGGTCGCCCCAAAGTCAAAGTACCAAACATCTGAGTCTACTATAGACATGCACTGCTCATGAGAAGATGGGTCAAAATTGCAGACAGTAGTAAACACCCATTCTTCTTCATGCACAAGATTAGCAGACTCTGTTTTTGGTGTAGAGGCCTCTGCAACAACATTCCAGCCTCTTTCTTCTTTGCCTCTTTAGCAACCAATTTTGGACAATTCTTTATGATATGATCATTCCCTTTACAGTACTTGCAAAACAATTTTTGCTTTTTTGATTTCTTCTCATCTTTATCTTCCTTCTTCGAATGTGTAGCATTTGTAGATTTCTGCTTACTACTTGAAGAGCTCCATTTTCCTTTGCCCTTCTGACTAGCCAAGAAAGCCTGATCTACAACACGCATAATGGACCTGTTTTGTCTAGATTGATCTTCCTGCAATAGAATAGAGACTAACTCCTCAAATGACAAGGCATTTGGATTGCCTTTCATCATTAATCGAAGAGTAGAAGTAAAACTTTGATATGAATCAGGAAGACCATTCAGAACCGTCTATACAAGTGAGCTATCCGGTATAACATCATCAGCAGAAATCAATTGTTCCTTCAAGTCTTTGATCTTTGTTAGAAAACTATCCATAGAATCACCTTCATTCATGTGCTCACTCTCCAACTATTTTCGGAGGTAAGCAACATGAGCCTCATTCCTAGCTTGGTACAATGTGGTAAGTGTATCCCAAGCATCCTTAGCTATCTTGCAAGAGCGTATGTGAGGAATAATGGCACGTTTGACAGACAAAGCTATCAATGCATGTGCCTAGGCATCTCTGCCATCCCAATGAATTTTCTCTATAGTAGGTGCAATAGAAACTGCAGCACGAATAGGAATACGCAGAATATTATCATCCTCAACACCTTCTGCATCAGCTTCAGTACCTGCAGTTGTAACAATTGCAGGTGCGATAGGACGTTTTTCAATACTCTGCACAATGTTCCACAATCCTTTTGCAACCAATACCTGTCGCATCATATAAGCCCATAATGGGTAGTTGGTACCATCCAACTTATCCTCAACGGCCAACATACGGAATACATCACTGCTTTCAGCCATGGCTAGTGACTAAAGTACCTTGATGCAGAAAATTGATGTATCTCAAAAAGTTGAACAAAACTTCCAAGACGAATCCTACTAGACCTGTAGCAGACTTTGAGATGCTTATAGTGGCGAACTGAAACTGGTATATACCTTTGGCACAAATAGATGAAATAGCCTGCACAAGTGCTGAGATAATATGTTCGGAGGCCAAAACGAGCTTAGATCGCGATTTTGGCACCACAAAGCGAAGCGGTTTTGATCTCTGAAACAGCCTGAGTATACGTACCAAATTTCATGCAAATCTGAGATTGCAACCGGAGGAGTGTCGACGGCGCCCTAGATGAAGCGATAACCTGCTTTGATACCAATTGTTGGAGATAGACGTCTACGGAAGCACACGAGCAACATAAGGAAGGAGAAGAAGCTTGGAGCACACACACAATACTGAATGTATTACTAGAGAATGTACAAAGATAAGTAGCTCATTAGGGCAATAGGCATATATACAAGCCGGGGGAAAAAAACCTCCTTAAGAGGGAAAAAAGTGTCCGGCCGTCCTAGAGTGTTCACACACATCACTACCTAAATATATCAACAACATCTCCCTACTTGTGCAAAAAGCACTAAGTCACAAGAGGATCTATGATGAAATTGTTTCTTGAAACTGCTTCCTCACATTATTGTGGAAGGAGCCTAGAATTGAACAAATATAAATTCAATATAAGAAATACCAAATTAAGGAAAACATGAGCATTTTATGGCCTGTAGATAATACCAGAGTGCATTATTGACTACACTATCAGATATTTCAACATTGAACTCTCTCAACATTTTGTTGTCTTCTAGTCTTATATCAAGCATCGACTCCTCTTGCCAAGAGTTCTTATATCCTGCCCATCTCCTCTTTTTAGAAGTTCTTTATTTCTCTTTTGCAGCTTCTAAGTCTAGTTCAGGATAACATTTTCCTCTCACAACAAACCCTGCTTTTTCTTCTCCTCCTCACAATTTGCTACATTTCTTGTTTCATGATCATGAGGGACCTGAGGGTAGACCTCTTCAATTACAATTGATGACTTAGGTGCTCGTGCTATAGGTATATTGAGAATATCAAAGAAATTTTGATCATGGTTGTCAATAGGCACAATAGATTTATCAAACTTATATCTGATCCTTGATACAATCACATAATCTTTTGCCATCAATCTCACCCTATGAAAATGAGATGCACACAAGTAAGCATCATTCATGAGTCAATTGCAAAGTCTTCTATAGCTTCTTGCAAGCATAGAAGAGCTTGTGTTTACCACTTCACAGTTTAGAGGACGTGGTCTCCATCATGGAATAGAGATTCGTTGAAATTTGCTTGACAACTCTCATGAAAGGAATTCTAGGGATCAGGATTCCCACATACTTTTGAGCCCTTCTTATCTCGCTCAAAGACTTAACATGGTAACTGACCGTTTTTTTGAAGACTTCTCTGATGCATTAAGGCCCTGACTAGTTGTCTGGAGAGAAGGTCTTTCGTCATCTTGATTCTAGTCTTTTTTATCTTGATTTTGAGGGTACAACTTCCATGTTGTCTTCTTTGTCCTAGCCATAAGCTGCATAAAAGAAGAGTTTAAATCTTGGAAGAAATTTAAAAAGCAAAGAAACTAATGTAAAAAGCCTTTCACAAAGCACTCAAGAAACACGACCGATGCAAGCGATAAGGGTCATCTGAAAATCCCTATATGTCCCTAATCACTTCATTGTAAAAATGTTGATTATGGAAGAAATTTAAAAAGCAAAAAAAACTAATGTAAAAAACCTTTCACAAAGCACTCAAGAAACACGACCGATGCAAGCCATTAGGATCATCCAAGAATCCCATGATGTCCCTAATTGCTTGTATTGATCGTGTTAAAAATGGTTGATAAATGAAGAAATTTTAAAGCAAAAAACTAATGTAAAAACCATTTCACAAAGCACTCAAGAAACAAGATCGATGCAAGTGATTAGGGTCATCCAAAAATCCCTGGGTGTCCCTAATCGCTTGTATCAATAGTATTGTAAAATGGTTGATTTTGACGACCGATCCAAGCGATTAGGGGCATCCGAAACTTCTCGATGCCCCTAATCACTTGGATCGGTCATGTACAAGCTCTTCTAATCCATCATACCTCACACAAAATGTGGTCTATGAAAAGATTTGAAAAGCACAAAAAAACTCGAAGGTAATGGCAAGTCGGTGCTAACAAAGAGCTTACAAAAAAATTAAAGAAAGTGGATAGAGGAGCTTAAATAGCTCTGTGGAATGAGATGACCCATTGGTGACATGTGGCAACATGTGAATGGTCCATGTAATCTAGCGGTTGCGAATCCCAATGTACAATGCCATGTGGCAACATTTGAGTGGGCCATGTCATCTAGCCATTGCTATTCCCAACATATGTTTACCATGTGGCACTTCTTGATTGGTCCACGTCATGTGACCATTATCGGTCCTCCTTGACTATAAATACTAGTCCGCTTCACCATTTCACATTTTCAACATTCATAGAATTTCTCTCTTCATCACCCTGCATACTTGTGCTTCATACCTGATATGACCGATAGAAGCGATTACAGGTGTTTGATCAGCTTTGACTAGCTTATTTCCCTTGCATCAGTCGTGTTCTACACTAGGGCACATTAGAATAACTAGCACTGAGATGGAGGAAAAGAATGTGATCCTAAGTGTTTCTCCATGTGAGAAACTACTGGATTTCTTGGTTCAAGAGGGTTTAAGAGTGTCTTATTTTCTAGATGCAATGAGGATATTCAATCCCAACATAGATTCATGAAGTACGTTTGGAGAAAACAAAAACCTTTCTGAGGCATGAGTGGGAGAGATTCTTGGGTGCGTTCAATGGAAAGGAGCTTATTATTTTTGGAAAAGCCTATATCCATCCACACATCTTTGGAAGAAATCCATTGGATAGGGCAAAAATCACTAGAAAGAGCAAAATGATATCTCATTTGCCAAGAAAGCTAGATTTATGCCGAGAGCATGAAAAGGACTTGTTAATGTAAATCGTTAAGCTTCCAATTCCAGACTCAAAATACTTCCAAATTCATACGTTTCCGAACCTTTCCTAACCGTAAATTACCTCTTAGCCACGTGGGTCCTTGGGAGTGGTAGGGGTCTGTTAGACAGAGGCCCTGTACTATTTTCCCAACTTATTACACAATCATAATTACTTCTAGCATCTTAGCTCTGTACGCAATTCTGAATAACCGATGACTGTTCGTTGTACTGGACTTAGAATTTCTGAACTAATCCTGCTATGAGGGTCTGAGCAGTAGTCCGATGACTTGTGTCCAATAGAATAATCTATTTCAGTAAACGAAGATCACCTAATACGTACTTCTTCAGAACAAACAGGTATACCAAACACATATATATATATATACTGAAATTACAACTCATCGTATACCAACTACGAGCAACAAATATCTTGACAACAATCGACTCGTTATAGACTTAACAATGACCTACTCGCACTTCAACCGTTACAGATGCTAGTTTTTCCTGTGATCGGAATCAACAGTGAACGTAGACGACTGCATCGAACTTGGTCACTTACCAAAATGGTTAACATGCGATCAGTTCGGAACTACTTCCATACTTCCTCGTTCAGTATACTACTGACAAGTAACACACTGCACTTATTAACATTCAGAGACACACTCAACCATTACCGAACAGATTCGTAACACAAGATTACTAATTTGCACTCTGCACTACGGAGTGAATAAACGACTAATCAGGCGCAGAACAGAACAGAAATCAACACAAACAATACTCAGACTTCGTAACAGTGTAATAATAATCTGACAGATAATCAGGCGAATAAACTGGCAATTCCAAAAAAAAACCGTTTCTCACAAGTGTCTCTCTCCATTCTCTTTACATTTCTTTATATATCTTTTTCAAGATGCGTGTACCAACTTTCCGGTATATCAGGCGGTCATTACGTCTGTCCCACTCCGGCGACCGTCTAACAGACTGCTCTTTGCTCCCCTTGAGCATTGGCTTCTTGATATGGCTTGATCAAATGTCAAATGACAAGGAGGAAGAATGTGTTCATGTTGAAGAGAAAGAGTCATTCCTTGAGCTGACACTTGAGGTTAGCTCAAAAGTATGAAAGGTATCATGGAGATTATTGAAGAGATCAATCTCCAAGCAGAAGAAAAGCAGGTCAAGAATTTTGATGTGGCTACTTTTAAAGTAGAGTCTCCAATAAGGGAGCCAACTGAAGATGTGAAAGTTTCTAAGAAGTCCCTTCTTCTCCCAAATCTGCCATTTTATTTCATCTCTAGAAAGGAATTTATTCCACTCTATTACATTCAGGAGCTCTTCAATGTAAGGGAACACTACTGCCTTGCTACTATAGCTGAGTCAGAGGAAGTTGCAAGGAGATTTATCAATGAGAAGTGAGAAAGAAAAGAAGAATTTATGTGTCTGGATTTAGCATGTCAAATGAAGAATTCCAAGATTCATCAGAAACTCTTGCAAGCTGCTTTGAAATATCTATTTTAGAGAAGCCAGCACTTGTTGATGAAGACTTTGATCAGAATCAAAAGGATCTTGGTATATACTCATTTGGGTGCAGCTATTCATTTTTGGACGTTGCTGAGGACAAAGGAACCATATCTATTGACTCAAACGAGCTCATTGAGGAGGAAGATGAGGTAAAGGTATGTAAAACAAAGGTGTGCTAGAGGCAACCAATTCAAGCGATTAGGGTCATGGGAGAATATCTGATGAGTCTGATCGCTTGAATGGGTTGTGTCTATGACTTGCATGCAGCATTGATAATAAACATCTAATTGTGTGTAAAAATTCTATTTTCAACATTAATTATATGTTTGTATAAGGTTAAGGGTGAATAATTGAACACGATCAATGCAAGAAATTTGGCCCATCCGATATTCTCTGATGACCCTAATCGCTTGAACCGGTCGTGTCTATGACTTGCATGCAGCATTGATAATAAACATCTAGTTGTGTGTGAAAATATTGTTTTCAACATTAATTATATGCTTGTATAAAGTTTATAATGAATAATTGAACACGACCGATGCAAGCGATTTGGCCCATCCGATATTCTCTGATGACCCTAATCGCTTGAATCAATCATGTCTCATGCTTTGCTTCTGCTTGCATTTCTAGTTATTTCTATGACTTTATAATTTTCCTTGGACTTCTTCTAACCTAGGCTTTTGATTTTTTCTGCAGCCATCGATATTGGATGAAGACAACTATCCGGGCAGGGGGAAGGGAACAAGGAAAACCATAGAGGCGAAAGGAAAGACAAAGGTGGATATTCATTCAGTGATCCACTATCTTCAAAAGTTGAATCGAGAATTATTTTGTGTTATTCATAAGCACTATAGTGAAGAGCCAGATTTTGCACTATTCTCCTTGAGGACTCTTTCAAGATACATGGGTTTTTAGTTTAATACCCTTTAATGCATACAGAGTTTTGCTACTTGAAAGAACAGCTACATTTAGAATTTTTGCATATGCCCCAGGATTCAATGCTTCAAGGGTGGGCTACTTCCTTTGTTACTCAAGCTATGCAATAGCTGTAGGGGTGTCAGATGTTAAAAGTATTGCTAGCTACAGGAGAAAAAATTACCTTAGATACAGAGGAGATTTGCCAAAGCCAAGCTCATTAAAAGAATCAAAGAGGATTAAATATATTTCTTTTTAAAGCTTTACTCATGAAATGTACATAGATACACATATTTATTTCCCAAAGGGATACAAGATATTGCAAATATGAAGCATGTAACCTTTTTTTGTGTAATTGATCCATGTCCTAATATTAGTCCTTATTGATCCATGATCTGTTTTTCTCTGGTGACTCCTATTTATGTGATGATAATATTTTGCATGAGCTATTGTGTAGTTGTCTTCTCAAGAATCAATCAAAAACTCTTTGAAGGCAAATTTTCCAAATTCAAGCTCATTTAGAAGACTCAAAAAAGAGGTACATACATAGACATATTTCTTTTCAAAGCTTGTTTTTGTTATATTGATCCATGATGTTTTTGTGTGGTGATAGTCCTAATCATTTGATTACAATATTTGGCATGAGTTTCTTTGTAATTGTCTTCTAAAAAACCAATCAAAAAGCTCTTTGAAGGCATTACCTTTTGTTACTCCTCTTCCTTTCCTTGTGCACCTAAAGAAGCTTGTCCTTGCTTGATAATGAGATTTTTCCATGCCTTGGGTGTTCCATATGAGAAGTGTGCCTTTTCTGCAAAGAATGCACCATGCACAAGAAGAATATGCTAGAAGAATAGAAGAGTTTCATCAGATGTTTATTTCAATTAAAGAAAAATAAATTGAGTAAATTGTCTTTGAAACTCACCAAGTAGTATGTTATGTCTTTGGCACTCCATGCCTCTATGATGGTTTCTATAAGCTCTGTGATCGCCTTTCAGAAATCTGTCACATTGCTATTTGATGTTACCTACTGCCTCATGATCTTTAAAAAATTATCTAGTTTGACCCACACATCCATTCTCTTTTATGCTATTTCTGGTTTGCTTTTTACATTGGTCATGAACTCACAAAATGTTTTCTAGCAATTGCACATGGCATTAGTTGTTTTTCATCATGGTTGTTGAAGAATCTCCTTGCTGTTGCACCTCCCATTCAGACATCCTTTAGTACATTTCCTGTATTTTGTGAAAGATTTGGATCTTTCACAAAATACAGGAAATGTATTTTGTGAAAGATTTGGATCTTTCTAACTCCCTCGTATGTAAATCCCTCTGATGTAGTGTGTTTTTTAAATAGTTTATGTATTGTACATAATTCCTTGAAATCTCCCAGAGCCTTGAATAATAGCCTCATAAACTAGCCTCACCATCTCCTACGAATTTAATCAGATCATGAAGATTATGTAAAGGGGGATACCTTCTAGTTTGTGGATCAATTGGATAAAGAGATCCATCTGCCCATATGTCGATATGTTTTTTTGCCTTCTTTCTGCAATCCATCCACTTCAGAAGGTTGAAGAGCCCTTCGGAATATCTTTCTTGTCGTTGCATACTCATGACTAACTACAATGTTGATATGGAACTTATCACAATGACTTCGGCTGGTTGAAAGCTCAGTGAAAGTGTTTGGGTTGAGGTTTTCCATGGCCTGCTATGAAGAGTGATGTGAAAGTGTCAAAAATGACATGAAAGAGAGAAACAAGCTTGCTATGGAAAGTAGAGTAGAAAAGTGCAAAATGTCATAAGCACACATTATATAGGTCCGTGAACAAGAGGAAAATTCAAATTTTGATGCACACCAATGAGCACAAACTTTGAGGCGTAAGATATCACACAAACTTTTCATGATTATCACATGAGTTTCTCTCTCTTCAAAATTTGCATAAAATACATTTTAAATGAGCTTCCACGGAATTTTTTAAATGATTTGACAACTTTATTCGAGATTAAGCACAACTAATTGAAATGCTTATACGGAGCTTTTTGGGCCGTTTTTTGCCCTCATAGTGTATATGACATTGTACACTGATGTTTTATCCTACGTTCAACCAGAAATGCATTAAAGTCAGAAGACATATATTCCCCCCTTGATTAAAACGGAGGGTGCCCATTTTACATGCGGATAGATTTTCAACCAAAACCAAAAATTCTTTGAAGAAAATAAACACTTTGGACTTTGCTTTGAGTGGGCATACCCATGCGTGCTTGGAAAATCATCAATGAAAGTCATGACGTATAGATAGTTCCCAAAAGAAGGTGTCTACATAGGACCACAGACATCACTATGAACAAGATGCAATTTCTCAGTAGCTCAAATTGAACCATCTTTTGGGAAGGAGGAATGCTTCATTTTGGCCAAAATACAACCTTCACAAACATGTTTTCTGGGTGCCTCAAATTTGGGCAAAGAGGAGACCATTTCAGATTTTTCAAGCATAACAAACTAGCAAAATTTAGATGACCAAAGCATGCATCCCAAGCTTTGCATCAGATATAGCTAGAATCATGTATTGCACATTATGAATCATTCACATATTTTTCATAGTCTATGAGCTTATACAGCCCACGCCATAAAATGCTAGAAGCAATAATCATGTCGCCATTTGACAGATCATGAACTGTTTATCTGTTACCAACAAATTTCACAATCAAGCCAATCTTGGCTAAGGTAGAAATTGATAATAGATTTTTCTTGATCCTGGCACAAATAAACCATTTGACAGTAAAAGAACTACCATTAGAAGTAGTCACAATGATCTTACTAACTCCCATGACAAGATAAGAGCCATTGTTGATGCATGTGATAGTGTTTCCTCTCGGGACAGACTCAAGTTAAGTGAAGAAATTGCACTGTGAGGTACTATGTTTTGTTGCCCCACTATCAAAGTACCAAACATCTGAGTCTACTGCATGCATATAGTGCTCACACGGAGATGGTTCAAATTTGCAAACACTAGTAAACACCCATTCTTCATTTTGCACACATTAGTACACTTTGTTTTCAGTGTAGAGGTCTCTGCAACTACCATTCCAACCTCTTTTTTCTTTGCCACTTTTGCAGCAAGTTTTGCACCGTTCTTTATGATATGATCATTTCCTTCATAGTACTTACAAAAGAACTTGTACTTTTTTTATTTCTTCTCATCTTTGTCTTTCTTCTTCAAATGTGCAGCATTTGCAAATTTCTGGTTACTAGTAGATGAGCTCCATTTACTTTTGCCCTTCTGACTAGCCAGGAAAGCTTGATCTGCAACACACATAATGGACCTGTTCTACCTAGATTGATCTTCCTTCAAGAGAACAGAGACTAAATCCTCAAATGTCAAGGCATTTGGATTGCCATTCATCATCAAATGAAGAGTGGAAGCAAAACTCTACTATGAATTAAGAAGACCATTTAGAACGGTCTACACAAGTGAGCTATCTAGTATAACTTCATCAACAAAAATCAACTGTTCCTTCAATTCTTTGATCTTTATCAGAAAATTGTGCATAGAATCACCTTCATTCATATGCTCATTCTCTAGCTATTTTTGGAGGTAAGCAAGACAAGCCTCATTCCTACCAGGTACAATGTGGTAAGTGTATCCTAAGCATCCTTAGTTATTCTACAAGAGCGAATGTAAGGAATAATGGCATGTTTGATAGACAAGGTTATCAATGCATGTGCCTAAGCATTTGTGCCATCCCAACAAATTTGATCTATAGTAGGTGCAATAGAAACTGTAGCACGAACAAGAACACAAAGGATATCGTCATCTTCAATGCCATCTACATCAGCTTCAGTATCTATATTTGCAAGTGTAATAGGACGTTTTTCAACACCATGCACAATATTCCATAGTCCTTTTGTGACAAATACATGATGCATCATATAAGCCCACAATGGGTAATTCATACCATCCAACATATTCTCAACAACCAACATATGAAATACATCACTACTTTCAGCCATGGCCACTAACTAAAATACCCTGATGTAGAAAAATGATTGTATCTGAAAAGGTTGAACAAAATTACCCTGACGAGTTCTACTAAGCTTGTAGAAGACTTCGAGATGCTTATATTGACGAACCAAAACCTGTATATGTCTTTGGCACAAAAAGACGAAATAGCAAGCACAAGCACTGCAATAGTGCATTCGGAGGCCGAAATCAGCTCAGATCATGATTTCGGCACCACATAGCAAAGCTGATTTGATCTCCTAATCACGTTGAGTATGCTCACCAGATTTGATGTGATTCTGATACTATGATCAAGGGGGTGTCGATGATGCCCTATGAAGCAGTGACCTATTTTAATACCAATTATTAGAGTTCGAGGTCTACGAAAGCACAAGAATAGCACATGGAAGCAAAAGAAGCTTAGATCACAACACACAATAGTCAATGTATTACCACTAGAATGTACACAGATAAGTAACCCATTATTGCTATACGCATATATACAAGCCGAGTGAAAAAACCTACTAAAGATGGAAAAAATTGCCCTGGTGGTCCTAGTGTGTTCACACACATCACTTCCTAAATATAGCAATAGAGCATAACATGGATTATATTTTATGTGCAGTGGCACAGTGGACCAAGTTTGCATCATTTTTGGATATGTTTCTAACAGACATGCTTGCCAATCTAGTTGGAAAATTATGCCTTGTTTAGCTCCCTCTTGAGATCATCTGCTTGGAACTATGTGGCAAATGTTGGCTCTTCTCCTACCATTTTCTTTACTTCTACATTCTATTGGTCCAAAAAACACAAAATAAGTCATATATTGCACTTTTGAATATATGGCCAAGTGTCTATGGGACATGTTTTGAAAGTATTCTGACTTGAGGAATGTTTCTTCCAAATTTGACATTGATTGTATTTGAATTATCACTCCATCATTCTGAGTACTTCTAGTTTCATTGACTTGTTTAAGTCAATGAGGGATGGGTGCTTCATATGTCTCTTGACCTTCCTCAATGACAAAATCACCTAGGACTAGTTGAGGTTCATATGCATCTTCAAATGTTTTGTCTACTAGAATTTCTGGTAGCTCTTTGGGTTTAGGTACTTCTTTTGGAGATGGTGGTCATTCATACTATAATAACTTGGTATGCAACTCTTCTATGTGTTTCTCCATTGTTTCAATCTTGTTTGGAGTGACGCTAATAAGATGGCCTCTAACACTTGTGTGTTGGTGGATGGTTACTAACTTGGAGTGCTCATCTTGTAAGTGATCATAGGATTCAAGGGAGATGGAATGTTCTTCTAAGAGGATGCAGATGGTTTTTGATGGTAGAGCTTGAAATCTTGAGGGAATTGTGGTTAGTCCCAGTGTAGTTTCCATGGATACCTCCAAATTTTCTTGATTTTGCTACTAAAGATTCTTTGATTCCTTCTACTAATGCTGGTATGTCTACTGAGGAGGGCCATGTTGCATTGAAGCTTGGCATTTCTCTCCATGTATCCATGCACCATGATTCCCATATTCTTTATGGCCTCCTAATCAATATTTTCCATCTTGGAGTCAAGTTTGAGATGTGACTATCGTAGAGTATCATATTGATCTTGTAAGGTCAAATTTATCTTTTTTAATGCTTTTATTTGTTATGGAAGTTATGGAAGTCAGAGAGACTCATTATTGAGTGCCGCATTATGCTGTTCAAATTGTTGATTCTCCTACCTTAATTGGTTGGCACACTCAATCATGTTATTTAATGCATTATCTGCATTAGTGGATGCTATAGTTGGAGTTTGAGGTATGTGAAAGCACGCGAACAGCACAAGGAAGAAGAAGAAGATTGGAGCACAACACACAATACTGAATGTATTACCACTAGAATTTACAAAGATAAGTAGCCTATTAGGGCAATAGGCATATAATATAGAAGCAGGGGAAAAAACCTCCTAAAGAGGAGAAAAAGTACCCTACGGTCCTAGAGTGTTCACACATATCACTTCCTAAATATATCAACAAATCCCCTTTGGGATTGATGTGGTGAACAAGGAGCTGGAACTCCTATACCAGGAATTGCCAAGCTATGTGGAATCAATCCACAAAAGGAAGTAAGCCCAAAGCTTTGCGGAAAGCTTCAAACTTCTCCCTAGGCAGAGCCTTCATGAAAAGCTCTACAATGTTCTCCTGCGTGAGCACATATGCCAAGTTGATCCTCGCAATTGCCAATGCACTCTCACTGTCAGTGAAGATGGTGGTGGTAGAAGACTCACCAATGCATAAATCAGTCATAAGGTGACTGAGCCACACACAGTCAACAGTTGCTATGAAAGCTACCCTATACTCAGCCTCACAACTAGAAGTGCCTACAGTAGGCTACTTTTTGCTCAACCAAGATATACATGAGCTACCAAGCATGAAGCAAAAGCCACTAGTGGACACACGCGTGTCATGGAAATGAGCCCATTCAAAGTGAGAAAAGGCATGTAAATCTGGTAGTAGTGATCCCCCCTTGGGATAAAACTACAAGTAGTCCAATACCACTCAACTAGTGAAAGATGCGCTAAACTGCTTGTTAATGCTTGACACCTGGGCAATGCATAAATCTGCTCATCTATGAGACAACAAACTTAATATCTTGCCGAGTAATGCATATGTAAATCGAGCCTCCAACAACCTGCTGATAGAGAACAATATCAAATGCATCCCCAACATCATGAAGACTCAATTGTAAACATGTCTCCATAGGAGTGGCAATAGGTTCATATTCTTCAAGGTCAAAATGTTGCAATAATGTGTCAATATATTTTATGACACAAAGCCATTCCACCATCAACTTGCATAAACTGAATGCCCAAATAATCATGCAAATGACCCAAATCAGATATCTCAAATGAAGCATGCAAATCAACCTTAAAATCAACAATATGTCTGTCATGAGGACCAAAGAGCAACATGTCATCAAGATAGCACACTTAACGTATAAGGTGCTTTCATTTGGAAAGTTCTCAAAACCATGTGCAATCACATAGGCATGTATCTTTTCATATCAAGCACATGGTGCTTGCTTTAAACCATCTTATGCATTCTTTAACTTGCACACCTGGTTTTCATGCCCTTTCTACACAAAGCCATGGGGTTGAAAAACATACACTTCTTCATGCAACTCGCCATTTTGAAATGTATTTTTAATTTCCAACTGATGTACATTCCAACCATGATGAGCTGCAAGTGCACAGATTCTACGAAGAGTAGTCATTCCGCATGTAGCTGCAAAGGTCTCATCAAAATCAATGCCTCTTTCCTATGCAAAACCCTTTGCAACAAGCCTAGCCTTATAGTTGTTAATTGTTCCATCTGGTTTACGCTTCAGCTTGTACACTCATTTAGTGCCAATGGCCTTCTTGCAAGGAGGAAAGTCACATGAAGACTAGGTACCATTTTTCATGATAGCATCATATTCTGATTGCATAACAGCCATCCAATTTTCATAATTTTGTGCTTCATCAAATGAAATAGGCTCATTCTCATCACAGAGACTAGAGGCAGCCATAGGATAGTAATTTGATGCAAAAGAGGCACTATGAGAGCCTAAACGAGTATTGTATGATAGAGGTGCATCTAACTTGCTATCACACAAAGTTTGCACCAGCCATTTTGGCATAGTTTTTTCCTCCTCAATATAAGCTCTCTCATCAACAAGTGCATCATATAAATCTACTTCAGAGATGGAATGATCTGCATCATCACATGAAATCTGCAAAGGTTGAGAAGTTGCCTCATTAGGACCACCACTAGACTATCCACCTATAAAAAGAGGCAACAAAGTATCATACATGTCTTTGGATCTAGCAGATGTCTCCTTCGTACATGAAAGTAAAGGCTGAATAGCATCTTTCACAAAAACAACATCACGGCTAACCAAATTGTGTTTAGTTTGTGGATGATAGAGATGATAGCCTTTTATTTCAGAACTATACCCAACAAAAATACATTTTTCTCCTTTATCATCGAATTTCCTACAATGTTGTTCAGGCACTAATGCATATGCTAGACAACCAAAAACATGGAGGTGAGCAACAAATGGATTTTGACCATGCCAAGCCTCATATGGAGTGATAGAGTGCAATGCTTTCGTGGGACATATGTAAGTACATATGTTGCATACATAACAGCCTCAAGCTAGAAACTGTGGTAAAGCTTCACTCTTGACCATACATCTCACCATCTCAATGAGTGATCTGTTCTTCCATTCAGCAACTCCATTCTATTGAGGTGTATATGGCATTGTACACTAATGTTTTATCCCTTGTTCATCTTGAAATGCATTAAAGTCAAAAGACATATATTCCCCCCTCAATCAGAATGGAGGGTGCCATTTTACATGTTGGCAGATTTTTAGCCAAAACTAGAAACTGTTCAAAGCACATAAACACTTCGGACTTTGCTTTCAATGGATATACCCATGCATTCCTGGAAAAATCATCAACAAAATTCACAAAGTAAAGATAGTTTCTGAAAGAAGTTCTCTACATAGGACCACAGACATCACTATGTACAAGTTGTAGTTTCTAAGTAGCTCGAACAAAACAATCTTTTGGAAAGGAGGAATGCCACATTTTCCCCAAGATATAGCCTTCACAAACATGCTTACCGGGTGCCTCAAGTTTGGGCAAAGAGGACACCATTTCAGATTTCTACAGGCATAGCAAGGTCGCAGAATTCAGATGACCAAAGCATGCATGCCAAAGCTTTGCATCTAACATAGCTTGAGAGTCATGTACTACACATGTTGAATCATTCATAGATTTTTCATATTCTATGAGCTTATACATCCCACAACATAAAATGCCAAAAGTAATAATCACATCGCCATTTGGCTCATCATGAACTATACATGTGTCATCAACAAATTTCACAACCAACCCAATCTTGGCTAATGTAGAAATTGATAATAGATTTTTCTTGATCTCTAGCACAAATAAGTCATCTAAAAATGTACAATAACTACCATCAGCAGTAGTCAAAATGATCTTACCAAATCCCATAACATGATAAGAGGAGTTGTTGATGCATGTGATAGTATTCCCTGTAGGGGCAATCTCAAGCGAAGTGAAGAAACTACACTATGAGGTAATTGTTGATATATTTAGGTAGTGATGTGTGTGAACACTCTAGGACCACTGGGGCACTTTTCTCCCTCTTTAGGAGGCTTCTTCCCCTGCTTGTATATGCCCTAATGGGCTACTTATCTTTGTACATTCTAGTGATAATACATTCAGAATTGTGTGTTGTGCTCCAAGCTTCCGCTTCTTCCTTGTGTTGTTCGCATGCTTGTGCAGATGTCTAACTCCAACAATTGGTATCAAAGTAGGTCACCACTTCATCTAGAGCGTTGTCAAAACTCCTCTGGAGAGAGTCTCAAAATCACACAAAATTTGGTATGCATACTCAAGGCGATTAGGAGATCAAAACGGCTTTGCTTTGTGGTGTCAAAATCACGACTTGAGCTCGTTTCGGCCTTGGAACGCACTATCACAGCACTTGTGTAGGCTATTTTGCCTTTTTGTGCGAAAGATATATACAAGTTTTGGTTCTCCAATATAAGCTTCTCGAAGTCTGCTATAGGTCTAGTAGAACTTGTTTGGGTACCTCTATTCAACTTTTTTACATATAGTCATTTTTCTACATCAAGGTATTTTAGTCAATGGCCATGGGTGAAAGTAGTGATTTACTCTTTATGGTGGCTATTGAGGATAAGTTGGATGGTACCAATTATCCATTGCAGGCCTATATGATGTGTTATGTATTGGTTGCAAAAGGACTATGGAATATTGTGCAAGGTGTTGAAAGACCTCCTCCTACAGCTATGTTTACAAGTACTATAAATACATGTACTGAAGCTGATGCCAATGGTGTTGAAGGTGGTGATATTTTGGAGATTCCTGTTTGTGCTATTGTTTTTGTTGCAGCTACTGTAGAGCAAATTTTTGGGGATGGCAGAGATGCTCAGGAACATGCATTGATAGCTTTTTCTATCAAACATGCTATTATTCCTCACATTCACTCTTGTAGAATAGCTAAGGATGCTTGGATACACTTACCACATTATACCAGGCTAGGAATGAGGTTCTTGTTGCTTACCTCCGAAACCAGTCGAAGAGTGAGCACATGAATGAAGGTGATTCTATGGACAATTTTTTGACAAAGATCAAGGATTTGAAGGTACAATTGATTTCTAGAGATGATGTCCTTCCTGATAGTTCACTTATGCAGACTGTTCTGAATGATCCATGGCTTGTTGGAAAGCTTATAGATTCTACTTTCATTCCACAAAATTTCATAGGTTCAATCCTCTGTTCTAGAGAGCAATGCAAATTTCGGTGGATTGTGGTAGTGAACACTTCAGTAACAGGAAGGGCCTATCATTCTACTACTGTAACTAAGAGTGGATATACTCAATCAATGGTATAAGAGCTCGCCATTGAGCATTAAGGACATCAAGAGGAGGCCTTGAAGTTTCTTGAGAGCCAAGGATTGAAGCAAAGATGAGGAAGATTTGAAGAGACATTTGAAACAAGGGGGGGCTTTTATCATCATCAAAGGTTTGAGACAAGTGGACACTCTTATGGGAAGGTAACATATCATTCTTTATCACATCTATCACATCTAAGGAGGGATTAAGAGCCACCAAATAGTCTCATACACAATGGGAGACTATAATACTCAGATTGAGAAGCTTGAAAAGAGAAATGACCAACCTTGGAAGTTTAGAATCTCTAACTTCCTCATGGAAATCTTTGAGGGTTTGGCATGTGCCTAAACAAGAGAACATTGCAAACCTTTTCACAAAGGCTCTACCCAGGGAGATGTTTGAAGCTTTTCCCAAAGCTTTGGGCTTACTTCCTTTTATCGATTGATTCCACATAGCTTGGCACTTCCTTATACATGATTGCGAGCTCCTTGTTTATCGCATCACTCCCAGGGGGAGCTTTGTTGATATATTTCGGTAGTGATGTGTGTGAACACACTAGGATCATCGCGGCACATTTTTTCCTCTTCACGAGGTTTTTTTTTTGCTAGCTTGTATGTACGCTTATAACCTTAATGTCTCACTTATCTTTGTGAATTACATTCAGTATTGTGTATTGTTCTCAAAACTTCTTTGTTGTCAGGATCTTGCTCATGCGCAAACAGAGGTTACGAATGCACAAAACACACAGAAGAATAGAGACAGCAAGAGACGAGACTCAACACAGTATTGGGTGCAATCTCCCCCCATGCACTCTATTTCGACAGTCCACAGAGTGCACGTATTTATAGGAATTCTTGATTGCGTCGAAAAGAGTGGTTACATGAGAGCGGCTTCAAAAAGCAAGCGTGAAACTAAAAGTTGCTAACTTTTACAGAAAGCCATTGCTTTCAATAACAGAAACTGTGGTCTACAATGACCCTTATTCTAACCATTACTTTTCTAACTGTTTCTAACAATAGAACCTTCTACGAGGGTTTATTTTCAAAGTAAATAATAATTATTCGGATTATTGATATCCACCCTTTCACGCCTTGCATGCTCCTCACGAACCTTCAGCTGCTATATCAGAAACATCAAAAACGCATTAATACATTAATAATTTTAACACTCCAACAATTACTTGTTCAACATATTCCATAATTCATAACATTCTTCTTCTTCCTTGTGTGGTTTGCATGCTTCCGCAAACCTCAAAATTCGACAAGCATCATATTCTCATTGCATAGCACCCATCCAATTTTCTGAATTTGGTGCTTCGTCAAACAAAACAAGCTCATTCTCATCACAAAGAATAGAGGCAATTACAACATAGCAATCTGATGCAAAAGAAGCACTATAAGAGCTTGAACAAGTACAATATGATAGAGATGCATCTAATTAGCTATCTCACAAATGAATCTGCATGGATTTTAGAGCATTGAACAAAGTGATAGTTCATCATGGATTTCATATGCTCTTTGTAAGACGTTATACAAGAAGTTGTTAGAGAAACCTTGTGGAACTTCATGGATAAGTTTACTAAGTACACCTAGATATTCATTCACTAAGACCATCATAAAAAGATAGTTTTTATTAAACCGTAGGTACTTACATCTACATAAAGATTGCACTCAGGTTGAGGAACACTCCTCCAGCCTTCAACGAGATAGTGAGCTTTATATTGAACCCTTATTATTAGAAGTTTAAATAATTTCATGAATGACATCTCTTCATTTCTCTGACATGTATAGTGGTTATACCAATATATTTTAGGGATACTTTTAGTGATCTTTACAAAATTTATCTACCAAGAAGGATGGCACAACTTTCCCCAACAACCATCATTGAAGATTTCTTGCTAATCTTCCCTCTTAGGGTGTAGTTCAACCATATCTTAGTTATCAAGGGCGTCGTTCAACCATCTTCTACATATCACTTTATTACATTCTTCCCTATTTGTTTGATCATTTTCCTTAATGATATGCTCTTCTTCCTTGTAGCCTTAGTGATCAACTCCTAAACTCCCTAGGTACCCCTAAGTTGATGTCCTCAACCTCTCATAGTTTCTTCAAACTAGTCCACAACCTTGGTGTCTTGAACCTTGTTCTCAACCTTAGTATCTTGAACCTCATTCTCATCCATGTTTGGTGTCATGAAACCTCAATCGAGTGCCGCCCAAGGTGACACAATGCTTCACACTTCCTAGCTATCTTAGGAGATTTGGAAAGTTGGTTTGGAGAGCTTTCCAAGAATACCCTACATGTCTCAATCCGACCAATAGAATGAGAGATACACTCCAATAGTAGTTGGGTAGAATTCTCAAAGCACCACCTCCCCTATTAGTACCCTTTCACATGATAGAGTGTCCAAGTGCCTTTTTTTTTGAGAGGTCATTGGGTCCATCCACCTTGACCAAGCCTACTTTCTAGGCTCTCATACCAATGTAAGATCTGTAGGGGATTTGAATGTAGAACTTGATAGCTAAGAGTGTGATGGGCTAACCACTTACCCCAAAAGCAGCTAGTAATGTGATGGGCTTACAACTTTCTCCAAAAGCCATGGTTGAGGATTACTTCTAATCCTCCCTCTAAGGGTGTAGTTCAACCATCTCCTACTATCAAGGGTGTCGTTCAACATCTCCTACCTATCACTTTATTACACAAATCATGCTTTTCTACACTTGTTCATTCTTACAGTCAGTTCTCCTTTTTCCCAATACATAATCCAACCTATCCATATGGATTCCTAAGAAAAACCCAAGAGTTATTGTAGAAATCAAGGTTCAGAACTCAAGTCTGCTTCACAATCATCCAAGCATTCCACATGCTATAGATAAGTATGCTACCTACAAGAATAAAAATACTAGGAGAAGAAATAATATCCCATAATTTATTGCATTACCAAGCTTCATAGTTTTCCAAATAAAACCTATTGCGAATCCTTTTAATCAAACAAGCCCAAAAATCATTAGACATAGAAGCTCTTAAAATCCATTTAGTAGACATCATATGGGCCATTCTAGCAAGACACAAGATATTGAGACCCCCTTCTTCTTTTTTCCTACAATATATGTGCTACGAAACTTTAGGTATTCTAGGAATATCGTTAGAACCTCCCTCCCTAAAAATTGTCGAGCTATAGCAATAGCTTGAACCAACTCCTTCTTGTTTGGCATCCAACAAGACAAGACATAGGTTAGAGAAGGAAGAATATAATGATCTAGGACAAAGACTCTACGGGATAGACTATACTAAAGGGACATCCATCTAACCACTTTATTTTTTAATCTATTCAGAACCCACTCCCGCCTTTGCTGATAGGAAATGTTAAAACCCATAGGAATACCTAGAAGTCTAAAACTCTTGCCATCTTGAATAATATTATAGCCATTAGTCCTAAAAAAATAAAGGGAGATGTCACTAGTGGACTTAAAGGAGGTCTTTTTATGGTTAAGAGTAGAACCATTAGCTAGACAAAGGAGATTCAAACACACCAAAAAACTATCAGCATATTGGCATATTGGCATCGTCATCAAACATCTAAAGGCAAAGGGGAGAGGAAGCATTAGGGATGTCAATCTCCTTCATGGTTCCTTGATTGATGCAATCCCTAACCAACCAGCACATCACTAGCAATGGCAAAGGGAAGAGGGGCAAGGGGACTACCTTGTCTGATAGATCTGTAAAGTCTAAAGGGACTAGAGACTTGACCATTCCTAGTAACCCTAGAGTTTTCATTGCCAAAAAGCAGACTAACAAACTTGATGAAGTTTCAACTAGCACCTATATCATTGAGAAACTACAAGATGAAGTTCAAATCCATTCTATCATGGGCTTTATCAAAATCTACTTTGAAAAAGTAGCAATCCTCATTAATCTCCTTAGCATTCTCAAGACCTTCCTAGATAGAGATGATGGCATCAAGAATAAATCTCTCTTTAATACAAGAAGGATGATCATATCCATAATAGGGCTAAGTCTCTTGACCAAAGAAGAGGAGAAGATTTTATATAAAGAAGTTAGACAAGAGATAGGTCTCCAATTGTTTAAGTCATCCTTGGTTCCTTTTTATGCACAAGATTTATAACTCCAGTGTTGATAAAGATAGAAAGAGCACCTTTTCTCACAGCTCCTTGCCATATCAAGAGAATGATAGGAGTCAAAAAATCCTCAAGTTCCATGAAGAATTCATTGGGGATACCATCAAAACCAGGGGATTTATAGGGTTTGAATTTACTAATAATTCATTGGTTTTGATACCATCAAAACCAGGGGATTTATAGGGTTTGAATTTACAAGCAGTTTGGGACAGGTACAGATGATAGAAGTCAAGCTATAAGGAATTATTTTTTTTCCTTTTAATAGAAATAGTAGATTTGGATCTCTAGGATTCCTCCTTCCGCTTGGGAAGCATAGAAAAACCATTGGGAAAGAAGTCAATAGCATCTTGTAAATTCTCCTTCATAACATGACCACCTGAACTCCTCCTCAACATAGGTATAAAGTCCTTAGCTTTTGCCTTTTTCATCAAATCAAACATACCTTCGTTAGGTATATCAACTTTACGTGCCCAAAGTTGTCTTAATGTGACAAGAGCACCATAAGCTAAAAGATAATCGTCATATCTCAATCTCTCCTAAAGATCCAAGACCCTCAAACACCCAATTGTGTCATTAGGGTAGTTAACCCTAATTTTCTCAATCTTTTTGGCAACCATCATTCTTCTCTTATATATAATTCACTTGTCCAAAAGATTATAATGAGTCAACAACCTTTGAATATCTCCTGTAGACCTTTCCGAAGCAAAAATAGGGGAGCTATCCTTCCTAAAGTATCTTCTAAAGATATCTTTGGTTTTGGCAATGACACAAGGGATTTAAGTAAGGGATTTCGTGTGATATTGAGCATCCTTTGCATATTACGGATCACTCCCCCTTGCTCATTGAATTATTTAGAAACAGTCTTGATTATAAAGCTTGTGGCCCCATCAAGATGCCTTCTTTTAAAGTTGCTTTGAGCTTGAAGGGATTTTTCACTTTTGAAGGGAGGAGGGGTATGTAGATCTATCCTTCCCTTGGCATGACCAATGTTTCTCACAATGTCGAGCATTTTTCTCTCTCGTATCCCATGCCAACTAATGCATTACGAGTTAGGTAGTTCGATCATGCGAGGTTCTTTTAGATTCTTACGGGATGGGAAGATGGGATCCTTCCCTCTATACTTTTTTTTTTTGAAGGGAACAAAAAAGAGAATTAAATTAAAAGAGAATATAGTACAAGATGTGCAAACGGCAAGATCCTTGCCTACCACAAGCAAGCCAGATACAGAAAGCTAGCAAGTGACTTACACAAAGGGCTTACGTCCACACAGCAACTAGAGTAATGGAAAACATTTAGAGATACAGAATCCTGACACATTATGTAACATGCCTTTATTAATTTGGTTCTTCTTTCTGATGGAGAGTGTTAATCTCCAAAAGAACAAGTTGACCTTGAATTTAGATCACCTTTATATCAAGATCAACTTTAGACTCCACCTTATTTAGAGAATCTTCACCAAATTATCAGAAAATTGATTATTCTGAAAAATTCAGTTTCTTCAGAAAAGTCTGCTGCAGATTAGTCACTCATTGACTAATCAATCCTGTAAAGTTTTTGATAAAACTTTGCACAACACTTCGCCTTAAGGTTGCGCAACTTTGCCAAGTTAAATCTCTCAAAAAGATTAAGTACACACTGAGAAATGTGTGAAACACTTTACCTATGTCTGAAAGTACTTCTCTGCAATGGCGACTTTGACACCTGCAACTTCTTAGCACTGGTTCTCCTAACTCTGAACCCGTTTGATCAAGATCTTCTAGCCATAGATGGCTTACCTTCCAACTTAGATTTTGAGCCCTCACTTGTGTAAAACTTTACACTGTGGACTGAGCACTGACCATTTCTTTGAAGATGAAATGTGCGCCAGATTTTTCGACTCTTAGAACATTCTTACATATGAATGTTCCTAATCAAAATTCTCACAGCCTGATTGAAATTAATCTCTCAAATTCTAGCCATAGATAGATTAGCTATGGACTTAGACACGTGCAAAAGGATTTCTCAAAAGATTAAACACAGAAGGAGCAGACAGCAAAATATCGAGCGCAAAATTTTTCTATTTCTCAGAAAACTTACATCTAAGTGAGGATGGACAATTCACTCACTCTTCATGTGTCTAATGACACTAATTTCTCTCTCACTATTCTCTAATCTTCTCCTGCTCTACTTGCCCGACATTTTCAAACATATTTATAGATGAATATATACAAGTGTATGACTTAAACAAGGGTATAAGTCAGCTAATGTACATATGTGTACATATCTTTGAATTTTCTGAAAATGTCCTTCCTTCAACCATCTGACTTTGTTTCCTTCTTGACTCCTTGACTTCATTTCTCCATAATCCTTCAATTGATGATTGTCATGCACCAACAGCTCCCCCTCAATCATTAATTGAGGTTCTTCTCTATCTTCTTGATTCCTGCCATATCCTTGAATCTTTGTAGTTTTGGTCCATCTAGACTTTTTGTCATCATATCTGCAACTTGATCTTTTGTGGGAGTGTGTATGACTTCAATCTCCTTCTCAATGACCTTCTCTCTCAGGAAATGATACTGTATTTCAATATGCTTAGTTCTAGCATGAAATACAGGATTAGCTGCCAAGTATAATGAACTCATATTGTCTCCACAAATAATAGGAGTACTCTGAATCACATCAAAAACTTTCAAAAGTGTCTTTAGCCATATTACCTCCTTTGCAGCTTCCACCATACCTTTATATTCTGCTTCTGTAGATGACAAAGCAACTGTATGTTGCTTCTTGGAACACCATGAAATCAATTTATCTCCTACATAGCACAAGTATCCATGTGTTGATCTTCTATCATCCACATTACCTGCCCAATCTGCATCACTATATATCTTGATTCTTGTATCTGAAGTAAACCCATAGTACAACCCTTCTTTGAGTGTACCCTTGATGTACCTAAGTACTCTTTGTCCTGCAATCCAATGTTCCTTTCTAGGACAATGCATGAATTGTGAAAGCACACCAACTGCATATGACAAGTCAGGCCTTGTCAATGTAGCATAAATCAAGCTACCAACCAAACTTTGATAGAGTTTCATATCTCTGAACTCTTCTCCTCCAAACCTAGACAATTTATGGTTCACTTCCAAAGGTGTAGGTGCAACCCTGCAATCTTCCATTTTAAATTTGGTTAGCAAATTTTTAAGATACCTTTCTTGGGTCACATATACTCCATGTTGAGTATAAGAAATCTCCATTCCCAAGAAGAATGATAGGTTCCCCAAATCACTGATTTTGAACTCTTTCTCCATCTGCTTCTTGATCATTTGTATCCCCTTATCATCTGTTCCTGTAAGTATTATGTCATCAACATAAATACACACATAAATGAACCCATCTTCACTTGCTTTGACTAGCAAGCTACTATCTGCCTTTGATGCTTGAAATCCAAGATCATTCAAGAATTTTACAAGCCTATAATTCCAAGCCCTTGGGGCTTGCTTCAACCCATACAAAGCTCTCTTGAGCTTACACACATAATTTGGACTCACTTGGTCTTTGAACCCATCTGGTTGCTCCATGTAGACTTCATCTGAAATGTAACCATTCAAGAAAGCATTTTTGACATCTAATTGAGATAACTTCCAACCTTTACAAGCAGCAATTGCTATGAGTGTCCTGATGGTTGTCATCTTTGCCAAAGGACTATAAGTCTCATCATAGTCCACTCCATATGTCTGTGCATATCCTTTCACAACAAGTCTAGCTTTGTACCTAGACACACTTCCATCTGCAAATCTCTTTGTTTTGTAAACCCACTTACATCCAATGATCTTCTGACTATTAGGTTTAGGAACCAAATCCCATGTTTGATTCTCTATCAATGCATCATACTCCTCTTGCATAGCATCTTCCCAATTTTACTTCCCTTTGGCTTCTTCATATGTAGAAGGGTCTTCATCTGCTTTTACCAAATAAGCATAATCTTTAGTAGTTAAGAATGAAGTGTCATAGCTATACCTTGTAGGTTGCCATTTGTGCCTAGATGACCTCCTAACTTCTGCACTTCTTGAGGTCTCTGGTTCATCACATTCTGGATCAAACCTTGGCCTCTCTTCAACTTCAATCTGCACTTCATTACTCTCACTTTCATCAAGTAATTGAATCTTTGCTTTACCTTTCCTTTGATCCACAACTTCTTCATCATCTGCATGTACATTATATTTACCTGCATACCAAGTACCTTGCTCATCAAATGTAACATCCTTGGATACAATAAATTGCTTTGTGGATGGACTCCACAACCTGTATCCCATTTGCTTATCATCATAACCAATGAATACATACTTCTCTGCCTTAGGCTCCAACTTATGCCTCAATTGAGATGGCACATATGCATATGCCAAGCATCCAAATATTCTGCAATGATCCAAGGTAGGTTTCTTACCCCACCAAGCTTCATATGGTGTCATACCCTGCAAAACTTTACAAGGCAATCTATTAACCAAATATGTAGCTGTATTAACAGCCTCAGCCCACAAATAATTTGGGCAATTCTTCTCTTTCATCATGGACCTTGCAAACTCAACAAGAGTCCTATTTCTTCTTTCTGCTACCCCATTTTGTTGAGGAGAGTATCTGCAAGTAACTTCTCTCTTTATACCTGCATTCCACAAATAATCATTGAACTCATTTGAAAAATACTCTCCCCCTCCATCTGACCTTAGTCTCTTTAATTTTTGACCTGTAATCCTTTCTGCATATGCATGATAGTGTTTAAATGTATTAAACACTTCTGACTTTTCTTTAATCACATAAATTGTGATCCACCTGGTAGCATCATCAACATATATGACATAATATCTTGAACCATTTATACTAAAGTCCTTTGAAGGACCCCACACATCTGTATGCACCAATTCAAGTCTTTCTGAATACATAAATCCATGCTTGGAATAGGATTGCTTATGAGCCTTACCTAATTGACATGCCTCACATCTGTATGTCATGTGTTGACCTGCAATGTTAGGCATTCCAAGCACTGAATCATTGTGAATCATTTCTTTGATACCTCTTTCATTAAAGTGTCCAAGTCTTTTGTGCCAAAGATCCAATTCTGACACCTTCTGCTCTCCATATGTGAACATAGCATGTCCAACATTTCCTTGTACCTTCAATGTGAAAAGCCTTCCTTCTTTCTTTCCTGCAATAATTTGTTTATACCCTTGACTAGGGTCTTCCACATAAACTCCATCATTGGTAAACCTTACCTCATAACCTTTTTCCACAATTTGACCTACACTGATCAAATTCTTTGGAAATGTGGGAACATAAAGTACCTTACTCAGAAGAGTGCTCCCATCCTTAGCCTTGACTGAACCAATTGACTTTACCTTATGCTTTGTATTATCACCTGTCTGCACTGTATGATTAATTGCATTGTGATCTAGGTCAGTCATCAAAGCAATATTTCCACTCAAATGATTACTACATCCTGAATCAATGTAGAACACTCTCATGTCCTCATGTGAGGTTTCACATGTATTCATAATGAGAGTCGAGTCCTCCTTCTGATCTGATGCATAGTTGTAGTAGGTATTATTATAGGATTGATTTTGGAAGTTTCTTCCACCACCTCTTCCAAAAGAATTCCTACCACCTCTACCTCTGAAATTTCCTCTCTGAAATCTACCTCCTCTTCCTCTTTGATTAAAGTTCTGATAATTACCATTGTTTTGATTATTATGCCAACAATCATGAGATAGATGATTGGTCTTACCACATATCCAACAAGCTCTTGCATTCTCTTTGTTGTTTCTGCCTCTTCCTCTACTTCTGCCATTTCCTCTTCCTCTTATAAAGTTTGCTTGGTTTGATGTACCTTCTTCTTCACCTGATTGTTGCTTCCCTTTATTAGCTTTCTTCTTGTCTTTAGAATACATTGCATGACCTGCACTCTTATCAACATCTCCTTTGATATCATTCTCAAAAGTTAGCATATGACCTAACAATTGATTCAAATCAGGAGTAAAATGATCTAATGAAAGTTCTGTAGATAAAATGAAAGGCTTCCACTTCTCATCTCCTCTTAGCCCTGTGAGTATTTGTCTTACCAATTTGTCTTCTTCAATATCTTCATCCACTGCACCTAGAGAATCTGCAATGTCCTTCATCTTTGTCACATAATCAGAGATTGATTGTGAGGCCTTCTTCTTGAAGGTAGTAAACTCTGCCCATAGTGAAGCCTTCCTTGATTTGGTTGTATTTTGGAAATGCTCCTCCAAAGCATTCCAAATGTCACAAGCACTCTCAAGTCCTCTAATGTGAGGAAGCAAATAGTCATTGACTGCCATGTAGATGATACTTCTTGCTTGAGCATCCTTCTTCATCCAATTCTTCAAATCTGCAAGCTCCTCCCTATTTGGAACACTAGGATCTCTGAATTCTGGCTTTTCTTCATCTCCTGTGATGTATCCTATCAGATCTTTGCTCATAAGGTGAGCTTCCATCCTCATAGACCATGCAGGATAGTTCTCTCTATCCAACTTTTCAATTTGGAGACTATCTCCCATCCTTGCTTCACCTGTAGTCTCAAAACTTTAACCTTTACAGATAATGAATGTACCTTTACTTCGAATGTTGCTCCTTCTGATCCTTTTGATGCTCTTTGTATGTCTTCCTTCAATCTTTCTTCAACCTTTACCCTTCTGCACCTTCAAAATGTAAAGATTTGTACTTCTGCAATAGTCGGAGTCTTCTTCTTCTCAATTTTGACACAACCTGCTCTGATACCACTGATGGAGAGTGTTAATCTCCAAAAGAACAAGTTGACCTTGAATTTAGATCACCTTTATATCAAGATCAACTTTAGACTCCACCTTATTTAGAGAATCTTCACCAAATTATCAGAAAATTGATTATTCTGAAAAATTCAGTTTCTTCAGAAAAGTCTGCTGCAGATTAGTCACTCATTGACTAATCAATCCTGTAAAGTTTTTGATAAAACTTTGCACAACACTTCGCCTTAAGGTTGCGCAACTTTGCCAAGTTAAATCTCTCAAAAAGATTAAGTACACACTGAGAAATGTGTGAAACACTTTACCTATGTCTGAAAGTACTTCTCTGCAATGGCGACTTTGACACCTGCAACTTCTTAGCACTGGTTCTCCTAACTCTGAACCCGTTTGATCAAGATCTTCTAGCCATAGATGGCTTACCTTCCAACTTAGATTTTGAGCCCTCACTTGTGTAAAACTTTACACTGTGGACTGAGCACTGACCATTTCTTTGAAGATGAAATGTGCGCCAGATTTTTCGACTCTTAGAACATTCTTACATATGAATGTTCCTAATCAAAATTCTCACAGCCTGATTGAAATTAATCTCTCAAATTCTAGCCATAGATAGATTAGCTATGGACTTAGACACGTGCAAAAGGATTTCTCAAAAGATTAAACACAGAAGGAGCAGACAGCAAAATGTCGGGCGCAAAATTTTTCTATTTCTCAGAAAACTTACATCTAAGTGAGGATGGACAATTCACTCACTCTTCATGTGTCTAATGACACTAATTTCTCTCTCACTATTCTCTAATCTTCTCCTGCTCTACTTGCCCGACATTTTCAAACATATTTATAGATGAATATATACAAGTGTATGACTTAAACAAGGGTATAAGTCAGCTAATGTACATATGTGTACATATCTTTGAATTTTCTGAAAATGTCCTTCCTTCAACCATCTGACTTTGTTTCCTTCTTGACTCCTTGACTTCATTTCTCCATAATCCTTCAATTGATGATTGTCATGCACCAACACTTTCCTGCTTTGCCTCTCGAAGGGAGGTGGGTGGCAGAACGATATCCAAAAAGGTATGGCATTGTGCACATCCAATAAGTCGGGTATATATGCCATCATGCCATGCGAGAGATATTGGTTAGCGGCTGCGAACGACCTGTGTGAGGTAGGCAGGACCGGTAGTTACCAAGTCGCTTTTTTTAGCAAAAACAGAAAATATAAAATTTATGCAAAACAAAATACAAAATATAGTAGAGAGGGTACTCCTAAGAGATGGGTAGTCCAACAGCACTACATGGGGGTCACTGGATGAGGGGGTAGAAGAACCCACCTCTCAGAGAGATTACATCATTTGCCTCTTGTTAGCAGTCGGTGTGGATGACCATCTTTTTTGTAACAAAATTATCATTTTCAAGGTGATTGAATGGAGATTTGCGGAGATGCTAAGAGTTTCCAAAATTGAAAATTTTGATTAGTTTGTATATCGAAAGTTTGGAATGGTGTGAAGCTCTTACGAAGAAGTACAGTGTCGTATCTTACGAATAGATTTTGAAAGTGGCAAGCACAAAAGGTACAGATACATAGATACGGAAGACGAATCAAGTCTCTAATCTCTGAAGTATGATTGTACAGATGATATTGTGATGTAACCGCACTCATACTTTATAATCAAGAAGCTATTTGTTGTTGTAGAAGTATGATTCTATATACTCAATGTGGTATGAATTATCTCTATTATAATCAATGTTATTATAAGTGGTGTAGAACAGAAATGCATATTTACGAGTATTGTATATTCGTAAATCTCTATTCCCAAACCTATACAAGGGGGTGTTGTTAGTCTATGTGTAAACAGTACGTTCAAGATTATGGCAACCACGATGGGATGGGGTAAAAGAACATAGCACAAAGTGGATTGATGTCAGTACGAAGTGGCAAGGAGTACTTACAAAAAACTTATCATCACGGTTATCTAGAGAAATTTGTGCAGTAGACACTCGCAACAATGAGTTTCAAGACATTCCTCTTGATGATGCAATTACTATTTCGGAGGAAGTGCAGTTTTGGGTGGAAACTCGAGTTTTACCCCCCAAGCTTTTGAAGGATTTACTCTTTGAGTGGAAGGATGACAAAACTAACTAAAGTATTGTGGCAAGGGGAATTCAGCGGAACCGACCAGTAGAACCACTTGTAATACCCTGTGGAAGTAATTCAAAGGGGCGGCAACGAACCCCCGCCAGAATTGCTATTAGCTCTAATACCTTCACCTCAAACTGGTACCTTACAGACACTTGGTGATTCGATGTCGAATAGGCACCCATTACGAGTGTTAAATTATACTCATTTTTATGGGCGAGTGGGCGAGGATCCAGATGTGCACGTAGGGACATTTGAGAACCAGTACTTATGTAACCATTGTAATATGCATGATAATCCACACAAGTTCCAGGTGTTCCAAGCCACATTAGTCGGTGACGTAGTAAAATGTATTATTAGGTACCCTCCTGATTAATTTTCAACTTATGATGAGTTGAAGGTGGCGTTTTTAGAGCGATTTCAGACTGCTAAGAGTGTTTTAGGGTTACATTCTTCATTTTAGTATATGATGTAGAAAGAGGCAATCGAATAATATGCATCGTATTTTAGATCTACACTGCAGCACTTCCCAACACACAAATGTCCTACCAAAGAAATGTTAACAGAATTCTTTGTGGACGGACTTCAACCACCCATCAAAGAGACGATCTATATGTATACACTCGACCAATCCGATATGCTAGATCAGATTATTGACTTAGCGATAAGGATGGATCGAAAGATGCAGTTTGCCAATTTAGGCTCTAAGAAGACTAATTTGGTGTTCAAGAAGGGCCCGAGCCCAGAGAAGCAGTTGTATTGCCTACGGTGCACAAATGCGGGCCACATCACGGCCGACTATGCATTTAACCAAGTATTTTACCCAATTTGCAACAAGACTAATCACAGTCTAGAGGAATGTCACTTTAATGTGAGAAATACCTTGGTTGCTACTGCACAAGTAGAGGTACCTTCTTAGAAAGGGAATTCAACTGGATATAAGTCCCAAATTCTACCGGACAATGGCAGAATAGTCAGGATGTTAGACTTGCACGACCGTCCCAATATCGGGATTCACAGCAATTTTCGGAGCAGCAATGTGGCTTCTGGCAAAACAGATATGAGTTCAGTAGAGGACAAAGATTCCAACAATCTGGATGAGGCAACCCGAATAATCGACCGATTCAGTGTCAGTTATGTCTACAATATGGCCATAGACGATGGGAATTTGAGGAGGATAAGGAATATGATCAGCGGAAGCAAGAAGCTAAGCTCAAGGCACCCATGGCTAATGTGGTGACCTTGGAGTATCTGGAGCCGTCAGCATCAGTAGTCACCAAGTCCCAGAAGGAGTATTCAAGTGGATAAAAATTCGGTTATTTAACCCCTATGGAGCAAAAGCAATGCAACAGAATGAGGATTATGACCACCACGTGCTTGAGAGATGACTCTCCTCCCAACCAAATGCCTCTATATATAGCTCTCTCCAAGGGACTACCTTCTTGGGTGGTGGATACTAGCTAGCCATGTGTCGGCCATATAACTGCATGTGTGCCAAGTGTCCCAGTCAACTCGAGTTAACTCAAGTGGATGCTTCTAGAAGGCTCTAGATCACTTTGGGCAAAATACTCTCCCCATGTTCCCCATGGGGATTGAACCCAAGACCTCCTGCTTCACATCCTTGAGAATTAACCACTAAGCTAAGTGGGTCACTTGTTCACAAGAGCACAAGACCTCCTAGTAAGTCTAAACTCGAGATCTTTGGTCATACACACGAATGACCAAATGGTGTCCGATTCAGATCTGTCTGAACCGACCAGACGCAAGGATCATAGACTTACTTTATTACATTCTTTCCCCCTTGAAAGTATTTTCGTCCTTGAAAATAGAGCTATATACATACTTTAGGCAACCCTCGAGCCTCATGTTCTAAAACTGGAAGAACATGGTCATGTTCTAAAACTAGAAGAACATGTCTCATCTCTATGGTGGCGTTCCTGCACAAATGATTCAAAACACTGTCTCATTTTGCACTTTGATGAACTGGACAAAGTACAAACTAGTGAAAGAATAATAAGGATGGATCTAAACACATCCCTGGCCAATTCACAGTTTTTGGATGTGTGATCTAGGCACAAACATGTGAACTAGGTGGATTCAAATTACTAGTCCATTTATAGGCATAACTGGTGCATGGACTTAGTAATGAAGGTGGGATTCTTATCCCTTGCAAAACTTTGAGAACTCTTGATTTACTTGAATTTGTTTTGGAGAACTTGAGACAACCAAACTTCAAGTTCTCCAAAACAAATTCAAGTAAATCAAGAGTTCTCAAAGTTTTGCAAGGGATAAGAATCCCACCTTCAACAGAACGAGGATTACGACCACCACGTGCTTGAGAGATGAATCTCGTCCCAACCAAATGCCTCTATATATAGCTCTCTCTAGGGCACTTCCTTCTTGGGCAGGTGGATACTAGCCAGCCATGTGTCGGCCATATAACTGCATGTGCGATAAGTGTCCCAGTCAACTCGAGTTAACTCAAGTGGATGCTTCTAAAAGGCTCTAGATCTCTTTGGGCAAAATACTCTTCCCGTGTTCCCCATGTGGATTGAACCCAAGACCTCCTCCTTCACATCCTTGAGACTTAACCACTAAGCTAAGTGGGTCACTTGTTCACAGGAGCACAAGAACTCCTAGTAAGTCTAAACTCGAGATCTTTGGTCATACACATGGATGACCAAATAGTGTCTGATTTCAGATCTGTCTGAACCGGTCAGACCCTTGGATCATAAACTTACTTTATTACAAGCAAACTCTTAAGAAGGCAGTACAGTGGATTACGAAGTACCCGCTACACTATGTTGATCCTTCGCTATTCCTAGTGGAATCTTCCAAAAAGAAGTATCTACAAAGTACACTTAGTACAAAATTCGAGGAAATCATGCAAGAGCCAACAATGGATGCTCGATTAGATACACGTTTATTACAAAAACAAGGCCCAGCTAGACGGAAACAAGGGTATAAAGATCACGAACCACCAGTGAATAAGGAGTATTGTGAGTTCCTACAGGAATCACACATCAAACTATCATTGGGGGTGTTACTGGAACTAGTCCCAACATTCCAAAAGCAGTTACTACAACAACTACAAGACAAATATACACCTTCAAAAATTTCAAAACGCTGAGTTTCAATGGTAAGGAATGTGTCGGAGAGGATAGTGGACTATGTGATCCCTACGATTACAGTATAGTATACAAATAAAGCCATTCCAAAGGTTTTGATTGATGGGGGTTCTACTATCAATATTGCATCTACCACCATGTGTAAGCAAATGGACTGGAATAGCATTGACCCAGCTCCCTTGTTTGTTCACAATGGCAAACTAATCATGGGTACAACTAGTGGGGCTAGTCAAAGACATCCCTATTCATATTGCACAGGCGCTATTTAATATCACATTTTTTGTATTGGAATTGAAGGGGGAAAACTTACATTATAACTTCTTATTGGGCTCGTTGTGGTTGCGCAATGCTAAAGTTCGCCACAATTGGGATGAAAAGACAATTACTTCTCGAAGAGGGCATGCCAAGTTTTCTACACCCTTAGACGAAGAGCAACATTGCCTTCCGGAGCATAAACCAGTATTAGAAGAGCCTTCGCATATGCTGGATATTGGACTCGACGAGGATGAGGAATAAAAATTTTTGGAAGCAAATAGGTATTTACTCTTATTCGGTGTAGTCGATGTGAATTCAGTTATCAGCTCCGAATGGGACAGTATGGCGGCCATGTTGCATACAAAATCTTGGGAATTGCAAGATGAGGATAGCATTGAGCCAGTGATAAAAGATCCTATGGAGAATGCAAAGATAAATGTGGAAGAAGATTCTTTAGAAGTGGTAAGTTTGGGAACTATGGAAGAGCCTAAGCCAAATGGAATCTGTTCGGAGCTTGTTCCAGAATTCTAGATAGCCTCGATTGCTTTGTTGCAACAGTACAAGGATGTTTTTGTTTGGACATATTCAGATATGAAAGGCCTAGATCTGAACCTTTATCATCACTAGATTTGGCTTAAGCCAGATGCTATCCTAGTGATGCAGTAGAGGTATAGAATGAACCCTAATTTGTAGAACAGGTCAAACACGAGTTGGAGAGATTGATAAAAGTTGGCTACATTGTTCCCATTGAGAATCCGGAATGGGTATTGCCCATAGTGATTGTTTCGAAGAAAAATAAATAGTTACGAATCTGTGTTTATTACAGGAAACTAAATGAGACTACTATACCGGATCCTTTTCCCTTACCGTTTTTGGAGAGTATGCTTGATGAGGTTGCAGGAAGGGAAATGTATTCATTTCTCGATGGGTTCAATAGCTATAATCAAGTTCGAATGGTGGAAGCGGACATACCCAAAACGGCCTTTATTACAAATTGGGGAGTTTTTGCGTATACTATCATGTGGTTCAGATTACAAAATGCACAGAGTACTTTCCAGCGATGCATGTAGCATATCTTTACCTCGTATCTTACCTCATTTATGCACATTTTTGTGGATGATTTCTCTATTTTAGGCACAATGCAAGCTCACCTAGAACATTAGCGTGCTTGCTTTGATTCCTGTAGACAAGTCCATCTTTGTTTGAATCCGAACAAATCAACTTTTGTAGTTAAATGTGGCAAATTAATGGGTCATGTCATTTCTGAAAAGGGCATAGCAGTGGATCTAGATAAAGTCAAAGTCATCTTAGAAAGTCTAGCAACCCACAATCCGAAGGACGTATTACATTTTTTGGGCAAGATGCAATGGCATGGTAGGCATTTACGGGGTCTTGCTCATATCACCATATCATTAAACAAGTTGCTGCATGTGAAATCGGTAAATTTTGTTTGGATGCCTGAAGCACAAAGAGCGTTCGAGCGATTATGGAAAATGCTAGCTACAGCACTGGTACTGAAAGCTCCAAACTGGAAGCAATCATTTCACGTATTTGTGGATGCTTCAGATAGAGCTATAGGAAGTGGCTTGATGCAGAAGGAAGATCGCACTTGGTTACGCCATGTTTACTATGCTAGTTGACCATCAACAACTGCTGAACAGAATGTTTCCATGACAGAACGCAAATGCTTAGGTCTTATTTATTCAATAAAGAAGTCTCGGCATTATTTGTTGGGCCGAGCATTCACTTTTCATATCGATCATAGTGCTCTATTATATTTGGTTAAACAGCAGAATTTGGTGGGCTGCTTTACGAGGTGGGTCGTGCTATTATAAGAAATTTAACATCGTTCATAGCCTAGGTGCTAGTCATGCTATTGTAGATTTTCTATCACACATTGATCATAGGGAGCCTTCCGACAGAGTTGATGACACCCTTTCGGACACAAAAGTTTTTTCAGTAGTTGAAGTGGAGAATGCTCCTCAAATCTATCCCACTTGGTACAAAGAAATGCTTAGTTTTCTTCAAAATAGTATTGCTCCATCCTACTTAAGTTCAGAAGCACAAAAAAAACTTGGACTTCGCAGTTGTAGGTTTATCGTTCTTATGGACCAATTATATCATATAGACCCAACCGGCATTTGGATGCACAACTTTTCTCCACAAGAGGTGCACGTTGTCATTTCAGAGGCCCATGCAGGTGGAGTTGGCGGACACTTCAGTCATTTGATTACAGTGCAAAAAATCTAGCAATCTAGATTATGGTGAAGAACTATGTACTACGATGTGCAACACACATTACGTAATCGTGATCCATGCCAACGTATTGGAGAACCTCGTGATAGTGAGCACTTTTTGGTGCAGCCTATTTTGCCCCTAGAACCTTTCCAAAAATGGGGTTTGGACTCAATCGGTCCCATCAAACCACCTGCAACACACATTGGTGCCCTGTATATTTTGACCTGTACAAATTATCGTACATGATGGGCTGAAGCCCGGGCAACTAAGCAAGCTATTGCACGAACAGTCGCATAGAAATTGAAAAACAATATCTTTCAGCATTATGGATTACCATTGGAATTAGTCTCCGATCGGGGAACTCATTTCCTGAATCAGTTGATTGCCAAACTTCCGTGGATTACCAAATTAAGCATAAATTTAGTTCCCCCTATTATCCTCGAGTGAACGGATTGGCAGAAAGTACTAACAAAGTCTTACTCCACATGCTCCAAAAGATGATGTTCGATTCAATCAATCCATTAGGGGGAAAGTGAGCCTTGCATGGGCCTTCTAAGGATCCCTAATTTTTAGGGATTAAAAGTCTTAATCTCTAGTTTTAGAAAGGCATATGAAACCACCATGGTATTGTGGAATAAAATATTACTAGAAAAAAATTTGAATCTCTTGTGGTGGGCGTGAGTATTTTTGGCCTTTGGATCTTCCCAAATCAAAGGCTTAGTTTAAATCTAACCTGAGACTAGAGAGAGAAAGCATGTCAATTTGTGGGAGTGGGGACAGTCCTATGATCATTTTCTGCAAGAAATTGGGCCGTTAGATCATCAAAGATCTAACAGACGGCCACATTTGGGGCTGATCCCCATGCGCAGTTAGATGGGAGTCGTTAGATCATAGATACAATCTGATGGACAGCATGTAAAGGCGCCTTTACTTTGTGTGGGATCAATCCTAACTGTCCATTTTCAGCTATATCCGATGGCCAGAGTTTTAGGCGCTCAAATTCTCATGGCATTCAAATCTCACCGTCTGATTCGGATGCTTATCCGATGGCTCATGATAAAATGCATAATATTCCTCATGATTGCTATGATGACAACCGTTTGATCTCAAGAAAATCCAAGGGCTCAAGTTCAAAGTTACCTTCACTTTTGTCATTTGCTCATATTGAATTTGGAGACTCTCAAAACCACTCTCTAAGTAAAACCACGAAATCCAAATGGTTTTTGGATGTTTGACCACTCAAAAACAAGGGAAGCCTATGCCTACTCTATGTGATTAAGGGACTAGATAAGCAACTAGACTGTGGCCACCACCCTCTTCTCATTGGTCCATCCCTAATCACTCCTTAATCTAAAAGGCCCATGCAGGGTTCATTTTTTCCCCTAATGCAGAGGGAAATCATGCTTCCCACGGTCCTATGAGCTTTTACAAGACCGCTTATAAAGTTTTGGTGCGTAGCACACCTTTTAAATTGCTCTATGGACAAGAGGCCATAGTACCCTTTGAATTTGTGATACCCAGTCTAAAGATTGCGGTGCAAAAGCAATTGGTTCTAGATGAGTCTTTTGTGTATCAAATGGACCGGTTGCGGCAATTAGATGAACAACTTTATCATAGCTTTTTATTGTTACAGGAAGTCCAGAGCAAACAGAAGAAGTGGCATGATCGAAATCTCCGAACTAAGATTTTTCCACCTGGGGAATTTGGTACTATAATTACGGCCCTATTAGTGTGCCAAATAAAAGAAAAGATTTATAAATACAAATATCACTATTAACTATATCAGATCGTGGAATGTCAAGCATTATGCATAGTGTAACTACTTGACATGCACTAGTACAGGCAATCAACGAGCATCGGCAGCCACAACGTTTCAAATATGATGATTGTTTCTTATTCTGTGAGCTCGAAATCAGTGCAAATTCACGAGTTAGGATTCCTTAATCAGTAATCATGGCTCAGACTCGCCCCTCTCTACACAGGCAGCCAAGGCATAAAACGTTGTGCACTTTGTCGAAATCAGCTTATTTGGGGAGTTTGCATACAGAGCGACTATAGTGAAGTAGAGATCGTGTGTGTTGGAACCGCGAAGCTGAAGAGCAGAAGTGTAGCTATGGAAGTCTCTTTTTTGGATTGCCACTTGCTATATATTCTAGAGAAGTTGTCGTAGGAACAAAAGGACTGGTTCGAGTACAGGGGCCTTTTGCAATGCACCATGCTGGATTGGTGCAATATTCCACCTCACCCACAAGCGAAGGACATCACCATGGAGAGAGCGAGGAAGACAGATGGCAATGACATTAACTCGTAGGAAATCAAAATTAGAGTTGGAGAGGAAGTGTTTCAGTTGACATCTGCGCTAATAGCTGAAAGATTGAATGTGGCTAATGAGGGCATTACATCAAGCATAGAGTCTCTCGATGCCATGAAGACTGTGCCTTGCTCGGTAAGCCCTGTTCGGGTGAATATAAGTTTGCACAACTGTCGGATGATAATCCTTTAAAGTTGTGTTTGTTATAAACAGCTATGATTATTAATTTGCAAGCTAAGCACTATGGAGTCTCCCAACAACTTTGCACATTGGTGAAGGAATCTACGAAGACACATGTGAATTGGGCAAAAATTCTCTTCAGAAAACTGAAGAAGGAGATTTTCATATTGTTCAGACGTATCCGACGAGCAGTGAATGTAGTGTTAGACTCCAATGTGGGAGTAGTTTTTACTCTGCTTTTTACAGATGCACTAGCATACTTACCTCGAGAATAAATAGTATGCTCGGGTAAGGTATTTCTATAGATTTTGAAGAAAAGGGCAGCAGAGCAAAAATCCAGAGGTAACACTTCTCATGATCATGCGGCAACAGAGATAGATGAAGAAGAGGAGTCCAGGAGGCAACATGTGGTGGAGAATCAATGGAGAAAAGTAGAGAGAAAAGCAAAGGAAGAAGTAGAAAGAAAAGCAAAGGAAGAAGAAGACAGAAAAGCAAAGGAAGAAGCAAAGAGGAAAGCAAGAGAGGAAGAGGTAGCACGAAATCAAGAGGAAGAAGAAAGACAGCGGCAACAGGAGGAAGAAGAATCCCGAAGAAGTGAAGGGGAAGAAAGGGAAAAAAAGAGTTGCCAAGGAGGAAAGATGCCAGAAGCAACAACAGGAATAAGGGGATCCTTCTAGAAGCTCATCAAAAAAGATTCCGGTACTACATACTTTTTAGGCATGCGAACTTGTAGATAAGTGGAAGATGAAGGAAGGAAGGTTGAAGTTACCCCTACTCTGGAGTATAGACACTATTTATCCCTGGATGTTCAATAATGAAACTGTCAGATTGGAAATACTCGGTGATCTAGCCAAAGGGTTGTGGTCGAGTGCGGTGAAGCTCAAAGAATTCCAGAATAAGTATAACTCCATGATAACAGAAAAAGACAAGTGGTTTACGGAAAGGGATCAAACGATGATGGAGATCACCCGACTTCATGCAACCTCTTGAACTGAAAGTGCCACCAGAGAGAGTACAGTTCATGAAGACTTGATGGATGATTTAAATCTGGCTATTTCGAAAAATAACACTTTAAAGGTAATTGTTGAAGAGAAATCAAAAATCATAGCCAGATTACAAGCAGAAGTTGGATAGACATAGAAATCTCAGCAAAAACTGAAGAAAAACAATAAGGAGTAAGATGCTAAGTTGTAGAAAGCCGAGCAACAAGTGCAACGGTTGAAGGAGAGAGTCAAGGAACAACGCGGAAAAATGAAAAGGCAAAGTGTATCAGCCGTGGAAGTGGAAGAAAGACTGGCGGCCCAGAATTCGGAATTTACAGCCTTAGAAGAGAAGCTCCGAATTGTACAGGAAAATTTGGATTCGGTGATGGCACCAGTTGAAGGGATCCCAGAGTTGGAAAAGAAGGTTAATCAATGGAAGCAACATTGTGCAGATGTGAACCTAGTTTTGGCGGATAAGGAATTGGAGGTGGAGAGACTCAGAAAAGAGGCCTCAGTTTTGGAACTTACTTGTAAAACAAAGTTAGAAGAAATGTCGAAGAAAACTGCAGAATATATATCTAAATTATCGGATGTTACTGTAGCTTTTGACAAGCTATTAGAGGGATTTTAGCAGCATATCCCTAAATTAGAATATTCCATAATTAGTTATAGAAGTTCTAGCCAACAATTATTAGATCCGAAGGAATTCTTTTGAAGTAGAGATACTATTGGCAGAAGAAAATATTAGAGAAATTTTTAATGAACTATGGTATGACATAGAGAGAATCATGTTTTCGGAGATGCATCTAGATGATGACTTGTAAACATTATACTTTGTAATCAGTGGGTTCAGATCCACTGTGCATGCCAGTGTTAGTAGTCGGTGCGGACGACCACCTTGCTTATAACAAAACTATCATTTTCAATGTATTTGAATGGAGATTTATAGAGATGCTAAGAGTTTTCAAAATTGCCAATTTCAATTATTTTCTATATCGGAAGTTTGGATAGATTCCGAAAGTGGCGAATACAAAGGGTACAGATACGCAGATACAGAAAACGGATGGAGTTTGTAATCTCTGAAGTATGATTGTACAGATGAAATTGTGATGTAACCACAATCATACTTTATAATCAAGAAGTTATTTGCTATTGTAGAAGTACTATTCTGTGTACACTATGTGGTATGAATTATCTCTATTATAATCAATGTTATATTAAGTGGTGCGGAACAGAAACGCATGTTTATGAGTATTGTATATTCGTAAATCCCCGTTCCCGAACTTGTACATGGGGGTACTATTATTCTGTGTGTAAACAGTATGCTCAACACTCTCAATATACATGTCTAAAAATCCGACCATATTAATTCTATCCAGAGAGTATATCTTCAACATTTGTCTCTCCATGTATTACAATGGTATTTATCAATCACTATAGTAGGGATAGATTCCTCAAGAGGAATTTCATTGAGATAAGATTTACAATGAATCAGAATTCTTCTCATTCCAACAAGAACAGGAGAAGAGTTGATCTTTACAATTTCTGGCAAAAAATTTGTTGTTCTTGTTTTTCCATATCGACCAAAGAATGTGAGCCCTCAATAGCTACCAAAGTACAATATCCATCTTACTAGATTCACCAATAAGGAGCTCACTGTACCCAAGCAACTTAAGCCCTGATGTCTTGTAGTAAAGATTGATACCTTTCCAGAATCTTGTGGCAGACTTACATTTGTAAAACAGATGTTCTAAATCTTCTTCACTACCACAGTGGTGACATAACCCTGCATCAATTTTATAATTTTTAGCTTTGCTACCTGTCCAAATAGCTTTATGCAAGATCAGCCACAACAAGCATGACTACTTACAAGATATAGGAGAAGACCAGGTACTCTAGAACCTGTATCTCCACTGTTGAGGAGACCAAGAGATATTCCACTTTCTATTCAATCCTCCAGTAATTTCTTTGATGCTGTTAAAAGTTCTTTTGTAGTTGAAGAACATGTCTTGAGCCACTTCTCGAATAGATACTTGCTTCTCCAAGAGGTTGCAGCCCAGCTTTTCCAGGAGTTTTAGCTTCTTATCCTTAATTATCTGCTTACAAGTCAAGGACAAGGAGTCAATTTCCATAATATCATTTTCTTCAATCACAACCTCATTCTTATACAGACTCTGCCAGCTAACAAACCCATTTTTTTATACTTATTCAATCAAATAGATAAAGAGGTATTATTAACATTAACAAACCAGCCAATCCATACAGAATCCAACAAGAAAAAGGAAACATTATTAGCATACCAAACATGCAAGTTATATTTTTCCTTAACCATCATCCAAGCTTTGCAGAAATTGCAGACCATGCTGCTACCTTTTGGGGCAAAAGCAGCAGGAGAGATCACAATATCCCACAATTGAAAATTAGACCAATTCTTAGTACTTTTTAAACAAAAATTATTAACATTCCTGTTAACTAGACAAGCCCAAAAATCTCTAAGTAGATAGCTCTAAGAATCCATTTGGTAGCCATCTAAAAGGCCATTCTTGTAGGGTAGATTAATTCAAGGACACCCTATGATTTCTTCATAAAACATATCCTCTAGGCAACCTTAGGGATTTTTGAGCCTCCCCACAAAAATCTCTTGGCTAGAGAGATGGCCCGAGCCAGTTGCTTTTTGGTAGGCTGCCAACAAGCCAGGTAATAAGTCAGAGAAGGAAGACTATAATATTTAAGAACAAAAGTTCTTTGCGAGATATTATGCTGCGTATCCATCTGCTTGAAAATTTTAGCATGAAATTTATCTAAAACCCAGCTCCATCTTTGTTCATTGGAAATATCAAATCCCATAGGAATACCCAATAATTTGAAAATTGTGTCTTCCTTGATGATGTCACACCTTGCAAACTTAACACATTCAGGAATGATCTTATTAGAAGCAAGAAAACCAATTTTACTATGATTAACAATTGATCCACTAGCTATGCAAAACAAGTTAAGATAATTAAGAAAGTTGCAAGCAAAAGAATCATCAGCTCTCATAATCATGTTAGTATCATCAGCAAACATTTGCAGATAAAGGTGGGACTAAGCTTGTGGGATCTCGAAGCCTTGAATAGTACCTTGATTAATACAGTCCTTAACTAACCAACCCAAGGCATCACTAGTAATAGCAAACAGGAGGGGGGCCTTGTCTTATGGACCTACACAGCTTGAAGGGAGAGGAAAGTTGACCATTCATAGCAACCTTAGAGTGAGCATTCCCAAGAAGAATACTAGAAAATGTGATTAAACTCTTACCAACTCCTATGTCATGAAGAGATTGAAGAATAAAATCCCACTCCATCCTATCATAGGCTTTATCAAAGTCAATTTTGAAGAAGTAGGCATTTAAATTCGTCCCTTTGGCAAAATCAAGACCTTCTCAAATGGAAATGATGGCATCAATAATATATCTACCTTTAATAAAACCTTTTTGCTTAGGAAGGATGATGCTATCCATTAAGGGGCTCAACCTCCTAGCAAGGGTGGAAGCATAAATTTTGTACAAAGAAGTCAGACAAGAGATTGGTCTCCAATTGTTAAGGTCATCCTTAGGTCCTTTTTAGTGAACCAATTTAATAACTCCAATATTGATGAAGGTAGAAAGGGAACCTCTTCTAATGGCTTCTTGTCGAATCAAGATAATAATGGGCACCAAACTTTCCTTAAGCTCTTGAAAGAATTCATTGGGAATACCCTCATGTCTAGGAGACTTACAGGGTTTTAGTTTAATTATGATTTCTCTAACCTCACTTGCAAAGAGGGGAAGATCCAAGAGGGAGGCCAAACCATGAGGGATCATTTTCTTTCTTTTAAGAGCTATAGCAGCTCTGACACTCCAAATGTGTTCCCCTCTCTTGGGAGGCATAGAGAACACATTGGTAAAGAAGTTAACAACCTCCTGCAAGGTCTCCTTCATACAAGAAGCCTAATCACCTAATCTTTTCTTAAGCAAAGGAATAAAATCTCTAGATTTTTTCTTTCTCCTGAGATCATACATGTACTTATTAGGTTTGTCAATTTTCCCAGCCCAAAATTCCTTGGACGTGGCAAGGGCACCACTAGCAAGAAGGTAGTCTTCATACCTCACCTTATCCTAGAGCTCTAGGACCTTCTGAATAATAATGGTGTTACTAATATTAGAACACTTAATCTTTTCAATCTCTTTTAATATCATCATCCTTTTGTTGTACCTAATAACCTTAGCCTTATGCTTAAATGTTGTGAGCACACTTTGGATATCTTTGATAGCTTCCTCCCAAGCCAAGAAGGGAGAGTTACCCTTGGCAAAGTGAAAGTTGAGGATGTTCTCAATTTGCTTTTTCACATAGGGAATTCTAAGTAAAGAAATATCCAGATTAGGCAAACCAGCTTTATAATTAGGATTGTTACTATACAACTTTACAATAAGGAGAACATGGTCAAAGAGCTGAAGAGTGTGGTCCATGCTTCTAGGCAACCAAAAGATGAAATCCTCACATTAAGATGTCACAATATCAAAGCCACAGATGGACAATGGCTATCACATGAGTACTCCAAAGGTGCATGGGTGTACATGCAACCCTCTAGAGTTGGGCCTCATCGAGTTAGAGATCGTGGAAACTTAGATCTTCATTTGAAGGGAAAGTTACTTGGATTCAAGAAGCACAGAGACAATGGGATGGTTGCTATTGTACAACATGTTTTTACAATGGCAACTATGAAACTTGAAAATTCTAGTAGAATGAGATATCCTGTGAATTGTAAGTTTTACTCTACAATATTGTATGTTTTCTTGTGTTGAATATATTTTTGAATTATTTAGATATGTTTTTGTTTGTTTCAGATATATTTACTTCTACTTTGGTGGAAGAGCAACCACTTCATAGTCTTACAGGTACTTTCCAGGCATTGCATGCAGATGTTGGTGCACTAGTGTTTCCAGAAATATCTCCTGCTCAACTTTACCATGATAGAGTTTTCTTTTACACACATAGATATGTTGTACCCTCTACAATGAATGGTTTTGGAAGGTTAGAGAGAATTTGATTACATTCTCTTCTTAGCTTGGAGCAGCCAAAACCCGATATATGGTATGTATCATCTTTGAAGCACAAGATGGTAATGGATATACATAACTCTTTGAAATTCACAAAAGTGTCTAGGTCTATAGGTTTGCACTAGTCTTTTTCCATTCATTGTTTTGTATATCTATTCCAATGATTCTCATTCCAAGAGACTTCCACCATATTCATGTGTAAAGATATCACATATGAGCAAGTCAAAAGTCTTCTGGGTGAAAATTGGGGTTTGATAGAAGGAATTGCAAAAGGTGATAAATATCTTTGTAAAATAGGTGGAACACGTATAGGATTTCGATATTTGAAACAACGCACTTCATTATACATTAGATTCTACTATGATCATTGGATGTGCAAACTTGGCAAATGGATACCATTTCAAAGTTCAGAGGGATCTTTACATTCATTTGAAATAAAGCTTAGATTGCCCAACAATGAAACAGAAACTATTTTAGTGAATAAACATTGGACCTTGGCTAATCTGAGAGACCACTTGGTGATTATGGGGTTTGAAGGACTAACTCAATCCAAATTCAAAATACAAGGACATAAGGTGAGAAATGTTTTGTGCTTTTGTTAAAGTAATCTTTTCATTATTGTTTATTTTACTTTTATAACTTTTGCTTTCTTGCAAATTGATTATAGGTGGGCAAAAGATTGGAATACAAAATGAAAGTCCCTGTAGATTGGAGCAAAGATGGAATAGAACTCTCATTGTCATAGTTCTTTTGCAACCTGATAATGTCACTTCTTGGGTCCTAGTCATTGTATCTCATGGTTTTTGCACTTTCAAGAACCTTGTAAAAAGTAGGACAATCAACTCATGTTAGATATTGTATATACCTTCTTCTCTGCAATGGTAATTTCAAAACTTTTGGAATGTCAAAAATACTATGTTCACTACTTTGAAATGTGGTTGCTCATGTTTTTTGTCGTGTTATGTTTAGACATTTGCTTTGAAGCAAAAAAATTCGTATCCTTCTGTGTTCTACGCATTATTTCTTCATCAGAAACACATTTTTTGAAATTGCACTACTTTATAGTGGGCCCAGTTAGTTTTAAAACTTGAAACTGCTATAAAAATTAGTTTTATGTGCTCATCTCTCAGATTTGCACTCTCAAAGAGCTAGAAAGCACAGACAAGCCAATAGAATTCTCGCACACAAGCAATGGCTGCTAGCACTTCCACTCCCATGAAATCTCCTCGAGATCTATTCATGGAGCTTTTGGATACTACAGACTACAACGGGTGTATGGATTTCTATGACCTAGTCTGTAGAGTCCCTAATCTTGAAGGGACAATAGCCATGAACTCGGATGTGATCGATGAGATCACAGATTTTATGGAATTCTATATATTAAGATATGCTATAGATATTCCAGCATATGAGTGTAAATGGGTCCCCTGTGAACTACTTTTCTACATTCATAAAGGAGATGAGGCAATTGCGAAGCACTTAAAGCATTTCATGGTTGTAGCTGAGGATGTAGGGCACCTGTTAGATGACATAGTGCCCTTAATTAAACAATTAGATAAGAAAAGGAAAATGGGAAGAAAATATCTTTCGTATGTTGCAACAACCATCTTTTTTGTCAATGAGGAGCCCGAACCTATGCCCATGGACCTACCCCATCTTGTTACTGGGGGTTTTGTAGATGACAAGAAGGAAGCCCAGACAGAAGCTCTCAACTTATTAGAAGAGAGTCAAAAAATTTGCAGAGAATTTCCACAAGGAGTAGTGGACAAATTAAAGGAATACCCCATTGGTGGTTTCTGTTTCTCGAGAGACTTAATCATAATGCATACCTTGGCAGTCGTTCCGAAGTTAAGGGTGGTTTTCTATTTTTGTTGATTAGACCACTATCACTAGTTCCTTCTTTCTTGTATCCATAACCTTTCCGAAAGCTAGAGCGTAGCCCCACAACCGCAGTCTTGGAGGAGTCTATCTTTCCAATACACGGAATAGTCAACCCTCCAACTTAGAGCCCATGGAACCCACTCTACCAAAGGTAGAGATGGAAATGTTTTCAATTGTACTTATCGACGGAGAAGAAGTTTTGTTCCTACATAATATTGAGAAGGAATTTCTACGCCTTGACGAATGCCTAAGTATTTTTTGCTCAACCTCGGATGTTCCCATGGACAACACTTCTGACATTATCAAAAAGACAACGATTCCATTTGTGATTCAGTTGCAGACACCATTGCATTTGTGTGTGAAGATATTTTGAGCCATGCCAACCAAAATGCCACTCAAGAAGATTTGGCCGCAACAAGCGAAAGAATTTTGGAGAAGAAGATTCCAACATCCCCTGTTGTGGAGCAAAGTGGCATGGATCACTCAGCGATTCCACTAAATGCAATGGGAAGAGGAGAGGATGAAGATAGGCTTCAAGATGTAAGTATCTAATAACATTTATGGTTGTCTCATATTCATACAAGTTGTATCTATTTAATTTTATGATTGTCTATGTGCAGGAAGCAATTGAAGTGGATAAATTTGCAGCAAGGAGTGGTGGTGACCGTGTTGCCCGTGGCCATGGCTCTTCCTTGGCACATTACATCGAGAAATTTCCAAAGGAAGATTTTGTCATAATCCACAAGGACTTTTCCCCTCAAGGACACTTCATGACTTGGTGTCTGAAAATTTTTGTGCCTATCTACAATAATGCAAGGGACCAATTCTATATTTGTGGTTAGGAAGTCCTTTGCCCTTACTACCCTAGGAGTTAACTTTAGAGGAAAAATATTAGCTCAAATAGGAATAGTTTTAGGTCTTGGATTGACAGACCCTCAGTTAATATCCCAATCAATTTTGACTTACCAATTGCCACTGTCATTTCAGAGAAGAAAGAATGTAGTGGAGAGGCTCAAGGCCAAGAGCCAATTGTAAACACTTTATAATACCAATTATTGTTTTTCCAATTTTCATGTGCATTGTCTTTATGTTTTTGACACTCTCTTAACTTTTGCACACTTTAATTAGTCTTTTTCCAATCATTCTTGTTATTGTTGCCCAAAATGCATGCAAAGGCCTAGGAATGTAAAACAAAGGCATGTCATAGAAACACAGGGATGGGCCCTGCAAAAGTTTTGCAAGCCCCATCCCCACGTTTCTGTGGCACGCCTTTTTTTTGCATTCCTAGGCCATCCCATGCACTAGGTTCCCTATATTGGAAGTCTATGTCCCTCAATTACAACCTAGACTTGGAGTGTTGTGGAAGACTCTTCTTATCTGCAATACTTAGAGAATATTTAGACTCCTCTGGGTGCATATAAACATGTAGCAATAAATAAGTACATTTGGATGTTCATCAACATTGTTTATCTATTGGTCGAAGGGTTATCATGCATTGCACCCTATCTAAGGCCAATCATATGCTCCAATGTGCATGGCATGTGGTTTCATGGCTTAGAAATGCAAAAAAAAAGACATGCCATAGAAATGGGGGGATGGGCCCTGCAAAACTTTTGCAGGGCCCATCCCCGATTTTCTATGGCAAACCTTTTTTTTTGCATTCTTAGGCCATTGCATGTTAAGGGTTATTCCCTCTAATTCTTCTAGCTAGCTACAAGTCTTTAGGTTGTATTGTCACTCTCTTTGCGCGGATGGCACACAGGTTAGCGTCCTCCAACATTGAGATAAGATACGCCTTTGTAGCTTCTTGGAGGGCTTCAATGGCTATCCCTTGGATACAAAGTCCAGCGCAATAGCTTTGGATCTCTTCCTTCACAACTCTTGCAAATGACCTTCATGGAATAAGAAGCTCCATAGACTTTTGATAGTGTCGAATCTCTGCAAAGGCTCTGGTTTGCTTTTTGCACCTTTGCGGTGCTCTTGCATTTGGGGGGATGTTGGGTTGTGGTCATTGTGGTCTACGATGTGGTTGATAGTTCTTGTTTCTTCTTGGAGCACGCCTGAATTGTCTTGCCTCATCATTTACTTGCTTTTCCCAACTTTGCTCTCTTTCTTCATCGGTTGGTCTTTGTCCTTGTCCTGCTGGGAGTGTCTTGCCTCCTTGTGTTACTCGATGGTTCACGGGGATATGATCATGGTTCCATGTTGGCTCGTTAACACTTTCTTCATCCAAGGAACTCTCTAAATTTGATTTTGTCTCCATCACAACTTGCATCCGTCCTCGTTGTTTGGGCCTTACCTTGAGTAGTGTCCTCACTAGGGGCTCATCATCAGATGTGGGAGGGGAATAATTTATTTCTTGTGTTACATCTCTCTCTTGTGAAGCTTCATCCCCCCGCGATGGAATGCTACCAGAGTGTGTGCCTGCACGCAAGTTTCATCTAGAAGAGTGGTTTGTGGTTCGATGCTTCTTGTGGGGTGTCATCCATGTTGGGCACTGAGTACCCTGCACATGGCTAGGGTAGACGACATGATCCTTTCTAGCAGTCTACTTTGTGCGTGCCATTCTCTTAGGTTGTAAAGTGGTAAAATGAGGAAGGACACCTTTATTTATAGCCTTTCAATTAAGAATTGTCTTGTTCACATTTAAATGGATAAAAATTAGTTTTAAAACATTAAAAGTATATTCATAAAAACATTGGAAGTTTATTTTTACTCAACCTTTCTAGCCGTCGACCCTTTATGATTTGACACTCATCAAGCTTTAGTATGAACTTTAACTTAACATTAAAGTTGCCACAAAAGAGAAAACATTATCTTAATATGACACTTGAATGCAAGAAAACTTCAACACCAAATAAAATGTAGTAGGGGTACCTTTGATTGTTGAACTATAAAAGTGAACCATTGCTTGTTGAAGCTTCTGAAGATCCACAAATATATTGTTGAATTTAGTGTAAGTAAATCCTTGTGTAGATAGGATCTTTGATTGCTTCTTGGGAATATTTGGATGATAAACAGAGGTAGGCATTGTTGATATATTTAGGTAGTGATGTGTGTGAACACACTAGGACCGCCAGGGCACTTTTTTTCCTCTTTAGGAGGTTTTTTCCCCCGGCTTGTATATACGCCTATTGCCCTAATGGGCTATTTATCTTTGTACATTCTCTAGTAATACATTCAGTATTGTGTGTTGTGCTCCAAGCTTCTTCTTCTTCCTTGTGCTATTCGCGTGCTTCCGTAGACATCTAACTCCAACAATTGGTATCAGAGCAGGTCCTCGCTTCATCTAGGGTGCCGTGGACACTCCTCCGTTTGCAGTCTCAAATTCGCACGAAATTTGGTGAGCATACTCAGGGTGTTTCAGAGATCAAAACCGCTTCGCTTTGTGGTGCCGAAATCGTGATTTGAGCTCGTTTTAGCCTCCGAACGCACTATCGCAGTGCTTGTGCAGGCTATTTCGTCTTTTTGTGCCAATGGTATATACCAGTTTCTGTTCGCCAGTATAAGCGTCTCGAAGTCTGCTACAGGTCTAGCGAATTTCGTCTGGGCAGTTCTATTCAACTTTTTGAGATATAGTCAATTTTCTGCATCAACGTATTTTAGTCACCGGCCATGGCTGAAAGCAGTGATGTATTCCGTATGTTGGTTGTTGAGGATAAGTTGGATGGTACCAACTACCCGTTATGGGCTTATATGATGCGACATGTATTGGTTGAAAAAGGATTGTGGAACATTGTGCAGGGTGTTGAAAGGCGTCCTGTTACACCTCTGACTACAGGTACCGCAAATACAGGTGCTGGAGCTGATGAAGATGGTGTCGAAGATGATATTCCATAGATTCCTTTTCGTGCTGCTGTTTCTGCTACACCTACTGTAGAGCAGATTCATTGGGATGGCAGAGATGCCTACGCACATGCATTGATAGCTTTGTCTGTCAAACGTGCCATTATTCCTCACATTCACTCTTGTAGAACAGCTAAGGATGCTTGGGATACACTTACCACATTGTACCAAGCTAGGAATGAGGCTCGTGTTGCTTACCTCCGAAAACAGTTGGAGAGTGAGCACATGAATGAAGGTGATTCTATGGACAGTTTCCTAACAAAGATCAAAGACTTGAAGGAATAGTTGATTTTTGCTGATGAGGTTATACCAGATAGATCACTTGTGCAAACTGTTCTGAATGGTCTTCCTGATTCATATAAGAGTTTTGCTTCTACTCTTCGATTGATGATGAAAGGCAAGCTGAATGCCTTATCATTTCAGGAGTTAGTCTCTATTCTGTTGCAGGAAGATCAGTCCAGGCAGAACAGGTCCATCATGCGAGTTGCAGACCAAGCTTTCCTGGCTAGTCAAAAGGGTAAAGGAAAATGGAGCTCTTCAACTAGTAAGCAGAAACCTGCTAATTCTGCATATTCGAAGAAGGAAGATAAAGATGAGAAGAAATCAGAAAAGCAGAAATTGTTTTGTAAGTACTGTAAAAGGAATGATCATATCAGAAAGAACTGTCCAAAACTGGCTGCTAAAGAGGCAAAGAAGAAAGAGGCTAGAATGGTTGTTGCAGAGGCCTCTACACAAAAAACAGAGTCTGCTAATCTTGTGCAGGAAGAAGAATGGGTGTTTACTACTATCTACAGTTTTGACCCATCTTCTCATGAGCAGTGCATGTCTGCAGTATACTCAGATGTTTGGTATTTTGACAGTGGAGCGACCAAACATATTACCTCGCAGCGCAGTTTCTTCTCTTCACTCGAGCCTGCCCCTACAGGGAATACTGTTACATGCGCCAACAACTCCTCTTATCCTGTTATGGGAGTTGGTAAGATCATTTTGACTACTGCTGATGGTAGTTCTTTCACTTTTGTCAGATGCTTTATTTGTGCCAGGAATCAAGAAGAACTTGTTATCAGTTTCTGCATTAGCCAAGATTGGCTTGGTTGTGAAATTTGTTGATGGCAATTTTTTCCCTCTTTAGGAGGTTTTTTTCCCCCGGCTTGTATATACGCCTATTTCCCTAATGGGCTATTTATCTTTGTACATTCTCTAGTAATACATTCAGTATTGTGTGTTGTGCTCCAAGCTTCTTCTTCTTCCTTGTGTTGTTCGCTTGCTTCCATAGACGTCTAACTCCAACAGGCATAATGTCATCTATGAATAAATATTGTCCAATAGTACAAGTCACATCCTCATTTGAAGTTTTTTTTATAGACACTTTATATGGGCATGGAAATATACTTTGAGAAATACCTTGTGCTTGTAAGGCTTGACTCAAAAGGGTATACATTGCAGTATACCCATTTCTACTAATGCCCGCTTCGTCACATATTGCCTGCACATCTTGCACTTTGATAAGGTTTTTCAAGTTCTCTGAAAACTCAGCTTCAACAACAACTCTAATACACTTTCCTATAGGTGAGTCCATAGCAGAAGTGATTTCTTTGGTGTTTATACAGCTATTCATCAGCTTGAATTGTTCTTGTGTTGTTGATGAAGCATTTATGTCTTGAATAAATGAACTACACAATGAAAGATTCCATTATAAATCTTCATTAAAAGATATAAAAAGTAAAACAAACACTCACCTTGTTGCATATATATGTCTTTTGCGTGCTCCACCACCTACTAAAAGAGCTTCAAAGGATGACAATGCTCTTTTCCTATATCTCATACCAAGTAGAGTCTCTTTCAACTACTGGAGATTGGCATTTAACTTTGAAATCGTGCTTTCTTTTTCTTCCATATCTTGTTCAAAATCAGCAAGTTGTTTTGGTAAAGATATGATTGTGCTTTCTAAAGTGACCATCCTCATATGATGGAGTTGATATTGTTGGAACCAATACTTAGCAATAGCATGTGAATGTGTAGATAATCGCTTGCAGTAACCTAATAGTCCAGCTTCACCTGCACCAATGAATTGAAGTAAAGTTGAGAGGTTATAGAATGTTGGATGGTAAGAAGATATTGGATCAAGAGGATATAGTGAACCATGAGTCCAAAGATCAATACCTTTTTCTCTAGCTGCATGACATTCATTTTGAGAATTGGCATCATTGTTGCATCGTGTATTTGGACCAAACTCTCTAGGCACACAAACATGGATACTTGTTGATGAAGGAGCATGAGGATGTTCTACTGTAAAGTTTGTGATACATGTCAACACCATCTTTGCTAATGACTAGCAATATCAAAAACAAAGATCAAAAACTGGTTGGAAGGGACTCTAAAGCATATGTTTTGCTCAGAAATGTGTTTTCTTGTATATGTATGGGTTAAAGTGTATTTTTTCACTGTCTAGGGCTGAAAATGATGAAATTTGAAAAAAGTCATTTTAGCATAGTCACAGATTTGACGATGTGACACTTACTTTTGGAGGGAGTTTGAAAATTATACTTTTTCTAAAAGAAACTTTAAAAAATGGGCCCAAAAAAGTGACTTCTGACATATATATTAAAGAATAGGCTCTTTTGAGTTAATATACACTGAAAATGAGACTTTTTTAAAAAATTCATTTTTCAAATATATGCACGAGTTTGATTATGTGGAAAGTAGATTCTCTTGGTCTCTCTCTAGAAGAAGAAAGAGAGAGGCCTAGTAAAGCCTAAAAAAAAGCCTACTCCAGCCTACTAAAAAGTTCCATATTAAATGCACTTTGTCCCCTTAAACAAGAACAAAATTAAGCTTAGTCCCTAAAAATTAGGGATCCTTACAAGGCCTATGTAGGGTTCATTTTTTCCCCTAATGGTAACAGGATGTCTTTCAACACCCTACACAATATTCCATAGTCCTTTTGCAACCAATACATGATGCATAATATAAGCTCACAATGGGTATTCATACCATCCAACTTATCCTCAACCGCCAACATATGAAATACATCACTGCTTTCAACAATGGCCACTGACTAAAATACCTGATGTAGAAAATGACTCTATCTGAAAACGTTGAACAGAACTACCCAAACGAGTTCTGTTAGACCTGTAGCAAACTTCGAGACGCTTATACTGGTGAACTGAAACTGGTATATATCTTTGGCACAAAAAGATGAAATAGCCTGCACAATCATTGCGATAGTGCATTCAGAGGCCAAAATGAACTCAAATCACGATTTCAACACCACAAAGCTAAGCAATTTTGATCTCTGAAACACCCTGAGTATGCTTACCAAATTTCATGCGATTTTGAGTATGCAACCGGAGAGGTGTAGACAATGCCCTAGATGAAGCGACAACCTGATCTGATACCAATTGTTGGAGTTAGATGTCTGCGAAAGCACGCAAACAGCATAAGGAAGAAGAAGAAGCTTGGAGCACAACACACAATACTGAATGTATTACCACAGGAATGTACAAAGAAAAGTTGCTCATTAGGACAATAGACGTGTATACAAGATGGGGAAAAAAACCTCCTAAAGAGGGAAAAAAGTGCCCCACAGTCCAAGGGTGTTCACATGAACACACATCACTACCTAAATATATCAACAAACATAATATGTAAGTCGATGCCAATCTGCATGTAGCTTCTCTTGTTTCGACTAGTAAGAGAAGTTGCATTCAAGCATAATCCATAAGTATTGTGTAAGTCGATGCCAATCTTCCCATCCATATATATGACCAAAAAATGACATAAGAGTGACCTCAGAGTTCAGAGGCACATACAAAGCCTCTACAATGAAGAGACCACGACTAGCACCATAATGGAGGGAGCAATCATATAGCGATTACCCCAAAAGTTAAAAACCTCTCCATCTAAAGGAAGTGGTCCTCTATTCCATCATCCATATCTTCTTCTATCATACGTCAAACTAGAGGACAATCAGGATTCGAAAATGGATAATCTTCATACATTTCAGTCTATAAACCAAGAGGTAGATGATTTTGAGAAACCTTTGCTTGTAATTGATGAATGGAAAGTCTGTGACATGTATGAGGTATATTAGCATTATTAGTAGGAAACTCATCATCATCATTGAGCACATATTCTTGTATATTAAGTATATTTTGATTTTTTATATGATTTTCAAATAAAATAATGACATTAATTTATAGAATGAGTACATACCGAAGCTCTATCACATTGATCTAGTGGTGGTGCATGCTCAAAACTACCAGATTCTGCCTCATGTTCAATACATTCCAATTGTGGTCTTCGATACATGCCATAGCAAAAATTACACCAACATATAATATGCTCTTGATAGTAAAAATCATCATAATTCCTATCAAAGGATACATGTGAAGTCCTTGCATGGATAGGAGGTGGTGGACTAAACCTATGATTAATTAGAATTTGATTATACTATAACAATTAAAAAACATATATCATGTATGTATTTATCAAAAGTTTGATATACTTACAATAAGTAGTCCTTGCACGATTAAGAAATGATGGTGGAGTTCCATCTGATTGATCAGAATCTGATTGTGTAGCAAATAAAGGTATTAAATATCAATAATCTGATTATTTACATACATACATATTTACCCATACACACATATTCACATATACAAAAAATCACATTCTCACATATAAATACACATACAAAACTATATATGTATGATGTGTGTATTTGTATGTATATGTGGGTGGTTGTGTATTGTCTGCAGAATAATTTTACAGACTCTAGAGCAGCCAAACATATAAATATCTCTTGTTTGACAAAACTTAGAGGAAAAAATTCAAACATACATCCATGTGCATTGTTTCAACATGTCTTTGCGTGTGTGTTGTTTCGTTCTACCTTTTATCCATAGTCGCATGTTTTTCAATAGTTGTGCAGGCCATAGAGGCCACAACATTCGAGGATGACATGGAAGTGTTGATAACTCTTCTCATGAAGTTATTTAATATCAAAGACCTGGGTGTGCTACACTACTTTCTTGGTATGGAATTTATAATGTAGATAAAGTGTGATATACATCATGTTGTAGAAAGATTGATAATTTTAATGACATTCCAAAAATCTATTTTGATGAATTAGTTACTGATGGTGACATCAAGGATGACATACAAACTATAAAGAATCTTCTCATTTGGTAATTTAATATGAAAGATTTTAGTGTGCTAAAATACTTCCTTATTATGGAAATTATACGTACAAAAAATACACTCAAAATTACAGTTCTATTTCCATACCATTACATCATAATGTAAAGTTGGATGCGCCTACGTTCTATGTATAGAGAGAACGTGGGAAGCCCAATATATCTCACAAATAAACAACTTAATTTTAGCAATAAAATGGAGTAGGAGCGTCATTCATGTAGCTTTCTTTACATATACACTTGGTTACATTGGCAAAAACATTGCGCAATGAGTGCTACAATGGACTATGCAACGTTTATTTGGGTTCAGGTGGAGTTGCAAGTGTATGGACACATTGATGCACATTGCTCTGATTATCTTCAACACTGGAGATGTACTAGTTGATTCAAGTTTTCAATCGGAATTGAGGCTGATTACATAGTGTTGCAATGATAATATGTGAGGCTACATTGTTGGAAATGTCACTAGGAGTAGAAACATAAAAAGCCATCTCAAGATATGAGATGAAATTCGAAGATATGAATGAGCAGTCCCTCTTGTTTTTCTCATGCACCTTAGGCGCACACCTAATATTCAATTATATTTTGATACCTCTGACTTTGGATAGCTATGGATGCTTCACATTAATTTTTTCATAGGCTGGAGAGAGAGAAGCATGCAAGCTGGGACAGCCCAGTGAAAAATAACACATTATAAGAGTAAAGAGGCCTCCAAAACGAGGAATCTAGAAGGGGGGGGGGGGGGGGGGGGGGGGGGAAGTAGAGCATCGCCGCACTTGTGCTTTGAATCTCTCTTGATGAGGCCAAACATGTCTCTTCCTTCATCAATTTCTACATCCTGAGCCAATGTTCTTCACCATAAATACCACTTCTTGCAACAAAGAGTATTTACACCCTTCATATAATGTTTTTTTCTTTGTGTCTCTAGAAAAGCGAAAGGTATTCAATGAAGTCTCGGAATAGGGAAATCAATGTGCTCATACATATTGTCGAGCATGATTTCCTTATCGTCGAACATTGGGGCATGAGTAATCCTGCATGCAAAGCTCCAGTGCTTGGAGCTCCATGTGGTATGCCATTTCTGCTTAAACATATCTTTGATGCCTGAATCATTATTTTGACTATACTTGTTGCACAATCTTAGAATTTGAGTTTCCTTCTTGTATCGAATTTGAGTTTCCTTCTTGTATCAATGTTTCTTTGTACTCATAGTATGCTTTCTATTTGCACTGCTCTAATGAGGATAATTGTCACCAAATCATTAGAGCCCCCCCTGTAAATGGAAATCGTCTCTCTTAAGCTTTGCTCTGTATATAGAATCATGATGGTTCTCTCTTTGTAAGGCTCTGTGGCCATCAAGGTTTTATCTTGAAGGTTGGAGGGCTTGGATGAACTATTCTTTATGGGATGTGATTGTTTCCCTTCACATTTTCATTCCTGTTGGCAGTGTGCTCATTTGCAAGATGTGGAAATGGATGTTAAAAAGATATTCAGCCCAACCTCTGAAAAGAAAAGTAAAAAAAAAAAGTATGCTATAGAACTCCATCTAGATTAGATGAATGAGCTACTGGAATAATGGTTCTCCTTCCATCAGAGAACATAAATGCTTTAAAACTTAAAAATGGAGCAGTATATGCCCTAATGGTGAGTCTATCTCTGCTAAATTTTTGCTTTCACTAACTACTATGTCTCTTGCTTGCAAATAAATCCTCCTCCGGCAGAAGGAGCAGCTCAAGGACTATCTTAAGCACTGCCATATGGAGAAGAACATGGAGATTGAAGTTGTGGCTGTTGAGATGTTTCTTCAATTTGAAAATCACATAGGATCTATCACTAAGCTTCTTCATAAGTTAAATACCAGATAGAATGTTCATTGGAATGAATTTCAATGGAAATACAGATTCACCCGTTTGTGGGCTTTCCTTATTCACATTAAATACTCCTTTCTGATGTGGCTGATTTTTCATAATGGAATATGGACTGGTGGCAAGTTGAGAAAATTTGATATTAATGGAAGAGCATGTGCATTTTGTAGCAATATGGAACACGTATGCCATTTGTTTGTCAATTGTCCTCATGCCAAGAGATTTTGAGATTCTCCTAAGTCTTATTGTTGGCTTGTCAACTCCCATTTGTTTGTCAATTGTCCTCATGCCAAGAGATTTTGGGATTTTCTTAAGCCTTATTGTTATCTTGTCAACTCTCAGAACTTGGCCAATAATGAGATCCTGTTTTAGAATGGATATTATCCTTTGAGACACTTGGAGAGGACACATTCTCTGGGCTATGTGGATGCCCAATCTTGTATTAGTTGTTCATTAATTTAAATTTATTTCTTTGTCTGTTAAAAGAAAAAAGAAGTTCAGAGTGAAGAGTGTTGGAATGGGAACACTCTGGTCCTTTGAACTGAAAATCCACGCTTTAATCTGAAAGATGAAGGAGATCTCTTTTCAAATTTCAAATAATAGTAGGTGGAACTTGGAAGATTTACTCGCTTTGAAGGAAAGCAAGGTACAATGTGAAAAAGAGAAAGAATATGACAAATGTCAATCATGGACGATTCTTCATAGAATATCCGTTTTAAATATAAAATTGCTTTTGTGTGGAGCTGACGTGATCTAGTTGCTCGCTAACTATAAGTCTACAAGCTTAAAGCTGCCACGGTTCACAAAGCATGCTTCTACTTTACGAGGTTGAATCATGAATGTGTGTCTTCCCAATGTCTGGTCACTTAAAATAATTGAATAAATAAATGTATATATAATAGTTTTCTTATATCCAAAAAATATTGAGGTACACGCCATGCACATTGGTTTAATTTGGACTACGAATGTGGACCGAAAATATCCCGCTCATTACGGACAGGACTACGGTCTCTCTGACGGTTCCTCTCACCGCCAGGCGCTCAAGCCCCCACGGGCCACGACTCACGAGCACCCACAATTTGGTGTAGAGATCTCCCAGACTTTTACACGCACTGATATCATCATATCATATGCAATAATGCAGGCACTTCCATCTTCCATGAATGCTGTGACACACACGCACGTGACACCATCGACGCTTACAGACTCCTCTGACACTTCTAGAATCCACAGTCTACTCTTCTCCTTGTCCCCTACCCTTTCGGTGACCAAAGAACATTTGACATGTACGTACGGTAGTGCCGCACATATGCATGTGAAAAGCAGCCCGCCTATCACGGACAGGACCACGGATGAGTGACTGCCTTGCTCTCTCCAGAGGCCAGACTCCGTGACTCTCGATTCTCCTCCCCTCGGTGTCTGAGCCTCTTTATCCCGCTCATTCTGGCAGCCTGGCAGGGTCCTCCGGCAGGCCAGCCCTCCGGGCTCGAGTGCTGCCGAAGTAGTGATATTTTATCCTCTGGAGCTGGAAACCGCTCTCAACTTTTATCCTCTCGAGCTGGAATTTGGAAACTGCTCAACTCTTGCACACTGGTAAGACTTGGACACAGGAGGTTACTTACAAGAATTTGTCAAATGCGTGCTTCCGTTGCGGACATCAAGGTCATAGGATCAAAGATTTTTTTTTTTTAATAAAGGAAGTTCGGCCTTAGCTTAATCTCCCTGACTTTAATTATAATAAAGAAAAAAAGTTACAAGTGAATGGGACTAGTGCCCATGGGACCCCCCAAATCCCACAATGCAAGGAAGGAGTATGGCAAGCTATAGGGCATTACAGATGAGGCGGATAAAATTATCATCACCCGCATGTGGGACCCATTTGGGTTTCAACTTGTTGTTTTCGAGGAGATAAATACAGTGATGTCTAAACGGTGGCGATCTCTTGACTCGAGAGATTCTTTTACCTAAGAGAAACAAGGATTTCTCGATCGACCATTCCTTAGGAGTTTGGCCAAAATTGATAGCACATCGCTCCCTCCAAATCTTCCAGAGAGTCTCACCTCTGATGGCATTCCACAGCCTCGATGAGCAGCTGATCGCCTCACCCAACATCACTTGTTGCCAGTTGATTTGGTTCGTGAGTCTCAATACTCGGGTCACGTGATGTCAGATAACATGAAGGGGTTCTCTTGGTCAAAATCTCCAGTTAGGGGACTCCTTGGGGAAAGCAAGACTTGATAGATGCTACATCGATCAAAACACCATCCTCCAGTGGGGTATTCCTTCGATTTCCCAACACATGGACCTGACTATCTCGGACCATTACCCAATTACTCTATCTTTCAAACCGACTCCCATGCTCCAGAAAGCCCCTTGGTTTCATGCTTGTCAGACATCGTTTTCCCTCCCCTCTGTCCACCAAGAAATTTCTACAGGGTGGGCGGAAGCCTTTGCCTACTGTAATGAACCGGCTAAGTGCTGGAGAAGCACGGTGGAAACGACTCGAAAAATTTTGATCAGGACTCAAAAGGCTATACGAGATATCCGAAAAAAAAGAAGAGAAATGGCGTACCGGAGGCTCTCACGGCTTGAAGAAGGGGTGAACAAAGGTAACTTGCATTGCCAACAAGGTCTTTTGAAAATCAGGGGAAAACTAAGATTAGAGGAGGAGGTTCAAAGGAAAAGTCTTCAAATATTCTTCAAAGATTGGTGGGCAGGGAAGGCTGACAAACCATCGAAAGAGATGTGTAACATCCTCAAAAGGAAACAAGCTAGGGAGTCCATTCCCTTATTGGTCGACAATCCTCTTTCCCCACACACGCATGACTCCATGGCAACCATCTCTAGGGTTGCTCAATTTAGCATCCCACAGAACATGATTTTCTCTGCTGGATGCTAACATTTCCGAGAATGAAATTATCGAGGTTATTGATGCTCTTCCCAATGGGAAAAGCCTGGGTCCTGATGGCCTCACCAATGAGTTTTTCAAATCCTTCAAACATGTGGTGGCCACCCCACTGCGTCTGGTGTGGCAAGAGGCCCTCTCCTTCGGTGCCCTCCCTGAGTGTCTTAATAATGGAGTCATCAAGTTAATCCATAAAAGGGGAGATAAGAACAAAATTGAAAACTGGCACCGATTACCATGCTTCAAACAGGATACAAGATAATTGCAAAAGTTATCGCCAACAGAATCTCTTGTCATTTAAAGTCATGGCTTTGTGAGGACCAAAAAGTTTTTATCAAGGGTAGATCTATACTTGAAGCAATTGTCGACATTTGGGAAGGCCTTGCATTTGCTGAGGAGTCTGCACAAGATCTCGTATTCATTAAGATTGACTTCGACAAAGCGTATGACATATTGGAATGGGACTTTATTCTTCAATCAATGAAAGACCTTGGATGCAGCCAAAAGTTCACGAAGATGGTTTCCACTCTTCTTGGAAACGCTTCAACTAGATTAAACATCAACGGTAAGCTCTCTAAGCCCATTCGTTTAAAACGATCAATCAGGCAAGGCTGCCCTCTGGCTCCATTACTCTTCGCTATCGCCTCGAATGGACTCACTTGCCTATTAAAGCATCACATGGACGCTGGCAATCTTAAGAGTCTCTCCCTACCTCTAAATCACTGCCAAGTGATTGCGAGACTCTTTGCCGATGACATGAATGCCTTCGTGCACAACGATATTAACAGCATTGAGGTGTTTTGGTGGTGCCTCGACACCTTTTGTGTGGCGTCAGGTTCGAAAATCAACCATGCTAAAACTGCTTTTAGAGTAATCAGCGGACATCTTCCGTCTCCTCGGCATTCCGATGGGATTCGACATCTCAATGGATCAACGATGGAACTGGGTGCTATCCAAGCTGGATAGCAAACTAAATAATTGGAAAGGTATGCAAGTCAACTTGGTAGGGCGTGCTATGGTTGTTAACACATTTATGCTTTCTACAACTATTTACTTTATCTCGTGTTGGAGACCTAAAGAGAAAGACTTGGCCAAAGTGGAAAGAATCTGCAGAAACTTCCTTTGGACTGGGGACCCCAACAGGTTGGGGATTCCCAAACTCAAATGGGAAACTTGCATTAGCCCGAAAGACTCAGGGGGCTTGGGAATCTTGGATATTGCTGGGTTGGCTGACAAGCTTGCGGCAAAGTGGCTTATCAAGGCTTGGAGCAATAGTGAGTCCTCTTGGGCCAAGTTGATCTTCAGAAACATGGAAGACCTTACCTTGGTCAGCCATCCTGGTTGGAAGGACATAGGGATTCTCACGCTTTTGTTCTCCCCCCACCCGGTGTCCCCTAAAGGCTCCAACCTTGTGTGTTCTTTATGGAAGAGTTGGAACAAGGCCAAACAATTCATCAGAATGAGTGAGGAGTGGAAGTGGGCGGCTGGGATAAGACAAAATGACTCTATCTGGTTCCCGATCAGTGGCATTAGGGGGGTGGAGTCTTGGAACCTCCAAACTGCAAAGCGGTTATGGAACAAGGGGTTTAAACAGTGGAAACAACTCTGGAAACAAGAGACCAGACAGTGGATTAGGTTCGAAGACTTGGACCCGAGACTTAGAGTTACCCTGGAGGAATGGACTCTTCTTCAAGGCAGGTGTTTAGCATGGGACCACTCAACTACCCGCCTTCTTTGCGGTCAGGATCTTCCTTGCCTGGAGGGCCTCAAATGGAGCAATGGAAAGAAATTATCCAGAATCCCCAGCTTCAAAAAGAAATTAGATATTCACCACACACTTAACAAGAGATGGTGCCTTTCCTGGACCAAACTTCGATGGGAACTAAAGTCCATGTCTATTTGGCACCCCCTGATTGAGGTCAAAAAGTCCGTTCTCATATGGTAGATCTTGAACAAAGGTATCTGGTCCAATGCAAGGGCTAACAAAATTTGTGGTATGCCACCTTGGTGTAAGCGTTGTCATCGATGCATCGAAGACTTAGCTCACATGTTCTTCGATTGCCCCAAGTCCCGTGTTATCTGGCGTCACGTGACCTGGATATTGAGACTCACGTAGTAAATCAATTGGCAACAGGTGTTGTTGGGTGAGGCGGTCGACTGCTCATCGAGGCTGTGGAATGCCATCAAGGGTGAGACCCTTTGGAAGATTTGGAGGGAGCGATGTGCTATCAATTTTGGCCAAACTCCTAAGGAATGGTCGATCGATAAATCCTTGTTTCTTCTAGGTAAAAGAATCTCTCGAGATAAGAGATCTCCACCGTTTAGACACCACTGTATTTATCTCCTCGAAAACAACAAGTTGAAACCCAAATGGGTCCCACATGAGGGTGATGATAGATTTATCAGCCTCATTTGCAATGCCCTCTAGCTTCACCTACTCCTCCCCCGCATTGTGGGATTTGGGGGGTCCCATGGGCACTAGTCCCATTCACTTGTAACTTTTCTTATTTATCTTAATTAAAGTCCGGGAGAATAGGCTAAGGCCGAACTTCCTTTTATTAAAAAAAAAAAAACTCTTGCACACTGGGCCATCTTTTTGTGGCATGCAACGTCAAATGGCAGCTGAAACAATAGCATACGATAAGTGCTTTTGGTTGTGTTGTGTGCTGCAGTTTCAGCTTCCATTTGACGTTTACAGGTCCTCTGTGTCTTGTTTACAGGTCCTCCTCCAGCACAAGGCCATGTTTGAGCTGCAGCTGTATAAAAGTAGGTGGAAGGTGCTGAGGCTCTGTACTGTTGCTTAACTAATGTACTGTAACTTCAAAAGGAATAAGGGCTCTATGGATGTCATTGTTCCTAAGCTGAACAGACTCTGGAGTGTCAATTGGTCCCCCTCTCAATGGTCTTTTAGATTTAAATCTCTGTGGGCTTACCTTGATTGCAGTAAACACTCCTTTCTTCAATGGCTGATCATCCACCAAGGTCTTTGGGTGGGCCCCAAAGTCAGGAAACATTTGCTGATGGAGGAAAATGTGCATTTTGTGGCAGTGGAGGATGTTTGTCATCTTTTCTTTGAATGTGCCCATGCTAAGCCCTTCTGGCTCCATGTGGAAAAGTACTTGAAGAATACTCAAGCCCCCAAACTTCAAAACCTGGACGTCCTTCTTGGTTGTTGGAGAAACATGGACATCTTGTTGTGGAACACGTGGAGAGGTCATATTTTGTGGGCAATCTGGCTTAGCAGTCACAATAGAGTTTTTGGTCATGTGAGGAGGAACTTCCTCATTTCCCTCCCCAAGACCCTTAAGAAAGTTGCTATTCACTGTACAAAAAGTATTGTCAGGCCCTCTCTGCCCCCCCAGGTCATTCACTCTCTTTTGTATGAAAACAAGTATTCCTGTGGAAAGTCCTGTTAGCTCAAATTTATTCTGGGCATAGATTTGCCATGATGGTCTCTTTGTAATAGCTTTGTTCTGAGGTGCTCCTACCCTCTGCACTGATGTATCATTCCTCTATCAATTTATATTTTCCTGTTTCTTCAAAAAAAAGACTACCTACCTCGCACAGCGGCACAGGTCGCCGCTAACCAACCTCTCTCGCATGGCACATATCCCGATTCCCGATTCCCCAACTTATTGGATGCACCATTCCTTTTCGGATATCTTTCTGCCACCCACCTCCCCTCGAGAGGCTTTCGAGCAAAACAGGAAAGCAGAATTCAATTAATAAAGGCATGTTACATTATATGCCAGAATTGTGTATCCCTAATTGTTTTCCATTGCTGTAGTTGTTGTATGGACATAAGCCCCTTGTTTAAGCCACTTGCTGGCTTTCTGTATCTATCTTGCTTATGGTAGCCTGTAGGTGAGGATCTTGCCCTTTGCACATCTTGTCCTATTTTTTCTTTTAATTTGATTCTCTTTCTTGTTGTCTTAAAAAAAAATCTTTTAATTTAATTATCTTTCTTTCTTGTTGTCTTTAAAAAAAATCTTTTAATTTAATTATCTTTCTTGTTGTCTTCAAAAAAAAAAAAGATACAAGGGGAAGGATCACATCTTCACGTTCCCTTAAGAATCCAATAGGACCTCGCACTGAACATGATCGGACTACCTAACTATAATCGCACTAGTTGACATGGGATGTGAGAGACGAGAATGATCAAGATTGTGATGAACCAATTTTTTTTGAGCAAGAACAAAAAAGTATAATATATATTGATGCAGAAAATTAAAAAGAGTACAAGTCAAGGCACATCCTTAAATCAAGGCAGGAGGATAACAACCATAGGGGGAGGTCCACCCAATACAAGGACCACCAAATAGGGACAACCTAAACTAAGGTTTGTAACAAATGTACATATCCCGAAACTGAATCATGCTCATTCTGATGTTGAATACAAAGATAAGAATATCTCCCTCCATCTGTCGGCATATTTTTTTATCACTAGGATGGGGTTATTGGAATCTATGTGAGAATCATTCGAGGGAGCATTATAAAGCTTCAAAATTCTCTTAATGCCGAACATACATGAGAAAAGAAAGCCTTTGTTGCCATTGGAAAAAATCTTGCAATTTTTGTTCTTCCAAATGAACCAACGAATATGAGTTCTCATCAATTACCACAGGACACGTGCTAGAGAGATGACTCTTCTCCCAACCAAATGCCTCTATATATAGCTCTCTCTAGGGGACTGCTTGCTTGGGTAGGTGGATACTAGCCATCCATGTGTCATCCATGTAATTGCATGTGCGCCAAGTGTCTTAGTTAACCAGAGTTAAGTTAAGTGGATGCTTCTAGGAAGCTCTAGAGCTCTTTGGGAAAAACACTCTCCCCATGTAGCCCATCAGGATTGAACCCAAGACCTCCTCCTTCACATCCTTGAGACTTAACCACTAAGCTAAGTGGATCACTTGTTCACAAGAGCATATGACCTCCTAGTAAGTCTAAACTCGAGATCTTTGTTCATACACACAGGTGATCAAACAGTGTCGGATTTCAGATCCGTCTGAACCGGCTAGACCCCTGGATCATAGACTTAATTTATTACATTCTTCCCTCACAGAAGACTGCTAGCAGCCACCCACAGGACTTGAACCCACAGCTTTCTTGTAGGGAAATCTTCCGTGTATCCACTACTGCAAGGCCCAGTCAGGATGTAAAATGTTTTGCGCCAATGTACTTCAATACGTTCTACTCTTAAAGTTCATAGCTCATAGAGCTTTAAGCAAAAAAACTCTACAAGTGGCAGCCTTCGGATTTGAGCTTGTGACGTGCAGGAGGCAGAGAATTCCTCGTTCTCTTGCATTAAGCAATAAAAAGTCTACAATCGGTAGCCTTCGGATTTGAGCTTGTGTCATGTAGGAGGCAGAGAATTCCTCATTCTCTTGCATTGGTATCAGAGCAAGCTTTCATAGAGAATTCCTCATTCTCTTGCATTGGTATCAGAGCAAGCTTTCATGGTGACCTTGGTGGTTCATCATCTTCTTCATTAGCTCCTTTGGAGACCTCCACATTATGTTCTTCATCTTCATTAGTAATTGAAAAACCATCAATACTATTTTGGTGGCGCAAAACGAAGCTCATATGAAGGAGATCACAGAAAGACTGCTCTATTCATAAAGCAGTTGTCCACAGGACTTGAATCCACAGCCTGCTTGTAGGGAAATCTTTCGCATATCCACTACTGCAAGGCACAGTTAGGATATGAAATGTTATGCGCCAATATACTTCAATACGTTATACTCTTAAAGTTCGCAACTCATAGAGCTTTAAGCAATAAAAATTCTACAAGCGGCAGCCTTCGGATTTGAGCTTGTAATGTGCAGGAGGAAGAGAATTCCTCGTTCTCTTGCATTCCCCAAACAAGATTTTTCTGTATCGTGGAGTCTTCAAGCCATTGCTACTGCAGTACAACTTAATTCCCTTCCATAAAGTTTTCAATAGCTGATAAATAAATGAGCCAGATCTTCCACTTGACCACAAAAAGCACATAATCCTATATCAATATTATACTTCTTAGCTCTGCTACCAATCCAAATGCCTTTGTGGAGAATCATCCAAAGCAAGCCACATTGCTTGGCAGAAAGAGGAAAAGCCCAAATACTCTTGAATTTGTACTTCCACTGATGAGGGTTCCATTGAATATTACACTTTCTGTTGGGATGATTAGTGATTGTCTTTATGGGAGAATGAGTAGATTGTGAGGAACATTGGTCACACCCCTCCCTCCAAAAGTGAAAAATCTCTTCAAGCTCAAAGAAACTTTAAAAGAAGACATCTAGATGGGGCCACCAAGTTTATAATCAAGACAAATTTTAAATAGTTTAATGACCAAGGGGGAGTGATCCGAAATACACAGAGGATGCTCAATATCACATGAAACCCCTTGTGTCATTGACAAAACCAAAGATATCTTTAGAAGACACTTTAGCAAGAACACCTCCCCTATTCTTGCTTGGGAAAGGTCTACAAGAGATATTCAAAGGTTGTTCACTCATTATAGGATTATGACCAAGTAGATTATATATAAGAGAAGAATGATGATTTCCAAAGAGATTAAGAAAATTAGGGTTAACTACCCTAATGACCTAGTTGGGTGTTTGAGGGTCCTAGATCTTCAAGAGAGATAGAGATATAAATATTATTCTTTACCTTATGCTGCTTTTGTCACATAAAGAGCATTTTGGGCAAGTAAAGTTGATAGATCTAACAAAGGTACGTTAAGGTATGTTTGATCTGATGAAAAAGGCAAAAGCTATGGAATCTGAGGAGGAGTTCAAGTGTTCATTCTATTGAGGAGAATTTATAGGAGGTAACTAGCTTCTTTACCAATTTTTTCTCTATGCTCCCTAAGTGGGGGAAATCCTAGAGATCCAAATCTACTATTTCTCGTAAAAGAAAAAAAAATGATTCCTTGTAGCTTGAATTATATCATGTACTTGCTCCTCACTACTTGTCAGGTTAAAGAAACCATTAGTAAATTGTAACCCTATAAATCCCCTGGTTTTGATGGTATGATGAATGAATTATTCATGGAATTTCAAGATTTCTTGACTCCTATCATTCTCTTGATATGGCAAGAAGCTGTGAGAAAAGGTACTCTTTATCAACATTGGAGTTATAAAACTTGTGCAAAAAAGGGACCCAAGGATGCCTTATAAAATTGGAGACCTATCTCTTGTCTGAATTCTTCGTATAAAATCCTCTCCTCTTCTTTGACCAGGAGACTTAGCCCTATTATGAATATGATCATCCTTCCTGTATTAAAGGAGATTTATCCTCGATGCCATTCTCTCTATCTCGAAAGTTCTTGGTAATGCTTAGGAGATTAATCAGGATTGTTACTTTGAATGGTCAAGTCTCTAGTCCCTTTAGACTCCACAAATCTATCAGATAGGTAGTCCCCTTGCCCCTCTTCCCTTTGCTAGTACTAGTGATGCCCTTGGCTGGTTGGTTAGGGATTGCATCAATCAAGGAACCATCAAGGGGATTGACATCCCTAATGCTTCCCCTCCCCTTTGCTTTCAAATGTTTGTTGATGATGCGAATATGATTACTAGAGCTAACAGAAGATATGCGATAGTTTTTTGGATTGTTTGAATCTCTTTTGTCTAGCTAGTGGTTCTATTGTTAACCATAAAAAGACCTCCTTCGAGTCCACAAGTAACATCTCCCCTTATTGTATTAGGACTAATGGCTCTAAGATTATTCAAGATGGCAAGAGTTTTAGACTTCTAGGTATTCCTATGGGTTTTAACATTTTTTATCAGCGAACGTGGGAGCGGGTTATTAATAGATTCAAAAATAAAGTGGTTAGATGGATGTCCCTTCAGTATAGTTTATCACATAGAGTTTTTTGTCCTAAATCACTATATTCTTTCTTCTCTAACCTATTTCTTGTCTTGTTAGATGCCGAACAAGAAGGAGTTGGTTCAAACTATTGCTATAGCTCGAAGATTTTTATGGGGGGTTCTAGTGATAGTCCTAGAATACCTAAAGTTTCTTGGCACATATGATGTAGAAAAAAAAAGAAGAAGGGGGTCTCAGTATCTTGTGTCCTACTAGAATGGCCCATATGATGTCTACTAAATGGATTTCAAGAGCTTCTATGTCCAATGACTTTTGGGCTTGTTTGATTAAAAGGAATTTTGATAAAGTTTTATTAGGAAAACTACAAAGCTTGATAATGTAATAAATTATGGGATACTATTACTTCTCCTAGCATTTTTCTTCTTATAGGTAGCATACCTATCTCTAGCATGTGGAAGGTTTGGATGATTGTAAAGCAGACTTGACTTCTAAATCCTGATTTCTACAATAACTATTGGTTTTCTCTCAAGAATCCATGTGGATAGGTTGGATTATGTATTGGGAAAAGGAGAACTAACCAAACAAATGTAGAAAAGCAAGATTTGTGTAATAAAGTGATAGGTAGGAGATGGTTGATCCACACCCTTGATAGTAGGAGATGGTTGAACTAGAACCTTAGAGGGAGGATTAGCAACTAACCCTCAACCATGGCTTTTGGAGCTAGTGGTCACTGGTTAGCCCATTACACTACTAGCTCCTTTTGGGGTAAGTTGTTAGCCCATCACACTCTTAGCTAGCATGTTGTGAGTGCAAATCCCCTAGAGATATTACATTGGTATTAGGCCTAGGAAGTAGGCTTGGGCAAGGTGCATTGACCCAATGGCCTCAAAACAAGGCATTTGGGCACTCTATCATGTGAAAGGATGCCAAGGGGGCAAGCAACGCTTTGAGAATTCCACCTAATAACTATTGGAGACATGTAAGGTACTGTTGGAAAGCTCTTTTAACCAACTTTCAAATCCTCTTAGGTAGCTGGGAAGCATGAAGCATTGGGGCACCTTGGGTGGCACTTGATTAAGGGTTCAAGATACCAAACATGGATTAGAACGAGGTTCAAGATACTAAGGTTGAGAACACGGTTCAAGACACCAATGTTGTGAAAAGGTTGAAGAAACTATGAGAAGTTGAGGACATCAACTTAAGGGTACCTAGGGAGTTTATGAGTTGATCACTAAGGCTAGAGGGATACAATGATTGAGGATAATGATCAACCAAACGAGGAAGAATGTAATAAAGTAAAGTGATAGGTAGGAGATGGTTGAACCACACCCTTGAAAAGTTGGAGATGGTTGAACTACACCCTAAGAGGGAAGATTAGAAACTAATCCTCAATGATGGCTTTTGGGGCAAGTGGCTAACCCACCACACTCCTACCTAGGAGGTGGTGAGCTCAAAAATCTTAGAGATATTACAATTTGGGACTTGGGATGCTTTACATGAATAATTTGTGTTACATGATGATGATATTTGGGAAATACCTAAATTATCTATTGGTTGTAAGCAGGTACTCAGAGGACAAAACAAATTGCTGATTGAAAGACTAGAGACATGCACACATCACAAGGAGTGGGAGCTATTCTTTGTTGTTGAAGATATGTATCATCATTACAAGAGAAATTGTACTTCTTCAAGCCTATTGTTGATAATTTGAATAAAGCTTGGAACATGTTTTGGACTCCTTGACATTAGCAATATAGATTGAATAGTATTTGGGCCTTTCCATTGTCCATCAAGCATTCTACTTTGTTGTGGCTTATTGTGAATAAAGGAGTTTGGACTGGCAATAAAGCAAGGAAATTAAATATTAATACAAGCAATTGTTATTTATCTGGCACAGAGGAGGATCTTGCTCATCTCTTCATAATTTGTAAACATGATCAGAGATATTGGAGCATATTCAATAACTATTGTTGTACAGTAGGCATCCCCAAACTTGGATATAAGAAAATCCTCTTAGGTGAAAACAAAAAAATGGATGTGGTTTTTGTTGAAAGTTTTGCATTTCAAGCTCAAGTATGGGAACATGCCCCAAACATCATCTTCCCTATCATATGTTGGTTGGAGATAGATGTCTACGGAAGCATGCGAACAACACAAGGAAGGAGAAGAAGCTTGGAGCACAACACACAATATTGAATGTATTACTAGAGAATGTACAAAGATAAGTAGCCAATTATGGCAATAGGCATATATACAAGCAGGGGGATAAAAACCTCCTAAAGATTGAAAAAAGTACCCCGGTAGTCCTAGTGTGTTCATACACATCACTACCTAAATATATCAACAAATCCCCCCTGGGAGTGATGCGGTGAACAAGGAGCTGGCACTCATGTATAAGGAAGTGCCAAGCTATGTTGAAATCACTCCACAAAAGGAAGTAAGCCCAAAGCTTTGCGGAAAGCTTCAAACTTCTCCCTAGGTAGAGCCTTCATGAAAAGGTCTGCAATGTTCTCCTGCATGGGCACATATCCCAAGCTGATTTCCCAAGCACATAACCTCTCCCTGACTTAGTGATAATGCACCTTAATGTGCTTAGTGCGAGCATGGAACACATGGTTCCTCGCAACTGCCAATGCGCTCTGACTGTCAGTGAAGGTGGTGGTGGCAGAAGATTGACCAACACCCAAATCAGCCATAAGGTGTCTGAGCCACACACATTCAACAGTCGTTGTGAAAGTTGCCCTATACTCAACCTCACAATTGGAAGTGGCCACAGTAGGCTGCTTCTTGCTCAACCAAGATATACATGAGCTACCAAGCATGAAACAAAAGCCACTAGTGGACACATAAGTGTCATAGCAACTAGCCCAATCAAAGTTAGAAAAAGCATGCAAATTTAGCGGTACTGATCCCCCCTTAGGATAAAACAACCCAAGTAGCTGAGTACCACTCAAGTAGCGAAAGATGTTCTTAATCGCCTGCCAATCCTTGACTCCTCAGCAATGCATAAACCTGACAAAAAACTGAATATTTGGTCGAGTAATGCATAAGTAAATCAAGCATCCAATAGCTTGCTGATAGAGATCAGCATCAAATGCATCTCTAGCATCATGAAGACTAAATCGTAAACCTGTCTCCATAGGATTGGCAATAGGCTTACAGTCTTCAAGGCAAAAACATTGCAATAATGTGTCAATATATTTCATTTGACACAAAACCATTCCACCATCAAGTTGCATAAACTGAATGCCCAAATAGTGATGCAAATGCCCCAAATCAGACATCTCAAATGAGGCATGCAAATCAGCCTTAAAATCAGCAATATGCTTCTCAATAGGACCATTGAGCATCATGTCGTCAACATAGACAACAATGATCAGAAGCACATCATTAGCATGTTTAACATATAAGGTGCTTTCAGTTGGACTATTCTCAAAACCATGCGCAATTAGATAGGCATGTATCTTCTCATACCAAGCACGTGGTGCTTGCTTTAAGCCATATAATGCCTTCTTTAACATGCGCACCTGGTTTTCATGCCCTTTTTGCACAAAGCCACGGGGCTGAAAAATATACACTTCTTCATGCAAGTCACCATTCAGAAATGCTGTTTTAATGCCCAACTGATGTACATTCCAACCATGATGAGCTGCAAGTGCAGAGATGCTACGAACTGTAGTCATTCGACAAGTAGGTGCAAAGGTCTCATCAAAATCAATGCCTCTTTCCTGCACATAACCCTTTGCAACAAGTTTAGTCTTATACCTATCAACCGTACCATCAAGCTTACCCTTTAGCGTGTATACCCACTTAGTCCCAATGGCCTTCTTGCCAGGAGGCAAATCACATAAAGACCAAGTACCATTCTTCATTATAGCATCATATTCAGATTGCATAGTAGCCATCCAATTTTCTGAATTTTGTGCTTCATCAAAAGAAACAAGCTCATTCTCATCACAGAGACTAGATGCAACCATAGCATAGCAATTTGATGCAAAGAGGCACTATGAGAGCCTGAACAAGTATGATATGACAGAGGTGCATCTAATTTGCTGTCACGTAAAGTCTGCACCAACCATTTTGGCATAGTTTTTGCCTGCTCAATATCAGCTCTCTCATCAACTAGTGCATCATGTAAATCTGCATCCGAAATGGAATGATCTGCATCATCACATGAAACCTACAAAGGCTTAGAAGTTGCCTCATTGGGACCAACACTAGATTGTCCACCTGTAAAAACAGGCAGCAAAGTATCATACATGTCTTTGGAGCTAACAGATGTCTCCTTAGTACATGAAAGCAATGATTGAATAGCATCTTCCACAAAAACAACATCATGGCTAACCAGAATGCATTTAGCCTGTGGATGATACAGACAATAGTCTTTACTTTCAAAACTGTACCCAACAAAAATACATTTTACTGCTTTATCATCCAATTTTTTGTGATGTTGTTCAAGCACTAATGCATATGCCAAACAACCAAAAACACGTAGATGAGCAACAGATGGCTTGGGATAATGTCAAGCCTCATATGGAGTGATAGACTACGGCTTTAGTGGGACACCTGTTAAGTACATATGTTGCACACATGACAGCCTCAAGCCAAAAACTATGTGGTAAATCCTGACTCTTGACCATACACCTCGCCATCTCCATGAGTGACCTGTTCTTTCATTCAGCAACTCCATTCTGTTGAGGTGTATACGGCATTGTACACTCGTGTTTTATCCCACGCTCAGGCAAAAATGCATTAAAATCAGACGACATATATTCCCCCCCTCGATCTGAATGGAGGGTGCCTATTTTACATGCTGACAAATTTTCAACCAAAACCAAAAACTGTTTGAAGCACATGAACACTTCGGACTTTGCCTTCAATGGATATACCCATGCATGCCTAGAAGCAAAATTCTGATATGAATCGGGAAGACCATTCAGAACGGTCCGCACAAGTGAGCTATCTGGTATAACCTCATCAGCAGAAATCAACTATTCCTTCAAGTCTTTCATCTATTGTCCATAGAATCACCTTCATTCATGTGCTGACTCTCCAACTGTTTTCGGAGATAAGCAACACAAGCCTCATTCCTAGCTTGGTACAATGTGGTAAGTGTATCCCAAGCATCCTTAGCTGTTCTGCAAGAGCGAATGTGAGGAATAATGGCAGGTTTGACAGGCAAAGCTATCAATACATGTGCCTGGGCATCTTTTCCATCCCAACAAATTTTCTCTGCAGTAGGTGTAGTAGAGACCGCAACACGAACAGGAATATGTAGAATATCATCATCTTCGACACCTTCTGCCTCAGCTTCTGTACCTGCAGTTGTAATAGTTGTAGGTGTGATAGGACATTTTTCAACACCCTACACAATGTTCCACAGTCCTTTTGCAACCAATACATGTCGCATCATATAAACCCATAATGGGTAGTTGGTACCATCCAACTTACCCTCAACAACCAACATAGGGAATACATCACCGCTTTCAGCCATTGCCGGTGACTAAAATACCTTGATGTAGAAAATTGACTGTATCTCAAAAAGTTGAACAAAACTTCCTAGACGGATTCCGCTTGACCTGTAGCACACTTTGAGATGCTTATACTGGCGAACAAAAACTTGTTGAAGATAAATGTACAAGCTCATTTTCATATGAACCATGCTTGGATAAATTTACCAACTATAAAGATAAAGAAAAAAGTGGAGGAAAAAAGGAAAAAATAATAAAAGAAAAAGTCTACTCAAAATTCATGATGAGTAAGAGATACAATATCTTGCCTTGTAGATAGTAGCATGTAGTGGAGGAAGTGGTGAGTTAAGAAGGAGGCACAAACTTCTTCACATGCTCATTGGTTATAAAAGTGAAGTGGGAGCACATTCAAAACAAGGAGAAAAAGAGGCAAGAGCTCCCAGTAGTCGGATCTAGTCATTTTGTCATTTTGGTTTTCCCTCTTCCAGCCGCACGTCAGTTTGTACACAGCTCTCTTGCAGAGCTCATATCTCAATGCATATGTAACCATTTTGTGCGTTTAAACATTCATTGGAAAGCTTATCTTGTCTACTTTCTTCATAGCAAATATCTCTTTGAAATCTTATTTAGTTTGTGAGATATCAGTGAAAGAGTGAAGTCCAGTTTTTTAGTATACCTATGTAGATAGGTAGTCTATTTTGGTCGGTTCAGTTTCCCAACCAAAACATATCCAAATTGCGTGATTTTTGTCTTTTTGGAAAGCCCTTGGCATGTACTATCACTGTCCCAAATATCTCATTCAGATCATTCGTACTCTGTGAGATATCTGTCAGAGAGTAAAGTCCAGTTTTATAGTGTACTTATATGTGCAGGTGGTCTATCTTGATGAGTTGAATTTCCTGATCAAACCTCATCCAAATTACTTGATTTTTAGCTTGTTGGAAATCTATTTGTGTCTACTTTCTCTGTACCAAATATCTTTCTCAAAGGATATATATTCAGAGAGCTATCAATCCGAGAGTGAAGCTCCGTTGTTCACCATACCTGTGTGGACAGGTAGTTCATCTTTGACAGTTGTGTTTCCTAATCAAAACTTGTCAAAATTAAGTCATTTATAGCTTGTTAGAAAGCTCTCTTTGTCTACTTTGATTGACTAAAGCATCAAGTCCATTTGAGTTTTGTGTTGAGAGCAGCAAGCTATCTAAGGTGTAGATGTTTGTCTAAGTGCTGGACATACAAGGGTTCACTACACACTTCCGTTGCACATAGGAGAACTCATTCTCTACAGTTGGTATCAGAGCAAACTTGGTGTTGAAGCTTCATCAACAGAGCTGGAGGTGAAGCAAAGCAAAAGAGGAGCTACAAAACAAGAAGGAGCTTCACAAACGCAAGAGCAAAGGACTATAACTATTCGAGGTAACTCTCAAAGTCTTTGATACTCTTCAATGGCTGACTTGGGTCAACAAGTAGAGAAGTTGGACAAGGATAACTATCCCGTGTGGAAGTTTAGAATGACCAACTACCTAATGGGCGATGATGCTCAACCTCAAATCAATCAAGCTATGGCCACCGAAGTCCAAAGGAGGCAAGCAAAAGAATGGGAAGAGAGGAATAGGAGAGTCATGTTCCTCATTTCGCAAGTCATTACTAATGCCATGGTAGGTCATATTCAACATCTAGAGAAAGCTAAGGATGCTTGGGAAGCTCTTGAAAGGATGTATTCAACAAATACCAAAGCTAGGAAACTTCAACTCAAGAATGAGTTGAACACAATCAAGAAAAGTTTGAGTCAATCCATAGCTGAATATACTTTGAAGATTAAGGAGCTAAGCGATGCTTTAGCTTCTATTGGCACAACGGTTGAAGACGAAGATCTTGTGTGTTATACTCTCAATGGCTTGAGAGAAGATGAAAGATGGAAGCCTTTTATAACTTCCATTATTTTAAAAGATGTATATCCAGGTTTTGAACAACTAATCCCTCATCTTGTCATAGAAGAGCTTAGCTTCGGTGGTCCCAAAGGAAAGGACAGCCACAACCAAATGTTATATGCAGGTCGAGGTAAAGGAAGAAACTCAAGAGGAGGCTCAAGAGGAAAAGAAAGAGGTCACAACCACTCCAACTACAATAAAAAAAATTCGGAAGACAACAAGGATGCATCAAATGCCAACACACAAGGAAGAGGTCGAGGTAGAAGTAGAGGAAGAGGCCGAAGCTCCTACAATTCTCATAAAGGTACAACATGCTATCATTGTGGTAAAGTAGGACACTATGCTAGTGATTGTTGGCTGAAGAATGGAAGACCAAATGGAGGCAATCAAAGGAACCAAAGCAACTATGCAAGCACCTCAAGTGAAGGAAGCAAGGACACACTACTTGCAATGAGACATGAGTATAGAAGCTCTTGTGAAGATGACAAAAAATGGTACATTGATTCAGGTTGTAGTAACCATATGTCATGCCAAGGAAGTTTGTTCATTAATCTACAGGTTCCAAGTGGAAAAGGATGTGTTGAAACAGGTGATGATACTCAACACATGATTGAACACATTGGAGATATAAGGCTTGGAGATACAAGCAGAGCAAACGTACTATCTAATGTTCTTCATGTTCCTACAATTTCAAAGAGCTTGATTTCAGTAGGACAAACGGTAGAGAAGGGTTATCATGTCATATTCAATGAGAATGGGTGCTTCATAAAGAATCCAAAAGAAGGCTTCAAGGTCATTGCTCGAGGTAGAAGAGAAGGAAGGATGTTCACTTTGGATGTCCAACATCCACATGGAAAGGTCATGTACATTCAATGTGGGAACAAGAAGATTTCAGAGCTGGACTTATGGCACAAAAGAATAGGACACATCAACATTCCAAAGCTGAAGGACATGAGCAAACATGAAGTGGTAAGAGGTCTTCCAAAATTTAATAGCATTGGACTACATGAGTTATGTTAAGCTTGTCAACTAGGAAAGCAAACGAGGCAGCCATTCAAGAGGAGTAATTATGTGGCTCCAAATGTCTTGGACTTGATACATACGGATGTATGGGGACCAACCCAAGAGGCATCAATGGTTGGTAATAGATTTTTTGTCACCTTCATTGATGATCACTCAAGAAAGGTATGGCTGTTTTGTATGAAGCAAAAATCAGAGGTGTTTTCTATATTCAAAAGATTCAAAGTTGAAGTTGAAAAGGAAACAGGAAGGTCTATCAAAACCTTAAGGTCCGATGGTGGAGGAGAATACTTCTCCAAAGAATTTTCAGATTTTCTACAAGAGAATGGAATCAAAAGGCAGTTCACTTGTAGGTACACACCACAACAAAATGGAGTAGCTGAGAGGAAAAATAGGCAAATTGCTGAAATTGCAAGATGCATGCTCAATGAGATGAAGGTACCATTGTACTATTGGGCTGAAGCTACCACAACCGCCATTTACTTGATGAATAGGTGCACAACATCGGGAATACATCACTTGACTCCAGAAGAGGTATATTCCGGTAAGAAACCTGATCTTACACACCTCAAAGTTTTTGGATGTGTTTGCTTTGTTCACATTCCATAAGAAGTTAGAACAAAGATGGAACCAAGATAAGAAAAATGCATTTTCATCGGCTACTCGACGGAGCAAAAAGGATACAAGTGTTACAACCCTAGAACAAAGGAATTAAGAGTCTCGCGAGATGTGGTCTTTGATGAACTAAGACCATGGTATGAAGATAAAAGAAAGGAAAAGATTCTTGAAGAAGATTGTGATGATTATGCAGGAACAAATCGAAGAGAAGTTCAACAATCAAGCACAAAGGCTTCAGGTCCAGAGGCATCTACATCAAATGAAGAATGTTCAACATGGAGGGGGAGCCATTCTTTGTCTCCAAATTCAGCTCATAGTAGAGCCAAAGATGCAAGTGCTACTCCAAACAGTGAGGTAGATGCAAGTGAAGAAGAATATGAAGAGGTAATCACTCCAATGGTAAAGCTAAATAGGTTAAAGAAGCAACTCTCTAAAGGCAATGAAAGAAGATCTTCAAGGACAAGGTATCCAACAGAAGTCCAAGATGAAGTGAAAATGTCACATCAAGTAGATATGAAATAAAAATTTCATTAAAGTACATTAGAGTGCATTAAACATCAAATAACATTAATATACTTAAAGCAAACATTAAAGTACTTCATTACTCAAATATACACGATTGATGTTTTCAAACTAATAAGGGAACCAAAGATTTGATTCTCTTTTGAAAGTAGAGGTGATGAGATACACTATAAGTGTGTCCACATCAAGTAATGTTTGTTGATGCTCATAAGATGGGTAGGAAACCTTTATTTTCTCTGAGAGTACAAACCCATGGAGTATCAACACGAAAAGTGCACACAAAGGATTAAACCTTCAAGATTGGTAGGAAAGAGCACACAAAGGATTTGACAAAACTGTTACTTCTACGTGGTTGGCTCCGATTATTTGAATTAGTCTAAACTTCAAATTGATTGCATTTTGACCTTTTCAAGATTTGAAATCTCAAAATTTGATGAGAAAGATGATATTTAGAATTTTATATATCAAATGTAGATGTCATGCAAGGATTTCATATATCAATGTCCAGAATGATTTGTTCAAATTGTCATCAAAGGACTTGTTAAAGTATGCTTTAGCAAATGTGTAAGTGTCCTTTCCACAATACACTAAAGGGCATTTGGTAAAACTTGAGTGAACAACAAACAAAACAAAGAAAATGCAAAAAAAGTGATGTCACTAGGCGGCACGTAGGTGACATCAGATTTGTGAATGGGATGGGAATTCATGATGGAAGATAAGTGAACATTTGGATTCACTTATCTTCCATCATGAATCCAAATGTGTGAGCTATAATAATCTGGATGGTTTATTAACATTACCAAACAAAAGGATTCATGCAATTATTATGTTTTTGGTGTCACGGATTCACTAGAAGGAAAGCTGGGTGGCAACTGTGCTTTACTCTCATCTTTTTGTTATAAAGAAGGATGGAAAAATGCAACTATTCTAGAAATAAATGGGAATTTTCCACATGAATCTCATTTCATGGGTTGTGAAATGAGACTTGATCTACCAGATCTTGAAAAAAGGAGTTCAGCAAGCAGAAAAGATGGAGGAGGACTCTTTCCACTCACATTAAAATGATGAAGTGATGGATCCTGGTTAGATCAGTTGACTGATCTAGTTAGAAACTGGATTCATTTGGTTAGATCCAGTTAGTCTCTTGTTCAAGTAACCCAACTGTCTATAAATAGCAGAGAAGGAGATCATTCTCATTTACAAAATCCGTGAGCGAAAGAGAGCAATCGAGCACAGATAGCAAAGGCGTAGAGAGCTCAACAAACCAGCAAGGAAACTCTAATGGAGAAGAATAATGTTGGCAAGAGTACCCAGAGGTAGAGAAAATCATACTATAGAAAAAGATCCCTAAAAGATTCCTTTTATGTTTTAGGAAATAGTATGTCTTCTAGAAATTATATTTTTCTGTGCTCATGAAGTCTCGATCCGTTGAGGGTCTAAGTCGATGCCAGACATTGACTTTTAGGTGCAAGCAGATGCCAAGCATCGACTTTAGGGTGCAAGTCGATGCTAGGCATCAACTTTAAGGTGCAAGTCGATCCCAGGCATCGACTTGCACCTTACAGTCGATGCTTGGCATCGACTTTGCACCCTAAGGTCGATGCTTGAAATCGATTTGGACCTAAAAGTCGAAGTCTGGCATTGATTTGGACCTAAAGGTCGATGCCTAGCATCGACTTACACCCTCAAATCGATGCCTAGAATCGACTTTTACCCCAAAGTCAATGCTAGGCATTGACTTTAGGGTACAAGCCGATGCGAGGCATCCACTTAAGCCTGCAAGTCGATGCCTGGCATCGACTTTACGGTGCAAAGTCGATGCCAAGCATCGATGCGCACACTAAAGTCGATGCCAGGCATCGAATTAAGACTTCAAGCTGATGCGAGGCATCGACTTGCACCCTAAAGTGGATGCCAGGCATCGACTGTAGGGTGCAATTCAATGCCTGGCATCGACTTTGCACCCTAAAGTCGATGCTTGGCATCAATCCTTCCGCTTGAAAAACACATTAATGTAAGAGCTAATTCTTCTGAGGCCATTTCAGGGATGGTGAGTTAAAAGGTGAGAGGTCTATCAAGAAGTTCAAAGTCACACTGAGATCCTTCTCAGTTGGCATGTCATCTGTTGGACAGAGTAGCATAAAAATAGCTGAGGATGATGCAACTAGGAAGGAGAGGTCGAAGGAGATAGAGGTCTTAAGGAAAGATCGTTCACTCCGGGACATGACAAACCTGGAGTGGTGCCTTCAATATGTTGAAGAGAAGAATGCAGTCCTTCTTGTGTTTGCAGGGACGTATGGGAGAGGCAAGATCATGACAACACAGGCCTTTCACTATGGCCTTGTGTTTAAACTAGACTATGAAGATGAGGATTCCGACAACCTCCTTTTCCTGATAGAGACATTGAAGGGGCTACGAAATGTAATATGCAAGATGGATTTCTTGTGCCCTGAGTGCTATGTGCGAGAGAGGCCTACAGAGATCTGCAGGGACTCAATGAACCTGATTAGAGAATTGATGCCATGGATCCAGGGAAACATTATGCCAACACAACAGAAGATGACAACCCCTGTAAAGGCAAAGGGTAAGCAATGTGTGCAGAAGAAGCTATTGAAGAAAAAGAAGAGAGTGGTTGATGAGGAGTCTTCTGAGTCAAGCTCTAGCTCTAAGGATACTATTGTTGCACCTAATGGTGAGCTTGCTTTGGAATTCTTGGTACTGAGGAGAACAAGATGAGGGAGGACATAGCTCGGAGAATGCTTATGAAGAAGGGGCAATTGTTCCACCTACCAATCAATATCATCCATAGGCCACCAATCGATCTTGTCATTGGGAGGAGGCCCCTTGAGATAAGGGAGCGACATAATTTTCACGTGTAGAATCTTAAGAAGAAGATGAAGATAAAACCTCACGCTACTGTTGTGCCATTCCTCGTCATGGTGTATCCGAATGAGTGGAGCTCTGTGGAGGATTTCAATGAGGGCCTGTTTGAAGATTATACATATTATGTTATTGGTGGTTCACACTCTATAGAGGCCCCCAGACAGCTAGTGAAGGAGCACCCCACCACATTCTTCTTTAGGTATGCAGAGTGTGAAATCTATGCTGGCTTACAACTGAGGAAGCCAAGCTTCTTACTTGGGATCACAACAATGATAATGACTACAGGCAGAAGATGTCCTCCATAGAGAGAATTCGGTTCTTCCACCATGAATACGAAGATTGTCTCATGAAGGAGGCTGGCAGAATACATCCCAATCTGTGAAAGCAATGCCTTATATGAGGTTGGCATTTCATTGGATGAAAATAGAAAGTTTGATGCTTTGAGAAAATATGATCCATGGTTTCAACTTGCATTCTATACATGTGAGATCTTGGATTTGCAGGATAAGATTTTCAAAATGTGGGAGAACAAGGAGGTCAAGGGCCAAAAGCAATAGAAGTCGAGGCCAGACCCTTAGGTTGATTTGAAGGAAAAGGGAAGGAAAGTTGACCTTTCGATTGAAGAGGCTGCTGAGGACATGAAGCTCACACCATGGAGAGCCCTTCAAGGAATCAAAGATGATACTTTGATTATATCAACTTTGTCAAGGGTAATCTCCAAGGAGTTAAGCCTGGAGGAGATGGTGACTGAGCTTAATAAGTATGTATGTTATTCTCATATCCTTTTTCCCTCCTCCCATGTTTCTGGTCTAACCTACTCTCCCTTTCATTTTTGTGACTGTAGTCATAAAGTATACATGAAGATTCAGGAGGTGATGATGAAGAGGCTGGGTTGCTTTTCTTGGATAGAGGTCCAAGTAGAGTATCCAACCACCTCATTATACAAAGCTTTATCCGAGTATTTTATCATGTTTCATGATTGGGTAAGTTCTATTTTGAGAGAGGATGCCTGGTTTGCTATTTGGCTCGATGCCTAGAATTGACCTACCACTAATTCGATGCCAAGCATTGACTTTTAGTAACTAGTCGATGCCTGAAATTGACTTTATACTAAAAGACGATGCTCCGCATTGACTTATTGCTGAAAGTTGATGCGTGGCATCGATTTACTACCGAAAGTCGATGCTTGACATAGACATATTGGCATAAGTCGATGCCACACATTGACTTATGGGAGAGATTGATGCCAGGCATCAACTTTCAGCAGAAAGTCAATGCCGAGCATCGACCCAGACAAGAAATCGATGCCAGGCATCAATTCCTCATGTTTCCACTTGTTTATCAAAGAGCTCATCGAATTGTCTTTCCACTTGCTTCTACAAAAACCAAGGAAAAGTAAGTATGCAAAGGCATTAGATGATTATCCCCCTACATTCTTGGCTCACATTCAAAGAGCAAGGCATGAGGAATCCATACTGAAAGCCAAGGAGATAGATTTTGATGATGAACCTGATCTGAAGTGTTTCTCCAATCCCCTAGATCCACTTAAGCCTGTATATTACAATGTAATCTGTAGTGATGTAAATAATATTATTACTGTTGAGCATAGAAAGCATTTCTCCCTTCTTATAGCAGACATACCCTATGGATTTAGAATGTTGGGATCCGTGAATGACGATGAGCCTTTCAAGCACCCTGAGATTCGGAATATGGTCACTGATTTTGCGGATTTGACTATGTCTCCTCTTTGGAGGATAGTAATTTTCCATAGCAAAGACCAATCTTTCTCTGTTTCAACTGCTTTGAAGTCAAGATATCATGCTGTGGAGTGCCTCACATGGTAAGTGATCTTCTTTCTATCTCCCTAGCTTAAATGACGCTCTCTCTCACTTATAGTTCTCGTTGGCAAGGTTAAGACAAACGTGAACCATACTCCTTTGCATAGATTTGTGAGATCCGCTGAATACATTATAGTTGGCTATTATGATGAAGTAAGCAAAAGAAGAGTCAGGGAGCATTGCAATGAGAATGGGATCTCCAACTTCATCATGTAGCTGGGATAGGACATTGGTTAACCCCTATTAGAAGGGATAAAAGCTTATAATGAGATTGATTCAACTATACTCCAATGATGATGACTGGGTCCTAGACCTTTTTCGGGAACAGGTAATTTCAATTGTAACATTTCTCATTAGCCATGATATTGATCGGCCTCTAAGTGGTTTTCTTCTATCTCAGGAACGAATCTCACTTGCTCCTTAAAGATGTTTAGGCACTGCATAGCTATTGAGAAGGATGATGCTCAAGTGAGCTTCATTAGAATGAGAATCAATGGGTTGACTGAATGCCCAGATGAAGACCAAGAGGTTGGAAGGAAGCACATTGCAGACACGGAGAGATTCCAACCAGTTTCAAGGGAGCCTCTTCCCCCACTTGCAAATGAACCGGGAGACATGGATGACCTTGAAGAGCCAATCTTGGAGCAAGAGAGGCACGAGATGTGTTCTAGGGTTCCAGAGAATTCTATTATGCATGAGCCTGAGGAAACCTATGATCAGCTTCTATTGTAGAACCTTATTATTCTTGTAAAACATACATGAAATGTAAACATCATTTTAATAGAAATATAATGCCAAGTTCTACTTCCATTTTGTGCAAAGCTATACTTATCTAGAGCATTTCTGTGATGAATGTGTGGATGTTGCTTAATATAGTTTTGTTGATTATGATCTTCTCTTGGGAATGCTTTTGTGATATTCATTTGATATGCTATGAATATGGCCCAAAATTCAACGAGGATCTTAACTGTACAAAGGGATGATCTTAAATGCCTTGTTTAAGGGTTGATCTTTTGCAACACATGTACTGTGAATTTCGAGTAGCTTTTAATCACCTCTAATCTATGCTTGCTGAATTTCTAGATGTAATGAAGGAGTTTCGCCAATTATTACTTGTACCTTTAACTCTGATCTCTTATGTCGAAGGTCCTGATGTGGGGTTCTTGATCATGTTGAACAGTTCGTTTTCATGGCACGAAGCATTTTGACATATCTGTCACTGACTACTTGGGTTATAGGTTCAAGCTTCTACACAATATTTACAAGCAAGAACAAGTGATTCTTACTAGATATTGTGAACTGAACACTGTAGTTCTTGATATCATGGTCTTTAGCTAAAAAAGAATGGAGAACATGTCTTTGTTCTCCTTTGTTATGACTCAGTGTTTTTTGCAAATTGCTGCAGAATTGGAAAGTGTGGATGGAATGTGTTAAATCCCTCTCTCTCTCTCTCTCTCTCTCTCCCCTATCTTGACCATATCCGATGGAGATCATAGTGATAGAGATTTCCTACAGGGTTCTTGGGTTGGACAGGGGTCTGTATGAACAGAGGCCCTATGATAATTTTCCCACACTACGTCTGAATTTAATCACTATTATAACTTATGGTCTTCTTATCTTATTCATGTTTGTAGTTTATGTCCACTGCACTTGTTCATCAATCTTTGTTCCAACCTATGAGCATAGTTTACCCCGGATGTACTACTACTGCACTTATTATCCGCAATCCGTTAGTATCAATTCACTCACAGTAAACGATATGAAACAGACATCGAATATCGTGTATTCATTTAGATTACAATATTTCATGTAACACGATATTCGATGTATGTTCCATATGAAGGTGAACTCATAGAAGATGTGACATAAAAGCAGGGATGTATTCTTTTATTAATATAAAAGCAGGGACGTATTTGTGTTGTTCGCCTATGAGTTCACCTTCTATGAGTTCACCTTCATGTGAGCTCAATTTATGATTAACCTCCATTGGAGTACCTGCAATCTTGCAATCTTGCATCTTGAATTTTGCCAACATGTCTTTAATGTACTTTGTTTGAGTTAGAAACAAACCATGATCTTTGTAGACAACTTCCAATCCCAGGAAGTAGGTAATGAACCCAAATCACTTATCTTGAATTCTTCTCTCATCTGTTCTTTGATTCTCTTCATGCCATCTATATCATTTCCTATAAGTATAATATCATCTACATACACACACAAATAGATGACTTCAAAATTTACTCCTTTTTATGAATAGTGTCATATAAAGCTTTATTAAGTTTACACACATAATCAAGATGTATGTGATTCTCAAAACCAGGTGGATGTGCCATGTATACCTCCTCTGTTATCCATCCATTGAGAAATGCATTTTTTACATCCAATTGAAGTATCTTCTAATTCTTGGAAGAGGCAACACTAAGCAAAACCCTAATTCTAGGCATCTTAATTTTCACAAGGGAGAAGGTCTCCTCATAAACAATTCTCTGAGTTTGTGTAAAGCCTTTTTCCACAAGCCTTGAGTTATACCTATTAGTGGAGCCATCTGAGTTCTTCTTCAATTTGTAGATCCATCTTGATCCTATCACTTTCATTGATGGAGGCTTGGGAACCAATTCCCAAGTGTTATTCTCCTCAAGAGCCTCAATTTCTTCTTCCATTGCATGCCTCCATTCTAATTTCTTCTTTGCTGCCTCAAATGTTGAAGGTTCCTCTTGATTTATGTCCTATGCTAGATAGATTGAATGTCTAGTGACTAGAGAAGTATCAAACCCATACCTTTCTAGTTTTCTTTTCTCCCTCATGGACCTTCTTAGGCAATGATGTGATGATTCTTCCTCTTGTCCAAGTTCCTGCACTTTTGCTTTAGACTTCCACATTTTGAGTTTTTCATACTGAGTGCTTCATCATCTTCTAAGGTATCCTGCTCTTCAATTTTACAAGAGATCCTTAACAAGTTTTGGAAAATATTCTTCAAGATCATAAGGTAGGTTGACCTTTCTACATGAATCTTCATAGCAACAACTATTCTCATCAAATACTACATTTCTATTCACCAAGAATCCTTTGGTTGCTGGGTTGTATAATTTGTAGCCCTTTTGATTGTTGTCATATCCAATGAGTACACACCTTTCTGTTTTGGGATCCATCTTGCCTCTAACCTATGAAGGAACATGAGCATAAGCAATACATCCAAAAATATTACAATGATCCAAACTTGGTCTTCTTCCATTCCAACCCTCATATGGTGGCATGCCATCAAGTGATTTTGAAGGTAATGCGTTAATCAAATAACAGGGGGATATAGCCTCACCCCATAAGTAATTAGGTAAGTGCTTCTCATTTAGCATAGATCTTGCAGCTTCAACAATTTTCCTATTCCTTCTTTCTACCATTCCATTTTGCTCAAGAGTGTACCTTGTAGTGATCTCTCTTTTGATTCCTCTGTCTTGAAGAAAGGAATCAAATTCATGGAAGAAGTACTCTCCCCCTCCATTTGACCTTAGCATTTTTAATGTCTTATCTGTTTGATTCTCCACAAGAGCCAAATATCTTTTGAAGCATGAAAAGATTTCATCTTTGTGTTTCATAAAATATAGTATAGTCCATCTACTACAATTTTCAATGAAGGAGACATAGTACCTTGATCCAGATATTGAAGCATCCTTGCTAGGTCCCCATACATCTGTATGAAACAAATCCAAGAGATCTCCATGCATATACCCTTTCTTCATGAATGGTAACCTGTGAGACTTTTTAAATTGACATGCACTGCATTTATAAATCATATGTTGCTTTGACAAATTAGGGAGTCCAAGTACACTTTGGTCCCTACAAATTTGCTTTAATGATCTTTCACCAATTTGTGCTAACCTTTTGTGCCATACTTCCAATTATGTGAGTGTCTGACTAACATAGTTAAAGAGAGCAATCTTTCTAGTGTTCTGCAATTCAAATGTGAACAATCTACCTATCTTTTCACCTTCTGCAATTCTCCTAAATCCTTGACTTGCATCTTCAACAAATGCTCCTCCTTTTGTGAACTTGACTTGCAACCCTTTCTCTACTATCTGCCCAACACTTATCAAATTCTTTGTAATGGTAGGGGCATACAATACCTTACGAAGTAGGTTGATGTTTTCATCACGTGCTTTGAAATTTCCTATTTTCTCCACAAGGTGTCTTGTATCATCTCCTATTTCTACCTCATGCTTGTTCCTTGGATCTTCTAAATGTGATAGGAGTGCCACATTACGTGCCACATGATTGGAGCAACATGAATCTATGTAGAAAACATGCTCATTAGATTTACATTGTGGCATGGCCATATTCATGATTATCAATGAGTCCTCTTGATTTGAGTCTATTATGTAGTTATTGAAGTCTCTTCTTCCCCTATTGCCTCCTTGATAGTTTGAATGGTTGTAATTGTTATGCCTCTACCTGCATAGTTAGCTTGATATGTACCTGCTTCATCATCCACTTTCTTTCCTCTTCCTTTGCTTCCTTTGGAATTGCCTTTATCAGTATACAAGGCAGAAGATTGATTACCATTGGATCTTTCTCCATTCTTGATAAGCTTGGCCTCTTGAGTAAGAAGTTGTCCTATGAGTGTATTGAAATTTGGTACATGCATATCCATGTATAGATCTATAGTTGTGGTGAATGCTTCCCACTTGTCATATGCCTTTAAGCCATTGATGACCTCTCTTACAATTTTTTCTTAATCTATTAGCTCTCTAATGCTTCCCAACTGATCTGCTATGTCCCTGAGCTTTGTGAAAAAATCAATCACATTTTGTTTGGGAGCTTTCTTGAGAGTTATGAAGTCTAGCCATAGTTGATGCTTCCTCGCCTTTGTACTTGAAGAGAAGAAGGCGTCAAGTGCATTCCACACTTCCTCAGATGTTTTACAACTTCTAATGTGAGGCAACAAAAAATCTGAGATAGAGTTGAGGAGATAAGACCTTGGAAGTGCATCCTTGGAGCACCATGTGCTCAATCTTTCTTGCTGTTCTTGTGTTGGTTGACCTTTGTTCCTGAAACTTGGCATAACTTCATCTCCAACTATATAACCATATAAATTCCTTCCTTGAAGATAAGCTTCCATTGTTAATGACAAGGCTAAGTAGTTACCTCTATCCAGTTTGTCATTGATGAAGGAAATCCATCTTCCATGTTGTCCAACCTTCCTCTGATACCACTGTGAATAGATGGATTTGTACTTGGTGAAGATGAGGTGGTGCTACAAAAACGTTGCACTACACCAGCCAAATGAAGTCCAGAGATATGTGGTGGGCCCCTTTATCTTGCCAAAGGATGTATTAGACACCCTATGTACCTTGGAAGATCACTCTCAAAAGGATGAATCAAAATAGATAAGTTGGAGTAGATTCAAGAACAAAAAACTTGCTATTTATGTTCATACACCTGCTTAGTGTTTTGAATAATTCTCTAGCCACAGAAGTAACTTCTTCATTTACACACACATCTAATGTTGTTAGGATGTCCATCCATACGTTTGGTTCAAATGCTTTATCAGAATATATTTGTGGCATGTAGGTTGGGTCTTCTATAGGTCTATGTTTCTCGTGTCTTGTTTGCCAATATTGTAGTCTTTCCTCTTTTTGTTTAGATGCTTTGCAAATCCATAGTTGGGTATCTTCATTCATCACTAGATCTGACACTATGGATTGACACATCATCCTCCTCTTTATGTACAAGATTCCATTGAAGAGGTGGCACATCTCTATATGAAAAGTTTGGAGATTTATTTTAGTGGTTGTGCCTTGGTCTTGGAGATATAAAGCATCTCATCCCTAGTCTTGAACTACGTTAAGCTATCACATGAATGGTCTACCTAGGATCATCCTATAATTGCTCACCTTGCCAAATTGGAAAACAGCTAAAATGTGTTCGAATTCTACTCCTCAAGTTGTCAGAATTATATTTTCAAGTATTCATAAAGGTCATTCTACATGACCATCTGCTAGTTGTAGCTTCACTCTAGTTGGTCGTAGAGTTGGTCTTCCCTGTTTCTCCCAAATTTCCTTGCTTTCTATCCCTAGTCTATCTCCTATATCTAGAATGGCTTTGGTCATATATCCTATCAATGTGATTGGAATGTAGATATTTTCTTCACCTCCCTCACTAAAAGATCCAACTTTATGAATTGGTATTTTGATAGTTGTTGTTTTTTCTAGCCTTTCTTCCTTGACTCATATTTTTTGTTCATTCAATTTCAACTCATTAGCTAGTCTCTTCGAGAGGTGGGGCTTTACTTGCAAAAGTCCTTCTAGAGGTAAGGAACATTGCACTTTGCCTTCTTTAATTCTTGTAAGGTATTTGACACTTCCTCTAGCATTCTCTTCTTATCATATCTTATCGTTGGGGCATGAAAGAAATCTGGCTTTTGCTCATATTCTCCCGTATAATTAGATAGTGTAGCTAGAAGAATTGGTTCCACCCTATCTTGATCCAGATTGGATAATTCTTTAGAGTATTCTTCGTCTAGTTCTTCAACAGGAGGAACATCCTCCTCAGTTTTCTTCCATCTCTCTTCTTGCACTTTGGCCCACAAATCATGTGGCCAATTTGCTTCCAGTTTTGGCATCATTGAGTTTCTATGTTCTCTAAACCTAAGTCTTCTTCAATTTCCTTGGTTTCTTCTAGTTTTCATCTGTTGTAAATTATGCTTTTCTAAACATCCTTGGAATGTTTCTTTTGGGATTCTCATTTTTGGGAGGCTTGGTGTTGTTTTTTCTAATATGGTTTGAGCAATTTAAATCAAATTTTTACATATTTTGAATATTTCCTTCTCTAGGTCTCGTTTTGGGAGACTTCGATCATATTGCTCTAGTAAGGCCCTATCTCTATTCTAGATTTATTTGCTTTTAACCACATTTTTAAACCTTCAAGCATGGGACCCATTAGAATTGATCTTGCATGTTCCTTTGTTTTCTTCCTTTGCCACATTCATGTCTTGATTTGTTGGGATAGTTGGCTTAGGTTTGGGATCTCTTATTGTTTTTCCCTTACTTTTAGCCAATTTTTTCATCCACTTGTTTTTAATATCTTCTCTTCTAGCTTTCCATCTTTGATATTTTCTTTTCTTTTCAAGGTATGAGATGATTTTTTAGAGTCTTCTACTACTTGGGGTAAAGATTCTATCTCGATTTCCTTTTTTGGACTATTAGATCTTAGATTTTCCATTATCTATTTTGCTTTGGCTCTAATGATGGATTTCAATGGCACAATGTATTATTTATCACTCCGTGAGGATTCTATTACCTCTATTACATTGATATGAGGTGTGGGTGATACTTTGGATGGGTTTTTGGGATAGTCTCTTAACACGTGTTCCTTCCCACAATCACTACAACACCCTTCCCAAACTCCAGGGGGTGGTGGGGGTAAGGCATTGTACATTCCCTAATAAATTGGTCTCCTCCACATCTATAACATGGTCCTCTAGGGGCAAGTGTTCTTGATGTAGGTCTTCTGGGATCTTGAGCTCTAGGAGCAATATCCATCAGGTTGGTGTATTCAGGTCTATAAGTGTTTCCATAACTATCATGATCATAGTACTGCTATTCAAAGGAAGATTCATATTCTAGGAGATTTTGGTCATAAGAATAATGATTGATACTTGCTCCTCAATGATACATATCATCATACTTTGAAAGTATTGGGGACACTTGTACTTCATGTATCAGTGATACATGATACTAGCCAGTACACAACACATGATACTTGAGTTGTAAATGATTTATGATACAAAACTCCTCATGATACATGATACATGTCCAAAGATTGGCGACACACGATACTTGACATATCCGTGATACATAATACTTGGAGTGATGTTACTCAACTAGGTGACACACGATACTTATGTATCATGATACATGCAAGGAGCGAGGTATTGGCAATACACAATAGCTACCAAGTGTCATGACACATGGGAATTCGGTATCAAAATACCAAACTCAAGACGTCATGATACTTGGAATTTTTGTAGTCCAAAGTTAGAAATTTTTATGTATGTGTATTCCTTATGCTCTCCTTGTTATCCCTGTGTGCTTGTAGCTAGAAAAGTCTTCCAAAATATTCCTAAACAAGCCTCATGATACTCGAAGTGTGTCATATTACCCCATGTGAGTGATCAAACAAGTTTTTTATTTGATGATGATGAAGGGCTAAGCTCTAGGAATGTTTCCTCAAGGTTTCATTGCTAGATACTTGCTACACTCTAAGTTCTAGGTGATACACGATCTATGATATTGGTCATTCTGAGCTCTCCACAAGTGGAACGTTGTGGACTTTTGCTTGTACTCTGGTTCTCGCGAGAGATTCAAGAAAAATAGAATTTTTTTGTGAAATTTTTGGCAATTAATTGTCTAGAATATTTCCACATTTTTCCTCTCCTACTTCCTAACCCTAATTTCTTCACTCTTGAACTAATCCTAAAAACTTTTCACACACACATGAGTGTATGAAGTAACACATGCAAGACAAATATGACTTGCCAAGATACAGAAATCACTTCTTCATCCTCATTACCTTCACACCTATGCTTTAACCATCATGTAGCCACCTTGATTGAGATACATCCCCAACAATAGTGCCACAAACATGTGGACCTAAGCTCACAATGTCTTAGGGACTTGCAATGAAGAAGACTAAATCTCTATCATCAAGCAAGTGCATATAGGGGTGGATTTGATACACTCATTAAATTATCAATCCGTGAATTAAACCCCATCAAGTGTATGAAGACATGTGCTCATGTAATGGTTAATGTAGGGATGGGACAAATAATGCATGCAAATTAAGATAATTCTAACTCACACGACACCTCTTAAACATTGGCATGCATTGCGATAATTAATGCAGTAGGAGACACTAATCAAGTGATTTCTCTCAGCTTCAATACTTGAATATAGTCAATCGTGGGTTCATTTCAAAGCTCTCAAGAAGACACATCCAGTGGTCATACTTTGAACTCAATTGGATCTTTGTGCTTCATGTTATAATAAAATAATGGAGTGGCGAGAAACACCAACTCTCACTTCTATGCTTCCTATGATTCATACACATACCAAAGCAACAAAAAGAGATTGGGGTGGTGTAGACAACACCTCTAGGCACACATTCCACACTTCAACCAAACATACAAGCTCAAGAAGAAGAAGATACACAGACAAGAAGAAGCAAATTCGAAATTCTACAAAGTTAGTTCTTCATGATGGCAAAAATTCTTTACAAAAAAATCAGAAGTGACTTATATACATGTGCCCTAAATTTGGTCCTTTCACATAAAAGATCGACACTTTCTCTATAAATCACTAAGTTCCTACTATTGTACAAGGGTAATGTTACATTCTTCAAGGATCATGCATCTAGAGCACTCCTTTAGAGCATCTACAAAGCTTTTCCATGTTTTGCAAAGGATTTTGTGAGAAAGAAAATGGGCCATTTTATTAAAAATTTTGGGGGCTGCTCTTCACCCCTTCTTTTTTTCTACTTTTTGCTTCCATTTGTCTTCAGTTTGTTAAGTCCTTTGCAACACAGATTAAAGAAGATTCCTAACAACAAGAGAGTGAAGAAATAGTGTTACCAATTAGGGTTATGACAAAACATCCAATATGGAGATTCATACAGCGGGAGGTAGTTCAAAGGTAACTCCTAAGTCCACAAAGGATCAAAAAAATTTTAATCTTCAAATAAGGCAACCATTCAATGAAACATTACACATCCTTCAAGGAAAACAATTAGAGACAAGAGAACCACCAGTGATTTCCATGACACGGTTGAACATGGACATAGCACAACTAAAGCCATTGGCAAAACATATGATACAAAGTGCTATGGATACATGGCAAGAGATAATGGAAGCTGATAAGGAGTATGAACAAGTACATATCTAGAAAAAAAGATTCAAAGTATTGAATGAAAAACTTTCCGACCAAATCGTGAAGTCACATAATCAACTAGAAAAAGCAAATGGAAAACTAGCAAATGCAATGTTAAAAATAGATTCATTGATATCTGAAAATGCAACAGGGCAATCCAAAGTGAAAGAGGTTTCTCAAGAATCTGAGAAGAAAAATAAAGAGATGCCGAGCTGCAAAAAAAATACTCACTCATGGAAGTAGAAAAGGTATGCATAACTAATTGACCAAAACTTATTGAGTCTCATATCCAAATCTATATGGAGGAAGATGATTATCTAAGGAACAAGAACAAAGAATTGATGATATCGTTACTGCTCAATGAAATTTTAGAAATTCAAGCACAAAATGATGAAGAAATCTAAGGTTTAAAGAAGTAGCTCGAAGATTATGCAGCTCAATTGAAAGTAGAAAAAGTGAATCGAGAAAAGTTGTAAGGGAAGTATATATGGGACATAAGTTCATTGAAAAATGATTGGGATGACTCGATAAATATGTATGCAGATCATTGTAGCCAAGATGTAGAATAGTTAAAGAAAATTTATGAAAGAAAAATGAAGGTGGAGACTGAATTGAAAGGGATAAGGATCCAAGTAGAGGAAGAAGATCAAATCATCGCTCAAAGTCAAGGTAAAATTTTAAAGCTGCAAAATGAGAAAAAGACACAAATGATGAACATGGAAACACTAGTAATGCCCAAACCTAATGGGGCTGCTGAGGAGACCGAGAATTAGATCAGAAAGAGTGGGCGCTTTTGGTGTCACACATGACATAGGAATTTTAAGAAGCAGTGATAGGAATAATGAAGGAAGCAAATATTCAAAGTAAAGACCTCGATAAAATAATGAAGCCATTCAACATATCATACGCCATAATGAAGGAACACACTTGTAGGTACATAAAGAAGATCACATAGAAGGATCTGGATTGTGACTTAAACTTTACAGCTACAACATTCAATTACACATAAGAGCAATTCAATGATGCCAATCCTGTGTAGCATAAGCATTTCTTGGAGAAGAATCCAACTTTGAGAGTACACTGGCAAGAGCCACCCTATCTCTTACACGTTAATGCATCTTTTTGTCGAGTTCCTAGATAATGACCATGGCCAAAGTTTTAGGAAGAGTAGTAGAAAGGTACTATCGATAAACAATGGCTCGATTTTCGTTTCTTTTCGAGCCCACCACATAAATACCTACCTATAGAAGAATATATGATTTGCACAATAGAATTTTGGTTCGCAAGCCATGCTCATGTCCCAGATTTAGCAATAAAGCTCACAATAAAGATACTCAACATGGTACTTATAGTTTTGAAGGTCTTTAAGTGTGCATAGTACACATTTTTTGAACTTCATCTATATAAACAAAGGAATTTCTCTTCTCATTTTTTACTTTTTATTTGCACCTAGTCATGCTACAATTATTGCATATTACTAGTGACTTATGTTCTTACCAAGTCCTTACTTACAAAGTTTTGAAGAGATGTTCTTCACATGATTTTTTGAGATGGAATGTGAAATCTTTCTGAAGATGTCATCAAACTTGAATGCAAGATTAGTAGCATATGCGCTACATTTTTAGGTTGATCATCCATAAGCCTGGAATGATGGAATCAAATTAGAACAATGGAAAAATTTCAATATTTTTGAAGCAAACTTGCTCAATAACCAATAACAATGAGTCTATCATACCTACACATGTCACCATCAAAAGTTTGTCAAGGATGATAGAGTTCAGGAGGAGGGATGTGTGGAAGGGGAAGGGAGAATCCATCAAAAAGAATAAGCAAAAGATCAAAGTAAAGGGTAAAAAGTCATTGAACTAAAGGAATAATCTTAACCTCTTCGCAAAGCCCCAAAGGGGCACATATAAAGCTAAAGAGAGGCACAAGCGAAGAAAAGGCACATGCCAAACAAATGAAGCAGACCCAAGTGAATGCAAATCAAAAGTATAAATGGGGAAAACTGAAGCATTAGCGAGGGGGCCCGGAAGTTAGAAAGAGGGATCAGTGAAAAAACCCCTTTCATGGAGGCCACTCATCCACTAGTTGTATGTGAGGCCAACGACAATAAAATCATAAGTAAAAAGGAAAGCTTTTTGAAGATCAAACAATGGTGATGAAGGCATCTCCAACCATTTTTTGTGCATCAGAAAAACATGAATGAAGCCTACTAAGGGACGACAAAGACGAAGAGGGGGAGAGTGGTGTAGAGAACTAGAGACAAGAGAAAGAAAGAGGTAGAGAGAATACGAGAAGAAGAGCATGCCCACAATTTTCTCAAAGAAATAGCCATCTTTCTTTTCATATATCCCCTTAGGAAACACTTGAAAACCTTGTAATGCACTAGAGGAGTCTTCTAGATGCATATTCCCTCAAGCATCTGACAATATCTATGTACAACATTAGGATTTAAGGGAATTCTAGGAAAAGTTCTAGTCTCTTGTGTGAAAGTATCAAACTTAGGGAACTTGTGCATAATTCACTTTGTGACACATTGTCAAAGAAATCCTCTCTCCCTATGTTGATTTAGAGTGTACAAGGCAAGAGTTTCATGGGACACTAACACAAAGATGGATTCAAAATTTCATCACTTTCTTGCCACGACAATTCATGGCGGTCACTCGCAACAAGAAATTGTTCAATTGTAAAGCAAGTTGTAGGACTGGAGGATCTTACTGAGTTCTCAAATTATGCTGGAAGCTCCTCATTGTCAAGCATTGTTTTCCTCTTATTTTTCTAAAATCATGGTATCTGGGAAGCATTTCTACCAACCATTCAAATTCGATATCGTTCAATTTATGATATTGACGACTCTTGGTGCTCTGGTTGCATTGATTTTGCAATTTTGGGATCTTTATGGTGAAGGCGAATTCAAGGGGAACATGAAATACCTCTATGCTGCTGTTGTCATCAACTTCAACCAACAACATCAACTTCAACCAATCTTGGGCACTTTATTGCTTGATACAATTTTACAATGTCACAAAGGAAGAACTTGCACCGATTCGCCCATTGGAAAAGTTTCTATGTTTTAAGTCAATGGTCATGGTAACATTAAACTTGGCACAATCGTTTGTTTATCATAGTAGTAGTGAAACCAACTCACATAAAGTTAAACTTTAGAATACTGCTGCCTGGTTATAGTGGTCATAGCAAAGTATATAATCAACTTGTAAACACTTAAAGTTGTCAAAACTAATGTCAACTAATAAAAATAGGAAATGAAGCATCTTTTAGCTTGAGGAGTTACGTGATATAGATGCCACGCTGATAAATTTGGCAAAAAAAGAGTTTTGTTTCGCGATGGTTGAAGCTCTAAACATAGAGTTTTAACACTATAAAAACCATATCGCTGTTCTATATAGGGGCGTTCGATTCTCATATAACCGATTCAAAAGATTGGATGATGAAAAAAAACTGGACAATAATCTATTGAACCTTTCTTCGGCACTGAAGGACGAAGGACTGCGGACATTGGAGGCATATATGGAGATTTGGAGAAACATCTCACACACTTCATACAAGTTACCGTTTGTTGATGAATTGTGAAATTGACTACTCGAGAGCTCACTGTACACTGACCGGCTTACAAAAACATTGCAAGTTGGACCGTTTTTTGTCTCATGATCATAATGCTCTAAGAAAAATCCCTTTAAAAATTTATAAAAAATTATGAAAATTATTACAAAGAAAAAGGCTATATTTTATCTGAAGAACATATTGAACATGTGATTGAAACTTCATCTACATTTTCATTATTTGAAGAACTTTAGTGTACCTTGCATGAAAAGGATACTTTTATATTTGTGCTCTTGGATTCAATTGAATAATATGAATTGATTGCAAAATTTGTTATGAATCACATCTATGAAAAAGCTAAAGTTGATACAAAATATAAAATAGTTGATAAGAAAATTAAACATATTGCTCAACCCTTACCTAAGGGAAGTGAAGAGAAATTCAAATAGGTCTCAAAGATCCTAGTTTACATGAGTGTACAAATATAGGTCATACATTTACTGATGAAACTTTAAAACTTATTAAAATGGGAAATGATGATCAATTTTTGTTACCTGCTAAATGTGCTTTCCAAAGAGTTATTAAAATCATGGTAAATCTTTTTCATTACATCCTCAAGAAATAGGTTGTCCCAATCCACAACTAATACCTCCAATGATTATCTTTATTGTACCACATATCCCATGGAATCTTCCTCCTATACCGATTCCAAAAACGCATTTACTTGAGTTGATTAGACTACTTAAGGAGAAGATTGACATGAGGATTCTTGATCCATCTTTAGCTCCATATTCAATAGATGGTTCACAATACCTAAGAAAAATAGAAAACTGAGGTTTATACAAGATTTACAACCTATTAATAAAGTTATGGTTAGGAATCTAGGAATCTGGTCCTATTGTAGAAGAATTTGTTGAAGCATTTGTTGCCATTCTATCTATTCAATGGGCGATTTATGAATGAACTTGGAGAAGCTTCTAGGAGATACAAAAGTGATTTGTGAAACGACGAATTTTGGTCTAGCCAACCGGCACAAGACCAGCCCTTGAGCTTGTGAAGACTCAAATAGACCTTATAGGCCTGAGATAGGTGCAATAAAATGCACTATGTACTTTGGAGCATCAAGGAGAAAGTGTGATACAAAACATATAGGTTTGCACACTGACTAGCTCAAAAAACTTACTATCTTTAGATGAGACAATCAACTTCAAATGCTCATAGCGACCAACATGCTTACAATTAGAAAAAATCATTTTGGAGGAGTGGTACAAATAGGGTTGAGTGTATAGAATGCACAAGAATAAAGAATATTTTATCAGAGCCAATGTAATTGTAGAGACAGATTGCTTACCACTCATAGGAATGATAACAAACCATTCATCACATGCTAAGATGGATTTCATACATTAAATTTATAAATCCTGTGTTAATACATATTGTAGGAAAGTCTAATTCTATTGCTGATATGCTTTCTAGAGCTAGGTATGATGAAGATGAAGTAGCAGAATTAGATATTAATGCAACTAACTATGAATCTCAAGCATGTGTATAACAATTTAAAATTGATGAATATGAAGGAGAATGGAAATGTTGATATATTCAGGTAGTGATGTGTGTGAACACACTAGGACTGCCGGGGCACTTTTTTCCTTCTTTAGGAGGTCCCCCCCCCCCCCTTGTATATACGCCTATTGTCCTAATGGGCTACTTATCTTTGTACATTCTCTAGTAATACATTTCAGTATTGTGTGTTTGTGCTCCAAGCTTCTTCTTCTTCCTTGTGTTGTTCGCGTGCTTCCGCAGACATCTATCTCCAACAATTGGTATCAGAGCAGGTCGTCGCTTCATCTAGGGTGCCATCGACACTCCTCCGTTTGCAGTCTTAGAATCGCATGAATTTTGGTGAGCATACTCACCGTGTTTTCGAGATCAAAACTGCTTCGCTTTGTGGTGCCGAAATCACAATCTGAGCTCGTTTCGGCCTCCGAATGCACTATCATAGTGCTTATGCAGGCTATTTTGTCTTTTTGTGCCAAAGGTATATACCTGTTTCTATTCGCCAGTATAAGCGTCCTGAAGTCTGGTACAAGTTTAGCAGAACTTATTTGGGCAGTTCCGTTCAACTTTTTGAGATACAGTCAATTTTCTGCATCAAGGTATTTTAGTCACCGGCCATGGCTGAAAGCAGTGATGTATTCCATATGTTGGCTATTGAGGATAAGTTGGGTGGTACCAACTACCCATTATGGGCTTATATGATGCGACATGTATTGGTTGCAAAAGGATTGTGGAACATTGTGTAGGGTGTTGAAAGACGTCCTGTTACACCTCTGACTACAGGTACTACAAATACAGGTCCTGGAGCTGTTGAAGACGGTGTCGAAGATGATATTCCGTAGATTCCTGTTTCTGTTGCTGTTTCTGCTGCACCTACTACAGAGCAGATTCGCTGGGATGGCAGAGATGCCCAGGCACATGCATTGATAGCTTTGTCTGTCAAACGTGCCATTATTCCTCACATTCACTCTTGCAGAACAGCTAAGGATGCTTGGGATACACTTACCACATTGTACCAAGCTAGGAATGAGGCTCGTGTTGCTTACCTCCGAAAACAATTGGAGAGTGAGCACATGAATGAAAGTGATTCTATGGACACTTTCCTAACGAAGATCAAAGACTTGACGGAGTAGTTGATTTCTGCTGATGAGGTTATACCAGATAGCTCACTTGTGCAGACCGTTCTGAATTGTCTTCCTGATTCATATCAGAGTTTTGCTTCTACTCTTCGGTTGATGATGAAAGGCAATCCAAATGCCTTATCATTTGAGGAGTTAGTCTCTGTTCTATTGGAGGAAGACGAGTCCAGGAAAAATAGGTCCATTATGCGAGTTGCATGTCAAGCTTTCCTGGCTAGCCAGAAGGGCAAAGGAAAATGGAGCTCTTCAACTAGTAAGCAGAAATCTGCTAATTCTGCATATTCAAAGAAGGAAGATAAAGATGAGAAGAAATCCAAAAAGCAGAAATTCTTTTGTAAGTACTGTAAAGGGAATGATCATATCATAAAGAACTGTCCAAAACTGGCTGCAAAAGAGGCAAAGAAAAAGGAGGCTGGAATGGTTGTTGCAGAAGCCTCTACACGAAAAACTGAGTCTGCTAATCTTGTGCAGGAAGAAGAATGGGCGTTTACTACTGTTTGTAGTTTCGACCCATCTTCTCATGAGCAGTGCATGTCTGTAGTAGACTCAGATGTTTGGTACTTTGACACTGGGGCGACCAAACATATTACCTCGTAGCGCAGTTTCTTCTCTTCACTCGAGCTTGCCCCTACAGGGAAAACTGTCACATGCGCCAACAACTCCTCTTATCTTGTTATGGGAGTTGGTAAGATCATTCTGACTACTGCTGATGGTAGTTCTTTCACCTTGTCAGATGCTCTATTTGTGCCAGGGATCAAGAAGAATCTGTTATCAGTTTTTGCATTAGCCAAGATTGGCTTGGTTGTGAAATTTGTTGATGACAGATGTACAGTTCATGATCTGTCAAATTGCGATGTGATTATTGTTTCTAGCATTTTATGTCATGGGTTGTATAAGATCATAGACAATGAAAGATCTGTAAATGATTTGGCATGTGCAGTAAATGATTCTCAGGCTTGTCAGATGCAAAGCTTTGGCATGCATGCTTTGGTCATCTAAATTTTGCTAGTTTGCTATGCCTGCAGAAATCTGAAATGGTGTCTTCTTTGCCCAAACTTGAGGCACCTAGAAAACATGTTTGTGAAGGCTGTATTTTGGGCAAAATGCAACGTTCGTCCTTTCCGAAAGATGGTTCAGTTCGGGCTACTCAGAAATTGCAGCTTGTACATAGTGATGTCTGTGGTCCTATGCAGATACCTTCTTTTGGAAATTATCTTTACTTCGTGACTTTCATTGATGATTTTTCCAGGCATGCATGGGTATATCCATTGAAGGCAAAGTTCGAAGTATTCATGTGCTTCAAACAGTTTTTGGTTTTGGCTGAAAATATGTCAGCATGTAAAATGGACACCCTCCGTTCTGATCGGGGGGGAATATATATCTTCTGATTTTTAATACATTTCTGGAAAACCACTGTATAATGCCATATACACCTCAACAGAATGTAGTTGCTGAACGGAAGAACAGGTCTCTCATGGAGATGGCGAGGTGTATGGTCAAGAGTCAGGCTTTACCTCATAGTTTCTGGCTTGAGGCTGTCATGTGTGCAACATATGTACTGAGCAGGTGTCCCACTAAAGCGATGCAGTCTATCACTCCATATGAGGCTTGGCATGACCGCAAGCCATCTATTGCTCATCTGCGTGTTTTTGGTTGTTTGGCATATGCACTAGTGCCTGAACAACATCGCAGAAAATTGGATGATAAGGCAGTAAAATGTATTTTTGTTGGGTACAGTTCTGAAAGTAAAGGCTATCGTCTGTATGATCCACAGACTAAATGCATTCTGGTTAGCCGTGATGTTTTCTTTGTGGAAGATGCTATTGAGCCATTGCTTTCATGTACTAAGGAGACATCTGTTAGCTCCAAAGATAGGTATGATACTTTGATGCCTCTTTTTACAGGTGGACAGTCTAGTGCTGGTCCTACTGAGGCAACTCTCAGCCTTTGCAGGTTTCATATGATGATGTAGATCATTCCATTTCTGATGTAAATTTACATGATGCACTTGTTAATGAGAGACCTGATATTGAGCAGGCAAAAACTATACCAAAATGGCTGGTGTAGACTTTGCGTGACAGCAAATTAGATGCACCTTTTTCATATCGTACTCGTTCAGGCTCTCATAGTGCCTCCTTTGCATCAGATTGCTATGCTATGGCTGCGTCTAGTCTCTGTGATGAGAATGAGCTTGTTTCTTTTGATGAAGCACAAAATTCAGAAAATTGGATGGCTGCTATGCAATCTGAATATGATGCTATAATGAAGAATGGTACATGGTCTTTATGTGACTTGCCTCCTGGCAAGAAGACCATTGGCACTAAGTGGGTATACAAGCTGAAGCGTAAACCTGATGGTACAGTTGACAGGTATAAGGCTAGGCTTGTTGCAAAGGGTTATGCGCAAGAAAGAGGCATTGATTTTGATGAGACCTTTGCACCTACATGTCGCATGACTACTGTTCGGAGCATTTGTGCACTTGCAGCCCATCATGGTTGGAATGTACATCAGTTGGACATTAAAACAGCATTTCTGAATGGTGACTTGCATGAAGAAGTGTATGTTTTTCAGCCCCGTGGCTTTGTGCAAAAAGGGCATGAAAACCAGGTGTGCAGGTTAAACAAGGCATTATATGGTTCAAAGCAAGCACCACGTGCTTGGTATGAGAAGATACATGCCTATCTGGTTGCACATTGTTTTGAGAATAGTCCAACTAAAAGCACCTTATATGTTAAGCGTGATAATGATGTGCTTCTGATCATTGTTGTCTATGTTGACGACATGCTGCTCACTAGTCCTATTGAGAAGCATATTGCTGATTTCAAGGCTGATTTGCATGCCTCATTTGAGATGTCTAATTTGGGGCATTTGCATCACTATTTGGGCATTCAGTTTATGCAAGTTGATGGTGGAATGGCTTTGTGTCAAACAAAATATATTGACAGATTATTGCAACGTTTTGGCCTTGAAGACTGTAAGCCTATCGCCACTCCTATGGAGACAGGTTTACGATTGAGCCTTCATGATGCTGGTTGCATTTGATGCTGTTCTCTATCAGCAGGTTGTTGGATGCTTGATTTACTTATGCATTACTCGGCCAGATATTCAGTTTGTTGGCTCACATATGAGCAGATTTATGCATTGCCCAGGAGTCAAGCATTGGCAGGCGGTTAAGCATATCTTTCGCTACTTGAGTGGTACTCGGCTAGTTGGGTTGTTTTATCCCAAGGGGGGATCCCTACCACTAGATTTGCATGCTTTTTCTGACTCTGATTGGGCTGGTTGCTATGACACTCGTGTGTCCACTAGTGGCTTTTGCTTCATGTTTGGTAGCTCATGTATATCTTGGTTGAGCAAGAAGCAGCCTACTGTGGCCACTTCCAGTTCTGAGGCTGAGTATAGGGCAGCTTTCACAGCTAATGTTGAGTGTGTGTGGCTCAGACGCCTTATGGCTGATTTGGGTGTTGGTCAGTCTTCTACCACCACCATCTTCACTGACAGTCAGAGCGCATTGGCAGTTGTGAGGAACCCTGTGTTCCATGCTCGCACTAAGCACATTGAGGTGCATTATCACTATGTTAGGGAGAGGTTCTCTGTTGGGGAGATCAGCTTGGCATATGTGCCCACGGAGGAGAACATTGCAGACCTTTTCATGAAGGCTCTGCCTAGGGAGAAGTTTGAAGCTTTCCGCAAATCTTTGGGCTTACTTCCTTTTGTGGAGTGATTTCCACATAGCTTGGCACTTCCTTATACATGAGTGCCAGATCCTTGTTCAACGCATCACTCCCAGGGGGGATTTGTTGATATATTTAGGTAGTGATGTGTGTGAACACCCTAGGACCGTCGGGGCACTTTTTTCCCTCTTTAGGAGGTTTTTTTCCCCCGGCTTGTATATACGCCTATTGCCCTAATGGGCTACTTATCTCTGTACATTCTCTAGTAATACATTTCAATATTGTGTGTTTGTGCTCCAAGCTTGTCGTGAAGGGATTCCCTATAGAAGAGATGGTGTGAACCATCTCTTGGGGCTCCACTAGAAGGCACACACATGAGTGCCATGTGGCACTCATGTGAGATGCCACATGGCACTCATGTGTGTGCCTTCTAGTGGAGCCCCAAGAGATGGTTCACACCATCTCTTCTATAGGGGGATTTGGCACTCATGTGAGATGCCACAAGTGGAGCCCCAAGAGATGGTTCACACCATCTCTTCTATAGGGAATCCCTTCACAACAAAGCTTCTTCTTCTTCCTTGTGCTGTTCGCATGCTTCCGCAGACATCTATGTCCAACAGGAAAGACATTCGAAGATATCTTAGTACTTTGATTAAATCTCCTACATGGTCTATAAATAGGTTCAAGGATATTAGAAAATGAGCTTTTAATTATTTCTTAAAAGACGGATTACTCTGGAGACATGCAAGAGGAAAAATTAAATTTCCACAAAGAGTACTTGGAACTTAACAGATTCAATTGCAAGCAATGAAAAATATGCATGATAGCTTATGGGCTGGACATAAGGATTTTATGGCTACACATGAAAAATTTAAAGAGAGTTATTGGTGGCCAAGAATCTATGTCAATGTAAGGGATTTTGTTAATTCTTGTGCTATATGTCAAATGCATTCATCATATAAGCATAGGGATCCTTTACATCCAATTTATCCACCTTGTATTCACTATAAGTGGGAGGTTGATTCTGTGACCATGCCCAAAGGGATAGATAAAATGCAGTATATAGTACTTGGAAGAGAAGACCTTACAAACCATGTAGAAGGCTTAGCCCTACAATCTAAAACAACATACAATGTTTGTAAATTTTACTTGAAGATGTAATATCAAGAATTGGATATGTTGAGAAAGTAGTCGCTGATAGGGGTGAGTTAGATGCTCAAGAGGCTAGAGACTTCTTTGCACAACATGGAATTTGTTTAGCTCTTACAAAGGCTTATAGCGCCGCCTAATGGGAAAATAGAAAGAGGGCATTCTCCAATTGTAAAAGCAATTTCTAAAGCCTATAATGGTGATATTAAAAAAATGGCCAAAATTTCTACCTTTTGCATTATGGGTTGATAGAATGACTTACACTAGGACAATAGGGTATATGCAAACAAATTAACGTACTACCAAAAAACTATTTTTCCTTTACATACTCAAATCCTTACATGGTCTACTCTTCCATTGCATGATAATCTGTTCAAAGAAGATCTCTTGGCTCTAAGAATTCAATAGCATAAGCAACGAAATGAGAAGTTAGATGAAGCTACTGCTAAGTTGAAAGAATGTGCTCTAAGAATTCAACAGCTTCAAAGAATGTGCTCTAAGAATTCAACAGCTTCAGCAATGAAATGAAAATTTAGATGAAGCTATTTCTAAGTTTAAAGAATTTAGGATTAAGAATAAGAAGTATTTTGATAAGTCGCATAGCTTAAGGCCAAAGCCAATTCAGATTGATGATTGGTTTTTGGTTTATGGTAGTACATTTGATTCCCAATATGATGCACATAGGAAGTTAAAATGATAGTGGTTTATATTGTCGATATACTTAGGTAATGATGTGTGTGAACACTCTAGGACCACCCGGGCACTTTTTTCCCTCTTTAGGAGGTTTTTTTTTCCCCGGCTTGTATATACACCTATCGTCCTAATGGGCTACTTATCTTTGTACATTCTCTAGTAATACATTCAGTATTTTGTGTTGTGATCCAAGCTTCTTCTTCTCCCTTGTGATGTTTGCATGTTTCTACAGACATTTAACTCCAACAATTGGTTTCAGAGCTGATCGTCGCTTCATCTAGGGCATCGTTGACACCTCTCCAATTGTAGTCTGAGAATCCCATGAATTTTGGTGAGCATACTCAGTGTGTTTCCGAATGTTTCGGCCTCCGAATGCACTATCGTAGTGCTTATGTAGGCTATTTTGTCTTTTTTTTCCAAAGGTATATACCAATTTTGGTTCGCTACTATATGCGTCTCGAAGGCTGCTACAAGTTTAGAAAAATTTGTCTGGGCATTAACTACCCGTTGTGGGCTTATATGATGCTACATGTATTGGTTGCAAAAGGACTATGGAACATTGTGCACGGTGTTGAAAAATGTCCTAACACACCTGCAACTCTTACCACTGCACGTATTGAAGCTGATGTAGAAGGTGTCGAAGATGATGATATTCTCCATATTCCTATTCGTGCTATGATTTCTCCTTCACCTACTGCAGAGCAAATTTGTTGGGATGCAAGAGATGCCCATGCACATGCATTGATAGCTTTGTCTATCAAACATGCCATTATTCCTCGCATTCTCTCTTGTAGAACAACTAAGGATGCTTGGGATACACTTACCACATTGTACCAAGCTAGGAATGAGGCTCGTGTTGCTTACCTCCGAAAACAGTTGGAAAGCGAGCACATGAATGAAGGTGATTCTATGGACAGTTTTCTAACAAAGATCAAACACTTGAAGGAATAGAAATTGTTTTGCAAGTACTGTAAAGGAAATGATCATATCATAAAGAACTGTCCAAAACTCGCTACTAAAGAGGCAAAGAAGAAAGAGGCTAGAATGGTTGTTGCAGAGGCCTCTATACCAAAAACAAAGTTTGCTAATCTTGTGCAGGAAGAAGAATGGGCATTTACTACTATTTGCAGTTTTGACCCATCTTCTCATGAGCAGTGCATGTCTGTAGTAGGCTCAGATGTTTGGTACGTTGACAGTGGGGCCACTAAACATATTACCTCACAGTGCAGTTTCTTCTCTTCACTCGAGCTTGCCCCTACAGGGAATACTGTTACATGCACCAACAACTCTTCGTATCCTATTATGGGAGGTTGTAAGATCATTTTGACTACTAATGATGGTAGTTCTTTCACTTTGTAAGATGCTTTGTTTGTGCCAAGGATCAAGAAAAATCTGTTATTAGTTTTTGCATTAGCCAAGATTGGCTTGGTTGTGAAATTTTCTGATGACAGATGTATAGTTCATGATCTCTCAAATGGCGACATCATTATTGCTTGTGGCATTTCATGTCGTGGGTTGTATAAGCTCATAGACTATGAAAGATCTGTGAATGATTTGGCATGTGCAGTACATGAGTCTCAGGCTATGTCACATGCAAAGCTTTGGCATGCACGCTTTGGTCTGAATTTTTTTAGTTTGCTATGCCTACAAAAATCTGAAATGGTGTCCTCCTTGCCCAAACTTGAGGCACTCGGAAAAGAGATTTGTGAATGCTGTATTTTGGGCAAAATGCATTGTTCCTCCTTTCCAAAGATGGTTTACTTCATGAATTTCATCGATGCTTTTTCCAGAAATGCATGGGTATATCCATTGAAGGCAAAGTTCAAAGTGTTCATGTGCTTCAAACAGTTTTTGGTTTTGGCTGAAAATCTGTCAACATGTAAAATGGGCACCCTCCGTTTTGATCGAGGGGGGAATATATGTCTTCCGATTCTAATGCATTTCTAGTTGAACGTGGGATAAAACACCAGTGTACAGTGTTGTATACACCTCAATAGAATGGAGTTGCTGAACAGAAGAATAGGTCCCTCATGGAGATGGTGAGGTGTATAGTCAAGAGTCAGGCTTTACCACATAGTTTCTGTGTCATGTGTGCAGCATATGTACTTAACAAGTGTCCCACTAAAGCGCTGTAGTCTATCACTCCATATGAGTCTTGGCATGATCGCAAGCCATGTGTTGCTCATCTGCATGTTTTTGGTTGTTTGGCTTATGCATTAGTGCCTCAACAACATCATAGAAAACTGGATGATAAAGCAGTAAAATGTATTTTTGTTGGCTACAGTTCTGAAAGTAAAGGCTATCGTCTGTATCGTCCACAGAGTAAATGCATTCTGGTTATCGATGATGTTGTTTTTGTGCAAGATGCTATTCAACCATTGCTTTCATGTGCTAAGGAGACATCTCTTAGCTCCAAAAACATGTATGATACTTTGCTGCCTCTTTTTATAGGTGGACAGTCTAGTGCTGATCCTAATGAGGCAACTTCTCAGCCTTTGCAAGTTTCACGTGATGATGCAGATCATCCCATCATGCACTCGCTGATGAGAGAATTGATATTGAGGAGGCAAAAAGTATGCCAAAATTGTTGGTGCAAACGTTGTGTGATAGCAAATTAGATGCATCTCTGTCATATCGTACTCGATCAGGCTCTCATAGTTCCTTTTTTTGCATCAGATTGCTATGCTATGGCTGCATCTAGTCTTTATGATGAGAATGAGCCTATTTCATTTGATGAAGCACAAAATTCAGAAAATTGGATGGCCGCTATGCAATCTCAATATGATGCTATAATGAAGACCAATATTTGGTCTTTATGTGACTTGCTGTTTGCTCCTAAGCCCAAGGGAAATTGCCCACGCACAATGATTCTTTGCTCGAACTTCTGCCTAAGTCCGCTTTTTGTCGGTATAAGCCCACATTTATATTTCAAAGTGTTTTGGAATAGATGGGGAGAAATGGGAACCCGAGGGTATACGCTATTGAAGCCAAACTTGGATGGGGGGTCCTCGCGACCACACTCTCTCCTTACTCACACCTGCTCCTCATACACACCCACTCTTGTGCACCTTCCCTCGTGCTCTCCCACTTGCACGCTCCTACACTCTCACTTGTATACTCATACACACACTCCCCCACTCACATGCACATTCATGCTTCCTCACTTACAATCGCTATCTCTCTTGCTCACTTACTATTTGCACACACCTTCCCTCTCTTCTTACCGAGCACTCTTTCTCGCATATGACTCAGACACACAAAACAAGAGTCCTACATACTCAAGCCCTCACACACATAGTTATACTTTCATTTTTTCCCCAAACTCCCTTTCTTTCAACCACACGCAAACCCCCCTCCTTTCTCTCTCTTACTCCACACTCTGAGTTATGCACACACCTACCCACACGCTTGCTTTCTTACTATCTCTCACTCCCTTTTCTTTGCACATAATGGATTCAATCTTAGAATTTTTTTTCGTCTCCTACAATAAAAGATGCTCAATATTTGAAGCTCGTTTTTACTGTAAAGTTCCACTATATGTAATGATAACCACATAGATTTTCCATAAGGTCAAATCGTAAAGGAGAAAAATACATCAAGAGATCAAGAGATCATTTCTTTGCAGAAGCAAAGATTTCAAGCATACAAAAAAAACCCAACAAATGCAGTACTAGCATTGATATAACATTCAACTTGCAAGTACCTACTTGTTAGTGCATTGCAACCACAACACGGTATCATACATATCGTTCTGTACCATAGTACCATCAAACTCAATCACATCTATAAGGTGTCATGCAGGTATCAAATACAACAGAGTCGTAATGTTGAGAACCAGATGACGTATCCACGCAAAGGTACAAGCGTGAGAAAGATGGTAGGGCGACATCATGCATAATCTTATGCATAACCGTGTTCCGATTGCACTCAAACAAATTTAACTTTGTATCTATTTAAACATAGTGCATCCTTGTCATGCAAATGAAACTCATGGATGAAAATTCTTCCAATGACCTCGTGTGTTATATCAAACCACATTTACCTCTTCTGTCATGATCCCACAAGTTATTCGAGTGTGTGTGTATGTGTTAAGAACCGCATATTTAATTACTAATCACAGGTTCGCAAGAGAGTAATAATAACCAGAAGGCACCGTGTAGTATACAACAACATCTCCAAGCTAAACCTCAATATGCATTCTTTGATAAATTGAAATCATCCCATTAATGTCTACTTTGCATATTGTGCTAAGTGAACAGTACATAATAGGTAGTGGAGCTAATCAACTAAATCCTGTTGTTAACCACGGTCAAGGCAGCGTTTATACTATTTGTAAAGTTATAATAGCATAAGTCAGACTTGGCTCTCGGACAGGCCTTCTGCCATCTACACTCACCCTCGCACAACCCATGGTCAGGTACCTCTATAGAGAATAAATGATATTCAAACCGGTTCTCCACATGTAGCTCTAGTAAAATCTGCTGTATAGCAGGTTGTGCATCCTTTACATCTCCAGAGAATCAATGTAAATGCTGGGCTTAAAAGTGCATGGTGAACATTCTCTATCCTTTGTACAGACTGATCAACAAGAATTTATGCATGCAAATCGAATGGGATGAAGGTTACATGATTTTATGGAAGTACTAGACTACCATCTCTAGCTGAAGTACTCCGCGCTCGAAGCTTTTAACTTCCTCCACAATCAAGAACTTCTTCCAGATCTAACCTCCCAGTTGTGTGGTGTTAATCTCAAGCTACAACAAGTTCCACCTCCACCTCACAGACGTGATAGTAAAACTGGGAGAGTGAACCGTGCAAGCAAAAGCCCACCCAACCCGATCGGATCATTCGCCCTCTACTAAAATCTAACTGTGGTTTCCCTTCACAGCACTGTGCAATCCCATCCCCCCTCTACGACGAGAGCTCCTCCATGTCCGTATATGCCCTTTTTCAATTTCCTCTCCAATCCCAAAACAATCCGAAACTCCACGCAATCATCCAGACTGAAATCGAGTGGTGCCCCTAGTACAACTCTTGCCTCTTTGTTTTTGCGAACCTTTGTAGCAGCTTCCTTTTTACAAGCATTCAATGCGAAATCTCCAAGTCTCTGATGAATTCCAATCGGAATTATTTCAGCCAGCTTATCCTCTTGTATGTACTCCATGCAAAAAATAGAAATTGTTGAATCCTCTTCCCTTTTTCTGATGGCATCCACATGAATCCGTTATCACCACTCATACAGGCGCCCCTCCTTTCTGCAGCAAAAATGGAAAAGCGCCCTATAGAATTAATCTTCTAGGAAAATAAAAGCTAAACCTTGCAGAACAAAAGGACCCCCTCTCATTGACTTTAGGTATGAATGATCATGGCTTTGATGGAAGAGAAAGCACAAGCAAGATGGACGCTTTTTAAAGCGGCTCCCCAAGGTCTGACGATGTCATTGTATTGGGAATTTCCGTTATTGTTGCATTTTCTGAGCCCTTGTCTTGAATAGCTGCTCCAAAGAAGATAAGTCTGTCTTCAAGTCGAACATTCTCTCGAGAGCTTGCATATTCTCTAATGTCTCGCTCACAATCCCGCTATCAATCCCATCACATCTCAGGTGTGTCATGGATCCGTGTAGGAGCTGGTTCACTATACCCGTGCTGAGGTCCTCCAACTCACTACTCCGAATGTTCTCTGTATATGATCGCAACTTCTTGATTGTTGGAACTGTTTCAAGTGAGTCTCTCCAGGACTCAAAGGTTCTTAGCTCTTCCTCTATAATTACATGAGCCTCCATTGCCTTTTCGTGCAGCTCGTGACCTTTGATCACATTGCCAATGTTGCCACAAGCCGCAATTGTCCATGGTATAAACATCACATAATGTATTGGCGAGATAATTGTTGTGTTGAACATGTTGAGTGCCCTATTGAGATAGACCATCTGTGTAAGCACACATGCGGTAATCACCATAACAAAAAGTCATATCTCCAAGTATTACCTCCCTTGATAGCACTCCTCTTTGACCAAGAAGTCGTCATGTAGTCCCCAAATAATTCCCATCAATCACCTAATCACCCTTCAAGTGCCTGAAATCAAACATATTCTCCTGCCAAATAGAACCACATTATTGCATAAAAACCAACCATTTTGTGAGCTAACATACTCCCCTTTTCTTATTTGCGAAGTCGTCCTCGATGAGCCCTTCTTGCTGCAATATAATCCAAACAACCATGAACATGTCAATTTACAATTTGTTTGCATAACTTTTCATGGAGCCATCATTCCAATTGGACCTGCACTCATTGAAGCTATTAGTACTAAAAAAATCACTCATGAATACATACAATTCATTCACTTCCAAAATGATCCCAGAACATGCACATATATGCAACTCCAATTCCAACATGCATTAAATTGCTCATGCCTTCCATTATGAAAATAGTCTCAACCAAAATAACACATGCATACCTTTCCATGTTTTACACATGCAACTATGATTGCGAAAAAACAGAAACGGAAATACCGAAATAAACAACAACAACTGAAATGAATCCAACAGGAGATGCAACATACCCAAAATGCATACCCCATTATTGCACCTACTATTCGCTATGTACAATTATTCCATGACTAGACTCTCCCAAAGAATTCCCATCGTCGTCCTACAAAAGTCATCGAGACTCGAGTACAGGTCAAGTCCTACATAAAAACCCTAGAGTGCCCCACACATTGGAAAACCCTCGGATAGAGCACACAAGTTATAAAGCAAAACCGTTGCATTACCTCGCTAAAGGTCTCATCTATAAGTACATATACAGTATCCGTGCCTTTGAGAATGTTGATTCAGAGTGAGCTCATCTGTCGAAAGCCACCATACCAATCACACAAGCAAATAACGTTCCCTTCCAGGCGATCGTCGCCTTCTCCTCTCTCTCTCTCTCCCCCTCAGGAGTGGGGAATAATTTCATATGTAAATTTTATTTATATTCACACGTCGGCAATACGTGGACATTGGATGCGATTCGTGGCCCTGACCACCCGGCCAGGTTGATTCCACCCATATACCAATGCAACACAGCGCACAACACACAAACACATAACGATAACTAATCACATATAAAGCTAGCCCATAACGAAGCTGGATGCGGCTCGTGGTCATGACTGCCCGGCCATGATGGCTCCACCTACCTACCAACCCGTTATGGCACGTAGCTAAGACACAAACATGTACATCCCAAGCCTATGGCAAAGCTAGCTACGGCTCGTGGTCCTAACCACCCGGCTAGGATAACTCCACCCACCTACTAGCCCACCATAGCGCGTTGGTACAATCACAACAACACAATGTTTTTTTTTCTTTTCTTTTCTTTTTTTTTTTCTTTCTTTTTCATAGTTAATTAATTTGCCCCAGTCCTGAGAATTAGGGAGAGGAAGAAAGGGTTGTACCCCACTTTTCCCACACATGCATGCACACATACACACTCTAACCTTTGACAGATCAACCACCTCTTCACGCCATTCTCTCAATTACAGACACATATATGTATTCATCAATTTGACTTTTCACTAGGTAACTACAACCGGCTATGCCTTGGTCCCTTATATACCTATCCTTAGATGATCTAGAATGTGGGTCTCCGTGATGTCTCATATAGCCTCACCTCGTACTCGCATCCGGACGACTTCCCTAGGGCGAGTCAGGCTCAACTTAAGGAGCTCCGTCATCGCTGCCTATCGTTAACAGATCTGCCCAAGCCCAAGTGATATCGTTCTCTTCGTTAGGCATTTCCCTCAAAGGGTCGAAATAGTAGTATCGATCCCCTGCCCATCCTACATGTCGGATCAGGTATGTCTCAAACCACTCAATATGAAACGTAATATCCAAACCCTAGTTTATGAAGCATACCAGCCAGTGCGCTTGCTCCACATCATATTCGGTCTCAAAGTCGTCGACCTCTATGTCCATGCGGGCGAATGTTTGGTCCGAGAAATATATCCCCAGCTCGTACAAATAGAGTTGAGTTATTTGATCTGCCATTTTGTTACTTAGCTCCTAACAGTCTCTACGCAACACAAAAAATAATTAGAAGTCCAAAATTCTTGAGCTAGCAATGGATAATATTTATAACAACAAAAAATCATAGCTAACATATGCGCATATATACATATATATATATATATATATATATATATATATATATATATACATCTATGTACAAGGAGTCTACTACATCCTTCCGCTTGGATCTCGTCTGGCTTCTCCCGTCCTAATGCTACTTGAAATATGGTTCAACTCGAAGCGCGTTAACCTTCACGGGAGCATATTCTTCTCCTAAATCTTGAATTCGAATGGAACCATTGGAGTTGAGTTCCACCACTTTAAACGGCCCTGCCCATCTTGTCTGTAACTTCCCCGGTGTAGAGGAGGTACTGGGGTATCCACTTTTAACAAAAGTAGAGAATGAAAATTAAACACGTCCAGTACATCACCTACTCAAGGGGGGTTCTCTTTAGGGAAATATACCCTTTAACATTTCTGTGACCAGGTAGATAACACGGATTACACAGAGTGGTAGATACTTCAGGAAATATGGACAACCAATGACCAAGGAAGATCAGCATAAGGGGGCCACTGATATGCAGGCTAACTCAGAACAATCCAAATAGTAGAATTTCTCAAGAGAATGGAGATTAATCAACACACTGACTCACTGAAAAGAAAATAAATCCAAGCTACTCTCTTACACTATAGTGCTCATAGCCCTCCACTGAGAAGCCTACCCTCTGTATACACACTACAGAGTAGCTCCTACAATAGACTTGAAACCACCAAGTGTAAGAGAGGACTTCTGCACGTACGCACGAACCACTGTATCTCTAAAATTTTTGCACACAAATGAGCAAAAATCCATTGCTTTTATAGGCCTCAATAGGCCAAGAGAGCCTTGCCGAATCCTCACGTCCACTGATCACGCGCCGGTTAATTATCCCAAATTGAAGGGGTAGGTCAATTATTCCCTTGATTTGAATTGGATCCACAAAAGATAGGTAGTCGCCGTGAATGGTTGGTGGCAATTCCACTTCCACTTTTTACCCTGCAAACTTTTATCTTTTTACCTGCCATGTGAGATTCTCATTTTGTGGTTTTGTTATTTCACAACGCCTTCCGAAAATTAGATGAATGATTGATCATATCCAACAAGGTTAATCCTTCCCTTGACTATCTGTGTGTATAAGCCTCTGCTTTTTTGCTCATGTTCTCTTGCAAAAGTTCACCTATTCCGGACCTCTCCATGACTAGTCTCCGACCTTCTTTGCCTGCACCTTCACTTCATTCTTCGACACACATTATTTTCTGGACAATCTTCCTTGATGTGGCACTTGTGGGAGAAGATGGTGGGGTGAGGGGGGAGGCGCTTGTGGGAGGAGATGGTGGGTGTGGGAGAGGATGAGGGGTGGCTGGAGGGGTAATTAGTGAGGGGGTGAGTGTGGTGTTAGATGGCGGGGGGCGCTTGTGGGAGGGGGAGGAGGAGTGAGGGGTGAGGTGTTAGATGGCGGGGGGCGCTTGTGGGAGGGGGAGGAGGAGTGAGGGGTGAGGTGTTAGATGGCGGGGGGCGCTTGTGGGAGGGGGAGGAGGGGTGAGGGGTGAGGTGTTAGATGGCGGGGGGCGCTTGTGGGAGGGGGAGGAGGAGTGAGGGGTGAGGTGTTAGATGGCGGGGGGCGCTTGTGGGAGGGGGAGGAGGAGTGAGGGGTGAGGTGTTAGATGGCGGGGGGGGGGGGGGGGGGCGCTTGTGGGAGGGGGAGGAGGGGTGAGGGGTGAGGTGTTAGATGGCGGGGGCGCTTGTGGGAGGGGGAGGAGGGGTGAGGGGTGAGGTCTTAGATGGTGGGGGGCGCTTGTGGGAGGGGGAGGAGGGGTGAGGGGTGAGGTGTTAGATGGCGGGGGGCGCTTGTGGGAGGGGGAGGAGGAGTGAGGGGTGAGGTGTTAGATGGCGGGGGGCGCTTGTGGGAGGGGGAGGAGGGGTGAGGGGTGAGGTGTTAGATGGCGGGGCGCTCGTGGGAGGGGGAGGAGGAGTGAGGGGTGAGGAGGGCTCTTGCGGGAGGAGGGGGAGGGGTGAGGGGGTGAGTGTGGTGTTAGATGGCGGGGGGCGCTTGTGGGAGGAGGTGGAGGGGTGAGGGTTGAGGGGGGGAATGGAGGGGGGAGAGAGGAAGAAAGATAGATAAAACAAATCACTAAGGTGGCAATAAAAGTGAAAGCAACAACTGCCCGGAACACCATTATGTCCTTGAAATGGGATGGAACATTCCTTGAAGCTGCAGCCCGATGCAGCCCAAGGCATCTGAGAGCTCTCCTTTTAATCTTTTTTTTTTCTATCTTCTTTGTACTTCAAGCTCAGAGTGCGAGTGGGTTCTACCCACTGCTCACAATGCACAAAGAGAGAAAGGAAAAAGAGAAGGGGCACTACAGACCCCCTCATCAAGCTTTTGCACCGTCCCTGGTGCAATTTCTTCCCTTATTTTACTTATTTCAATGAGATCTAGTTATTCTGCAATTTCTGAAAAGAAACATGGTATGTACAAGGGGTGGAATGCTTCCATTTTGACCTAATTCAGATACTTCTTCACCCTAGAGATGTTGACCAGGGGAATCCTTTTACCCTGCAGATCTTCCAGATGCACTGCACCATGTGGCAATACCTTGATTACCTTATAAGGTCCTATCCACTTGGGTGCCAATTTAGTTTGAATTGGTGGAACCTGATGCACTAAAACCATAGACCCTTCCTGAACTTCATTGGATCTCAGATACCTGTCATGCAATCTCTTGCGCTCTTCTTGTGTCACCAGAAGTTTCTGCATTGCCCCTTCTCTGTACTCTTCTAATGCCACCAATCTCTGAATGGGGGGTTCAATTCCAATGGTTTTGATTCCTATATCTTTTCTGATGATAAACTCAAATGGTGCCAATGCCTCTTTCCCATAAACTAAGCGAAATGGAGTCTCGCCTGTAGTTCCCCTCTTCGTGGTTCTGAAAGCCCAAATTGCACCAATTAGTGCTAGTGGCCAAGAGCTTTGATGATCAAAAGATAATTTGCGAAGTAGTCCAATCAAAATCTTATTGGAACTCTCTGCTTGGCCATTTGCCCTTGGGTAATAGGCACAAGATTTTTTATGGAAGATTTTGTACCTGTCAAATATAAACTAGAGCAATTGATTAACAAATGTGTGCCCCTATCACTAGTAATTTCCAGTGGGCAACCAAATCTTGAGAAAATACGTTTATACATAAATTTAGCTACTGTTAAAGCCATGCAGTCCACAGTAGCTTTAGCCTCTATCCATTTAGTGGCATAGCATGTGGCCATCAAAATATACTTTTTTCCTCCAGGTTGACCAGTTGGATTAATTGGTCCTATGAAATCAAGACCCCATCGTTCAAATGGAAGCCATCCGGTAGATATGACTAATGGTTGGAAATTCAATCTGGTTGGGGTGGGAGCACATCTCTGATAGATGTGGCATTCTTTTGCAAACTTGATTGCATCCTTGAAAATATGAGGCCACCATAACCCTTTGTGGATGATTCTATGAGCCAATTCTTCCCCCTTTAAGTGTCCTTCATTGTGTGCAGCCTCCAACAAAAGATTTACCTCTTCTGGATAGACACACCTTCTCAATATATCATCCTGATAGTATTTATATAAATTTCCATTTATAAGGGAATATGCTTTGGTTTTCAAGAGCAATCTTCTCTTTTCTACAGGTGTCAAGTGTTCTGGGATCTTTCCAGTAGTGAGAACATGGAGAATTTCATCATACCAACCAGTCCGGATTGCTACTAGAAAAAGATTGCTATCTACCAATTCATCATTAATACCTGTTGCCTTTTCGCTCATTGCCATCCTGGACACTTGATCTGCCATGTAATGCTCCTTTTCTGGCTTAATATGAATATCAAAATTAAATTCATGAAATAGGAGTAACCATCTCCAAATCCTTCCAGCTACTCTAGGCTTGTTTATCAAATACTTCAAGGGCTGATGATCAGAAATAACGATGAAATGTACACCAAGGAGATAATGTCGAAACTTCTGAAGGGCAAATACGATAGCCAAACCTTCTCTTTCCGTTGTACTGTAATTTCTTTCAGCTTGGTTGAGTAGTCTGCTTGCATAAGAGATAGGTCTATCCACTTTGTGAGATGATGGTTGAGCTAGAACTGCACCAACAACATGAAGACTAGCATCTGTATGCACATGAAATTCCAATGACCAATTAGGAACACTTAAAAGTGGAGCAGTACATAGCCTCAACTTTAGTTCACAAAATGCTTTGTCAGCTTCAACACTCCATGAGAAAGGGATCTTTTTGCTGGTAAGCCTTGACAAGGGCTTAGCAATTTCCGAATACATCCTAATGAATCTTCTGTGATACCCTGCATGGCCCAAGAAACTTTGCACTTCCTTTGGGCTTTGTGGAATTGGCATGGAAAGAATAGCTGTAACCTTTGCAGGGTCAACAGTTATGCCTTCAGCAGATACTATGTGACCAAGAAGAGTGCCCTTAGTGACCAAAAAGGGACATTTAATCAGGATTCAATTTCAAACCTGTTTTGAGACATTGCTCAAAAATTTCTTTTAGATTTTCCAAATGGTCATGGAAATCTTGAACTGCTGCCCTTCTATCTGTACCTGAAAATACTGAAAAGTCATCCATGAAAATGCGTAGAAAGGTTGTTAACCATTTGCCCAATATCAGATACATCGTTCTATTAAATGAAGCCGGTGCATTCTTCAAACCAAAAGCCATTCGAGTATAGACATAAGTGCCCCAGGGAGTGACAAAGGCTGTTTTGTCCCTATCATCAGGATGGATCACTATCTGATTGTAGCCACTAAAACCATCCAAGAAACTATACAAAGTGTGACCAGCTACCTCTTCAAGTACTTGCTCTGTGAAGGGCTGAGGAAATCCATCTTGAATAGTCACTTTATTCAAAGCACGGAAATCAACACATACCCTTATTTTTCCACTATTTTTCTTCGGCACAATAACCATAGAAGAAAGCCACCTGGAATGTTCTACTGGCACAATTATACCTGCTTCTTCTAGTTTTGTAATCTCTACTTTTACCGCCTCTGCATACTTCGGATTGAGTTGATATGGTCTACTTCTTATTGGCACGGCTCCCTCAACTAAGGGTATCCGATGTAACCCAAGCTCTTCTGGTATCCCTGTTAGATCTTTGTAGGACCATGCAAAGACACTTTTGTAAGTAAAAAGCAAAGAAGTTACCTTCTGTAGCAAAGGAGGATAATGCCACAACCAGGATGCCAAATGGACTACTTGAGGGTTCTCTTCATTTCCTAAATTTACTTCTTGAACCAATGTTTCAGGACTGGTCTTGCTTGAGAAATCATCTCCACTATATGCAGGAGTGGATTTTAATTTATATTCTGCAACATGTTCTTTCATCCAACCTTGAGGTATATCTGCAAAAGGGAGATCTTCTCTGCTCTTAGGTTCATAATCTTCCCTCTCTGATACTTTTATATTAGTAGCCTCCTCAAAGATTGTATTTTCCTTCAGTTGCTCATTCTCCCACACCTTGTGGTCTTCATTGCCCTTTTCTGTAATTTCCTTATCTGCAACTTCTTCCTCAATTTCATTGATCTCCACTGTGCAACATTCTGCACTTCCCATCATCCAATTTAACAATGTATCATCTTCTTGGGGTAGAGAGGGCATTACCTGAGTGTCCACAGTATATCCAGTGGTTTTTCCTGAATCGAATCCCTCTTCCAAATGTAATTGTAGTTGGCTATTGGTGCTTGTTGAAATCCATAGTTTGTTTTTCCCCCAATCTTGCAAAGCTTTTGCTTGTCTCAGCCAAGGTCTCCCCAGGAGTAAAGGGTAAGAAGTCTCCTGCGGAAGTGCAATAACAACAAAATCTAGAACAAAATGGCAGCCTCGTACTACCATTAGTACCTTCTCAATAATGCCCAGTGGCGCAACCCGATGTTGATCTGCCAATGTAACCGTGAATGGTGCCAACTTGGTGGGGTTCAATTTCAGCTTCTTCATTGTAAAATCTGGCATTAAATTGATACCAGAGCCTCCATCTATGATCACACCTGTGAGAGCTTCATCCTTTATACAAACAGATAATCTTGAGCTTTGGTAGTCTGCTAAGGGTGCAGGGGGAAAATCAACCATGAAACCATCTATACTAGGTGATTGGACCAAGTGAGCAGAGTGTATAATCTTCAGTAAGTCACTTCTTATTTTTGAATCCATCCTTATAAGTTCATATAGACTAACCTTGTGATGAATACCTTTCAAGATCTGTTCAATGTTTACCTCCTGAGTGTTTTCTTGCAGACTTATTGGTTGGCCCTTTAGAGAAGTAGTCATCTTATTATAAGCTCCTTCAATTTGTGCTTGGTCCTTCCATCCAGACTCCTTTTCTTCCTCTTTATTCTGAAATCCTTGTTGTTCATCTCTCTGGGTTGCAGCTGCTTGCCTAGCTCTAGTCATCATGGGCATTGTAGAGGATGTAACAGCATAAGTCTGAGTGGTTTTTCCTTCTTCATGTGGAGAGACTGCAATCATATGAATTGGAGCAGGACGACCTCTTGGGCAATCTTTGGTATAATGATCCTTGGCCTCTGGACAATGTTGACAAGGAGGTGCATCTTCTGGGAGGGAACACCTATTTTGCATGTGCCCATATTCACCACAACGATAGCACATCAAGGGTCTATTATATCTAGGCTTTGCAGGCCTATTCTCCTCTCTATTAGATGTATTTGAAGTACTAGCATAGTATGAATCCAAAGTTTGAGGGTTACCTCTCTGCTGTGTACCCTTGAGGTAATAACAATCTCTGGCTTCATGACCATCTTTTCCACAAAATTGACAGCTTACCTTAATAGGGCAATTAGCATTGGAATGTCCATTGTTGTTACAGATTGTACACCAAATTTGTCTCCTTATATCCTGAGTGGTCTTCAAATCTTCTAACTCTCGGCGAAGTCGAGCTACTTCATCATCAGTGCGACGCAGTGGTGGCAAGACCTTCTCTTCTTGTTGATTTTGTTGCATCTTCAATGCTTCAAGTTCCCTCCTTAGTTGCTCAATAGGATCCAGATCTGCAGCATACTTTTGTTGTGTATCCCCTTCAAAATGTTGCCTTGCTTCTTCAATGTGTGATGCCGCTGCAACAAAATCATTGAGGGTCGCATCCAATCTAAGAGATTCATGAAGCTTCTGCTGAGATGACCTAGGCAGAGCCTTTTCGATCCACTTTTTAACCAAAAAGTCACCTGGAGCATGTGGCAGACATGCAACAAGTGCTTTTGTTCTAGTGTGAAGTTCATGAAAGGATTCACCTGGTCTTAGCTTCAAATTCTCTAGCTGATCTAGAGCTCTTTCCGATGAATCACTTGGTCGGAATGTCTGTGAGAACGCCGCCTTCAAAGCCTCCCATGTAGTGAAATGGCCATCTGCATATTGACTATACCATTTATTTGCAAGACCCTCCAATGTGGATGGAAAGAGTGCCAGCATTGCATCCTCTCTATTTTGCAAACCTCGTCCACGGCATAAAGAGATGAATCTTCTCACATGATCATCAGCATCCTCATAAGCTTGTCCCTTGAAGGTAGGGAATTTGATATTTAATCTGGAGAGTAAATGAGAGAGATCCTCCATTTGTACTGGTGTTTCTTCGGACGTATCTGAGGAGAAGTCTAGAGTTCTCTTATACCCCTCTTTCGACAATGGTGTCGCACCCAAATCAATTGAAAAATTTAAGGAGGGCAGAGGGGAGGTAGACTCACTAGTCGTGGTTATGGCTAACTTGTTAAGGCTCCTCCGAACACGAAGAGACTCATTATCTGCCCGTGTATGGGTCATGTACCTACTTGCAAATGTAATAGGGCAAAAATACCTCTCACAGAAATGCAAAGGTCCCACCGTGCGTGCCAAACTGTAGAGGAGGTACTGGGGTATCCACTTTTAACAAAAGTAGAGAATGAAAATTAAACACGTCCAGTACATCACCTACTCAAGGGGGGTTCTCTTTAGGGAAATATACCCTTTAACATTTCTGTGACCAGGTAGATAACACGGATTACACAGAGTGGTAAATACTTCAGGAAATATGGACAACCAATGACCAAGGAAGATCAGCATAAGGGGGCCACTGATATGCAGGCTAACTCAGAACAATCCAAATGGTAGAATTTCTCAAGAGAATGGAGATTAATCAACACACTGACTCACTGAAAAGAAAATAAATCCAAGCTACTCTCTTACACTATAGTGCTCATAGCCCTCCACTGAGAAGCCTACCCTCTATATACACACTACAGAGTAGCTCCTACAATAGACTTGAAACCACCAAGTGTAAGAGAGGACTTCTGCACGTACGCACGAACCACTATATCTCTAAAATTGTTGCACACAAATGAGCAAAAATCCATTGCTTTTATAGGCCTCAATAGGCCAAGAGAGCCTTGCCGAATCCTCACGTCCACTGATCACGCGCCGGTTGATTATCCCAAATTGAAGGGGTAGGTCAATTATTCCCTTGATTTGAATTGGATCCACAAAAGATAGGTAGTCGCCGTGAATGGTTGGTGGCAATTCCACTTCCACTTTTTACCCTGCAAACTTTTATCTTTTTACCTGCCATCTGAGATTCTCATTTTGTGGTTTTGTTATTTCACAACGCCTTCCGAAAATTAGATGAATGACTGATCATATCCAACAAGGTTAATCCTTCCCTTGACTATCTGTGTGTATAAGCCTCTGCTTTTTTGCTCATGTTCTCTTGCAAAAGTTCACCTATTCCGGACCTCTCCATGACTAGTCTCCGACCTTCTTTGCCTGCAACTTCACTTCATTCTTCGACACACATTATTTTCTGGACAATCTTCCTTGATGTGGCACTTGTGGGAGAAGATGGTGGGGTGAGGGGGGAGGCGCTTGTGGGAGGAGATGGTGGGTGTGGGAGAGGATGAGGGGTGGCTGGAGGGGTAATTAGTGAGGGGGTGAGTGTGGTGTTAGATGGCGGGGGGCGCTTGTGGGAGGGGGAGGAGGAGTGAGGGGTGAGGTGTTAGATGGCGGGGGGCGCTTGTGGGAGGGGGAGGAGGAGTGAGGGGTGAGGTGTTAGATGGCGGGGGGCGCTTGTGGGAGGGGGAGGAGGAGTGAGGGGTGAGGTGTTAGATGGCGGGGCGCGCTTGTGGGAGGGGGAGGAGGGGTGAGGGGTGTGGTGTTAGATGGCGGGGGGCGCTTGTGGGAGGGGGAGGAGGAGTGAGGGGTGAGGTGTTAGATGGCGGGGGGCGCTTGTGGGAGGGGGAGGAGGGGTGAGGGGTGAGGTGTTAGATGGCGGGGGGCGCTTGTGGGAGGGGGAGGAGGAGTGAGGGGTGAGGTGTTAGATGGCGGGGGGCGCTTGTGGGAGGGGGAGGAGGGGTGAGGGGTGAGGTGTTAGATGGCGGGGGGCGCTTGTGGGAGGGGGAGGAGGGGTGAGGGGTGAGGTGTTAGATGGCGGGGGGCGCTTGTGGGAGGGGGAGGAGGAGTGAGGGGTGAGGTGTTAGATGGCGGGGGGCGCTTGTGGGAGGGGGAGGAGGGGTGAGGGGTGAGGTGTTAGATGGCGGGGCGCTTGTGGGAGGGGGAGGAGGAGTGAGGGGTGAGGAGGGCTCTTGCGGGAGGAGGGGAAGGGGTGAGGGGGTGAGTGTGGTGTTAGATGGCGGGGGGCCCTTGTGGGAGGAGGTGGAGGGGTGAGGGTTGAGGGGGGGAATGGAGGGGGGAGAGAGGAAGAAAGATAGATAAAACAAATCACTAAGGTGGCAATAAAAGTGAAAGCAACAACTGCCCGGAACACCATTATGTCCTTGAAATGGGATGGAACATTCCTTGAAGCTGCAGCCCGATGCAGCCCAAGGCATCTGAGAGCTCTCCTTTTAATCTTTTTTTTTTCTATCTTCTTCGTACTTCAAGCTCAGAGTGCCAGTGGGTTCTACCCACTGCTCACATGCCACAAAGAGAGAAAGGAAAAAGAGATGGGGCACTACACCCGGGAATTTATAATATTTGCTATCATAGACTAGCACCAAATCCCCTTCTTGAATCACATAGGTCTTGAGATTCTTGTCATGCCTCTCCTTACATCTTCTCTAAATAGCTTCCAGACTTTGCTGTGCAATAAGTCTCTTTTCTTTTAGCTTGACCAGTTGTATGTACCTCTCCTTCAATGACTCTTCCTCTCCCAGCCTGGCCTCGATGGCCACTCTTAATGTCGGAACTTCTTTTTCGATGGGAAAGATGGCTTCCTCGCCATATATTAGGGAGAACGGAGTGCTCTTAGTCGTCACTCGGTAGGATGTTCGATACGCCCACAAGGCTTCCAAAAGTCTCTCATCCCAGTCTTGCCTATGCACAACTACTGTCTTTGTCAGAATCTGTTCAAGAACCTTGTTGGTAACCTCCACTTGTCCATTCGCCCTCGGGTAATATGGAGTGCTCTTCCTATGTTTGATCTTATATAATTCCATTAATTCCTTGATCAGTTCGTTGACAAAGTGCGTTCCTCTATCAGTCACTATCTCCAACGGGCATCCGAATTGGGTGATAATTTGTTCATACAAAAATTTAGCTACATCAATAGCTCGGTCAGTCTTCAGAGCTTTGGCTTCTACCCACTTGGTAACATAGTCAGTGCAGACCAAGATATACCTATCTGATATACGTCTCGAGGGAGGATCAATAGGCCCCACAAAATCAATTCCCCATTTTTCAAAAGGCTTAAGAGCCAGTACCGGCGTAATAGGAATTGCATGTGCTAATGTTGGTTTGCCCATTCTTTGGCATTTGTCACATTTCTTGCAGTATGTGTGAGAGTCTTTGAACAGCGTTGGCCACCAATACCCAGCCAATAAGATCTTTCTTGCCGTTAGCTCACCAGCAAAATGCCCACCACAGGGTTCATCATGTAATGCCCTCAAAACTAGGGTTGCTTGTTCTTCTTCGAGACACCTCCGATAAATGCTTTCATGGAAAAAATATTGATAGAGCTGCCCACCAATGATGCTATGGTGTTTTGCCAGTGCTAATAGTTTTTGCTTTTCTCTCTTGTTTGCTCCCGGCGGGTATTTAGTAGTGCACAAGAAATTCACCAAGTCGTCATACCAAGGTACTTTAGCATCAACCTGAAATAGATGCCCATCAGGAGCATCGTCGGGCACACCAGAGATTGGCTCCTCATTAATAATTCGAGATAAATGGTCAGCCAATATGTGCGCTTTGCCTGGTTTGGTTACCACTGTGAACTGAAATTCTTGGAGGAAGAGCATCCACCTCATCAATCACCCTGATAACTCGGGTTTATTGATGATATACTTTAGGGCTTCATGATCCACATAAAACGTGAAATGCTTTCCCATCAGATAGTGCCGATACTTGTTTACCGCAAAGATCATCGAGAGGCATTCCTTCTCTGTAGTCGTGTAGTTCCTCTCAGTGCTATTCAAGTTTCGACTTGCATAATAAATAGGGTGGTCCAAATTCTTTTCATGGGCTTGGCATAGCACTGCTCCAATTGCAGTATGAGAAGCATCTGTATGTACATGAAATTCTTTCATCCAGTCGGGTGCTACCAATATCGGTGCATTTATCAATCTCTCTTTGATCAAGTCGAATGCAACTTGACACTCTCCTGTCCATTGATATTGTTGGTCTTTCCTCAAAAGATTCGTCAGTGGTGCTGCTATTGATGCAAAATTTAATATAAATCATCGATAATAATTAGCATGCCCCAAGAATCCTCTGAGTTGCCGCAAGTTTTGAGGAGGTGGAAGTTGTCCGATTTTTTCTACTTTATCCTCGTCAACCGCGATCCCTTTTTCAGAAATAACATGTCCCAAGAGCAATCCTCTTCGTACTCCAAATGTACACTTTTCAGGATTTAATGCGATGCCTTTTTCAATGCTTCTTCTTAAAATAGCTTCGATCCTCTCCATCATGTTTTCATCATTGCCTCTGATTGCAAAATCATCAAAAAATATCTCCATCCAATCCTGCAAATAGTCTTGATATGCAGCTATCATTGCCCTCTGAAATGTGGCTGGTGCATTGCATAATCCAAATGGCATCACACGATATGCATACGTACCCCATTCTGTCATGAAAGTAGTTTTTGATTGATCTTCTTCATGGATTTGGATGTGGTTATACCCGCTGAAACCATCCAAAAATGAGTACAATTTATGGCCCGCCACTCTATCCAAGATTTGATTAGTAAACGGCAAAGGGAAGTGATCCTTTTTTGTGCGCTCGTTCAACTTCCGATAATCTATGCAAATGCAGATTTTCTTTTTTTTTTTCAGAACAACTACAATTGGTGATACCCATTCGCTGGAGGCGATGGGATATATGAATCCTGCTTCCAATAACTTAGTCAATTCCAGCTTGATCAATTCCGAGTAGACTGGATTTGTCCGCCTAAGTCGTTGACATATTGGTCGGGTGCCTTCTTCCGAATCTATATAATGTTGGCAGATTCGGGGATCAATTCCTCTCAGATCACTGTATGACCATGCAAAGGCCTTGCTGAAATTTTTGAGTGCCAATTTAATGCAATCTCGTACTCCATCTGGTAGCTCTGACCCCACGCTCAAGAACTTTTCTGGAAAAACTTCCCATTTTTCCACCTGAGCTTCTCGCGAATATTCCTTATTCCTTGATGACGCTATGATTGGAAAGTGCTCCCCGATCACGCGTGCATGGTTGGCCAGTAAATCATTGTTTTTTTTTGTTTCAACCGGACCCAATTTCTTTAGTTCAGCTTTTGCAATGGCTTCTGACACTTTAGTCTTACTCTTCGCTTCTTTTTCCGATTCTCGACTTCTCCTTAGAAGCTCTGCTTCTAGCACTCTGACCCTTTCTCTCAACTGTTGTACTTCCATTGTTGGAGCTAACTCCAGCTTCAACTCATCTTTTGAAGTTCCCTTCTCCAGGGATTGGGTAGCTTTGCTTTCCTTTGCATCTATACTTAACATGTAGCACTCAAATTCACTGGTATGTGTCAACCATCCTAGCAACTCCTGGTCTGAGTCATCCTTGTAAACTAGTGGGTCTTTGTACTCACCCACTTTCGCATGTTGGAGGTTGGACAATTGCAAGTTAAATCCATCCTGTAAAAGGTCCTTGGAAGTCTCCGTGCGCAAGGCAAATCTTACCCGCGCCATTTCTTGTCTAACCTTTTCCTTTGCTTTCTGCTCCCCTTCCTCAGCTGTTGTCGATTTCTTGCCGGTCAAGTTTGGAGACACTTGAAGTTGTATTCGATCAGCCTTCGGCCCAATTGTGATAAATCGTGTGCGCCAATCGTGCACACATTCGGCTTGCACCAGCCATGGCCGTCCAAGTAGAATCGAGAAGGTGGCCTCTGAGGTCCTTGGTCTTACTATCAGATAATCAACTTTAAATTCTAGACAGCCCACAACTGTGCTTACATTCTTCAAAAGACCTGCAGGCTTCACTTGCGTTTGATCTGCCATTGTCAAGGACATTGGAGTTTCTTCCATGTGGTTTAGGCCCAAAGCTTTCATCATGTACTTAGTCATTAAGTTGACTACGGCTCCACTATCTAACTGAGCCCCAAGGACTGCATATCCTTTAATCTCGTCTGTCACAACTGGAGCATTCGAATCAATTTACGTCGTAATAGTTTGAATGATCCCTTGGACATCTTTATCTTGTCTCTTTTTATCTCGAGCCTTCCTCGGCTTCTTAATATATTCGTTGTAGAATGGTTTCCTATATGCAGGTGAACATTACAGCAATGTGCCAATGTCCAGCGTGACTTCCGTGTCAGCGAGCAACTTTATGATGTCCACTTCCTCCAAACTTTGTCTTTCCTTCCTACACTTTGGAGCCCTTAATCTTTCAAGGAATGGTGCTATGCCTGGCACAAACTCTTTGGTCACTGGTGGACAGATCTCGACTTCTTCCCCATCTTCAAACTCTTGTTGGTTAGCAAATCCTCCAACTTGGTTTTCTACCTCTCCATGTTCGGGTGTCTTCTCTTGACTAGCTTTTTCGCTTTCACCTTCTGGATGTTTCTTTAAATACTCTTGAGTCCTTGTGACTACTGCCACAGTTGGCTCTTTATGCGGTTTCTTGGCTTGATAAGCATCCACAAAGTGCATTGACGAGCTAGAGCCTTCTTGAGGGTTCGGTGTCTTGAACACTACTCCGATCGTAGGAACGTGCTCTTGAGTTCTCGTTGTGGAATGCATCTGAGTATCAACATAATTCGAGGACCCTACTGGTCCTTTTTCCTTGCCGACGGCAGCTCTTCGTTTTGGACAATCTTCATCAAAGTGGCCCTCCACTACATTACCTACATAGTGGGGTATAATCAACTGGTTTCTTTTCGTTTGGACATCTAGATTGAGTATGCCCAAAGCCATGGCATCTCCAGCACTGGATTGGACCATCTCTCCTTTGATCACGTGCGACTCCTCTCGGATAGTCTCCTCCTTGACCTTGAGCACCATATCCATAAGTTTGTCTATTTTCCCAACGAGATGTAGGCGGGACACTTTGAATAGGCAATCCCGTGTAGGATCTCTCTCTTGTATCTCCCGATTTCATGGTCCTCTCTTCATAGGCCCTCTTGTTGTAACATCGGTCTTCCGTGCGATTGGTCCTTCCGCAAAAAGTGCAATGCATTCTAGGTGGCGATCTATCTGTGAATACTCTCGAGACTGTAGGGCATTCTGAAGCCAAATGGCCGTAGCCATGGCACTTTCCACACCATGTGTTCGATCTAAACACTTGGTTGGGGTTTGTAGTTACCTCTGGTTTTACTGTGTATGTATCCTGGGTCATTGTGGCAGCTTTTTTAGCTTGTGTGACCAACTCCAATATTCGTTCTTCAGTTAGCACAGGCTTTACCTCGCCTGGCATGCTAGTGGCAGCTACAAAAGCTAGGGTCGTCAATGCGGGACTTCCTTGGCCAGGATCTTTCATCGGTATGTTTCCTGGGCCTCCCATTGGCTCGTATAAGAGCTCCATCTTCCTATGTTGACATAATTGTACTTCCTCCCAAAGCCTTGCTTGTTCCTTAGCATCTATTAAAGTTGCAGGTCTTGTCAGGCTGATATGCTGCTGCGCCGTAGAATCTCTCAATCCCGCAATGAATCTTCTCTTCAATGTCTCATCGTTCGGGGCATTCGCGCCCATCTCTCTTTCCAAGGTTTCCATTCTCTGAATGTAGTTATTGATGCTCTCATTGACTCCCTATCGCAGATAATCCATCTGTTGGGCCAATCTATCTTGGAAGTCTTGTCGTCGAAACTTTGCCAAGAAGGCTTCCTTGAGCATCTGATAAGTTTCACGCTCTTGTGGTGTCAAATTCCCATACCAGTTGGCTGCCTCATCACGAAGAATAGCCGGAAAAATCCTCAACCTTTGACCCTGGTCAACTACCTCATTGGCCTCACAAGTAACCTCAAATAGCTGGATAAAACTATCCGGATCCTCGTCCCAAGCACCTGAGAACTTGGTGAAGTCCCCCAAGTGAACCGAAATCCTCTGAGCCATTTCAAACAGAGGTGTGATATCAACATCACTTCGATCCCAAAAATTTAGTGCACATGGCCTTAGGATCCCTCCTTCAAACTTTTGCACTTGATTCGCGACTCTCCTACGGGAGTACACGTTTTTGGTAGATTTCTTCGAGCTAGTCGAGGTAGACTCACCTTGCGATTCCCACCTCTTCCTTTTTCTTTCAAGGGCTCTTCTCTCAGCGCGTTCCTCTCTTTGCGTTTGTGTTGCTCCTGAGGATGAGCTCCCCTCGCTCATGTACTAGATCTTGGGTCCGCAAGCTCGGCCAACATGTGGCGCTAGGCGAACCTATGACACTCTCTTATAGAGACGTGCCAAGCTATTCCCGGCAAACGCACCAAAATGTTTGCTCCTAAGCCCAAGGGAAATTGCCCACGCACAATGATTCTTTGCTCAAACCTCTGATCCTAAGTCCGCTTTTTGTCGGTATAAGCCCACAGTTATATTTCAAAGTGTTTTGGAATAGATGGGGAGAAATGGGAACCCGAGGGTATACGCTATTGAAGCCAAACTTGGATGGGGGGTCCTCGCGACCACACTCTCTCCTTACTCACACTTGCTCCTCATACACACCCACTCTTGTGCACCTTCCCTCGTGCTCTCCCACTTGCACGCTCCTACACTCTCACTTGTATACTCATACACACACTCCCCCACTCACATGCACATTCATGCTTCCTCACTTACACTCGCTATCTCTCTTGCTCACTTACTATTTGCACACACCTTCCCTCTCTTCTTCTCGAGCACTCTTTCTCGCATATGACTCAGACACACAAAACAAGAGTCCTACATACTCATGCCCTCACACACATAGTTATACTTTCATTTTTTCCCCAAACTCCCTTTTGTTACAACCACACGCAAACCCCCCTCCTTTCTCTCTCTTACTCCACACTCTGAGTTATGCACACACCTACCCACACGTTTGCTTTCTTAGTATCTCTCACTCCCTTTTCTTTGCACATAATGAATTCAATCTTAGAATTTTTTTTCGTCTCCTACAATAAAAGATGCTCCATATTTGAAGCTCGTTTTTACTATAAAGTTCCACTATATGCAAGGATAACCACATAGATTTTCCATAAGGTCAAATCATAAACGAGAAAAATACATCAAGAGATCAAGAGATTGTTGCTTTGCAGAAGCAAAGATTACAAGCATACAAAAACAAACCCAACAAATGCAGTACTAGCACTGAGATAACATTCAACTTGCAAGTACCTACTTGTTAGTGCATTGCAACCACAAGAACACGGTATCATACATATCGTTCTGTACCATAGTACCATCAAACTCAATCACATCTATAAGGTGTCGTGCAGGTATCAAATACAACAGAGTCGTAATGTTGAGAACCAGATGACCTATCCACACAAAGGTACAAGCGTGAGAAAGATGGTAGGGCGACATCATGCATAATCTTATGCATAACCGTGTTCCGATTGCACTCAAACAAATTTAACTTTGTATCTATTTAAACACAGTGCATCCTTGTCACGCAGATGAAACTCATGGACGAAAGTTCTTCCAATGACCTCGTGTGTTATATCAAACCACATTTACCTCTTCTGTCATGATCCCACAAGTTATTCAAGTGTGTGTGTGTATGTGTTAAGAACCGCATATTTAATTACTAATCACAGGTTCGCAAGAGAGTAATAATAACCAGAAGGCACCGTGTAGTATACAACAACATCTCCAAGCTAAACCTCAATATGCATTCTTTGATAAATTGAAATCATCCCATTAATGCCTACTTTGCATATTGTGCTAAGTGAACAGTACATAATAGGTAGTGGAGCTAATCAACTAAATCCTGTTGTTAACGATGGTCAAGGTAGCGTTTGTACTGTTTGTACAGTTATAATAGCATAAGTCAGACTTGGCTCTCGTACAGGACTTCTGCCATCTACACTCACCCTCGCACAACCCATGGTCACGTACCTCTATAGAGAATAAATGATATTCAAACCGGTTCTCCACATGTAGGTACTACATTAAACAAGGTACTTGTACCACTAAAATCTGTTGTATAGCAGGTTGTGCATCCTTTACATCTCCAGAGAATCAATGTAAATGCTAGGCTTAAAAGTGCATGATGAACATTCTCTATCCTTTGTACAGACTGATCAACAGGAATTTATGCATGCAAATCGAATGGGATGAAGGTTACCCGATTTTATGGAAGTAATGGACTGCCATCTCTAGCTGAAGTACTCCGTGCTCGAAGCTTTTAACTTCCTCCACGATCAAGAACTTCTTCCAGGTCTAACCTCCCAGCTGTATGGTGTTAATCTCAAGCTACAACAAGTTCGCACTCCACCTCCGACACATCCCATTGCAGTGTCGTCAGAGATCCATGCTTCTCCTCGAGCATTCCTCCCAGCAGCAGTCGTGGATAAAAAGGAAGAGGCTTTTGCCCCCAGCCTTCACTCATACTTCAGCCGGCAACACAAAAAAATTGGAGAGGCTCCCCCTTGAGGATGCGAACTCCAAAAACACACAGTGGCTGGAGAACGAAGTAGGAGCAGACCTATTGTGGTAAAGTAAATATTGTTCCAGATAGCTCTCTGATTGTCTGGTCGAAAGAAACTTTTATAGGAACACCCCACCAATCTTGGAAAGGGAAGATGGCCTCACAATCGTGATAGTAAAAATGGGAGAGTGAACCGTGCAAGCAAAAGCCCACCCAACCCGATCGCATCATTCACCCTCTACTAAAATCTAACAGTGGTTTCCCTTCACAGCACTGTGCAATCCCATCCCCCCTCTACGACGAGAGCTCCTCCATGTCCGTATGTGCCCTTTTTCAATTTCCTCTCCAGTCCCAAAACAATCTGAAACTCCACACAATCATCCAGACTGAAATCGAGTGGTGTCCCCAATACAACTCTTGCCTCTTTGTTTTTGTGAACCTTTGTAGCAGATTCCTTTTTACAAGCATTCAATGCCAAATCTCCAGGTCTCTGATGAATTCCAATCGGAGTTATTTCAGCCAGCTCATCCTCTTGTATGTACTCCACGCAAAAAATAGAAATTGCTGAATCCTCTTCCCTTTTTTTGATGGCATCCACATGAATCCGTTATCACCACTCATACAGGCGCCCCCCCCCTGTTTGCAGCAAAAACGAAAAAGTGCCCTATAGAATTAATCTTCTGGGAAAACAAAAGCTGGACCTTGCAGAACAACAACACCCCCTCTCATTGACTTTAGGTATGAATGATCATGGCTTTGATGGAAGAGAAAGCACAAGCAAGATGGACGCTTTTTAAAGCGGCTCCCCAAGGTCTGACGATGTCATTGTATTGGGAATTTCCGTTATTGTTGCATTTTTTGAGCCCTTGTCCTGAATAGCTGCTCCAAAGAAGATAAGTTTGTCTTTAAGTCGAAGATTCTCTCGAGAGCTTGCATGTTCTTTAATGTCTCGCTCACAATCCTGCTATCAGTCCCATCACATCTCAGGTGTGTCATGGATCCGTGTAGGAGCTGGTTCACTATACCCCTGCTGAGGTCCTCCACGAGCTTCTTGTTCTTCTTGGGTATGTCTTTACCCATCTTAGTGAGACTTCTCTCCAACTCACTACTCCGAATGTTCTCTGTATATGATCGCAGCTTCTTGATTGTTGGAACTGTTTCAAGTGAGTCTCTCCAGGACTCAAAGCTTCTTAGCTCTTCCTCTATAATGACATGAGCCTCCATTGCCTTTCCGTGCAGCTCATGACCGTTGATCACATTGCCAATGTTGCCACAAGCCGCAATTGTCAATGGTATAAACATCACATAAGTATTGGCGAGATAATTGTTGTGTTGAACATGTTGAGTGCCCTATTGAGATAGACCATCTGTGTAAGCACACATGCGGTAATCACCATAACAAAAAGTCATATCTCCAAGTATTGCCTCCCTTGACAGCACTCCTCTTTGACCAAGAAGTCGTCATGTAGTCCCCAAATAATTCCCATCAATCACCTAATCACCCTTCAAGTGCCTGAAATCAAACATATTCTCCTGCCAAATAGAACCACATTATTGCATAAAAACCAACCATTTTGTGAGCTAACACTTTCCTCTTGGCAAGAAGGCCATTGGCACTAAGTTGGTTTACAAGCTAAAGCCTAAGCTTGATGGAACAATTAACAGGTATAAGGCTAGGCTTGTTGCAAAGGGTTATGCATAGGAAAAAGGCATTGATTTTGATGAGACCTTTGCACCTACATGTTGTATGACTACTATTCGAAGCATCTATGCACTTGCAGCCCATCCTGGTTGGAATGTACATCAGTTGGACATTAAAACTACATTTCTGATTGGTGACTTGCATGAAGAAGTGTATGTTTTTCAACCCCGTGGCTTTGTGTAGAAAGGGCATGAAAACTAGGTGTGTAGGTTAAAGAAGGCATTATATGGTTTAAAGCAAGCACCACGTGCTGTGTATGAGAAGATACATGCCTATTTGATTGCACATGGTTTGTAGAACAGTCCAACTGAGATCACTTTATACATTAAGTGTGCTTATAATGTGCTTCTCATCATTGTTGTCTATGTTGATGACATGCTGCTCACTGGTTATTGAGAAACATATTGCCGATTTTAAGGCTGATTTGCATGCCTCATTTGAGATGACTGATTTGGGGCATTCGCATCACTATTTGAGCATTCAATTTATGCAAGTTGATGGTGGAATGGCTTTGTGTCAAACAAAATATATTGACATATTATTGTAGCATTTTGGCCTTGAAGACTGTAAGCCTATTGCCACTCCTATGGAGACAGGTTTACGATTGAGTCTTCATGATGCTCAAGATGTAATTGATGTTGTCCTCTATCAGCAGGCTGTTGGATGCCTGATTTACTTATGCACTGCTCGGACAGATATTTAGTTTGGTGTCTCACAAATGAGCAGGTTTATGCATTGCCCAGGTGTCAAGCATTGGCAGGCGGTTAAGCGCATCTTTCGCTACTTGAGTGGTACTGGCTACTTGGGTCATTTTATCCCAAGGAGGGATCAGTACCATGAGATTTGCATGCTTTTTCTGACTCAGACTAGGCTTGTTGCTATGGCAGTTGTGTGTCCACTAGTGGCTTTTGCTTCATGCTTGGTAGCTCATGTATATCTTGGTTGAGCAAGAAGTAGCCTACTGTGGCCGCTTCCATTTGTGAGATTGAGTATAGGGCAGCTTTCATAGCAACTGTTTAGTGTGTGTGGCCTAGATGCCTTATGGCTGATTTAAGTGTTTGTTGGTCTTCTACCACCACCATCTTCACTGACAGTCAGAGTGCATTGGCAGTTGTGAGGAACCCTGTCTTCCATGCTCGCACTAAGCACATTGAGGTGCATTACCATTATGTCACTGAGAGGTTCTCTACTGGGGAGATCAGCTTGGCATATGTGCCCATGCAGGAGAACATTGCAGACCTTTTCACAAAGGCTCTACCTAGGGAGGTTTGAAGCTTTTCGCAAAGCTTTGGGCTTACTTCCTTTTGTGGAGTGATTACCACATAGCTTGGCACTTCCTTATACATGAGTGCCAGCTACTTTTTCATTGCATGACTCCTAGCAGGGATTTGTTGATATATTTATGTAGTTATGTGGGTGAACACTCTAGGACCGTCGGGGCACTTTTTTCCCCCTTTAGGAGGTTTCTTTCCACTGGCTTGTATATATTCCTATTTCCCTAATGGGCTACTTATGTTTGTACATTCACTAGTAATACATTCAGTATTGTGTGTTGTGCTCCAAGCTTCTTCTTCTTCCTTGTGTTGTTTGCATGCTTTCGCAGACGTCTAACTCCTACATATGTGGTGCTAAATGTTAATGAAAATGGGACATGTTTTATGAGAATTGGATGGAACACCTCTTAAAACTCTAATTGCAAGAAAAAAGATTAAGTTGTTTAAACAAAGAGATGATGAAAAATATGATCTATTAGATGATGAAGAAGTTGAATGAAATTTATAAAGAAAAAAGACGATTTATTTAAAAAAATTACGTTTATCTTTTCTAAAATAAAACATTATGAGGAATAAAATTTTATTTAAAGGATGTGTGATTTTTGCTTCTAATGTGGATTTTATTTTGCAAAAATTTGACAAAAAGGAACATTGTTAGTCATGGATGCTCCAAAATCTTCAAGAAGAATTTTAAATGAATCTTGGAACAAAGCTTTGAGTAAAACTAGGAACATTCCATTAGACCAATCTTAAATTTATATTTTTCTTTCAATGTATTTGTCCCCTCAAGTTATTAATATTCTGATTGATAAGGAGACTTTTGACACCTTCATTTTTGAATTTTTACTACCACCATCAGAACCACATGAAATGAGCTTACATTTTTGCATCTTGAAGATGCATATTGACTATTAAGATAATTTTTCATACAAGATATTAAATCAAATATTTTTTTATTTTATGATATCACATGTGAATGTTTAATGTGTACGTTTGATGAAGAAAGCTAATTATACTTGCGTTTCTAGATTTTAGTGATCTTCTAGTAGAAATTTGTTGATGATTTGAAGATGAACACTACAACATATGAGGGGCATATTGATGCTAGCCATATTGATGGTCATGCCCTCACATCAATATGATCATTGGAAATGCCAAGAAAGACTACATTAGTCATACTAATGGTCACTTGACCATCGGTATAATTGTTACAAAGTTTTGGCCAATATACGTGTCGAAAAATATCATTGTGAGTATATGCACCGGTACAAGGGTTGCTATAAGTGTTGGTATGGGCATTGATAAATTCTTGGAAATATCGACACTCATACCGGTGCCTATACTGACACCTATACCAATGGCATGTTTCAACATAACCAGACCCGAGAGTGAAAATTCGACATTTGCTACTGTTTTGATATGCGTACTGCTAGTTTGGAGTTTGCATGTGCGCATACATTATGCTCGTCCACCTGCATTGTGATCATCTTGTGCAGACACACACACACATAGATCTCTCTCTCTCTCTACAAACACATGTCTCTCTTTCTCTAGATATCGCATCTTGGTAAGTGATGCATGTACTCTTTCACCATTTCTCTTTATCTATCTTTTCTCTTTTCTGATTGCCCTTTTCTTTGGTTTTGTAGGAGCTTTTTGGCATCGGTTCTTTGGAATTTGACGAGATATGATGTTGATTAAGCTTTGAGAATAGTGATCCAAAGAATTACATTGATGTAGGCCATTTTTTTTGTTCTCTATTACAAATAAAGATAGAGAGAGAGAGATGGAAGACAGAGAGAGAAAGAGAGAGATCCAGAGAGAGATGAAAGAGAGAGAGATAGAGAGAAAGGGAGAGAGAGAGATGAAAGAGAGCGAGAGAGAGAGAGAGAGAGTGAGAGAGAAAAATAGAGCTACATATACACACACACATAGATGTAAGTGATTGTTTTGTTCTTTATCAAAAATAGAGATAGAGAGAGAGATGAAAGAGATATGCATACATGCATACACACACATACATACACATATACATACACATACATATGCATATATTACATACACTTTCAAATGAATACACATACACACACACACACACACACACACACACACACACACATATATATATATATATATATATATATATATATATATATATATATATATATATATATATATATATATATATATATATATATATATATATATATATATATATATATGTGTGTGTGTGTGTGTGTGTGTGTGTGTGCATGTGTGTGTGTGTACATACATACATACACACACACACACACACACACATATATATATATATATATATATATATATATATATATATATATATATATATATATATATATATATATATATATATATGCACATACACATACACACGTCACATATACATACACACATATACATGTTTTAGGGTCAGGGTTTTAGGATTAGGGTTTTAGGCTTTTACATACATACACACATAATACATATACAGATACACATATATATACACATACACATATATATACACACACACATGCATACACATGTATACATGTTTTAGGTGTAAGTATTTAGGAATAGGGTTTTAGGGATTTTACACATGCATACATATATAAACACATATACACGTGCATACACACATATACATATACACACCCATGCATGCATATATAAACACATATACACGTGCATACACACATATACATGTTTTAGGTGTAAGTATTTAGGAATAGGGTTTTAGGGATTTTACACATGCATACATATATAAACACATATACACGTGCATACACACATATACATATACACATACATATTTATTTATATACATATATAAATAAAGTTTAAACGCGTTCTGACGGCAAACACGCGTTTAACACTGGTGCCGTCTGTGGGAAGTGGCACCAGAATGTTGCAAAATTAGTTGTGGGAAAGTGGCAATAGATTGTTGCAAATTGATTATTGGAAAGTGGCAACAGAGTGTTGCTCAGTGATTTTGGGAAGGTAACCATAGATTGTGAATCGACAGTAAGATAGAGTAATACGCAAGTGTAGCAAAGGTGCTATATGCCGGTTACTCGGTCTGGCGAGTCGTATCCGAAGTACAGACAGCCTTGGGTGGTACCAAATTTGCGAAGGACACCCCCAGGAGGAAGAAGCGCAGATCGGTTAGGTCTGGTCGTCGAAGAAGTGAAGCATATTAGTAGTGATCTGGTAGCTTTTTGGTGGATCATACTACAATTCAATAAATTCCGGTGAAATCTTGGTGCAGTCTGCAGCAGAGACAATAATTTCGGATTCCAAAGGAACACAGTGTGCAGTTGACCGGACACCGTCTGGTCAAGATTCAAATCTCTCTACGGATAAAGGCGTATTATCCAGAGAGGTCATTGAAGGTGAAAGAATACCCTGGATTGGGGAAAGTTCCACTAATTCCGGTGGTAGTTCGGTCCTGATTGCAGAAAATTTACAATTTTCCGGTGACAGTGTTATACTTCTCGGTGAATCTTCATTCCGGACACCACTGTTCGGAGCAACTTCTTTCATATCGTAGAAGAGGATAAGCTATTCGAATTAGAAATTCGTAAGAGGTTAAGTGCTATTTTCGAACCGGAAGAAGAGCAGTCTAATCATACACACTCCGAAGAATCGACAGCACATCCTCAGAGCTCAGGAAATAGTAACAGTACCAACATGAGTGGGCAACAACAACAACAATAGTAACAACAACAACAACAACAACAACAGTAACAACAACAACAACAACAACAACAGCAACAACAGCTACTTCCACCTCGTCCGGTTCCAACAGGAGTCACCTACACAAAATTCGGTGGATTTCCAGGTGATGATCCTGATGCTCATGTACGTACCTTTGAAATTAATTATGCAGTACTTAATCATCCACCCGATCCGGCATACAAGGCCATAGTATTCCAGTCAACACTAGTTAATGAAGCTGCCAGGTGGCTTACAAAATATGATATCAATCATTTCGGCACCTATGAAGCAGTAAGGGATGCGTTTCTGCAGAGATTCCGGCTAAAGAAGAATCTTGCCGAAATTTTCGATTACCTGCAGAACAATAGACAGAAGTTGAATCAAATAGTGCAGGAATATGCTACCCTATTCAAAACTCATTTGAGACAACTACCTCCGACACATGCTAATTTACCAGATGATATCATCACTCAGTGGTTTATTAATGGACTGACTCCGCAACTTAGACAGATTATGAGCATCCGTTGTGTGGGAGCTATGACATTAGATGCGGTTATTGCAATGGCTTTGCAGCTCGAGCATAAGGTTGGAGGCTTTACAGAAGACTTGGAGTGGTTAAAAACCAGTAAAAGTATTGCAGAGGATCCGGCTAGACAAATGTACTGCACTAAGTGCAAAAATCCAGGGCATACCAGTGTCACATGTGCCCTTAATCAGATGTATTGTGCTATCTGCAATACAACCGGACATTCCACCGAAAATTGTGCTTATAACGCCAAAGTGCAGGGATCAACAACCGTAAATGCTATTATCCAAGAACCTTGGCAGCCGGCCACTCATTATGTATCACCTCAGATGAGAAATAATCAGCAGCAAGGATACAGAAATTATCGAGGACAGCGAAATACAAATTACAATACAAATCACTGGCAGACAGGAACATCACAGGAAGGTAATTCTTTGCCACCTCCTCGCTGTCATTTTTGCGATGAATTAGGCCACATACGCAGATTCTGTAAGGATGCAGCTGAATATGATCAGAGGAAGAAAGAGCGTCAGAACCCTATGACTAATATGGTATATATTTCACCAATAGAAACTCAGGCTGTAGTGATTCAAACAAGATCTGGTAAGCAGTTACAACCAGCAGCAGAAGTATTTGAATCTGGCATCCATGAACAACAGAGAATGTATGACAAAGCTAGTCAATGGACCACCAAAGAGCCTACAGTGTTTCTAGATCCCATTCTAGTAACCCAAGTTCCGCTGCCAAAGGAAGGATCACAGGAACAAGATTCTACCCCTATAACAGGCGCATCATCTTCAGAATCGGTAAAAAATACAATTCAAGCAGATCAGGCATGGGAAATTTTATCTAAGGTGTCCATTACTCTCCCTCTTGGACAGTTACTTGCACTATTATCGGGAGTTCGGCATCAAATCCAACAACAGCTTAGTCCTGGATCTTCCTACATTCGAGCGATAGCAATGGTACAATCGGAAGCTGATTCTACTGTGGATCATTCGGTCCCCTTGATTACGGTATGGTACAAAAATCACAAGATTACTCAAGTACTAATTGATGGTGGGTCTGGTGTAAATATAGCCACTGCAGCGCTTTGTAAAAAGTTGGGATGGATGCAAATCGAGCCTGTTCAGTTTTTCGTTAGGATGGCAGATCAATCTCGAGTTCATCCAGTAGGACTCGTACGGAATGTCCCGATAACCTTGCAGGGTACAACGTTTAAGATGACCTTTGTCGTCTTAGAATTACCAGAGTCTAGTCTTGATTATAATCTTCTTTTCGACCGACCCTGGTTAAAACAGGCTAAGGTTATACAGGATTGGTCAGCACAGGACCTTACTTTTAAGGACAATCACCATAAATATGTTGTCAAATTGGATGCTATTCAGCCCTGTGAATTACATGCCAGGCCATATGTAGCAGAGCCTGTCCATATGTTGGATGGCTTATCCGACGATGAAGAAGAAGAATTTTTGAAGAACAATGAAGATCTGATTTCCTTAGGTACTATAGATCTGCAATCTATTGTAGATAATTGGAGTCCGGCAGCCTGTACAGTGGTGCCTGTGACCAAAGAAGTGGAGACAAAAGATACTGTAGCTATGAATGAAACCATTCTACAACATCTTTTACAGTCAGCTAAAAATCCAGGCAAACCTCATCAATTCTATGTTCCCGAAGATCAGTTGATCACCTATAATTTAGGAGATGAAGTAAATCCACGATCTGTCAAAATAAAGGAAGGATTATCTGAAGTATTTCAAGCAGATTTGATCCAACTTATTCGTGAATTCTCTGATGTCCTTGCATGGGATTATCGTGATATGAAAGGTCTGGACCCTCGTATCTATCAACATAGGGTCGTACTCAAACCTGAAGCAAAGCCGATTAAACAACCCAGCTACCGTATGAATCCTAACTATGCAGCACAGGTCAAAGCAGAACTTGATCCCCTATTAAAGGTAGGATTCATTGTACCTATTGAGCATGCTGAATGGATCTCCCCGATCGTGATTGTACCAAAGAAAAACAAGCAGCTCCAAATATGTGTCGATTACCGGAAATTGAATGCAACCACCGTACCTGATCCATTTCCTCTTCCATTTCTTGACACCATGCTGGACAGAGTGGTTGGACATGAGATGTACTCATTTCTCGACGATTATAGTGGTTATAACCAGGTCTGAATGGCTGAGCAAGATATACCGAAAACAGCGTTTATTACGAATTGGGGTGTTTTTGCTTGCACAGTCATGTGGTTTGGCTTAAGAAATGCTCCTAGTACCTTTCAGTGATGTATGCAGGAAATCTTCTCACCCTATCTTACTTCTTTTATGCAAGTATATCTAGATGATTTCTCTTTATTCGGTAAGATGGTTGCACACCTGTATCATTTACGGTGTTGCTTTGAAAAATGACAAGAATACCGATCTGTTTGAACCCCAACAAATCTATCTTTGCGGTTTCTTGTGGTAAACTACTTGGCCACATTGTATCTGCACAGGGCATACAAGTTGATCCAGACAAAATTGCAGCCATGTTAGAAGCACCTGTACCTACTACCCCGAAAGAAGTCATGCGATTCATGGGTCAAGTCAGGTGGCATGGTCGACATTTATGGTGGCTTGCCCATTTGGCAATACCCCTGAATCGGTTAATCACTAATACTCCTCGACAGATTGATTGGACACCAGAATGTCAAAATGCATTTGATCGTCTAAAAGTTTTATTAACACAGGTTCCAATTCTACAACCTCCTGATTGGGAACGCCCCTTTCATGTTTTTGTAGACGCATCAGATATAGCCATTGGAAGTGTTTTAATGCAACAAACTGATAAGTGGTTTAGGCTTGTCTATTATGCAAGTCGAAGGCTTGCTCCTGCTGAAAAGAATTATTCAGTAACTGAAAGAGAATGTCTTGGTTTAGTGTATTCTGTAAAGAAATTCCGGCATTATTTACTTGGCTGAAAATTCGTCTTTCATGTAGATCATGCTGCGCTGGTATATTTGGTTTGGCAGCAGCATTTAGGTGGTTGTTTAGCACGTTGGGTTCTACTGTTACAAGAATTTGATTACGAAGTGATTCATCGACCTAGAACTACACATGCCTTAGTAGATTTTCTCTCCAGGTTGGATTCCGGTGAAGCTCCAGTCCGTGTTGATGACATCACACCTGCTATTTATGTTACTGAAATGACTAGTGATGAATTTGCACAACCTCCTGAGACACCTACTTACTATGATCAGTTATTAACCTTTCTTACTGATGGATGCCTTCCTACTCAAACTTCCCCTACAATGCGCCGAAAAATTGCAGTTTACAGTCGCAGATTCTGGTTGATTGCTAGAGAGTTATATTATATGGATCACACTGGGGTTTTACTTCGTTGTATTCCTCCACATGAAGTAAACTCAGTAATTGCTTTGGCACATTCAATACCCTCCGGTGGACATTTTGCAGCAGATTTAACGCACCGAAAAATTCTGCAAAGTGGACTCTGGTGGCCTACTATGTAGAGAGATGTATCTCAATTTGTGCAGCAATGTGACAATTGTCAACGATCTGAACAGCCTTTACAACGCCATTTCTTTCCTCTGCAGCCTGTCTTACCTTTAGAACCTTTTCAGAAATGGGGTCTTGACTTTATTGGACCAATCACACCTCCAGCAATCCTTAGCAACAACATATATATTCTGACATGCACAGATTATGCTACAAGATGGGCAGAAGCTTGGGCTTTACGGTCCGCCACAGCTGTTTTGGTGGAAAAATGTCTAATGAAAGATGTAATCCCACGTTATGGATTACCTTTGGAACTTGTCACAGATCAAGGGACCCACTTTATCAACAATTTAATGCGAGTACTCACACACACTTTTCAGATTTTGCATAAATTCAGTTCACCGTATTATCCTCGTGCTAATGGCTTAGCTGAAAGTACAAACAAAACGTTGTTGACTATGCTTCGGAAATTGATTGTGGAATCACCAGAAAGATGGGATCAATTACTACCTGCAGTATTATGGGCATATCGGACTACATACAAGGTCGCAACCGGACTAACTCCTTTCAAACTTGCATATGGAATGGAGGCAATTGCACCAATGGAACTTGTAGTACCAAGATTACGTGTGGCCATCTCTCAGAAATTATTACCTGAAGAATCTTTACCATTTCGGTTGGACACACTTAGAGAATTAGATGAGCATCGCTGGGAAAGTTTTCTAACTCTTTTTCTTTTCTTTTCTTTTCCTTTTTAGTTTTGCGTGATTAATAAAATAAGTCTGTAAATATCCTCGTTTTGATACCTAATTATGATCAACAGCCGCCCTACTTTATCGTTTTGCTCATGCATGCACACCGTAGTTATGAGGTTATCATCTCAATATCGCGCGATGATTCACATATTTTGATCGCTTCCCGCTGCCAAGTGTCTACTTAACCTTTTCCATTCCGCTGTTAATCGCTATTGTGTTTGCGTGCTTTGTGTACTTTGTGTTTCCTGTAATCCTTGTGTCTGCTTGCTATTCGTATGTGCATCATGGAAGCTCTAGCAAACTTTGCTACCTTCCGTGACGGACTCCCTGCGGATGTAGGTGAGTTCCTACGTGTACGTGGGTTGTCTAATTTCACTGAATTGCCTTGGCATTCAGTGTAATGTCACCCCTTCTATGCCCAAATTATTGCCGCAATCGCTGCTACACCTGCTGGGGAGCAGAGTTGGCCAATCACCTCCTTACCATCTCGTACAGTAATCACCCTACAGTCCTTTGCTGATGCATTTTGACTCTCTCCGGAAGGCCGAGAGAATGGCCATAATTTGTCGATAGCTACAATGATCCAATTGTCCCTAGATATTCTTCAAATGAATATCCCATCCTTTGTCGTCCTGAGCCTGAAAGAACAGCCCTGCAATTTTTAGTAGCAATACTAAATTTGCAGAAATGTACATATGGCATATATCTCCCATTCTACTCAGCGATAGATATGGCTGCAAGTGAGCCTGTTAATTTTGCCTCTTACTATTTTCGCCGCATTCATCGTGAATGCGTTACAATCATTAAATAGGTTAACAAAGGAGATATGCCACGTTCACGATTACCCCACATTATTTCCTTTTTGTTTCCGATCCTCCAAGCAGCGCAACCACCACCTAGAGGTCTAGTTCTATATCATGAAGAATCCACACAAATCTTGCAAGATGATGAAGAAGATGACGAAGAAATCTTCCAGCTACTACGCCGAAAACGCATCAGGATTAGTTCATCTGATAGTCAAGTGCAAGGGTCTGCCGCAGGTGATAAAGCAGACAATAATGAAGAGGAAGGGCATGAAGAAGAAACTTTCCACGATACAGCTACTTCGATGCATCAGGATTCATCAGCTCAATCATCTCGAAACCAGCAAAAAGAGCATGTTGATACCGTAGATTCTAGAGCCAGTTCTTCTAAGGAAGAATCTCAGCAACACTCCAAACAGGATAAGCAAGAAGAGGTGCAACATATTGTTACCGAAATTTTTGAAGAATTGATTACAACAGTGGAATCTACAGTTGCCCATCCTGATGACACTATGCAACAACTCATCGAAAAGGTATTAGAAACTACCACTGTTCTTCTCACTCCTCCACTCATTCCTCCGGTCCACCCCATTATACCTGTAAAGCCAATTGAAGAGCCTGCTGCTTCATCCTCTTCACCGAATTACTCTTCCCCATCTTCGCAGCACCTTTTATCCGCTGCTTCATCTCAGCACATTCATCCAATCCCCATGTTTACCAAGTTAGAAGCAATGGGACGAATGCTGATCCAGTTTTCCCAACAGCTTCCGGTACAACTGAGAATGATAACAGAAAATACTCGTCAGGAATTGCAGCATAAGGTGGATACCCTTGAGGCAGATATTAGTCCATTGCAGGAAGAGGTGGATGCCGTAAAAGCAGAGAATCATAATTTGCATTTTCAGATTAGCCAAATTCAAGCACAACTTGCTCAACAGGAGACAATAATCAGTTAAAGAGATGCTGCCTTAGCCGAAATTACAGTAAAAGATGATTTATTGTGTGCTGCTGATGCAGAAAACATGCAATTGAAACAGTTACTATAGGATAAGGAAGATGCATGCATAACTCTGGGCAATTTGTTAGAAGAGACAAGAGTACAATTGACTGAAGCAGTGCAGAAGGGACAGGAAATGTCCATTCTACTAAAACAAACTAATACAGAGTTAGAGTTCGCAAATGCCAACCTGACTTAATTAAATGCTGCTCTTAAAAGCCAAATGTTGTTGGTCGCTCAACTACAGAAGGAGATACCAGGAATAAGAAGAGATCGTGATGCATATTACAAGACCATCCTGTTTCAAATTCAAGAATTGGAAAGACGAGAAAATCAACTTGGAGCTCAAGCAGAAAGACTATCAAGAATAGATAAACAGATTGCAGACATGAAAGTCAGTCGTGATGCAGCTTTATCAAATGAATTTTATTTACAGGAAGCTTTTCTGCAGACATAAGCAGAACTTTTGATGAGCCAGGTTATTGCCACCAGTTCAGTAAGAACTGATGCTCAATTAGTAGAACCCGAAGTCCTCAAACAGATGTTAGAGTCATTGAAAAAGAAAATTGCCCGGACATTTAGGTTAGCTAGAACTATGTACTTAGAGGGTATAATCGATGAGCCATAGAGTTTTGTATACCTGCAGGTTCAAGTCCACCGTGCATGCCAGTGTAAGCCGCCGGATTGGCAATTGTAAAGCATGTCTCTTTTTCATATTCCGCACGAACCGAAAGGTCGTTGCGTAGATGTTGTATTCATTTATAAAGCAATGAAAAGACACTTTCGGTGACGACCAGCAGATCGCCGGACTGTCTGTCTGGGCGATAGGTCTGTGTAGTTCCGTACTGTGGTGTTTCATAACTCTGAGTCATATTGTGTCTTCCTGTTGTGTTTGATTATCTATATCTGTGCGTTATAGATTGTGTTACGGTAATGTTTACATTAAGTGAAGTATTGAATTGTTGTTCTGTAAGTTGTTTACTGTAAGTCTGTGTTATGGTAGCATTCACCTTGTACGCTAGTTATTGAGAAGTCTGAATTTGTGTATGAGTTGATACTCTGTGAGTGAGTGAAGAGTTGATGAACAAACTGGCATGTGAAGAGATTAATTGGGAAAATAAAGTATAGGGCCTCTGATTATTCAGACCCCTTCCACTCCCAAGAACCCGAATAGAGCTTAAACGCGTTCTGACGGCAAACACGCGTTTAACACACACATTTACACATATGCACACATAATATATATACACATACACATGTATATATGCATGCATACACACACATATATATATATATATGTTGCAGAGAAAAGAGGCACAAAAGAGGAGCCCCAAAATTTCCAAATTGATGGCATAAAAATTCTTCTTCAAAATTCTAGGAGATTTCCTTGAAACTATGTAAATGCACTAGAGGAGTCCTCTAGATGCATAAGCCCAAATCCTTGTAACATAATTCTTGTAAAGTAGTAAGGAATTAGAACTAAGTCAATAAAGTTCCAGTCTCATGTGTGAAAGGACAACTTTTAGGGCACATGTATATAAGTCGCTTTGTGACTCTTTGTAAACACTTTTGCCATTGTGAAGGAGGAGAACTGAAATTTCGAATTTGCTTCTTCCCTGCTGATTTTCATCTTCTCTATGATCTTTTCTGTGTGTTTGATGCTTGAAATGTGTGTGTAGGACTGTTGTGTATCCCTCCCCATCACTTTTGAACGATTGTAATGTGCATGTGGGCTCAATACGAGTTGTGGAGTGAGTGTAGGTGTTTCCCGACATTCACTATTTTGGCCATAACTTGAAGAGCCAGTGTTTGATTCGAGTGAAAATACCACCAGTAGATGCATCTTGTCGAGAGCTTCAAAAAGAACCCCTTGTTGACCATATTCAAAGTTCAGAGCTGGAAGAAACATTTGAATTTGTGCTTACTCCTGTAAGTGGTATCACGGCAGACATTTCCAGAGATTTAGTGAGTTGGAGAGGTAGTGTAGTCTTTTCATATGCATTGTAAGTGAGCCACTTCACTTTCCACCATGTGTGCACACATCCTCATACACTTGGTTCATGTGGTTCTTTGGATTTATAATTAAACGTGTATCGATCCAGCGCTATATGCACTTGTGGGGCAAATGAGATTTAGTCTCTTTGACACAACTCCCTAAGACTTCCTGACTTAAGTACACACGTTTTTGGCACCGCTCTCGGGGAACAAACTCAACCAAGGTGCCTTTGTGATGGTTATAGCTCTGGAGTGAAGGAATTGTACTTGTAGAGGTGAATTCATTCAGTGGCAAGTAGTCAGGCACTTGAGAACTTGTTACTTCACAACCTTGAGGTGTGTGTAATGAGTTTTTAGGTTTAGGGTTAGGAGTGAGGAAGAGAAGGAAGAGTTAGGGTTAGGTTAGAGAGAGAAGTGGAGTAGGAGGAAGTTGGAAACCTCAATAAAAATCTTAAAAAATTGCCAAAATTAGTGTAGAATAGCCCTTCAGGCATCACAAACTATAAAAACAAAAAAAAAAGTTCATTTGACACTAGTGTAGGAACTAGTATTGTGTGCAAACAGCGATCAGTATCGTTAGTTTGGTATCACACAAAGTGAGCTAAAGAGAGGAGTTGGGAGCATACACTTGGGTTGAGGCATACTTGAAGGTAAGCCACACAAGTTCTTGATAGCAAAATCAATTCATAACCACCACCACACGTGATTAAAATCATTTTCGGTATCATGGGGTGGGACAGAGAGTTTTGGGAGATTCTATGAGAGAGACAGAGGGCTAAGAGTAAGGAGGGGTTAGAATTAAACCTTATTGTACAAAAAAAAAAGTTTAGAGCAATTTTGCTTGAAGTATCACAGTCGGTTGAGTTTTGGTATCGCGATACCGAAATTCCCTAGTATCATGATACTTGCCTAGTATCATATCGCTGCATACCACTTGAAGTATCGTGATACCACTCTGGTATCGTATCGTCAAGTTGGTATTGCAATCGCCATCAGCCGATCGTATCATATCGTGGTCCACTTGGTATCGTATTGTCACGGTCATGGTATCGTATCGTCGATCGAGCGGTATCGTATCGCCTGTTTAGTATCGTATCATCCAAGAAGGTGGTATCGTATCGTCTAACCCATATGGTATCATATCACCAAAACTTTAATATCGTATCACCAATGTGGTATCGTATCATCCAAAAATTCAGTATCGTATAGTGCAAAGTTTCGGTATCGTATCGTCACTTGCACTAGTATCGTATCGTGAGAACTTTAGTATCGTATTGTGTGACTTATTGGTATCATATCGTGTAGTGCACAAGTATCGTATCGTGCAAAGTTTTGGTATCGTATCGTCACTTGCACTAGTATCATATCGTGAGGACTTTAGTATCGTATCATGCGACTTATTGGTATCATATCGTGGAGTGCACAAGTATCGTATCGTGCAAGAAGGTGGTATCATATCGTCTGACCTATCTGGTATCGTATCTTGAGCAATTTTGGTATCGTATCCTACAGAGCACTAGTATCCTATCGTGCAAAGTGTGGTATCGTATCATCTACTATTCTAGTATCGTATCGTCACAGGCAGAGGTATCGTATCATCCTATAGTCAGTATCATATCGCATTAATCTGTGGTATCGTATCGCCGGAGTGATATGGTCGAGAGTGGTATCACCCAGAACATATCAAGCCATTTGAGGGCAAAATTAGAGGTAATTAAGGAGCCAATTGTGGGATAGTGGGGAACAAGATAGCCCCAAGACGGTGGATGAACTTGAAATCAGGACATGTGTTAAGTAGCCAGAGGAGTGTTATTTCATTCGTAGGAAGTGCAACTCAGGAAAGTCATCACTCTATCTATACTAACACCTCTAGTGACTCAGAGGAAGAGATACCAATGGCTTCAGAAGACATGCAAGGTTCTATCCCTAGGGGGAACTTCATGTCAATGGTAGAGGGGGAATATCGTACCTCTCTGCAATATGTGTCCACTAGTTCCCAAGAGATCCCCGTCTACTTGGATGTCTTAAATAGATCAGTAGCCAGGATGGTGAATTCCACTGATTCAGCAATAGTGCCCAAACCTGCAGTCAAGTATGAACGAGGAGTGTACATGGACAAGTTGGTCACATCTATGTGGTAACAGAACACCCAGATCAGATCAACGAGAGAGGAGGGTTGGAAGGACAAGGAAACTCAGGAATACTGGACCCTAAAGAGTTAATAACTACACCCAAAGGCAAATCAGTAGTGAGAGGGGATTTGATACCTCATGATGATTACCTATTAGAGGTCTACTTGATCCATGGATTAGACTTATTGTTAAAAACTGACTCACCCACATGAGGACAGGAGGAAAGCCTAATGACCTTCTATGAGTCAAAAGATCTTGAAGAGGAGTCTAGAGTCACGTACCTAGACAAGAACCAAAGAAGGTATTGGCCGGTAGATGTCGTTGATAGGGCTCAATTGAAGTATATTGGGTTTCCAATATTCCCTTCACGAGAGCAGTCAACTACCTCTCATAATCCCTTTGGGACACATCAAGAACTAGAAAATACAATTTCAGGATAGACAAGTCAACGGAGCATTCCTAACCGAACCCATGTGCAATTTGCAACGTCACGGCTGCAATCACACAATCAAACTCACCTTGGACTAAGCAATCAACATCGGCCAACATTGAGGCCAAGACCACCACTAGGAGTGTAGCTTGGAATGCCTCCAATTAGACCAGCAATTCCTGTAATGCCTAGACTCCCAGAACCCATAAAAAGATTAAGACCAATTAAAGTGGCTAAGCGTATGAGAAATCATTATGACGGGATGGGAGAACCTTAGGATCATATAACTCAATTTAAACAAGTTCTATGGGCTGAGCAAGTGCAGTATGAGACCTTCAGACTCACTCTCATAGGAACGGCTTTGACTTGGTTCCAACCATTGGATCCCAATCAATTTGGAAATATTGAATAATTTTTCAGGAATTCATTGGGGAATTCACTAAGAGAGGAATTAAATACAACTCTTCATCTTTAATCCATAGCTTCAAACAAAACCCAAATGAAATAGTGAAAACAGTTGCCTGAAGGTTCAATCAATATGTCGATAGATGCCTAGTAACAGAAAGACCCACTCAGCAAAAAATGATATCACTATTCTTAGACGGGCTAACGAACAGGACCTTGAGAACTTTAGTCTATTTGAAGTGGCTGTAGACGTTGAGCGAATGCCTTCAAGAGTGTATTGACCTAGAGGACAGCCTAGCTGATGATCTCAAAAGTACACCAAGCCCTACGAAATCAAAAGACAGTAGAAGTACAATGACATCTAACTCAAGTAATGTAGAGGAGTTAGCGGAGCTGGTAGCCAAGAAGTTAGGAGTTCACGGACAACGAAACTACTAGCATCCACCAATGAGAATACCCATGTTGCAAAGATGCAGCTTATGGGGAGGAGACCATCCTACTCACATGTGTGTAAGAGGAGGAACAAGCTTGCCTCAGGTTTATCCATACAATAGGAAGCCACATCAAGGAACCGCCCTGTATTCCAATATAGAACAGAAATACACTAGTCATACCACTAAGAATTGGCCATTCAACAAGCAATCATGACCTTTAAATCAACCTCAGTATAGGCCATATGGATACCCTCCTAGACAGCCAGGAAAGGAGATTCCAGGATACAATCCCTATCCAGGACCACAAGTAGCATCTAGGCCATATGAGCAAGGGCAATATGGACAACCCCAGCCGATGTTAGGACAACAACCGCCACTTCCACAGAACATAGTGCCAGTTAAATATGTTCAACCGTAGGAAAACATGGAGAGAGCCATAGTACCAATATCACCGTTAGCCAGTATAGAAGCAATGAATCTAGGATACGAGCAGACCCAAGGAGAATACTATCCCTATGACACTAGTATGATGGAGTACGAGCAAGTTTATGACCCACAATACTATGGTTATGAGGGATATGACAATCTTTATGGACGAGAGTTGGCAACCCTAATGTACACCGCACCCAAGGCACCAGCACCCATAAGACCACGCATCAGATCGCCTATGCCAAAAGGACGTTGCTATAGATGTGGAGGAGACCACTTTATAAGAGAATGCACCCGGCCATACAACCCACCAACCCCAAGGACTTGGGAAGGGTATTGCAATGAATGTGGAAAGGAACACCTATTTAGAGACTATCCAAAGAATCCCAATAAGCCTCATGACACTGCACCTATTAACATAATAGAAGTAATTGAATCGTCAGGAAGTGTCAAGGAATACACAGTACCATTGAAGGCCATCACACGAGCTTAAGCCAAAGGACAAAAGAGAAAACGGGTAGGCTGGGAGCAAGAAAAGAGTAAAACGCTAGAACCCAAAGTACCAATAGTGGGAGACTCTAAAGATCCAATTGAGAATATCCAAGCAACTAAAGGCCAAAAGTGGAAGGATAGAAGGGAAAAACTCATAGAAAAATGGATGAAAAATAAAAATAAGAAAGACAAGAAGGACACAAGAGGCAATAAGAAACCGAAGGAACCTAAAATTCAGGACGAAACTCCTGTTACATCGCAGACACTAGAACCAAATAAGCCAGGATCAATTCTAGCAGGTCCAAGACTAGACGATTTAGACATGTGGTTGAAAGCTTACCAAGCTAGAATTACGAATGGACCAAACTTAGAGCAGCATGAGAAATTTTACCCACAAGGGGAGTTAGAAAAGGAGAGACTAGAGATATGTAGAAAACTCACAGAGGTGGCTCAGGCCACTCTAGAAAAGACTATCCCTATCCTCCCTGAGACGAAAATATTCGAGAATCAATACAAATGATTGTCTTAAAACCAAGGATTAGAAACCAAAAGAGAGGGATGATAAGAAAGAACTACTGAATACCCAGGACAAATCCATGTCCACAGTCCCTGATTTAGAGGCTGATTGGCCAAGAGAGTTGTGGACTAGGATTCAAGAAGATCAATGGAAAAATAATGGAGTTGCAAAACCGCCTTTTGAGGAACTAGATGTGGAAGACTATCAATCAACACCAATTTTGGAGGAAATATATGAAGAAATCTCTATGCTAGACCGAAATAGGGAGGAAGCACATAGCATCTCCACCCTACCAAACTACATGGGACAATATGAGAAGGAATCCATAATCTTCCGTGCTCCCACAGTACGAGGAAAAGAAAAGGATTCTTCAGACAAGACCTCATACAATCTAGCAGAACTCAAAAAGACCAAAGTACAATGTCAATTGACTGTCGAAGAATTACTTCGTGTCAAACCACACCTATGGAAACAATTAGCAGGACAGTTTAAGTTAGAGCATGAGAAGAACAAAAAGGCAAGCAAGGAAACAAAAAACCCTTCTACTATACAAATTTTGGTGGATAAGGTTTGAGAATTTAGCTAAGGAGATGAGGGCAAGACATGTTTACCCGTCACGTACAATGGATACATGAACAAGGCCCTACTAGGCACATGAGCTGGAGTGGGCATCACCACCAAAACGATTTGGGTGAAATGGGGAAAGCTAGCCCTGTGACCAATGTGTATCAAGCTTCAATTAGTAGATGGTCATGTAGAGAAACCCCTGGGAATATTGGAAAAAAATAGATTAACAACCTGTGGAGTCCAGTTTGAGCATACATTAGCTGCATGTCAATTTGGAAAGGCAAATAATTATGAAATGATATTAGGACGACCTTTCATGGGACAACTCAGGGTAGTACAAGACTGGGGAAGAGATTCATTATACCTTCAACATCAAGGAACCACTACCAAGATAAATTTGCACACCTTTGCATACAGGGATGTACCCCCACTACAATGGAATCCTGTACACAAGGAAGAAGATCATTTGTCTATCCATAGTGCTGGTTCAAGTGATCAATCATGGATGCACGAAGATGCCCAATTGTGGATGTGTAAGGAAGCAAAGAGAGAGGATTAAAAACTTCAGCCATGGCCCCTAGGACATCAAAATTATCGACCCGTAGAGGACCCAATGTATATGCCTCAATTTTTTCCTGATGAAGCATTCGAACATCACGGTTGGATGGAGATTCCAGCAACCTTGGATGTATGTGTAAATGAAGAAGTATTGACCATGAATGAATGTGCGGATGAAGAAGGCTATGACGTAAGCTTTTACATGGTAGTCCTTCAAGAAGTAGAAGCAGGAGAAGTATTAGAAAAGGAATGGAAAGAAGAATACAAGAGCATAGAGATGGAACCGTATTTTGATTCAGAGGAATGGTACTTAGAAGCCATCCAAGCCGAGGACAAGGGGGGAACACCCAAAGTGTTATCAATAGAATCAGCCCCTATAGTACCGAACCATGAGGAAACCACGAGTGAGACCGAACAGGGATCTATTTGAAGTTCTAGAACACTTCAAAAGATACAAAGTAGAGGAAAGGAAAATAGCCATCCAGATTCCTAAGAGGGAGGCAAGGCAAGGAGAAGCATATGACAACAAGGAACAAACAAAAAAAATCATAGTTACTGAAGAAAATGGAGAAGAAAGATGCACGTACATAGGAAAGGATGTGTCACCAAAGGAGGAAGATGAATTGATGAAACTGATTCGAGAATATCGAGATATGTTTGCATGGACCTACAAGGACCTCAAAGGTGTGGAGCCCTCCATTTGTTCACACCGAATACAAATGACCCCTGATGCAAAACCCTCAAAGCAACACCCTTACACCTATAATGACGTTTATGCAACAAAAATTAAAGAAGAAATAGACAAGCTATTAGGAGCCGGATTCATTTACGAAAAAGAACATACAGAATGGGTGTCACCCTTAGTAGTTGTGCCCAAAAAGAATGGGAAACTAAGAGTGCATTAATCTAAAGAAATTCAATGCAACTATGATATGTGATAGCTACCCATTACCTATCACTATCACTGATCACCTCTTGGAAAGAGTTGTAGGTAAGGAAGTCTATAGCTTCTTGGATGGATTCTCTACATACAACTAAGTAGCTATTACTATTGAGGACCAACATAAGACGGCATTCGCGACTGAATGGAGAGTCTATGCTTTCAAGGTGATGCCTTTTGGACTCACTAACACCCCTGCTACTTTCCAACTATTGATGTGTCATGTCTTCAAAGAATTCTTAAGGAAGAGTATGGAAGTATATGTAGACGAATTATGTACATACTCAGATCGGAGACAGGAACATATTCCAGAATTGCGAAGAATATTTGAAAAATGTCGACAATATAGAGTATGTCCGAATCTTGAGAAGTGTGTTTTTATGGTGAGACAAGGGAAAATCCTAGGGCACATCGTATCTAGGAATGGAATATCTACTAATGAAGACCAATACTATCGCGGATTTATCCACATGTATGCTATAATTGCCAAACCATTGTATGAATTGTTGACTCAATTCACATGGACAGACGAATGCAAGAAAGCATTTAATGAGCTAAAAAAGAGACTTAGCATAGCACCAATTTTGAAAACACCCAACTGGAACAAACCTTTTCATATTCATGTGGATGCTTCCAATTACGCAATAGGATGCATTTTAGCTCAACCGGCAGATGAAGGAAAATTGGACCATCTGATTGCCTATGCAAGCAGACAACTGAATCAAGCCAAAAGAAACTATACAACTATGAAGCGAGAAGGTTTAGGGATGGTGTACGCTGTAAAGAAATTCAAGCACTACCTTTTAGCCAAAAAGTTCAAGTTCTTCATAGATCATCAAGCCTCATTGTACTTAGTCAGTAAGCCTTGTAACATGGGAAGACTAGTGAGATGGTTTCTATTGCTAATGGAGTTCGATTTTGAAGTGATTATGAAAAAAGGAAATACCGACATGAGGGCGGATCATCTCTCTAGATTAACACATGGAGAACCACCTAGCCCGACACTTACCTATTCAATTTGGAAGTATGTCATAAGTGGGCAGAAAAGCTAATTCCAATACTTACTCATGGACCACAACACTCAATTAACAAGGAGATTCGAAAGGAAATTCTACAATCGCGTAACTTACACATTGTAGCAGATGTGTGTTTCATAAAGATTCCAATGGTGTATTGTCTAGATGTGTAGAAGAAGACAATTTACAGAAGAACTTGATTGAACAAGCGCACATAAACAAATGGAGAATGCACAAGGGAACTCATGGAACTCTAAGAGAATTGAAATGGTTAGGAGTCTATCAGCCTAATATGCCTAAGGATGTTCATGAGTATGTCAGTGGTTGCACGGAATGTCATGAAACCACTCCAGATGATCATACATCTTTACCTTTCTCTACAATAGCACCCAACTCGAGTAAGACGTTAGTGAAATTCCTAAAGACGTGAGAGCATGAGGACGGAATCAGTTTAGCAAGGAAACGATCCCTAGAGGAAATGAGTAAGGACTATGTTATCATGGGGAGACAATTATTCAAGAGAGGGAGGGATAATCAACTACGAGTATGTGTACATGAAGGAGAGTACTTACCCATATTAGAAATGGCACATGTAGGTGCTGCAGGAGGACATTTCTCAGTCGAAACAAGTGTAAAATGATCCTCTTTGCACGCTTATGGTGGCCAACTCTACATATGGATGCAGACACCTACGAACGAAGTTGCGAGACATGTCAAAGAGCTAAATATCCTATCAAACAAGATTACATGCCATTGAGACCTATGGTTTGCACAAGAGCCTTTTCCAAATGGTCTATTGATTTCATAGGACCCATTAATCCACTAGCCAAAGGATCACACATGGAATACATAATAGTAGCAACTGATTATCTGACTAAATGGGTAGAGGCAAAAGAAACTAGAAAAAATGATGCTCAGACCACAGCTAAGTTTCTTTTTGAGCATAGCTTTACTCACTTTGGACTACCTATAGAGATAGTGAGTCATCGAGGAACACATTTCATTAATGAAGTAATAGAGTCCTTGATGAATGAGTTCTAAGTGATTCATAAAAAATCAGCCCCTTATCATCCTCAAGCCAACGGTCAAGCAAAAAGTTCCAATAAGGTGTTGTGTACTGTATTGACAAAGATAGTCAATAGTGGAAGGTCAGATTGGGACAAACAATTGCATCTGCAATTTGGACCTTCCGTCTGGCTTACAAGATAGCCATTGGAACTACACCATTTAACCTAGTGTATGGACAAAATGCAATTTTTCCAATTGACTTTTGGGTGCCTACATTAAGAGTAGCCCAATAGTATGAATGGATGGGGCATGAATTGTCCAAACAACTCGAACAAATTGAGAAGCTACACAAGACTAGAATACAAGCTGTTGCGGGAATTTATGCGGCGAAAAGAAGACAGAAAGCATATTATGATGCACACATCAAAGAAAAAGGACTAAAAGAAGGAGATTTAGCCCTGGTGTACACTTTGAGGCAACACGCCAAGAAGCCACAGAAACGCAGATATGGACCTCTAATAATCAATAGGATTTCAACAAGTGGAGCTGTCAACCTAGCTACACTGGATGGAGATATACTTCCTAATTACATAAGTGGCTGCCACATAAAATGATATATGGAACCATTGACGGATCAGATGTTGGCACGACTAGTAGGTGCACAAAACCGGAAAAGAGAAGAAGAGAGATTTAGAGAAGAGGCAAAGCAAGGAGCCCTAGAACATATCAAGAAATGAAAAGAGTGGATAAAGCAAAGTGATGAACAATATTTACAAGGAGAGCAGCCTATTCCCATGGCCAACTATCAAGTTCATCAGGCCAATACAAACAACCTCAGCATATCCCAACCATATTTAAACCTAGGTATTGGAACTACCAAATACCAATTAATAGATGCATTGATAGACTTGGGAGCAGTACTTAGTTGCATACGAATGACGGTTATTATGCATCTTCAGACGATCATAAAACCAACTAAAGCTCACATGATAGGCATTGGGGGCCACATCATAGAATGTATTGGAGAAACTTGAGTATCCATCCACCTAGGAAATTCCTCTATGAAGCAACGAGTTTTGGTATGTAAAGATGATGATCTAATAGAGGACATGATCCTAGGACAAGATTGGATTATTGAAAATGAAGTGGGCATTCATCTAGCTCAAGGATACATCTCAGCCAAAATAGGGCATAAGGAAATCTTTAGCCTGTTAGAAGAAAGACTTCCTCACATGCATGAAGCCATCGAGCGTGAAACAAAAACCCTAGAAGAGGAGTTAGCAAACGAATCAATCAAAAGTTTACCAGAGGAGTGCCCTAAGAAAGGATTGACTACCAATGCCAATGCATCAATTGATGAGGTGGATTCATCCCCCATGAATGGTGAATCCAAGACAAAACTGTGAAGAAAACACTCCTAAAGTTGCCTACAACAAGGGAAGACCATCCATGTGGAATTCCAATATTCGATTATCGCGACCAAGAAGTGCCAATCTACACTGGGTTCGCAAGGATCGAATGAGGGAATCAGAGAAGTCAACATCGCTACGAGTCACTCAAACTATGAAGGCAAGGGGAAACAACAAAGTCTCTTCATTATAAGCAGAAACAAAAAGACTTCTGAGAGTATGGCTTCCAAAGTCATTAGTAGAAGCCCACACAACACGGCAGCACATATGGATTCCGAAGAAGGTCAGATAGATTGCAAGTCAAGAGATAGACAAGCAAGAAGAAATATTACACCGACAAAGCAGGACCATGAAGCCAGACAAGATTCACTAAAGGTACCAGAGGAACATGATATCAATCAATCAGACTACAAAAAAGAAAGAGGAAAAACCTAGAGCACGATAAAGCCAAGAGAAGATCAAGCCTCACACGTTAACTACAAAATGGATATGGAGACCCAAGAGGCAGCAAGGACAGGAACAAAAGATTCAACAGGATTCCGATTGCACTCATGAAGATTTGAATGCACCTAAAGTATGCATGCGAGGGCCACACTATGAGGCCATGCATTCGGCACAGAATATGTTCAACAAAACTAGTGGCGCACATTTCCCACTTGGGAATAGATCATAGATTCTACTTCCATAGGAATGAACCTACTATGTAAATAAATAAATGCTTCAGCTAAACTAACTCTTTTTTTCTTTCAAGAATATAAATGAAAAGATATGTGGTAAGAGATCTTAAACACTTAGGTGAGGGGAAACGGAGTGACGCAATGAACACCATGTCACTGAGACACACATCACTAATGACATGCCTTCTATAAAAAGCTGATGCTCTCCTTATTACAAGTGTAGATGGCTTCTGAGGACTCTGAAGCGACTATTCAAGAGGAGAAGCTGGAATTTTCCCTACAGAGCATGTCAAAGGCAAAAGGTCACTAGTTTCGGGAGGATCAACCTATCGGGGATTATCTGCTCCTAGTAACAATTAAAATTATGGACATAGACCATCAATTTCCAGTAATGTCTCAAGATTTCAAAGTAGTGCATGAACCTCCATCCACTGTAGACATTATGAAGAAAGCTGGTATTCAGAAGTACTTTGAACTCCCAATCTACAAACTGGACTTCCAGTGATGCATACAAGTAATGAACATCTTACAACCAGCCTTGCATGATCCATTAGTACTCGAAGCAAGAGTCCTAGATGAAGCAGGCAAGTGGGTCATCATACAATTCACCCACGACTTAATTAAAGAAGCTTTCGGATGGGAAAAGGATGGAAATACAATTTTGAAAGAGGAAAGTCGGGGGGCTAAGACCCGAACGTTCACAGATATCAATCATATTGATATAGAAGAGGAAGTCCGACTCCTTCACCAACATTTTTGCTTTCCAAACATGCATAGATATACTGCTCCATAGAAGATCACAGTGCAAATGATGTCCCATGCCATCAAACAAATAGGGAATCAAGTTAACATGACTCCATACATTCAAGAATGACTCTTCGAAGCAAAGAAACAGTGGATTCATAAGAAGTTCTTGAACGGAAGCATTGCCTTATTAGTACTGATCTATCATGCCTTAGGCATTTGGGAACATTTGAAAGAGATGCCTTCATCTAAAGAAATGGCTAAGAATGTGAAGATTGCCACGGTCCCAAGGAAGAAGAAAGGATTCAAAATAGTAGAAGAAGTTGAAACGAGCTCCAAATCGAGAATGAGAGGTACCAAAAGATTAAGGGAGATGATGCAGGTAGAAGAAGTAGCTCCAGCTACAAAGAGGACACATCTACTTCCAAGAACCAGGCTTGAAGACAATCCACCCATCACGGAAGAGGAATTAACAAAGGAAACGGAAGCAACTCACCAGTATTTGGAAGGTCAGGTAAACCTACCAGTTCAAGGACATCATTACCAATAGACGGTTGGAGACAACGAACAACAAAAACGATTGAACAAGGTTCATAGATATAGAGAATTGGGATTGGTGAATTCTAGCTCATCATTCGACACACTAGAAGAACAGGAAACATCTGTGTTGAATGTGGATATTAGAAGTCATTCAAGGGATGATGGTCAATGGGAGGAATTGAATCAACTACACGATGACCTTGGTATGGAAGGCACAAAGCTCGCTCAGATGCCTAATAACACTATCAAGGGCACGACAAGGCAAGAAGCGTCTCAAGAAGGCATTCATATAATCAAATTGAATGAAGCATCGAACATCCCAATCGAAGAGACTCCTTTAGTGGAAGAGGTCCTGGTAAAGAACCCCAAGGAAGAAAAAGTAGAAGACACAGTAAAAGAGTCCAAACCCTTCACACCAATAAGGGTAGTATCAAAACCCTCTCTGTTGGATGTCATGTTTCAAGGGAGTGCTACCAAATAGACCAATAATGAAGACGAAATAAGAGACCAAGAAGTACATCTCCAAATAAGGCAACAACACAACGAGACGATAGATGTGGAACAAGGAAAAGACGTACGAACTGGGGAAGAACCAAGCATCCCAAAAACATGGTTGAATGTGGATGTAGCTTAGCTCAATCCAGGTGCAATAAATGATACAAACTGCTATGGATACTCAATAGCTAATGCTTGATGTTGATGCAGACTACGACAAGGCAATGCGGGAGAAAAATCAATTCCAGGAAATAGGTGAAAACTTATCTGCCAAATTAATTCAAGCGCAAAGGATAATTTTAGAAAAAGAGTCACAAACCAACCAGGCCAAGAATAGATGTACCACACTGGAAACGGAAAACAAGAAGCTACAAGAACAACTGAGAGAACTACAAAGCAAATATGAGGCTGGCAAAGTAGAAAAAATACAAATGAATGCTAGAAGTAAACTCCTTGAATCTCAAATCAAAGTATACATGGATGAAGCCGACAATCTAAGGAACAAGAACAAAGAGCTGATAACGGCCGTACTATGCAACCAACCGATAGAAGCTCCAGGAAATGATAGAAAGCGACAGAAAAGCATTGGAGGATTGAATAGCAAAGTATGAAGATCAGCTGAAGAAAGAGCAAGCCATCATAGCGGAATGGGAAAAAAGATATATGGACGACACCAATGAAGTTAGGAGGAAGTGGAAGATGGTAGAAAATCAATACTTAGTATAATGCAATGAAGATGTTAATCAACTTGCTGCCATAGGAGAGCAGCTCCTCAAGAACAAGGATATGATTATGCGGGCCACCGAAGAAATCAAAGCAAAGGATGAACTAATAAATAAATTAAACGCTCAATTAGAACAACAGGTAAACATGGGGACACCAATAGTTCCACACTCCGTAGTGGCTACTGAGGAGACTGAGCTATGTCCTCTTTCTCCCCCCATGCATCATTCACCGATAAGGGAGGAAACAGAGACTAACACTAAAAGACATACTCGGGCTATTGCAGAACTAAGCCAAAATGAGCGGGCACTACTGGTGTCCCAGCTTAGTAAAGAATTTGAAGAACAAGTAATCCAAGTAATGAGAGAAGCGAAGATTGAAAGCAAGAATCTAGAACAAGTTATGAAGCCTTTCAATGTACCTTATGGGTTACTCAAAGAAGAAGCCCGCCAGTACATAAAGACGACCACCAATAAACAGCCAAATAGCAACCTATAGTTTAACATGCAGACATTTACCTATACACAAGAGGAATTCGATAAAGCAGATCCTATCTGGAGACGAAAAGTTTTGGAAAAGAATCCTATGTTACGGGTATACTAGGAATCGGCACCATATGTACTTCAAGTCAATCCCTCCTTTTGCCCAGTACCTAGAAGACGCTCCTGAACGCAATTTTGGGAAGCATAGTGTCAGGGAAGCTTAAATCATCAGTGGCTAAACTATCCATTATTACCAAGTCCACCACGTAATTACTTACCAATGGAAGAGTACATGGTGAAAGCAATCGAATTTTGGATTGCCCGATATGCCATCGTACCGGATTTAGCCATAAAAATGACTAAAAAATTTTTTATTATGTTATTTAGTGTAATAAAGGTATTCAACATGCTCAATATACATTTTTTAACTTTATCGGCATTAACCAGGGTTCAGATGCTCTTGTTTTCGATTTATTGACTATCCCTAGTCGATTAACACTCACGGCCATATACTCAAGACTCATGTTTTTGCCAAGTCCATATATGCAGACATTTGAAGAGGCATTTTTTACAGGAGTTTTTGAAATGGACTCAGAGATCTTTGCAAAAATATCTTCTAACCTAAATGCACGACTGGTGGCCTACAAACTAAGCTTCTTTGGAGACAATAGATAGACACCAGATGACGGGGTGAAGTCAACCCAATGGAAGGAACTGATGATATTTCAAGCCAATTTGCTTAACAATCGAGAGTAGAAAGTCATCCAAACATACACACGTCGCCACAAAAAGCCTGTCGGGGACAATAGAGTTCAGGAGGAGGGATATGTGGAAGGGGAATCAAGCAAAAGGAGAAGAAGAAGGAGATCAAAGAATAAAATGGCTCCATGAATAAAAAGCTCATAAAGAATAGAACAACCCTCTGTCCAAAGCCCCGCAGGGGCACGCATCAGGCAACAAGACCAAAGAACCAGGTCCTGAGGAATGGAAATAAAGAAAGATAACAACCAAGACTTTTCATGGGAGGTTGCATACAACTTCCTCATCCACCAAGTGCATGCGGTGGAAAGAAAGGAATAGGCTAAGCAACACATCAGGCAACAACACCAAAGGGCTAGGGCCCAAAGAATGGAAACAAAAGAATTACAACCAGGCTCTGTTGACGGGAGACAGTACACAAAGGATTCTTCATCGGATAAGATAACCAATTGTCTGAGAATTCTAGATGCTTGTCCCTCTACTTGATGCGTGCAATGAAAAGGAAGACATTAGGTCCCAGAGGATGACAAAGAAGATTTAAGAATAGGGCCTTTGAAACGTAATGCTAACTTAGAAGAGAGCAAAGGTCGGCAAACTAATGTGTGCAACAGGAAACATAAACAGGCTCCAGAAGATACAACAGGGTCAGATGTGTGAGAGCGAAGCAATATTCGAAGACCAAAAGCTAGAAAGAGGTCGAGGTTGAAAAGGTTAAGAGAGTGACTAAGAATATCACATTCTTAGCCACTAATGGCGTGTGTGGTGGCCCGACTTAATACAACAACCTAGAGTTATGAATATAAGGAATACCAAGGGGCTTATAGAAACAAAGGACTAAGCTCGAATAAAGTAACAAATTGCCTGACAATCCTTATCGCTTCATTGACCACTGGGTGTGTGTACTAAGGAGCCACAAACAAGCTGCAGATAAGAAGCAAAGCCTGTCAAGGGACAACAGAGACAAAGAGGGGGAGAGTGTTGCAGAGAAAAGAGGCACAAAAGAGGAGCCCCAAAATTTCCAAATTGATGGCATAAAAATTCTTCTTCAAAATTCTAGGAGATTTCCTCAAAACTATGTAAATGCACTAGAGGAGTCCGCTGGATGCATAAGCCCAAATCCTTGTAACATAATTCTTGTAACGTAGTAGGAAATTAGAAATTAGTCAATAAAGTGCCAGTCTCATGTGTGAAAGGACCATTTTTAGGGCACATGTATATAAGTCACTTTGTGACTCTTTGTAAACACTTTTTGCCATTGTGAAGGAGGGGAACTAAAATTTCGAATTTGCTTCTTCCCTGTTGATTTTCATCTTCTCTATGATCTTTTGTGTGTGTGTGATGCTTGAAATTTGTGTGTAGGACTGTTGTCTATCCCTCTCCATCACTTTTGAACGATTGTAGTGTGTGTGTGAGCCAATATGAGATGTGGAGCAAGTGTAGGTGTTTCCTGCCATTCACTGTTTTGGCCATAACTTGAAGAGCAGTTGTTCGATTTGAGTGAAAATGGCACCAATAGATGCATCTCATCAAGAGCTTCGAAATGAACCCTATTGGCCATATTCAGAGTTCGGAGTTGGGCACACGTCCTCATACATGTGTGCACATGTGTGCCCAGTTGAGCCACTTCACTTTCCACCATATGCGTTGTAGCTGAGCCACTTCACTTTCCACCATGTGTGCACACATCCTCATACACTTGGTTCATGTGGTACTTTGGATTGATAATTAAACGTGTATCGATCCACCGCTATACGCACTTGTGGGGCAAATGAGATTTAGTCTCTTTGACACAAGTCCCTAAGACTTCGTGACTTAGGTACACTATATATATATATATATATATATATATATATGTATATATATATATATATATATATATATATATATATATATATATATATATATGTGTGTGTGTGTGTGTGTGTGTGTGTGTGTGTGTGCGTGCGCACGTGTGCGTGTGTTTGTGTGTGTATTAGGTCTAGGTCTTTAGGATTAGGGTTTTAGGATTTTTACACATGCATACATATACATGTTTTAGGGTTAGGGTCTTAGGATTAGGATTTTAGGCTTTTACATACATACACATATACATACACACATATACACATGTACATACATAATTACATATACACATACACATATATATACACATGCATACACACAAATACATTTTTTAGGTCTTTGGGATTAGGGTTTAATGGTTTTACACATGCATACATATATAGACACATATACACACATATACACACATATACATATACACATACACATATATATACTTTTTTTACATATAGGTCTTTAGGAATAGGTTTTTAGGGTTTTTACACATACATACACATATACACACATAATACATATATACATACACATGTATATACACATGCATGCACACATATATATGTTTTAGGTCTAGGCCTTTAGGGTTAGGGTTTTAGGGTTTTTACACATGCATACACATACACACACATAATACATATACATATACACATGCATAGACACATACACACATATACATGTTTTAGGTCTAGGTCTTTAGGTTAGGGTTTTAGAGTTTTTACACATGCATACACATATATACACATATCCACACATAATACATATAGACATACACATATATATACACATGCATACACACATGTTATGTTTACAAACTTGTAAACATCAAAGTGCACAACGCGAAGTGATGAAACCTCCCAAGATCTTCAAAAGGTCAAACAAATGCTTACTTTAGGAATCAAACTTTCTTGCAAACTTTGAAGAAAATAGAAATGGGTGACTATGGCCAAATACTCACCAAAAATGCTCTGCGTAGAAGTATGATCAATCATATATCCTGAACGTAGACTCTGAGTATCATGATTTAGAAACAAAAAACATCAAAAAAGGTGGAGTATAACTCCCAAACAAATGGTTTGAAGTCAAGGTATGTGGAGGCCTGCTACAGAAGGTATGACAAACTATTTGAATTGAAAATTGATGCATAGAAGTAAAAAAACTCAAAGATCTATGAGAGAAATTTAAATACAAAGAAAGTATGAGAGCTAAGGAAGCTCGTGCAAGTGAGATCACTCAAAAAGACCTCATAACAACTGAGATATGAAAGTTTGAAGAGAGGTATGTCTCTAATGAGACATTAGATACACACAAGAAAGCAGATCTACAAAATGCCTACTTGTGTGGCGGTTTCTCATTATGTTTTGTACAAAAACTGATCTATATATGTAGTACAAGTTGTAAGCTTTGCAACGCAACAAGAATGAGTCAATTTGGCCACCTACATTAAGAGAACCACTCTTTTATTGAGAGGCTATCAATAAATGCCTTCCTTGTCTAAAAATAGACACCTCTCCTTTTCTTCCTACTTTTATCTACGTTTACTCTAAATTTAGAGATGTGAGAGCCTCCACATGTTATTTATCATAAATAATGAAATCTTTAAGACTAAAAAATTCTACTTTAGAGCTTGTTCTTATGTAACATTGGCCCCCCTCAAGCTCTAAATCTAGAGCTTTAACTCTGCGTAGAACTTTGATTCCCTTGAGCTTCTGATCATCCAGTGCTTTTGTGAGTATATTTGCTAATTGATCTTTAGTTCCAACATATTGAATATCAATATCTTCATTCACCACCTTCTCTCGGATATAGTGGTAGTGTACTTCAATGTGTTTGGTTCTTGCATGGTACACTGGATTAGATGCAAGCTATAATGAACCTACATTATCTCAAAGAGTTGTGAATGTGATGTAAATAGATTCATGTCTTCATAAAGCTCCAAATACCACATAATCTTACATGTTGCATTTGTAAGACTTCTATATTCAGCTTTCGCGCTTGAAAGTGCTACTGTAGGATATTTTTTAGAACTCCATGAAACCAAATTATTACATGAAAATATCTAAGACCCTTTTAGCTACTTGCATATGTACATCTGTGGTTTTGTTCATGAATTGAGACAATGTACTTACACTAAATGTAATATCCAACCTCTTTAAAGCTGCATATATAAGAGAACTAATTAAAGACCTGTAGATAAGTGGATCTTCTAAAGGATCACCATCTTCAATACTGTACTTCACATTGGGTTCCATCAGATTATTGATAATTTTGCAATGCTCCATGCCATATTTCTTTAACAAATCTGAAATATATTTCCTTTGTGGAAGACATACACCATCTTCTTTCTTCATAACTTCAATTCCAAGAATGTATGTCAATTTTCCTAAATCTAAAATTTTTAAATTCAGATCAAAGCTTTGTTTTGATCCTGGCTATCTCGCCTTCATCATTTCATCAATTCATCCACATAAATTGAGATATAAAAAATCATTGATCATTCAACCTTAACATACAACGAAGTATCTCCATTTGAACACATGTATCCATGCTTTTCAAGAAACTTTACCAATCTAAAATTCTTATTATTATCAATCTTATTATTATCATCTATCTTATTATTATCAATTCATCCACATAAATTGAGATATAAAAAATCATTGATCATTCAACCTTAACATACAACGAAGTATCTCCATTTGAACACATGTATCCATGCTTTTCAAGAAACTTTACCAATCTAAAATTCCAAGCTCTTGGAGCCTGTTTAAGACCATACAATGCTTTCAAGAGTTTATATACATGTGTAGGCTTCTTGGGATCTTCATAACCTTTTGGTTGCTCCGTGTACACATCTTCTTTTAAATCACCATTGAGAAATGCATTTTTGATATCTAATTGATAAAGATTCCATACCTTGCTTGTGGCAGCACTTCTTAATTTCCTTATTGTTGATACCTTGGCAACAAGAGAAAATGCTCCTCTAGCAACTATGACTCTTGAATCTGGCTTGTGTAAGTTCACAAACATGTTCATGTTATGAATCATGTGGTTTGAGCAACCACTATCTACATACCAAGTTTTCTTGTTTACCTTCCCCTCATGTGCCTCTGTATGCATAGCCATAAGAATGTTTTCCTTCTATGTATGAGCCTCCTCTTGCACTATGTTGTGGTTTTGATACATGTGATCTTGGCCTCTTCCTCTTTGTCTTCCTCTAAAACCACCTCTTCTATTTCGGTTGGAGAAGCAATCCATGGCATAATGAACAACTTTACCACAATAATCACAAGTAAACCTACCTTGCTAATTTGGTTGTGTCTGTTGACCTTGTTGTATTTTTCTTCCTCCTCTGGTAGCATTAAAGCTTCCTCTTCCTCTTGCATTGTTGTTGAATCTTCCTCCTCCTCTCCAATTTCCTCTACCTCATATTCTATTTGATGACGTATAAAGAGCTTGTCCTTGAATACCTCTTTGAGAATGATAAGAATTTCCATCTTCTATGTTAATTTCTTTAGTCATCATGCATGTTTGTAAATCTTCAAAGGATGGTAGATTCTCTCGAGTCATGATAGATGTAATGAAAGAATTCCATCTTTCATCTTCCCTCAAGCCATTTAACATGCCATTAAACTTTATATCCTCACTAGGAGATGCATCAATAGAGGCTAGTGCTTCAATAAGAGATTTTACCTCAAGAACATAATCATTGCATTGTTTCTCATGGCTTCTTTTTTTACTCTTGTCAACTCACCAATAAGTTGTGTTTGCCTTGCTCTATTGGTAGTTGCAAATAACCTTTCTAGAGACTCTGAAGATTCTCTCCTAGTATTCAAACCTCTTATATGTCCAAGCATACTATTCAAAATTGTTTGTGATATAATAAAGAGAACTCTTCTACCTCTTTGGATCCATTCTTGCTCTCTTGCTCGATCTGCTTGTGTAGAAGCTTCTGATCATACTTGCTTCACTTCTGTACCTTTTATCAATCCCCAAAGACCTTTAGACATGAGATAATTTCTCCCATCTGATAACTTCTCAATTGATGCACTCAAATCTCCCATGCTGAATTGTTGTAAACAAAGAAGATACTTCAATAAGATTGATGAAGGATCTGATAAAAAACAAATAGCTCTGATACCACAATGTTATGTTTACAAATGTGTAAAAATAAAAGTACACAACGAGAAGTGATGAGACCTCCCAATATCTTCAAAAGATCAAACAAATACTTCCATACTTTAGAAATCAAACTTTCTTGCAGACTTTCAAGAAAATAGAAATGGGTGATTGTAGCAAAAATAATCACCAAAAACTCTCTAAGTAAAATTGGTTAGGATCAATCATATATCTTGAAACATGACTTTTAGAAACATGCTTTAGAAACCAAAAACATAAAAGAAGGTGGATTACAGCTCCCAAACGAACGGTTTGAAGTCAAGGTATGTGGAGGCCTACTACAGCAAGGTATGACTAACTATCTGAATTGAAATCTGATGTGCACCAGCACAAAAACTCAAAGATCTATGAGAACATTTTAAATACAAAGAAATTATGAGAGCTAAGGAAACTCCTCCAAGTGAAATCGCTCAAAAAGACCTCATAACAACTGAGATATAAAAGTTTGAAGAGAGGTATGTCTATGATGAGACATTGGATACACACAAGAAAGTAGATCTTCAAAAACACCTTGCATGGAGGTTTCTCATTAAAGGTTTTAGAAAAGCTAATCCACATATAGTATAAAAGTTGTAAGCTTTGCAACGCAACAAAAATCAGTCAATTTGGCCACCTACACTAAGAGAATCACTATTTTTATTGAGAGGCTATCAACAGAAGTGCATTCCTTGTCTAAAAATAGACACCTCTCCTTTCCTTCTTAATTTTATCTACTTTTACTCCAAATTTAGAGATGTGAGTGACCTCCACATGTTATTTATCATAAAAAATCAAATCTATAAGACTAAAAAAACTAATTTAGAGCTTCTTTTTATGTAACAACACATATACATGTTTTAGCTCTAGGTCTTTAGGATTAGGGTTTTAGGGTTTTTACACATGCATACACATGTATACACCTATACACACATAATACATATACACATACACATACATATACACAAGCATATGGATATATACATGTTTTAGGTCTAGGTCTTTAGGATTAGGATTTTAGGGTTTTGGAATTAAAATAAATAAATATAACTAAATATTATAAAGTAAAGTTTAGGTTTAATATTAATATATATAATTAAATAAAAAGTAGGAAAAAATTAGAATATTTAATCAAATATATTATCTGTAATTAAATATATAAGAAATTTTGATATTTGAATTAAATTAAATATATATAATTAAATATGTAAAAAATAGGTCTTTAGGATTATTATGGTTTTTACATATATGTAATTAAATATATAGAAAATAGGGTTCTAGGGTTTTTACATACAAACACATACACGCACAAACACATATCTACAAATATATAAGAAATGAGAGTTTTTGAATTAAATTAAATATATATAATTAAATATTTAAAAAATAAAGTTTTAGGACTAATATTAATATATATAATCAAATATACGTAGAAAGTAGGGAAAAATTAGAATATGTAAATATTCTAATTAAATGTATGTAAAAATTGGGGGGAAAACTAGAATATATCAATATACTAATTAAATGTATGTAAAAATTACGGAAGAAATAGAATATGTAAAATTTATATAATTAAGTATGTAAAAAAAAGGTCTTTACAATTTTTTTAAACATATATAATAAAACATATAAAAAATATGGTTTTAGAATTTTACATACAAACACATACACATATAAAGACATTTATACAAATATATAAGAAATTAGGGCTTCTAAATTAAATTATATATATATAATTGAATATTTAAAAAATAAAGTTTTAGGAGAAAAATATGTGTGTGTGTGTAAAAATTAGGAAATAAATTAGAATATGTAAGTATTCTAATTAAATGTATGTAAAAATTAAGGGAAAAGATAGAGTATCTAATATATATATATATATATATATATATATATATATATATATATATATATATATATATATATATATATATATATATATATATATATATATATATATATATATATATATATATATATATATATATATATATATATATAATTAAATATTTTAAAAAATATGTCTTTAGAATTTCTAGGGTTTTTCAAATATATATAAAAATTAGGAAAAAAGTAAAATATACAATCAAATAAAAATATGTATAATTAAATATATAAGAAATTAGGATTTTTGAATTATATATATATATATATATATATATATACAAAATAGGATTTTAAATTTAATAAAAAAATTAGGGTTATAGATATAAAATTAAAATATATAATTAAATGTTCTAAAATCTCCACATGGTATGAGATGGCATCTTTGGATGTGCAGGAGATAATGGCATGTCCTTGCACTCAGTGCAAGTATGAGCTTTTTTGAAAATGATGGATTTGTAGTGCACATGTTAGAATATGGATCCTTTGATAAAAATCGACTACAAAAGCTACACTACCATTCGCATGGTTCCCTTGGTGAGCACGGCGACTCAAACAACATTGCACTATCTACCTCTCGTGGACAGAAGAGAACAAAGAGGGAGGTAGAAGTACAAGGTACTAGTAGCATTACATAGAATAAACACATGGAAGAAATGCTCAAGGCATTTTATGAGATGGATGAAGATCATGATGGTGGAGAGGATGTCGTGGGTTCCATGTACACGACAAAATTTCCACCATCAAAAGTCAACTAAGAACACTAGAACATGTGAAGACTAGTCCGTTTACCATTGTACACAAAGGCAAAGATATCTCTAGTACATGTGTCACTCGCAATGCTTAATCTTCAATCCATTTATGGATGGTCAAATAGTAGTGTCTCTGAATTGTTCAGGAAAGTGGATTTTAAATAAACTTTCATTGTTGTATCAAAATACTTTCATTTACTAATATCATAGTAATTTCTTATTGCTTGCACGATTTTGAAAGATCAGTTTCTGCTAGATGGAAATGACATGCTTCCAATGTATGAGGAAGTATCTCAACCCCTATGCGATGATGAAGCTTGAACGACCTCCACAGGTACCCTTCTTTGACCTCTGCACACCAAAAATGCTCTTTCTCATAGCATAATCCCAGAACTCCAATGAGCTTTTGTAGACATGTATTAGATATCAAGAGCTTTCCAGAAAAAAAAATTCACTGAAAATGGATGCTTACTCAAAGAGAAACAATGTCCACAAGATGAGTAGCTACTAGTCAAACAAAGACCTCACTTCATTCCAGCAAGCTTTTCTCACATAATATACAGAGAATGAATCTCAAAATTTTGATTACTTTAGAGCATTCTAATAGCTACCCAATGACACCAAAATCATAGCAAATGGATAAATAGAGAAGCATAATCAGCCCTTACAACACAGAGCAAAATAGTTTCAATAGAGCCTACACATAAAGAGAGATATCAATCACCCAACTTCACTAAAATGAATGTTTCTCCTAGATTTCTCAAAGAATGCTTTAGAGCATTGGTACGCATAAAATATAATCCAATAGCTACCCAATGAGACAAGAAATACATCAAATGGATACATACCAAGGGAGAACCAATGCTAACACTGCAGGGATAGAAAGTTGCAACATTGCCTACGCACGCACATAGATATGCCTACTCAAAGAAAACAAGCAAGAAAGTAAGGGGCTAGCTTGAGCAAGGGGCTTGCTTACTACAACTCCGGAACTTAGTGCTCACTTTACATGAGCTAAAACTTTCAAGAAGATGGCCCAAAAGAAGTTAGGATACATGCTCCTTTTATAGTGAGAAGTGTGCCCCTAAAATCTAGGAATTACCTTTCCAAATCAGCCTCCTGAATTGGAGGACTTAGTTGAGATGACTTGGGGAGTGGTTGAGTGGCATTTCTTGATGGAATATCATGGCTTTTGGCTTTTTTAGATTGCTCCATATGTTTATGATTGATTTTCCATGAATTTGTAGATTGAAGCTTGATTTTTAACACTCCCGCTCAAGCTTCAATTCTTCATCTTCATCCAAGCTCCTTCATGTTGATGCATTACTTGAACTTTGAAATCTTCATTCCATCCAAAGCCTTTGCAAACATGTCAGCAACTTGTTCCTTGGTACCAATAGGATGTACTGAAACTTCCTTGGATATCACCTTTTCGCTTATGAAGTGATAGTGCACTTCAATATGCTTGGTTCTAGCATGATAGACAGGATTTGATGCTAGATGAATGCTACTCATATTCTCACAAGAGATCCTTTGAAATCCATGAGATGATCTTGCTACCTAGCATGACTAGGTAACCACTTGTACTCCTTCTATCTTCCTTTGAATTGGCTCAATTGGCATTGAAGTAAGCTTTTACTTGCATGTCATCATCAAATGAGTAGAACAATCCTTCATTTGCAGTAGCCTTGAGATATTGTAACTGTGGCTTGCAAGTGTGTATTCCTTGGACTATGCATAAACTATGATAACACTCCAACTCCATATGCTATCGCAGGCCTAGTTACTATGACATAATTGAAAGATCCTACAATAGATTGATACAAAGTTACATCCTCTAATAGTTCTCCATCAATGGAGCTTGGCTTTACATTAAATTCCATGGGATTCAAAATAGGCTTGCAATGTAGCATCCCAAACCTCTCAAGTAGGTCTAGAATATACTTCCTTTGTATGAGCATAATACCTTCTTCTTTGTATACAACTTTAATGCCAAGAAATACCTAAGATCTCCAAGATCAAAGATCCTAAACTCATTTCCAAGCTTTACCTTGATCTCCCTAATGCCCTTTGTATCAGTACCTATAATGATAAGATCATCTACATACACACACATGTAGACTACAAGTTCTCCTCTTTGATGAAGAGAGATGGATGCACCTTGCATTTATTGTAACCAAATTTGATCAAATAGTCCACCAATCTTTGGTTCCAAGCCCTTGGAGCTTTCTTTAGGCCATAAAGTGCCTTCGTTAACCTACAAATATGATGTGGAAACTTTTTTATGAACAAAACGTATTGGTTGCTACATGTATACCTCTTCCTCCAAGTCTCCATTGAGAAAGGCATTCTTGATATCCGATTGGAAGAGCTTCCATCCTTTTCTTGTAGCCATTGCAATGATTTTCCTAATTGTGCTCATCTTTGCTACGGGGCTAAATGTCTCTTCAAAGTCCACTCCATAGGTTTGTGCAAAAACCCTTGGCCACAAATCTTTCTTTGAACCTAGAAATTGATCCACCTAAATTCCTCTTTATTTTATACACCCACTAATTACTTAATACCTTCACGTTCTCTTTCTTGGGCACTAGATTCCATGTTTGATTCTCCTCAAGTGTGTCAATCTCTTCTTGCAATGCCTCTTTCCATTTCGTGTATCTCCTTGAATCTTCATAACAAGCAGGCTCATGATCTTCTACTACTTTGTTCATGTATGCATAATGAGTTGCCATGTAAGAATCATAAGTAAACCTTTGATTTGGATATTTAACCCTAGAAGCCTTCCTTTCTTCACCTTTTGGAGGAATAAACCTACTTTGCCTTAGGTACTTGATCTCTTTCTTTGATGTGGCTTCCTTCTCCATCATGTGTCCTTGATCATCTTCAACTTCATTACCTTCTTCATCCAACTCCACCAATGTTTCTTTTCCTTTGTTGATTCATTGTGCTTCATATCGTGATGACGATCTCCCCCTCCATGGTGAGGTCATGCTTGAAATATCTTCATTGATGGAACTCCTTGGGCCGCTTACCTCTAAGTCGATTTGTTCTTCATCATGTCCATGCTTCTATTAGTCACATTCCTACATACAATCATACTTCTTATAGCAAGGGATTAGCTCATCAAATGCTACATCCCTTAATATCCTCAAGTCCTTTGTGCTTGGGTTGAACCACCTGTAACCTTTATGATCATTTGAATATACTAGAAACACACACTTTTCTGCCTTTGGTTGTAGTTTGTGCCTCAATTAACTTGGCACATGTACATAACAAGTATATCTAAATATCTTCAAGTGGAAAAGATCTGGTTTCTTACCATAATAGGCTTGATATGGTGTCAAGTCATGGATCCCTCAGGTAGGAGTGTTGAGGGTAGAGAATTCTGAAGAAAAGTAGTTAATCGGATTTCGAAAGCGTTTGCAAAATCAGATGTTACTCAGTTGGAATGTTGTTGTATCCGAATTTTGGTGTCTCGGATTTTTAATAGGTAGTTATAATCTGGTTACGCTGATGTCACGAGAATATAGTTCATTGGATTCTTGTTTTAAGGAGGGTATTGTAGTGAGTAAGTATTAATATTGAGATTAATTTCCTGAGAGTTTGGGATGAAATCAATAGTTATGTGTTGATGAACCCCAACACATTTAGTGATCCTACTATGCTTGCTCAAGAAGCAAGAAATGCATGTTGGGAAGAAGGGGAAGAGCAAGTAGAGTATATTACACATGAGTGCAAGCACAAGTGGGTAACATGGATTTATTTTCTAGACCATACGACTCGTATGAGGCACATGAAGATTCTATAAGACAAAAGTTATGCAATATAACACAGGAGCAATAGCAGATAAGATAACGGATATAGGAGAATCTCAATAATTTTCTACTAGCACCAAGTACAAAGATGATGGCGTTGTCCACCCGTGGTGCGCTCTCAAGGTAGAGCTTAAATGGTGATCTAGACAACTCTAGAATGGGAGATACAAGGTAGAGGTATGCTGGCTCAACTTAGTGTCTCAGGTAGTGCAGAAGTCATGTATATATAGGATCATGGGTGGCCTGCCATGGACAGCTATACATGGGCGGTAGAGCGTGGGCGGCCACCGCCCGCGTAATTGCATACACGGCTTAGACTGGTTGAACTGACCTAACAAATATAAATGATTTCTGACTCCGATAGGGAATATTCCATGGAATATTCCCTTTACTGTCGTGCCGGGGGCACTGCCCCCGAACCCCCACCAGGGGGCCAGCGCCAGGGGGCCCGCAGGCCCCCTTGGACCCCCCAGCCGGGGCTGCTTACCGCTGCCCCGGACCCCACAATTGGGGACCCTGGTAACTTCCTTTCTTTATAATACCTTACATGGTCCAATATGACCTTCATCCAACATGCAAGTTGGGATTCCCATCAATTGGGTAATGCACGCTTGGCTTCTCCTCATAAAGGGGGCCTTACAAAATGTGCATACAATCATGAGGGGTAGACATTGATCATATACTAACACCCCCCCTCAATGTTTACCGATGATAAATCAAGTAGGTCTCGGTCCTATGCCCATATGTTGAAGATGCCTATTGAGCTGCTCTCTTCCAAGTGCTTTAGTGAATATGTCAGCACAATTTGCCTCTGTTGGGAAATATTCTAGCTCCACAATTTCATCTTCAATTAGCTCACGAATGTAATGGTATTGTACTTCTATGTGCTTGGTGCGAGCATGAAATACTGGGTTCTTTGCAATAGCCATACAACTTTGATTATCACACTTGAGTACAATTGGCATATTTGATGGAAAACCTAGATCTGCAAGAATTCTCCTTAACCAGACTGCCTCACAAGAAGCAAAACAAGCTGCTTTGTACTCTCCTTCAGTGGAGGAGAGTGCGAGAGTTGGTTGCTTCCTACTTACCCAAGAAAATATTCCTGAACCAAGTGAGAAACAATATCCAGAAACTGATTTTCTAGAATCACAATCTCCAGCCCAATCTGAATCACAATATCCTTGGAGTGTATCACCTGTGGTATACAAAATACCAAAATCCAAGGTTCCTGCAATGTACCTTAGAATTCGCATTCCAGCATTCCAGTGACTCTCCTTAGGTTTGTTGGAAAACCTGCTTAACACTCCAACAGCATAGCAAATGTCTGGTCTAGTGTTGCACAGAAAAATAAGACTTCCAACGAGCTTCCTATACTTCTTAGCATCTACATCAGGCATGTTATCATCCATAGATGGCTTATGATTTACCTCCATAGGTGTGCTAGTTGGTTTGCACTCCATCATTCCAAATGCCTTGAGAATTTCTTTGGAATATTTTTGTTGTGAGATGAAAATGCCATCCTTCCTTTGCCATACTTCAATTCCCAGACAAAAATGGAGTAGACCTAAGTCTGTCATTTCAAACTCAGTTCCCAAGCTGATTCGAGTTTGATTGATGAGTTCCTGATGATCTCCTGTAATGATCAAATCATCTACATATACAATGACGACAACTAGCTTGCTATCCCTTTTTGTTACATACAAGTTAGCATCAGAAGTACTTCTTTCAAAACCCATGTTTTTGAAAAAATTATCTATCCATTGGTACCAAGCCCGTGGAGCTTGTTTAAGTCCATACAAAGCTTTCTTCAACCTGCAAACTTTATCTTCTGAATTGGGCACCTCAAAACTTGGTGGTTGAGATACATATACCTCCTCCTTGAGGTGACCATTCAAAAATGCAGATTTGACATCCATCTGGAAAATAGGCCAAGACTTTTGTGCAGCTACTGCAAGTACCGTCCGAATAGTTGTCATGCGTGCTGTTGGTGCAAAAGTTTCTTGAACATCAAATCCTTCAATCTGTGAAAAACCCTATGCAACTAATCGTGCCTTATACTTTTCTAATGTTCCATCAGCTTTATACTTAGCTTTCCAAATTCATTTAGTACCTATTACCTTCTTCTTTGGCGGCAAGTCGACTAGATCCCATGTATCATTTTTGAGTATACTATCATACTCAGACTGCATTGCCACTCTCCAACCTGGATCATCAATGGCTTCTTCAATGGTGGTAGGTTCCTTTATCGAACCCATGATATCTGCCATTAGAGCCATGTTAACAATGTGTTCTGCGGCTCTTCTTTGCTCCTCTATTCTCTTTGATCTTCATAATCCATCCGATGATGATTCTGGTACATCTACATGTGGATTGTGATCATCAAAGAGCTATTGTGCCCACTTCGGTAGTGGCTTACGCTGTGCAGCTACAACTGGTTGGCTTTTTATTGAGGAAATTTCTCCATCAGTTGTTTCCTCCTCCTCAACTTTAACCTATCTTTTGATAGGCACAAGGTGAGATATTTCTCCGTTTGATGAGATAGTAGATTTACCTTTATCTTTTACTAAGTATGGTCGTTCATCAAACACCACATCTCGGCTGACAAAAATCTTCCTTGCCTCAGGATCCCACAACCTGTATGCTTTAGACTCTTCACTATATCCTAGGAAGACACACTTTTTGCTTTTTGAATCCAACTTTGATCTTGTTGAATCAGGAATATGTGCATAACAGAAATAACCAAAAAATCTGAAATGCAAAACTGAAGGCTTTTTACCAGAATATGCTTCTTGAGGAGTCATCCCCTTCAGTGCTTTTGTGTAGCTTCGATTGAGGATGTAGACTGCTGTATTGACTGCTTCTGCCCAGAATGAATCAGGCATGTCTTGAGCCTTCAACATACAACGAGCCATTTCAACTATTGTCCTGTTCCTGCGCTCAACAACGCCATTTTGTTGAGGTGTATGAGCTGTGGTAAGTTGCCTTTTCACATCATGCTCCTTACAGTAATTGTTGAATTCTGTTGACAAGAATTCACCTCCTCTATCTGTTCTAAATTTCTTCAGTTTCGTTCCTGATTCATTTTCTACATACTTATGCCACGTTTTAAATTTTTCAAAATTATCAGCCTTCTCTCGAATGAAATAAACCCACATCTTTCTACTATAATCATCGACTAACAGCAAAAAGTAGAAAGATCCTCCTAAAGCAGGTGTAGACATTTTACAGCAGGGATCAGCATGTACCAACTCTAGAGGAGCTTGAGATCGATTGCTGGTCTCTCTTGGAAATGCCTTTCGTTGTTGCTTGCCCATCATACAAGCTTCACAAGGTTCCTGCAACTCTGAAAATGCAGGCAAATGAGCAACCATCCCTGTTCTTTGCATCTCCTTCAAAACTGCAAATCCGAGATGCCCAAATCGTTGGTGCCATAACCTGCTTACATCTTTATCTTCTGTAGCAGTTAAAGCACTTAACTCATACAAGTTATCCCATCGTATCCCTTTACCTACAACATTACCTGATGAATCCATGATTTCTGCACCACTCTTATTGAAGTGAACTTCAAGTCCACGATCTGTTATTGCAGAAACTGACAACAAAGTTCTTTTGAGTGTAGGTACATAGAGAACATCGGATAACTTTTTCTCAACACCTAGAGAAGTGATTAAAGAGATGGTTCCAGTTCCTTTGGCTGGACACTTCGAGTCATTTCCCACCACTACATTGATGGATTCCCGTAGAGGCACTAGGGAACTATACCAATCCTTTTTACTAGTCATATGGCGAGAAGCTCCACTATCTAAAATCCATGGTTCATCAACACGAGCTTGAGCAGATGAACATACCTCTTCAATAGCTACCCAAAGTTCCAACTCTGTGTTGTTTGCAGACTCTTTGTTCTTCCATGATGATTTTACAGTCCCATTCCGTTCATCAGCTTGCTTCTTCCTGCAATCCTTGATGGCATGGCCTTTCTTTTCACAATAGAAGCAACTTCTTGTGAACTTTTTTTTCTTTGGCTTCTTCTTTGATACATCAGAAGAGCCTTTACCTTTTGCATTTGCTGAAAATGCAGCATCAGTTGTGCTTTGCCGATTCCTCAACCGCATCTCTTCTTCTAAAAGCATAGCACAAAACTCTTCAAATGTGAGGGGAGTTGGTCTTACCTGAGTATTAAGGGCTGTTACTAATCCATCATACTTTGCCGGAAGAACACGTACACATCTTCGAGCTAGCTCTTCTGGTGTTATAACAACACCAACTGCAGCCAATTGGTCTTGAAGATGTTTTATCCATTTGATAAAATCTTCAGCCTTTTCAGAATCAGAATGCTTTTCATTTGCCAACTGATTTTCTAAATTCTGTATCCTAGTGTGGTTCTTGGTCTCATATTGTCGAGCCAATATGCCCCAAGCCTCATGTGCTTTAGTAGTATGTTGAACTAAAGTAAGCACAAGTCACTTACACTAGTGACAATTGCACATAATGCATCAACATTCCGCCTCTTCCAAGCTCGTAGAATATCTGGATCTGGCTAAATCATCAATCTTGAATTAGCTAGATCTTCAACTGGTATAGGCTCTGGATCCAGTCCCATCGGTCCCATGACAGTGTCAAGTAATTCATAGGAGTCCAAAATGCAGAAATTTTGAACTTCCAGAGTGTATAGTTGGATCCATCCAGCTTCCCTTCAGTGAATGCAGGTGGACGAATTCGAATAGGTGCAGCATTAACATTAGCTAAAGCACCAAGACCAGTGTTCGACGATGAAGCCATCATGTAATCACTCGAACAATCTACTGATATTCTAGTATGCTAGTAGGCTAAAATAGTGATACTTCTCAAGCTATTTGAGCCTTACGGCTCTGATACCATGTAAGACAAAAGTTACGCAATATAACACAGAAGCAATAGCAGATAAGATAACAGATATAGGAGAATCTCAATAATTTTCTACTAGCACCAAGTACAAAGATGATGGCGTTGTCCACCCGTGCGCTCTCAAGGTAGAGCTTAAATGGTGATCTAGACAACTCTAGAATGGGAGATACAAGGTAGAGGTATGCTCGCTCAACTCAGTGTCTCAGGTAGTGCAGAAGTCATGTATATATAGGATCATGGGTGGCCTGCCATGGACGGCTATACATGAGCGGTTGAGAGTGGGCGGCCACCGCCCGCGTAATTGCCATACACAGCTTAGACTGGTTGAACCGACCTAACAAATATAAATGATTTCTAACTCCGACAGGGAATATTCCATGGAATATTCCCTTTACCGTCGCGCCGGGGGCGCTGCCCCCGGACCACCACTAGGGGGCCAGCGCCAGGGGGCCCGCTGGCCCCCTTGGACCCCCCAGCCGGGGCTGCTCACCGCTGCCCCGGACCCCACAATTGGGAGCCCTAGTAACTTCCTTTCCTTATAATACCTTACATGGTCCAATATGACCTGCATCCAACATTCAAGTTGGGATTCCCATCAATTGGGTAATGCACGCTTGGCTTCTCCTCATAAAGGGGGCCTTACAAAATGTGCATACAATCATGAGGGGTAGACATTGATCATATAGTAACAGATTCCAATTTTGAAGTTGAAGAGGAGGAAGGAGGAACAACTTGCATAAATAAGAGCTTGTGACCAAGAGTTGTGGTCAAAAGCCAATTTGCACAGCCCCAGTGGTCCTAGAGTGTTCACACATATCACTACCTAAATATGTCAACAAATCCCCCCTGGGAGTGATGTGGTCAAAAAGGAGCTAGCACTCATGTATAAGTAATTTCCAAGCTATGTGGAATTAATACACAAAAGGAAGTAAGTCCAAAGCTTTGCGGAAAGCTTCAAACTTCTCCCTAGGTAGAGCCTTCGTAAAAAGGCCTGCAATGTTCTCCTGTGTGGGCACATATGCCAAGCTGATCTCCCCAGCAGAGAACCTCTCCCTGACATAATGATAATGCACCTCAATGTGCTTAGTGCGAGCATGGAACACAGGGTTCCTCACAATTGCCAATGTGCTCTAACTGTTAGTGAAGATGGTGGTGGTAGAAGACTGACCAACACCCAAATCATCCATAAGGCGTCTGAGCCACACACACTCAACAATCGTTGTGAAAGGTGCCCTATACTTAGCCTCACAACTGGAAGTGGCCACAGTAGGCTGCTTCTTTCTCAACCAAGATATACATGAGCTACCAAGCATGAAGCAAAAGCCACTGGTGGACACATGAGTGTCATAGCAACTAGCCCAATCACTGTCAAAAAAAGCATGCAAATCTGGCGATAGTGATCTCCCCTTGGGATAAAACAATCCAAGTGGCCGGGTACCACTCAAGTAGCGAAAGATGCGCTTAACTTCCTACGAATGCTTGACACATGGGCAATGCATAAACCTGCTCATCTGTGAGACAGCAAACTGAATATTTGGTCGAGTAATGCATAAGTAAATCAAGCATCCAACAACCTGCTAATAGAGAGCAGCATCAAATGCATCTCTAGCATCATGAAGACTCAATCATAAACATGTCTCCATAGGAGTGGGGATAGGCTTATAGTCTTCAAGGCCAAAATGTTGTAATAATGTGTCAATATATTTAGTTCGATAGAAAGCCATTCCACCATCAACTTGCATAAACCAAATGCCCAATTAGTGATGCAAATGCCCCAAATCAGACATCTCAAAAGAGGCATGCAAATCAGCCTTAAAATTAGCAATATGCATGTCATGAGGACCAGTGAGCAGCATGTCATCAACATATACCACAATGATCAGAAGCACATCATTAGCTTGCTTAATATATAAGGTGCTTTTAGTTGGATTGTTCTCAAAACCATGTGCAATCAGATAGGCATGTATCTTTTCATACCAAGCATGTGGTGCTTGCTTTAAACCATATAATGTCTTCTTTAACCTACACACCTGGTTTTCATGCCCTTTCTACACAAAGCCACGGGGCTGAAAAACATACACTTCTTCATCCAAGTCACCATTCAGAAATGTTGTTTTAATGTCCAACTGATGTACATTCTAGCCATGATGAGTTACAAGTGCACAAATGCTATGAATAGTAGTCATTCGGCAAGTAGGAGCAAAGGTTTCATAAAAAATCAATGCCTCTTTCCTATGCATAACCCTTTGCAACAAGCCTAGCTTTATACCTGTCAATTGTTCCATCAGGTTTACACTTCAGTTTGTATACCCACTTAGTGCCAATGGCCTTCTTGCCAGGAGGCAAGTCACATAAAGAGCAGGTACCATTTTTCATGATAGCATCATATTGAGATTGCATTGTAGCCATCCAATGCTCCGAATTTTGTGCTTCATCAAACGAAACAGGTTCAGTATCGTCACAGAGACTAGAAGCAACCATAGAATACCAATATAATGCAAAAGAGGCACTATGAGAGCCTGACCCAGTATGATATGATAGAGGTGCCTCTAATTTGCTGTCATGCAAGGTTTGCACCAGCCATTTTGGCATAGTTTTTGCATGCTCAATATCAGCTCTCTCATCAACAAGTGCATCATGTAAATGTGCATTAGAAATGGAACGATCTGCATCATCACATGAAATCCGCAAAGGCTCAGAAGTTGCCTCATTAGGACCAGCACTAGAATGTCCACCTATAAAAAGATGTAGCAAAGTATCATACATGTCTTTGGAGCTAACAGATGTCTCCTTAGTACATGAAAGTAATGGCTGAATAACATCTTCACAAAAACAACATCAGAGATAAGAATGTGTTTAGTCTGTGGATGATACAAACGATAGCCTTTAGTTTAAGAATTATACCCAACAAGACTACATTTTACTACTTTATCATCCAAATTTTTGCAATATTGTTCAGGCACTAATGCATATGCCAGACAACCAAAAACACGCAGATGAGCAACAGATGGCTTGCGACCATGCCAAGCCTCATATGGAGTGATAGACTACAACGTTTTAGTGGGACACCTGTTCAATACATATGTTGCACACATAACAACGTCAAGCCAGAAACTATGTGGTAAAGCTTGACTCTTGACCATACACCTCGCCATCTCCATAAGCGACCTGTTCTTTCGTTCAATAACTCCATTCTGTTGAGGTGTATATGGCACTATACACTGCTGTTTTATTCCACATTTAGCCAGAAATGCATTAAAGTCAAAAGACATATATTCCCCCCCTCGATGAGAATGGAGGTTGCCCATTTTACATGCTGACAGATTTTGAGCCAAAACCAGAAACTGTTTGAAGCACATAAACACTTCCGACTTTGCCTTCAATAGATATACCCATGCATGCTTTGAAAAATCATCGATGAAAGTCACAAATTAAAGATAGTTCCAAAAGAAGGTGTCTGCATAGGACCACAGACATCACAATGTACAAGCTACAATTTTTGAGTCGCCCGAACTGAACCATCTTTTGGAAAGGAAGAATGCTGCATTTTGCCCAAAACATAGCCTTAACATACATGTTTACCGGGTGCCTCAAGTTTGGGCAAAGAGGAAACCATTTCGAATTTCCAAGGTGTAGGAAACTAGCAAAATTCAAATGACCAAAGTGTGCATGCCAAAGCTTTGCATCTGACATAGCCTAAGAATCATGTACTGCACATGCCAAATCATTTAGAGATCTTTCATAGTCTATGAGCTTATATAGCCCATGACATAAAATGCAAGAAGCAATAATGATGTCACCATTTGACAGATCATGAACTGTACATTTATCATCAACAAATTTCACAACCAATCCAATCTTGGCTAATGCAAACACTGATACATATTTCTCCTGATCCCTGGCACAACAAAGCATCTGACAAGATGAAAGAACTACCATTAGCAGTAGTCAAAATGATCTTACCAACTCCCATAACAGGATAGGAGGAGTTGTTAGTGCATGTAACAATATTCCCTCTAGGGGCAAGCTTGAGTGAAGAGAAGAAACTACATTGTGAGGTAATATGTTTGGTCGCCCCACTATCAAAGTACCAAACATCTGACTCTACTGCAGACATGCACTGCTCATGAGAAGAATAATAGTAAATGCCCATTCTTCTTCCTACACAAGATTAGCAGACTCTCTTTTCGATGTAGAGGCCTCTACAACAACCATTCAAGCCTCTTTCTTCTTTGCCTACTTAGTAGCCAATTTTGGATAGCTCTTGATGACATGATCATTTGCTTTACATTATTTGCAAAACAATTTCTGCTTTTCTGATTTCTTCTCATCTTTGTCTTCCTTCTTCGAATGTGCAGCATTTGCAAATTTCTACTTACTAGTAGAAGAGCTCCATTTACCTTTGCCCTTCTGACTAGCCAAGAAATCTTGATTTGCAACATGCATAATATACTTGTTCTATCTAGACTGGTCTTCCTGCAATAGAATAGATACTAACTCCTCAAATGACAAGGCATTTGGATTGCCTTTCATCATCAAACAAAGAGTAGAAGCAAAACTTTGATATGAGTGAGGAAGACCATTCAAAACGGTCTGCACAAGTGAGCTATCTGGTATAACTTCATCAATAGAAATCAAATGTTCTTTCAAATCCTTGAAGGAGTGAATCATCCTAGGAATCGATTATCAATTAGAAAGAAACATATTGTTACTCAGCGTCATGAGTATCTTTGTAGTGATTGTGCACCTCGATTCATGTTTGGAGCTACATACGATCAAAATTTTGGATAGAATCCATTGTTGAGCGGGCCAACAGTGGACATTGTAGGTTTGACATCTTGCAACCAAACATGTACAATAGTTTGTCACTTTGTTTCCCACATTCTAAATTAGATTTCCTTCATAAGAGTCAAGTATCCAAGTCTTTTATCCAAAAAACCCAAAAAATTTATAAAACCAACGAAATTATGGAACATGATGATAACATTGAGCATATGATTGAGACATCTCATTGTTTCTCTACTCTCGAGGATTTGGGCTACGTCTTCAGCAAAATTCTAATTCCCACATCATTCTTCTTTCTTGCCCTGATGAGTATGATCTAATCCAAGAGTATGCTCTTAATGTTGACAAGTGCTCAAAATTGAACCAAACCCATGATGCCTTAGTTGAAACAAAGTACAAAACTGTAGACAAAAAAAATCAAACCCATAGCTCAACCATTACCCCAAGGAAGTAACAAAAAAATTATTGATGTGAAAAATGATCCAATTCTTCGGGATAAGAAAAACATAGGACATACATTCATAGATGAGACAATCAAATAGGTGTAAATTGTTAGAGATGATGACTTTCTTTTGCCAACAGAGAGAGATAAATTTGAGAGAGTCATATGTAGCCATGGAAAAGCCTTTACTATGTATCCTCATGAGATTGGTTGTGCAGATCCTAAGCTAGTTGCACCCATGATAATCTTTACTATTCTACATATTCCATGGAATCTTTGCCCTATGCAAGTTCCAAAGGCTCACTTACCTGAGCTAATGAAACTACTTTAGGAGAAGATAAACATGAGAATTTCATAGTCGTCTTTTGCACCTTACTCAAATAGATGGTTCATTGTGCCTAAAAAGAATGGGAAACTACGTATTATTCAAGATCTCCAACCCATCAATAACATCACCATAACGAATGTAGGAATAGGACCCATTGTAGATGAGTTTGTTGAATCATTTTCAGGACATTGTATCTATTCAATGGGTGATTTATATTCTAGGTATGAGCAATTCCAATTAGCAATTGATCGTTACAATGAAAACTCATATGTACTTTACCTCAAGGAGCGACTAATTGTGTGGCTCATATGATGAGTGCTATGAATATGGTTTTACATGATTTTATCCCTCATATAACCATGCCATTCATTGATGATATTCCGATTAAAAGGAGTGAGGAACGTATAAAGGACATTACTTTAGATTCATCTTGACCATATCTCGGATTGTGAATGAATATTTCAATGGTTTGAAGAGGTAGGTCTCACATTTTGCATAGAAAAATCTGTTTTTGGTGTCAATGAGGTTCTGATTGTTGGGCATTTATGTGGTCATTATGGTGGAAAGCCATACCCACAGAAAAATGATGCCATTAGCAAGATTTTTGAAACATGTAACAATGTGGGTGAGATACACAGATTTCCTGGTGCTTGCATCCTTTATGTTATTTGGATCCCACACTTTTGGCATGTTGCTTATTGTCTCTATGACTTGTTGAGGAAGAAACAAAAAATTATTTGGATTGACAAACACACACAAGCTATGCGTAAATTGAAAAAAATTGTTGTTTGAAGCTCCCATCCTTAAGCGTGTAGACTATTCTATTAAAAAACCTATTATATTGACTATCGCTACTAGTCCTATTGGTATAGGTTGGGTCATAAGTCAAAATGATAGTGAAGGGAATAAATATGAAATTAGTTTTGGGCCTAAAATATTACATGAAACACAATGCAAATATCCATAGATCAGACGAGAACTATGGGGTATGGTGAGAGCTTTGAAAACAGACAAAGAATATTTCATAGGTGCAAATGTGAAAGTTGAGACTGATTGTTTGCCTCTCATTTCAATGATAATCAATTGTTCATCTCTTGATATAGGCATGCGGATCTCATATATTAAGTTCATAAATCTTGAGTTAGTTCATATTTCAGGTAAGTCGAATTCAGTTGATGATATGTTATTAAGAGCTAGATTTGATGATGATCTTGAAAGTGATCTAATAAATAACATGGCCTTAGTTGACTATGTTTCACATATATACAAGTATGAGCAATTTCATGAGTTTAAGTACGAAGATTAATGGAGAGACATAGGAAAGTATCTAAGCATACTGCAACCATTACCTAGCTGGACGACCAGATTCTATAACATTATGAAGCGAGCTTAAATTTTTTTTTTATGTAACGGTTATCTTTGGAGACATGCTAAGGTTAAGGTTAAGAATCCACAACGAGTCCTAAGAAAGCAAGGTCTTCAATTGCAAATAATGAAGGAAATGCATGAGACATTATGGGTGTGTCATAGAGGATTTTTTGGAACATATGAAAAAATTAGAAGTACATAGTATTGGCCTAGGATGTATGTTGACATTAGTAGCTATGTTTCTACATGTTCTACTTGTCAACTTCATTCATCAGTCAAACATAGAGATCCTTTGCATCCTACTTATCCACCCTGTATTCACTACAAGTGGGTAGTAGATCTTGCAACTCTGCTTAAAGTTCTTGACAAAATATGTTACATTGTACTTGCAAGATAAGACTTAACTAATCATGTAGAGGGATGTGCACTATGATCTAAGACCACTTACAATGTTTGCAAATTCTTGCTTGAAGATGTCATCAGTCACTTTGGGTACATAGAGAAAGTAGTTGCTGATCATGGAGAGTTAGATGCGAGAGAAGCTAAAGGATTCTTTGAACATCACGATATTCATTTGTCTCTCACTACTGCATATAATCCCGAGGCCAATGGTAAAATAGAGAGAGGAGATCCACCTATTGTGAAAGCCATATCTAAAGCATGTAACGGTGACATTAAACAATGGCCTAGATTCTTACCCCTTGCAGTTTGGGTAGATAGATAGACATGCACACGTACCATAGGGTATATGCCTTCTGAACTCATGTACTGTTAAAAACTGTTGTTTCCAATTCAGTATCATATTTTTGCATGGTCAAATTTACCTTGGTCTGAAAACATGTCTACTGATGATTTTTTGAGTTTGTGCATTAACCAATTAAAACAAGCTAAATTAAGACTTGATGATGCCATTGAAAAATTAAGAGAATCTAGAATGAAGAACAATCTTTATTTCGACAAAACTCATCGATTGCATCCTAAGCCAGTTGAAGTAGGAGATTGGGTGCTCATTTATGATAGTACATTTGACTCTCGATATGATGCATGCAAAAAACTCACTCAACGGTGGTTTGGGCCATATAGTGTATCAAAAGTCAACAACAATGGTACATATGCTCTTTGTGAATTAAATGGCATTGCATTAAAAACTTTGACCGTAGGTAAAAGGATAAAGCTATTCAAGAAACGTGATAATGATGAGTACATTTTAGATGAAGACATTGAAGAAGATGACAACAATGAGACCGATTCATAAACAGGAGAATCCATGAAAAAAAATAAATTAATTAATTAATAATCAAAAGAAAATAAATAAAAAATAATATCATTTCTTTTTCAAGTTCATTTTGCTTTGTTTTTTAGGTTCATTCCACTTTTTTCCCCATTCTTGCTTGTTTCCAATTCCACTCCATGCATGTTTCTTTTCAATCTTTGCATTGCATTGCATATCCATGTCACTTGAGTCAAATGGGAAAATGGGCAAATGATGATTTCTCTACTTCTTGTGTAACATTGTACCTAAGTAATAATGTATCTACTAAGAAATCGGCTATAATCTAGGATTATGGAAAGATAGGGCATGTAGATTTGGAGGTTTATTTTGGTAACATGACTTTCATATATAAACATGCATATGTATCCTGTACCAAATGCATAATTGTTGAAGTCCTAGCTCCTACTACTGCATGTTTCCATATCCTTAGTCCACGTCATAGCACTTGTACTAGAGTTTAAACAATTGTTCTCTGTCATTAAAAATGGTTGTACCTTGTATCTTGGCTTAATTTTTCCTCGTCATCAAAAAAAGAAGATAAGCTACTATATGTTATTAGGAATTTTACACTTTCTTCCACCCCAAAAAAGTGAGTGTAACCATAAAGTTGCCAAATCATCATCAAAGAGAGAGAGAGAGCAAGCCAAAGGAAGCTAAGGAGGCATACAAGAATAAAGTACAAACCATATAGGCATATTTATGCATTAGTGGAGTTTAGTTCGATTTCTTTGTTTGTAAGTAGAGAAAGAGCATATTCATATTTATGTAGGAAAGAAGTTGATCTAAAATAAACTAAAGATGAACGATGTCTCTTGAAAATCCTAAATCTTTGTTTATAATTGTATTTAAGGTAGATTGCTTTATGAAAAAGGTATAAATTTTTCTTCAAGATGAGAGCAATTGATGCCTAAAATGACTCAATGCATTCGCTTCCACTTCATATTGATGTTTGTTTGTTTTCTCTCTTTACATATTGTCAATTTTTCATGTTCATTTGCATATATGTTGCCTATTTGTTCATGCATATTCATGTTGCATGTTTCAATTCTTTCATGCAAATTTCACTTCATGTCACTATGCCTACTCAAACATTCATATCATCAATTTTTTCTTCCATGTCTCTTATTTTTCCTATAAAAGAATTTGATGCTTAGAAATTTTTATTTTTGAGAGAAACTAGAGTGGCACTTCCAGAGGAATTACACGTTTAGTGGGGGGGTGAATGTCGTCGAGATTTTCTCTCCTCTCTCACTCATGAAGGCCTACATGAAACACATTTGGTGAAGGTAGCCAGATTCCCTGAGAAGTCCAAGATGCATCAAGGATGTCAAAAGGAGTTCACATGCAATGTTTGGAAGAAATCAAGAAAATTCAAGGTAATAGTCAAAGCTCGTCAAATTTTGGAAATTAGGGTAGAAATTTGAATGTCACCAAATGACATGAAAATTCATATACTTGTAAAGCCTATCAAAGGCAGTCTATAGCCTGAATTTCACATGTAAATGGATTTTCTAACACATTGATATGCCATGTGCATTTTGTAAAAATGTAATTTTTCCACTTAGACCCTATAAAATCTTGTATACAAATTTCTGTTAGCCATAGGGTCTGGCATGTATAAAGATCATATGTGCCTACATATTTGTACAAATTTACAAGGCTATCAAAGCTTCCTAGGCACCTTAATGCCACCTTTGAAACTTCCAAACATAGTCAAACTTATATAAGGGAGATTCAGATGGGATTTTTTTTAGTGCATATTCCAAAAGAAGACCTTGAAAAATATTGCGTGCAAATTTTCATATTCATCAAAGGATATTTGGTAGATCAAAGAGCACAAAATCTAGTTTTCAAGGTCACTATAGTTTCCTAGAATAAGCAAATTGAAGGCTTGAAGGGCTCCCACATGGCAAACAACGATTCAACCACATTGTACGGTCAAGATGAGCCCAAAATTCAAGGGTGGAGATGGGCTAAAGCTTAAAGCAATGAGGATCCATGAGTTTTTTCATCAGATAAGCCTATTTTGATGACCAAAAATCAATAATGCAAAGTTCCAAAAATAGCAACTAATCTTATGCAAAATGATGTCAACACTAATTTGATGATCCAGATCTTGTGCAGATCCAATGGTGGAGAATGAAGATGCCTATTTTCCCCTCCCCCTTTGCCCTAGATATCATACGAAGAACCAATCCTAGCCATCCATTTGATGAATCTAATGGTAGTAATCGAAAGCAATTGATCTTTGGATTGAGAGTTGATTTCTCTAGATCCAAGCACCCAAATTCATTCAAAAAACTTTAAAAATCCCCCTCCAAATTCATTGAGCATCATTTTTAGGCATCCATAGGGCCCTTGCTAGCACATGGTTTCCTTGAGACGATCATCCTTTGTTGAGCATGTGAGGATCCAAGGTGGGCTAGTAAGAGCATAGTTCCTAGAATCAACTATAAGTTAGACTTCCAAACTAGGATAGGCTCATAAAGCCAATGGTTTCTCTATCTTTGATCACCTTCACTAGAGCATGTAAGTGAGTTAGAGTTGGTTTTATGATTCTTAGACTTCTTTAGTTATACGTTACACTCCTAGAAAGATATAGGATCAATGAAGTGGGACCTATCCTCTCACATGTGATATTCGATTGAATTGTCATGGTGCGAGGATCGTGTGGACCACCTTTGATCAGTAGATTGCTTAACTTGATGTATCACAACACTCATGTACATGTCTTTCATTACAATCTCTTTTAACTCATGTCTCTTGTCTCTTGTCTCTTAGTCTCTTATATCTTTTTACATGTCTCCTTTTATCTCTTTCTATGTGTGAGAAGGCTCTGTAACCTTGCATTAAACCAGTGAGGGTTATCCATTGAGATTCAGAGAATAAGTTTATATTTATTCATAAATCCTGATCCACGTGCATTTATACTTTCCACAAACACCCATGCATATGTTTCAATTTTGAAAGTGTATAAGAAGCTCCATTTTTTGGACCATTCTTCATTTCGAAATCGATTCATGTGTATCATTCTCTTTTGTTCTAATCATGCATACCTAACATCCACAAGAACCCATCCATATGAAATAAATTTTGAAATTATATAAGAAGCTCCATTTTTTTACCATTCTTCCTTTCGAAATTGATTAATGGGTATGGTTTTCTTTTGTTCTCATCATTTATGTTCATGGATTTATCTTGCATTCATATGTTCCCCTTCCCATAATCAAATCATCATAACTCTCCTCTCCATATCCAACTTCACCTAATCCTTCGAACACTCTCTAGCTTCATACACTCTTCGTGTGTCGTGACCGAATCCGATCCACCAGGATTCCGATCACCTCCACACGGCCAATTTGCACATACATATTGGTGTCTATATCAGTGCAAATCTACTGAAAAATATGCCGAGCCTGATACTAATGATAGTCGATGATTATCGATGCTTATGTCGGTGCCTATATTGATGCTTATACCGGTGCTATTGTATTGGTGCTTATACTGATGTTGGGGCAAAAATGCACCCGTGTATTTGTGCTAACATAGGGCTCGATATGCCTCATTCTTCTGAAAACTAAGTGCACGTGACGGTATTAGCTCCTACCAAGGCTACAGCGTGTCCGAAACCGTTTCCCTAAAGGGTTTCTTTAGCACCAATAGGACACTTTAGTGGTGTATTTGCGCTAACATAGGGCTCGATATGCCTCTCATATGTTGTAGTGGACTTTGGAGTTTGAAGATTGAAGCTAAAGCTATATTTCAGGTGGCATCTTTTTATGATATCTATTTCTTATTTTTATATTATGCATATCATTTGTATTTATGAATTACTAAAATTAAAAAATTTGGATTATGGATTTGCCAAATTATGAAGTAAAACTATTCGTCCAAAGTAGGAAAAAAAATATTTGATTTTTGTGTTTCAAAACTTTATAAATTCAACTGTGATATGATTGAAAAAATGGATTTTGAAATTCAATTTAAAAGAGGAAAGTAAACTTGTATAAATATGAACATATAGATGCAAGACTCATGTCTATGTGAAATCCTAATTCTTGCTTCTACATGCATCTAGATCCTTAGCTCGGAATAAGGGGTTAAGCCTTTCCTCTTAAAAGAAAAAAGTTATGAATGTAAAAAAATATTATGAGTAGAACTTTATACTTTCTTCCTCCCCAAAAAATTATATTATGAATTATACCTATATAAAGCTTATGCTAATGAAGTTAATGATGGAAAACAATTATGAAGCTAATATGAAGACTAGTTGTGGAAAACACTTCTAGTATTAAAATTGGGCAAATAAGGCGGATGTCTATATGAGTAGAGTTACTTGAATTTCTTTGATATGAATGAATCTACTAATATGTAAGTATTTATATAAGAGAAAATCTAATCTTGAATGAATGGATGATGGAATTTGTTTTTTGACCATCTCTACTAGATTTATGAATGTTTTTTTAACCTAAACTTAAGTACTTTTTATTGAAATGGTTATTAGTAGAGCTTTAGATTTGATTTTTTTATCAACGAGATTTTGATATGAAAGAAATCATTCACGTCTTGCATAAAAATTAAATAAAAATTCAAATTTATTTGATTCTCTTAAAAGAAATTTGATACTACTTAATGACGTATTCTTGGGTTGGCCCATCAAGATGTTGTGCAGGTTTGGTGGGGGTGGATGTCGGAGAGATCCTCTCTCTCTAAGTTGATTAAGAGTGTCGAAGGCCAGAGTTTCATGGAACACTAACACAAAGATGGATTCAAATTTTCATCACTTTCTTGCCACGACAATTCATAGCGATCACTCACAACAAGAAATTGTTCTTGGTTTGTCTCAATGGATCCAAATGCCAAAACAAAACACCTATCATGTGAGCTTAAGCATATACCTATCCATTGTAAAGCAAGTAGTAGGATTGGAGGATCTTACTTGAGTTCAAAAATTATGGTGGAAACTCACCACAGTCAAGCATAATTTTCCTCTTAATTTTACTCCAAAGTCATGGTATTTGGGGAGCATTTCTACCAATCATTCAAATTTTGTATCGTTGAATTTATGATATTGAAGACTCTTCGTGCTATGGTTGCATTGATTTTGCAATGTTGGGATCTTTCTGGTGAAGTAGAATTCAAGTGGAACAGGGAATACCTCTATGTTGGTGTTGTCATCAACTTCAACCAATCTTGGGCACTTTATTGTTGATACAATTTTACAATGTCACAAAGGAAGAACTTGCGCTGACTCACCCTGGCAAAGTTTCTATGTTTTAAGTCAATAGTCTTTCTTACATGGTAACATTAAACTTGGCACAATCATTTGTTTATCATAGCAGTAGTGAAACCAACTCACACAAAATTAAGCTTTAGAATACTACTACTTTGACATACTGGTCATAGCAAGTATATAATCAACTTGTAAACACTTAAAGTTATCAAAACTGATCTCAACTAATCAAAATAGCGAATGAAGCATCTTTTCAGCTTGAGGAGTTACATGATAGCGATGCTCGATCGATAAATTTGGCAAAAAAGGAGTTTTGTTTCGCGATGGCTGAAGCTCTAAACATAGACTCTTAACACTATAAAAACCATATCAACGTTCAGTATACAAACCGATTTGATTGAATTTAATGACTTGTTGTGCCAATTGATTTGCTCTACACTTATCAATTCACTAATTGAAATGACAATGAAGAGTTGAACTTCATCTGTAAATGCTCTGCACCATATGATTCAGTAACCTTTGATGTCACTAAGGACAAGGAAGCCAAGATCTTTTGTAAAGCAATCAGATAATGTATGTGCAATTTCTGTTCAGTGAATTAATGCATTTATATTGAGAATTATGAAAAAGAATTGAACAACGCTGCATCATCAAGACATAGATACTGAAATCACTCACTCTTCATCTCTAACACACATCACTCTAGAAATTTGCCCATCTGACTTCAGACTTACACTCTCACAACCATAAGACTTCTGACCCTTCAACTCTTTTTTTTGTTTGTCTCTCACTATGTTGCAGTTCCTTCATCGTTGCAACTTCAAGGCAAACTTATCCCATGTATTTTGTACATGAAAATTTTTCTAGAAATTCGTTTTATTACTACCATCTAGGATTGTTTATAATGTGTTCATACTGAGGATATGTTTGAAGAACAAGACTTTGTACTGCCTAATCGTTTTGTTTGTCAAACTCTATAGATGTTTGGCGCAGGATAATGAAAAGTAAAGCAAGTTGCAAAACATATATGATTAATGCAAGTATTGTAACTTGTCTTCTTTATGTATAAGCGAAAATTCAAATCCTTGAGATTCGTACATGAGATTCTTTTTTTTTGTGATACTTGCCTCAAGAATTTATTTATACTTCCTTCATTACTGAATTCAAAGGTGTGTGAAGATGGATGTGCATATCAAATTAAATAGAGATGAGAACCTTAATGTCATTCCATCATTCCATCATTGTACCTTGTGAAAGATATTTAAATAAAGAATTTATTGTTAGTATTCTTCTTCCAAGTGCTAGAGAGTCACCTGTTGCTAAAGTCACCCTGTGTGTGCAGTTGAAAAGGCGGTTGAATTGATCCACCAACCAAGCGTCTTACTTCTGACAATGTTTGTAAATACTTTTTGCCATAATACAAAAGTAAGTTTTGAAGCTCGTTTTTTTCTTCTTCTTGCTTGTGTATCTTCTTCTTTGTGAGCTTGTATGTGAGTTTGAGCCATGAAATATATGCTGAAAGATGTTGTCTACCCCTTCCCCACCTTTTTTCACTGATATTGTGTGTTTGTGAAGTGTAGGGAGTCATTCAGTGTAGGTAGATGATTCCCGACACTTAGTTTTTTTGTGTAACTTGAAGTATAGTAGTCCGATCGAGCTACAAATACCATCACTAGATGCATCCGATTGAGAGCTTTGAAACGAACCTCATAGAAGATATCACTTGTTTTGTGTCTACTATTGTACCAAGTATCACAACACATACCAGTGTGTAGAAGGTGTTGAGGTGGATACCCACTTGTGTCTGCATTACTCGACCCTTTCCCACATCCACCATCACTAGAGCACATGTTTCCATGCACTTTAACATGTCATAGTCTCATTTTGATAATTTAATGTGTGTATCAAACCACCACTATGTGCACTTATTGGATGTGTGAGGACTACCTAGTCTTAGTTGTCACGAGTGCATAGGTCCTTGTGAGTCCACTGCACAAAAGGGTACATCCACAACAACTTTTGGACCTAGTACACACAGATGTGTGGGGACCAAGTCAAGAACCATCACTTCGAGGATCAAGGTATTATGTATCTTTTGTTGATGATCACAATAGATGGAGAATCTTATACTTTATCAAAAACAAAAGTGAATTCTTTGATTGCTTCAAGAAATATTTAGCATATATGTAGAATCACATTGGCAGGTTATGGAAGAAGTTTAGATCTAATGGAGGGGGAGAATATTTATCCAAAGAATTAGATGAATACTTGTAGGATAAAGTCATCAAAAGAGGATTCACCACTAGATACTCTCTTGAAAAAAATGGTGATGTTGAAAGGAGAAACAAAAACCTAGATGGCACAGCTATGACTAAGATTGAAGAAAAGAAGGTGCCACATTTCTTATGGCCAAAAGCAATGTCTACTACAGTATACCATGTCAATAGAGTTCCATCTAAATATCTTCAAGGCCTGAGTCCCTATGAATCTTGGAATGGTAGAAAGCCCAACTTAGGTCATTGCAAGATCTTTGGTTGTTTAGCATATCTGCATGTACCTTCACAAATTAGAGGAAAACTAGATGAAAGAGCAACCAAGGCTATGTTCGCTGGCTATGACTAACTCAAATGGACTACAAATTTTACAATCAAACTACAAAGCAATTGAGAAAAATCAAAGATTTTGTATTTGAAGAACATATATCATGGTATGAAGAAGATAAGCAAAATGTAAAGCTACCATATGACCTTGATACATAGTTTCTTCCATTAGATAGTAAGAATAATTCACAAGTGCAAAACTCTAGAAGAGATTCAGAAGAAGAACAAGAGGAGAAAGAGAGAGATAACAAACTCTAGAAACAAGAGGGAAGGCCAAGATGTAGGAATGGGGAGAATGTTCCAAACACACTCCTAGAATATCAACAAGGGATAGAAGACAACCTTGAAGGTAGTCTTTTGATACATCATTTGTGACTAAAAATATCATCTATTTGGGCAAAGATTCAATTTCAAAAGAATCCTCTACTTATGAAGAAGTTAAAGGTAACTTATAAAGAAGCCAAAGGTAACTCTAGTTGGGAGAAAACCATGAGAGGAAATAGAAGCACTAAAGGAGATGGTCACATGGGAAAAGAGAAGCAGAGCAAGGACACACAAAATGTTTCACAAAAAACCACCTATTTCTTTTTTACACAAAGCTAATAGATGTATTAAAGCCTTGTAAATGCAGTAGGGGCATCCACTTGCATAAGCCCCAAAAGTGTATCATATCTTTGTAAAATATTAGTTTTCTTTAAAAACTTCCCCAAGTGCCAATCTACTCGTGTGAAAGGACAAAAATAAGGGCACATGTGTATAAGTCAGTTTATGTTTCTTTGTAAAGGGCTTTTGCCATTTTTAATAGAGAACTAACTTGAAGAAGCAATCTTGTAACTCTCTCTTCTTGCACTCTTATCTTTGTAAGCTTGTATGCACATTTATGGCATGTAATGTATGCATGGACGTGTTGTTTACCTCTTCCCCATCTTTTTTCTTGGTTTTCATGTGTGTATGAAGTGTATGGGCTTGTTAAGTGAAAGTAGGTGATTCTTCATACTTGATTTTTTTGCCATAACTTTGCACCAAAACCTTTGAATGCATCCAAAACACCTCCAATGGATGTGTCTCATGGAGAAATTTGAATAGAACTTGATAATTCACCATATTTAGACATGAGAGCTAGGAGAAAATATCCATTTTGTGTCTACTATTTGCAAAAAATATTGTGGTATTGTGGAGCATACCTGAGTGTTAGAAGGTGTTGGTGTGAGGTGATACCATCCTTGCATGTTGATGTACTTGATGTCCACTTCCTTTCCTAGTACCTTCTCTCTGATGAACTGATAATGGATCTCTATGTGCTTGCTTCTTACATGGAACATAAGGTTGCTTGCTAGATGAATGCTTGATATGTTATCTCCAAATAGAGTAAACTATTTGACTTCCCCATCCAAGACTTTGAAGAGCTTATTGAGCCACATGATCTCACATGTAGCATGCTAAGTCTCTATAATCAGCCTCACTGGATGATAATGCAACTGTAGGTTTCTTCTTGGACATCCATGAGATGACTCTTTGACCTAGCATGAAGAAATAGCTAGATGTGCTCCTTCTATCCTCCTTTGAACCAGCCCAATTAGCATCACTAAAGCCTTGTGGTTGTAATCCATCTCCATAAGGGTAGTACAACCCTTGGTTGACAATGTGCTAAATGTACATAAGCACTATTGGCTGCATTCATATGAACATTAGTTGGTGAATTCAGAAATCGAGAAGGAACTCCTACAACATAGCACAAGTCAAGTCTTGTGATCATAGCATAATTAAGTCTTTTAATTATGCTTCTATATGCTGAGATATCTTCAAGAGGTTTCCCTTCACTTGCACATAACTTAGTGTTTGGATCCACAATTTGTGTGAGTGGTTTACATCCACTCATACCATACTTATAAAGTACATCTAGCAAGTATTTCCTTTGCGTTAGGTAAACATCATTTTCTACATAAATAACTTCAATTCAGAGAAAATATTTGAGCACTCCAAGATCTGAAGTCTTGAATTCATTCCCAATCTTGGCATTGATGCATTTGATGCCTACATCATCACTTGTTATAATCAAGTCATCCACATATATGCATATGTAGACAACTAGTCCTCCTTCCCTTTTGAGCTATAGACAGGGATCTACATCACTTGCCTTGTATCCACACCTGCAAAAATATTCCACAAGCTTTTGATTCCATGCCCTAGGAGCTTGATCTAAACCAGACAATGCATTTCTAAGTTTACAAACAAAATCTGAATATTTAGAGTTTTCAAACCTAAATGATTGAGTCATGTAGATTGTGTCCTGTAAAGTACCATTAAGAAAAACATTCTTTACATTCATTTGATATATTGGACACCTCCTAGACGTGACAACCCCAATGATTTCCCTAATTGTGGTCATCTTTGCAACTAGGTTGAATGTTTCTTCATAGTCAATCCCATAGGATTGAGTAAATCCCTTTGCCACAAGCCTTGCTTTGTACCTAGCAATTGAACCATCAGAAACCTTAGACATGAAAGCATAATGCCTAACAATATAACTATCATATACAAGCCTTGATATTGGATGTTTTACCATTTTTTACCTCCTTTCTTCTCCCTTTGGTGGAATAAACCTTCTTTGCCTTGGTGCCTTGATTTCTACTTTTGATGTAGCTCCCCCTTCTTACATAGGCTCTTCAAAGTCTTCGACTTCATGCCCATCTTCATCAAACTCTACCAATCTTGTCTTTCCTTTATTGACTGATTGATGGGCTGAATCCATGCTTGGCCTTCTTTGTATGCGTGGACCACTAATTTCCAAGCTACCTTGAAACCTAGCTTCATATCTCCTCTTAGCCCCTTCAATATCTTCATCCTGCAATCAAACTTTGGAAGCATACCATGGTTTGAGTTCATCAAACACTACATCTCTAGATACCTTTGGCTTCTTTTTGTTAGGGTTGTAACACCATAACCTTTTTTCTCCATAGCATAATGAATAAACATACATCTTTGAACCCTTGCATCCATCTTACCTCTCAATTCTTGTGGCACATGTGTGTAGCATACACACCCAAAGATGCCAGTGTGTGAAAGGAATGGTTTCCTTCCACCCCATGCCTCTTCAGGTGTCATCTCATGTACCCTTGATGTGGGACACCTATTCATCAAGTACACAGTATTAGATACAACATGTGCCCAATATGTTAAAGGCACATTCATTTCATTTAACATACTCCTAGCATTTTTAGCAATATACCTATTCTTCCTCTCTGCCATCCCATTTTATTGGGGAGTATAACTACAAGTGGTTTTCCTCTTAATACCTTGGTCTTGCAAGAAATCACTAAAGGCATGGGATAATTCTTCTCCCCCTCCATCTAACCTTAGGGTTTTGATGTATCAACTTTTCTCCTTCTCAACTTGTGTCTTGAATCTTTTGAACACATCAAAGCACACATCTTATTTTTTTAATTATACAATACAACCATACTTTTCTTGAGTAGTAATCAATGAAGGTTAAAAAGTACCCATTACCTATAAGAGAGGGCTCTTTGGTTTGTCCCCCACACATCTGTGTGCACACGATCTAATACGCCATGTGCTAGATATCCACTCTTCTTGAAGGGTTGCCTAGTAGACTTGCCTAGTTAACAAGCTTCACACATCTCATGCAAAATTTGTTATGCAAAATGTGGTAAACTTCTTACCAATTTCCTCTTCTCCATGTCATTGAGCCTTTGGATGTTGATATGACCGCACCTTTTATGTCACAAATCCAAGTCTCGAATCTTCTTGTCTTCATAGGTGATGAACATTGCCTTGTTGTTTTGCCTTTTGGCAATGTCATAAGTGAACATCCTTCCTTCCTTCTTTCCTTTGGATATCAGCTCATAGCCATGCCTTGGACCTTCAATAAAGCATCATTTGTGGTTAAAATTTACTTGGTATTCCTTTTTAAACATTTATCCAATAGAGATTAAGTCCTTTGTAATAGTAGGAACATGCAATACCCGAGATAGTCCTCTTAATTTGTGGTTGCCTTCAAGCTTAAAATCTCCCATTTGTTGTATCTTATGTTGTGTGTTGCCTCCTGTCTCCACAAAGCCTCTTTGCTTGGATGCTTGAAGATTGTTGAAGTACTCCTCTCTACATGACATGTGGTTACTAAAACCACTATCTATATACCACACCTCATCATGTGGTTGATCTTCACTAATATGCTTCATAGCTAGCATATGCTCATTTTTTGAATCGGTTGAGGAGTTAGCATAATTACCTTGCCCTTTACAATTGTTCCCACCTTGTTTTTTCCAACAATCTTTGGCATAGTCTCGTTGCTTCCCACAACTGAAGCATCCATTTGAGTTGTAGTAGCCTCTACCTCCATATCTCCCTCCTCTACCTCTTCCTCTTCCTCTTAATGATTGACCTTCATTTTGGCTTCATTTAGTCCCTTTATAGCTTTGGCTACCTTGTTGGTAGTTGCTTCTACCTCTTATTCTTGAACCACCTCTATGTCCTTTGCCTCTTCCTCCTTTGCCTGCATAGAAGCATTGGTCTTGGATGCCCTTTGAATTGTTGCCTCCGTGGTTGATCTCCTCAGTCACCATAAGAGAAGTACGTTGCTCAAAATTTGGTAATGAATCCGTTATATACAGAGAGGTTGTGAATCCCTTCCATTTATCATCTTCCCTAATCCCATTATGTGTGTGGGAAACTAGGTCATCATCATCTATGACACATCTTATTGCATTAGAAATCTCTTTAACTTTGAGTATGGTCATTAATGTTTTGATTTGATGAATTCCTAAGGTATTTGAGCTCATTCTTGAGATGAATTTTCCTAGCCTTTGTAGAGCTAGAGTACAACCTTTCTAAACATTGCCAAAACTTCTTAGATGTATCTAGGTCTTGCATACGATCTATCATGGATTTGCTAATGTGTTCAAATGGAATAAAGATCAATCTCCTATCCCATTCTTCCCATTCTCTAGTACCTCTCCTTTGATTCTTAGTACCTGTATGTGGATCTATGTATGGCTTCACCTTAATGCCACTAACAAACCCCCAAAGACCCTTTCCCATGAGGAAGTTAAAGATTCTAAACTTCCAAGGTTGGTAGTTTCTCTTTCAAGATTCTCAATCTGAGTTTTATAGGCTCCCATTATGTATGATACTATTTAGTGGCTCCTAATCCCTCATTGGATGTGATATTTGTGAGAAAGAATGATATGTTACCTTCCCACAAGAGTTTCCACTTGTCTTGAACCTCTCATGATGATATAAGCTCCCCCTTGCTCCAAATGCTTATTCAAATCTTCCTCATCTTTGCTTCAATCCTTGGCTCTCAAAAAAATTTAAGGCCTCATCTTGATGTCCTCAATGCTCAATGGTGAGCTCTAATACCATTGATGGAGTATATACACTCTTAGTTGCAGCAGAAGAATGATAGGCCCTTCCTATTACCAAAGTGTTCACTACCATAGTCCACCAAAACTTGCATTGCTCTCTAGAATAGAGGATTGAACCTATGAACTTCTGCAATAAAAGTACACTCTCTAATATTTCCAACAAGCCATAGATCACTCCATTTGGACAATGGGACCTATTTCAAGCTCCTTGCTCCAAACTTTGGTGTAGAATTTGAATTCAAAACATGCCTTCAAAATCCCCCATTTTTCTCCATCAAGTTAGATGGAACCTGTAACATAATCATGGTAGGAGATGGTTGAACCACGCTCTAAGAGAGAGGATTAGGAAGTAATCCTCAACCATGGCTTTTGGGGCAAGTGGTTAGCCCATCACATTCCTAACCAAGAGGTTGTGAGTTCAATTCCTTACATTGGTATCAGAGCCTAGGAAGTAGGCTTGGGCAAAGTGGAATGATCCAATGGCCTCTAAAAAAGGCGCTTGGGCATCCTCCATGTGAAAGGGTAGGAATTGTGGAAGGCGCGCGTCGATTTCAATGATGGACCTTACAATGATTGGGGTGTATCTCCCAATCCGTAGGTCGGATTGAGGCATGTAATATACCGTTGGAAAGCTCTCGGAACGAACTTTCCAATGAGCTAGCTTGCAATGTGTGAATTCCTTGGGAATCCTTGGATGGAACTTGATTGAGTACATCCTGCCAGTCCCATAGCTGGTCAGGGTACATCCTGCCAGGGTACATCCAGGGTACATCCTACCAGTCCCATAGCTGGTCAGGGTACATTCCCTAGGAGTTCAAGGGGGGAAGAATGTAACATAATCCTGGTAGGAGATGGTTGAACCACGCTCTAAGAGAGAGGATTAAGAAGTAATCCTCAACCATGGCTTTTGGGGCAAGTGGTTAGCCCATCACATTCCTAACCAAGAGGTTGTGAGTTCAATTCCTTACATTGAAATGTAATAAAGTAAGTTTATGATCCAAGGGTCTGGCCGGTTCAGACAGATCTGAAATCGGACAGACCCTTGGATCATAAACTTACTTTATTACAAAACCTTGAGCTGAAAAACTTGTTGAAAAGTGGTTGTAGACTTTACCAAAAAGTGAAGTGATGTGGCACTTGAGTTAAGCCTTCATTCACACACAGTTGAGCTTGTACATTTGTAACAAGTTTGATAGATGAAAGAAGTTATATTCCTCTCCTAGAAGAAGTACTACTCTGATCTCCTTTCTAGGTATAACATAGACCACTACCAATCAGTATCTGCACCACTTGATCTAAACATCAAGCTCACCCTAAAGGACTTATCATCACTTGTGGGCTCACATCTTATAGACAGCTAGTTTACTCTTTACTTTACCTAGCCAGCATGAGACTAGATATTGCCTCTGCAACTGGCATACACAGTCACTTTGCACATCAACCTCGTCAAACATATTGGCAAGATGCTTAGAGATTACTTCGATACCTTGCCCTCACCCAAGATCATGGTCTTTGGTATAGAGGCGGCATTGATCTTGTAGGACATTCAAATTCAGATTGGGCTAGTGATCCTAGTTCTCGACGATCTACTACTAGATACATATTCTTTCTTGGATCAGGTCCTATGTCTTAGGAAAGTAGAAAGTACCCTACAATTGCTCTATTAGCCACCAAGGTCGAGTACGAAGAATATATCTTTGCAACATATGAGGCCATGTGTCTTTGATGTTTATTAGCTAGCATTGGTATTTTGTAGGATACCTCTGAATGCATATGCACCGACATCAAGTCAGCCTCGGCCATCACAACAAATCGAGCATTCCATGCTTGGACCAAGCACATCGAGATTTAGTACCACTTCATCTGTGAGAACCTCATATCATAGGTGATTAATTTAGAGCAATGTACCTCTCAAGAGAAATTGGTGGGCATGTTTATAGAGGCTCAACCTCTAATTCTGCTCTAGTGCTTGGTGGACCATTATGACATTTAGCCACTCCAAAATGGAGTTGTAGAGGGGGTGTGGATGACATGAGTTCATCTACTTTATTTCCAATTGTATCCATATGAGTGTCTCTACATTTTGTATCTAGGAGACACTCCATTTCATATTATTTTAGTTGTATCTCATTGTATTTGGGTACCTTGTCATTTGCTTCTACCATTGTATTTATTCTCCTTCAAGGGGAATCATCTCACATATGATATACTTTGGATAGCCTCCTCCAACTCTATAAAAGGAGGGCCTCTCCCTCACTTTGTACTTGGTTAGAATCTTGGAGAGTTTACTTCATGGTCTTGGCAAGTTCATTCCTAGTCCATGTGAGTTTACCCATTTCTTGGTCTACTCTCTTTGAGTCTAACACTTTTTCATTTTGTGAGTACACTCTTTTTTTCATTTTGCATCCACCTACACAATGGACGTTAAATCCTTAAAAAAGACAACAAATGGTTTTATTCTCTCATGCACTTCCACTATGGGGCTTTAATGGAAATCTAAACAAATGATAGATGAAGGGCTATATGCTAGAACAATGGGCATTAATGTCAAACACTCAAGTGGTTCATATATCCACAAAAAATATGATTGTCGAAAAAGAGGAAATCACCCTTACATGGTTCTCGAGGGATTTGTTGGCCTTCCCATGATGTAATTCATGGAAAATTCAATTTATATGCATATGTATCAGTGTGTTACGATCCATATGTTAGAGGTCCTTCTTATCCAAGTCATCAAGAATCTATTTCACATGCATATAACTATATATAAGCATGTAAATATGCGTGGTTCACGGCTCATGACCTACTAATGGCCTAAGGTTATCCCCAAGTGAGGGGATACAAGGGGTTCCGATGACATATCCATTGTTCTTTCTAATTAAGCAGAATGGAAGGGTAATTCAATGACTGAACTTCAAAAAGAAAAAGTATACGCAAGCATAAGTTGGCTCATATTTATTCCAAGTTGGGACGAGATGCCAGCACATATATGTGTTCAACTCATCCTCAATTATGGTTCTTTTGCTTGGATTTTATTACGATTATGCTAAGGAACATTTCTTATAAAAGATGATCTTTTGGAAGATCCTCCATAGAGACATGTGGACCAATGTCAAAGTTGCCAGAATCAACACTCCACCCCCTTGGTTTAAAAGATGCCTAAGGAATGAAGAAGACATATGTGATATATTTTATTCTTGCCCTAGAAAATTTTAGATTCAGAGAAACTTATTGAGAATCCTTTAGCTTTGACCAAAGGATCTCATGCTTTTCTTGCTCAAGTTATGGGCTTCTCCTCGACCTTAAGGAAAGATATCAAGACGAGTTCGTATAGAAAGTGAGACAAAAGAGAAACTCATTCAACTTGCCGCAATGAACCATCATTAGAAGTTTCGCTTGTCTTGTTGGACAAGAGAATTAAGAGTCACAAGAGTTCTCCATTTTTCATCACCTATTGGCCTTTATGCTCCAAGGTACAAAGTTGAAATAATAATGGTCTTGTCTAAATAGGTGTGGTGTAGCAATAAGCCTTGCACCCCATGTGGCAAAGTGTGAGTTCAAGTCCCACTCATTGGACATGTTCAACCTTTAGACGTATCCAAATGTATGAGTGCTTCTTCTTTACGAGGTTGGATGTGTGTCTTTCATTTATTATACTCTCTAATATATATATATATATATATATATATATATATATATATATATATATACATATATATATATATATATATATATATATATATATATATATATTTCATCTTGATGATCTGTCCTAAATTCGCTTGCACTGTTTAACAAAATTTGAGCTCTCTCGTAAAAAAAAATTGCAATAAAAAAAAGTGCCTTCCTTTGCATCAATAAGAATTCTTTCGTCTTTGGTTCGTTTATGGTATTTTTAAATCAGTTTTGTTTTTTAACCTTTCTTTCTTTATGATATTCTTTCTTTATGATATTCTTAATCAGTTTTGATTTTCAACCTTTCCTTGGTAAAGAGAGATTCATCTTTCGATTAATATTTATGGTCATCATTTCTATGCAAGAAGAGAATTGGCTTGATTTTTAAGGGTGGATTCAGATTAAACGATCAGTTTTAAGGGTGGGTTCAGGCTGAGCGACTTGTTTTTGCTGATTCAGTTTGAATTCACTCTCTCTAATCACACAAGTGTAGAGTTGTCTTGATCCCTATTTATTCACACAAACAACTGTACACGTAATATTATTGGTTAGACTTCTCAAATATCCAGTGAAAAAACTATTGAAAGAGTGGTACAAGTTGTTTTTTTTTTTTTTTGTTTAATGGAGGTTCGGCCGAGGTCTATTCCTCCACGCTTTAACTTTGAAATTGCAACGGTACAAGGGAGGACACAGTACCCATGGGACCTCCCTTATCCCACAAGAACAGGGATTTACATAGCTGGGTTAAACTGCGGTTACAACTACCGCGGAGCAAGACAAACAATGGCACATCAGCCACAAGATATAATTTTCCATGTTAACCATGTCCCTTACATGATACCAATGGGGGTTGAACCCTCGCCCCCACCTCAAGGGACGAGAGACCCATCCACCTAAACAAGCGGCCTGGTTCTGAGAAGAGAAGCCCTTCTCATTTCATTATAGACCCAAAATTTAGCATTCTTTTAATATGAAATGAAATTTTGCCAGCAATGTGCGGCGACTGGGCCACTGTGTGAACAGAGCCTAAATCTCTCTACCCCCTCGGGAACCTCTTTCCCTATTTCCTTACTTTTGAGCGTTGTATCTATTTTCTTTTTTTTTCTTTAAAAGAGGACTGACATTTGTTGATGCCCACAATGTGACGTGGACTACTTCGCTTGCTTCAACAGAGGGAATGCTACGTGAGATCTGCGCAGTGCGTATCCTCCTGACTCTCGAGCCATGTTAATGCGCATGTGAATGTATTCTGCGGCGCCCGCTGATTACGGAGAGGACCACGGACATGACCCTTCTCGTTTGCTCACGAGTCACACACTGCCGGAGAGTCGAGACTGCTCTGTCCAGCGCCAGCGCTCTAACCTCACTCTCAGAGCGTCAGGCCGTGCGCCAGATACGGTGGGCGATACTCACGATGCTGCGACAGGATCCCGGGAGTTATATCGAGGCCCGAGGCTCCAGACGTGCACCAGTCTACTGTCTATTTGCAGAATTTGGTTGTTTTCTTTTTGGAGAGAACAAAAAGAAGAGAAAAGCCAGATACATGGTGGCATCAGGAGGAAACGTGGCCTCACACAGGATAGATTACATAATACATATGCAGATTGCAGACTGCGGTCTTGATCTAGAGTACTACGATATTCATCGTTTTTTTTAATTGTGCATGTGAACGCTGAGAGCGGAACAGCAGAGGAGTGGTCCATCCGAAATGGCCATACCGTTTCAAGCCAAAAAAAAGCCCCTACTAAGCCTCATCGGAAAAAACCAGGGAAGATGGTTAATCCCTATAGCGTTCTCCTTGATGTGACTAATCATTCCTTTCTAGATGTTTGTGGTACAGACAAGGATAACTGCCCTGGTGAACATGTTACGTCAGTTAACCAAGAGGACCCCTCTGATAAAAAGGTATCTGCAGACGCTAACTCCTCCATGGAATGGCAGGTGGTGAGTAAAAAAAAGTCCTTCAACACCAGGTATCATTCTGCCTCGGGTGACGACACTATAATGGATGAGATTAATAAAATAGATGAAGTGCTTTTGGCACAAATGTCTCATGATATGCCGGTCCATGATGATTCTCCAACGTCCAGCAACAAAGTCAACGAAATAGTTGTCAAATTGCAAGGTAAGTCAAAAAGAAAAGAAGTTGTTAGGACCTCAGGTTCTACTCTCCAGCCAAGCAAGCCTTCTAAAATTTAAGTTCCCGGTTGTTTTCCCCCTTCTCTCTGTTTTTATGGATTTACTAAAAATTGTTTCTCTCAATAGCAAAGGCCTGACGGATCCTGTCAGGGCCAAGATCATTAGCAATTGGCAAAAGAACCTCCCTAGGTCCCCTGATGTCTTGTCTTCAGGAAGTGAAGATTGGTGGTCATAAGCTCTACACTCAGCTGAAAATCGTCGATGGGCAGTTCAGATGGTATTGCACTGCTCACGCCCAAGGTAAAGGGGGTGCTGTTATTGGTGTTAATCCGAAGTTAATCCACTTAATTAAAGGGATGTCTGTTAGTCCTACTAATCAATGGGTCTCTATCTCGTTTGACTCCCCTTTGGATGTTAGTATTGTCAGTCTTTATGCCTCTAATTGCAGAAACTTGAGAAGCAAGTGCTGGGAGGAGTTAAAGTCCCTGCAAGGTAATATCTGTATTATAGGAGATTTCAACATGGTTACTAGTATTAATGATAGACTTAATAAAAAGGGGGGTTGTATTTATGGGGTTGAGAAGTCCTGTTGGTATTCTTTGTGTCATTTTCATGATCATATTGACCACTCTGAGAATACTGGTATCACCTGGCATAATAGGCAGTCTAATGAGAATGCTCTGGGTGCTCGGCTTGATAGGTGTTACACTAACTCCGATTTTGGGAAAAATTTTTGGGAAATTAATGCTGTCACTGACCAATCTTTGTTTCTGTCTGATCATGCTCCGATATGTCTGACTTTTAAGAAGAATTGTAAACCTTTTCGTGCTGGTTGGCCCCACCTTGATGCTAGAATGCTCAAGTTCCCCTCTTTGATTAATCAAATTAAAGAGGCCATAAAATGGCATTTCTCTCATAACACTTCAGCTCTCAAAAGTTGGGAGCTGGTTGTTAAAGATATTCAGAAGATCTTTGCCTTCTACAAAGATAAAGTGTGTAAGGCTAGATCTCTCAGAAAAGAGAAAATCCTTGCTGCTCTTAAGGTGTATGATTCTAATAACCCCTGTGTGGATTTTATAGAGTTGAACCACAAGTTGAAATGTGAAGAGTACCTGGAAGCTAGCTGGTCTCTTGCCAACTCCAGAAGGTTCTGGGAAGGTAACATGGACAGGCCTAATAAACATATGTATGACTTGTTAAAGCAGAAGAAAAACAAGGATTTCATCCCTTTATTGTCTAAAAGTAATGGAGTTTCTGCTGCCAACATGGAGGAGTCTTTACAATTTGCTTCTAGTTTCTTTATGAATGTTTTCTCTTGTCCTCCCAAGAGGGGGGAAGATATCCAGAGAGCCAGGGCCCACATAGCTTCTGTCAGGGCTAAAACTCTCCCTCAAGGGATGGTTTCTCTTCTGGACTTGCCCCTCTCTCCTGGTGAGGTGAAAGAAACCATTGATAAATTGAAACTTGGGAAATCTCCAGGGATTGATGGGATTCCTAATGAGCTTTTCAAAGAGCTCAAGGACTTCATTACCCCTTACCTTCTGGAGATCTGGAGAGAGGCCACTAGGAAAGGTTCTTTGTCCTCTGACATAAACATGGGGGTTATCAGACTCATCCACAAGAAGGGCCCTAAGGATGATCTCAATAACTGGAGACCCATCACTTGTCTTAATTCTGTTTACAAAGTTTTTGCTTCTGCCCTTGCTAGAAGACTTAGCCCCATCATGAATTCTATCATTTTACACATGCAAAAAGGTTTTATCAAAGGAAGGTACATATTAGATGCTATCATATCCTTGTGGGAAGGCTTTGACTTTGCTGATGAAAAAGGACTTGATTTCTACTTTTTCAAAATCGATTTCGACAAGGCCTATGACAGAATCGAATGGGACTTTGTTCTTCAATCTCTGCAGGATATTGGTCTGGGAAAAAAGTTTATTAAATTTGTTAGTACCCTTTTTGGGAATGCTTGGTCCAGAATCTCTTTGAATGGTCATCTCTCCCCCCCTTTTAAAATTGTTAGATCCATTAGACAAGGGTGCCCCTTGGCCCCTCTTTTATTTGCCATTGCCAGTGATGCTCTTGGGTGGTTGGTGAATCATGAAATGTCCAGAGGTAATATTAAAGGCATCCCCATTCCCAACTCCAATCACCAATTGGGTCTCCAAATGTTTGCGGATGACACTAACATGTGCACTTTGGCTGAGCCTATTTTTGCTGAAAATTTTCTGGCTTGTTTGAATACTTTTTGTTTGGCAAGTGGTTCTCACATTAACCACTCCAAAACCGGTTTTTGTTCCTCCAATAAAATGATTCCCATCTGCATTTCTAACTCCAATTGTATGATCTTGCAGGAACAAGTTGTTTTTAGACTCCTGGGTATTCCCATGGGATTCAATGTTACTATGCAACAAAGATGGGATTGGGTGATTAACAAATTTAAAGTTAAAATGTTCAGGTGGTATAATGTTTATGCCTCTTTGTCTCACAGGTGCTTCATATTAAAACATTACCTGCTCCCTTCCCTGGTGTACTTCTTGTCTTGTTGGAGCCCTTCAAAGAAGCAGCTTGGCCAGGCCATTGCCCTGGCCAGGAGGTATTTATGGGGTGGCAATGATCAAGTTAATAAAACTCCTAAAGTTTCTTGGAAGATATGCTGTTTGCCTAAGCATGAAGGAGGGTTAGGTATCATATGTCCCATTAAAATGGCTGAGAATATGGCTTCTAAATGGATCCTCAGGGCTTTAAGCTCTTCTGATGTCTGGGCTGTCCTCCTTAAAAGGAACATACATAAATTTCATGTCAAAAATTACAAAGCGTGGTCTAACAATCACTTGTGGGATATTGTTATCTCACCCTCCATTTTTTCTCCTGTTGGTAGTACCCTTTCCTGCAGATTTTGGTCTATGTGGATGAAGGTCAAGACCTGCTTCTCCCCAAGCTCCAAGTATACTTCTAACATTAATTTCTTTTTGCAGGAATCTCCTTGGCTGGGTTGGATTGCATTATGGAAGAACAAAAGTATTGGCATTAGAGAGCATAAATGCTTCAAACTGGGAATTAGAACCTGGGCTTGGTTCCTCAAAGATGGGGAGTTGATCTCTGATAATTCTATCCGTGTCCTGACACAATGCTCTTCTGGTTGCTTTCAGATCTTGTTGGAGATGAAGTCCCTCTTGAAGGAGAAGTTGGAGGAGTGCAGGAATAGCAACACTCACATCAAGGACATTGCTAAAGATATGTGGCAAAGCTTTAAAGCCAACAAAGGCTCTGTTCTCTGTGTGGTTAACAAGCTGAATAAGAGATGGGGATGCAACTGGTCGGCCAACCAGTGGAGATACAGGTTCAAAGTTATCTGGGCTTTCCCCCTCAACATCAAACATTCCTTCTTGGAATGGTTGATCTTACATAATGGTCTATGGACAGGCAACAGGGCAAAGAGAGTAAATCCCAATAATGGAAAATGTTCTCTGTGTAGCAGGGAAGAGGATGTAACCCATCTGTTCATCAAATGTTGGCATGCCAGACAGTTCTGGAGTCTGCTTGATCCTATTCTGGCAATAAAAAAGATCCCCCAACTTGGCGTTAGTGAAATCCTTCTTGGCTGTTGCAATAAACTTGATCTTGTTCTCTGGAATCTGTGGAGGGGGCATATCTTATGGTACATATGGATCAGTAGAAATCAATCGTTGTTTAACAGCGGAAAAAAAAAAATTTTGTGTGCCCTCAAGAAAACATTGTATCTTACTGGTATACATAGTCTTCAAGCCATTAAAAATGCCCCCCATGATCTCAATAGCACTATCAAATCCTTGCCTCCTTCTAAATGGAGGAAATCACTACTTGAATGTTACTCCCAAGACAGATTCATTATGGTCTGTAATTTGTAACCCCTTGTTTTATGATGGGATCTCTGCTTCCCTGTATACTTTGTAACTTTTTTCATTAATTTACTCTCCTTTCCTGTTGTCTCAAAAAAAAAAAAAGAAATCGCAACTGACAGGAGGCGACCGATTGGAGGAGTGAAGACGCACGCGTCATTCGTCGCGATCGACAGGAGGCGACCGACTGTTTTTGCGATTGACGGTGGTTGTCGCGATTGATGGTTTGAAGCCCGGTATGTCGCCGTGATCGGTGGTTTTCCCTTCTTTGGCGATTGATGGTTTCGTGCACTTTGCTCCCCTCGACTGACAAGGCTCCCCACGATTGATGGTTTTTGGCGTTTGATGGTTTTGCGCGCTCAGCTCCACACGATTGACGGAGAACCCCGCCTTGTTTCTTTTTTTTTTTTGAGAGAACAGAAAATTTAAAATTGATGCAAGTCAAATAAAAAATACACAGGACCTTCCAAGAGGAAGGGACTTCTACATCTTATAGCCTACAATATGTAGCTTGATAAAGCTGGACATAAGGATTCTAGATGCAGAATGAGCTTGGAGCATTTTGGATCTCCACAGGTTACAAGGGTACTTTTTTACAATAGTAAAGGGACTATCATCAATTGAGGGGACAGCTAGCTGGCAGACTGTAAGCAATGATCAAGAAGTCTTACAATGCCCATCATACAAGGGAAAAAATTATCTTTACAATACTTGTCATATATTTTGCTGTTCCCATCTTTCCAGATAGCCCACAGAATATGAGCCCTCAGTAGTTGCCAGAGAACAATGTCCATTTTGTTGGCTTCACCAATAAGAAGAACTCTGAAATTTGGGGATCTTACTCCATAAGTTTGGCAGTACAGAGAAAAGACCCTCCAGTATCTGGAAGAGTTCTTGCACTTGAAAAACAGATGTTCCAAATCTTCATCCACTCCACAAAAGTGACATTGACCTGCATCAAGTTTAAATTTTCTGGCCTTGCTGCCAGTCCAAACACCTCTATGAAGAATCAGCCACAGTAAGTAGGAGTACTTAATGGCAACAGGGAAGGGAAGGACTGCCTTGTTTCTTTACGTTGACGCCGATGCTACGGAGTTGTTGGCTCATTAAAAAAGCAAAAACTTAGGTTTAAATTCAATGAGCGGAGTTTTCTCGCTCATAAAAAAAAGGAGACCTAATTTTCACAACCAAGGGGTAGCTAGTACGTTCAAGAGGCCATGGCCGGCTTGTGCGCTTCGACGACAACGGTGATCAGCGGTGATCGACGACAGCAGTAAGAAATAGAAAGAATCCATGGCGTTGCTGTGCGCAGCATGTAGGAAAGTTGCTGTGCGCTTTGGTGTGTCGCTGGTTCGTTGATGCTACAGAGAAGCTACTTCTTCAACTCAGTGTCGTATCCTCCGACTGACAAACTCAGTGTCGAAGCTTTTCCCATGTCGACGACGGCTGGAAGGTTGGAGAAGAATCGTTTTCATTTCCAATAGAGCGGTTTCCTTTGCGCTCGCGCGCCCTCCACGACAGACCACCTTCTTCCCCGATGGACGGTTTTGGTTCCCCCGATGGACGGTTTTGGTTCCGCGATTGATGGATTTCTCCCCGAAGTTTTCGCGATTGATGGTTTTCATTTTGCGATTGACGGTTTTTGCATAAAGGGTGCACGATTGACGGTATTCGGCGACTGACTGGGGGCGACGTTAGACGGGCGGGTGTCCATCGACGACTGACTGGGGACGTGGACTGATGGCGACGCGGAGGACTCCTTGCGACGGATTGAAGGCCTGAGCATCCATCGTGGAAATCGAGGAGGCGACAGACAAGCGACCGACAGCTGACGATCGTCAGGGGGCTCACGCTCGTGACAAAGTGAAGGCCTTTCAAGCAGGCGGCATAACCGGATCTTTTTCGCGGGCACTTCACTTCCCCCGCCTCCTCTCCTTTGGGCGTCGTCCTCAAAAAAGCGGGCTCATCTGAACGGACGTCAGAATTGTTTTATTTCGCACGTACCCCTTTCATGGGGACTTGCAGCTTGGGCGGCTTGAGTTGATCTCCAGCAGCAGTCAACGGGACTTCCTTTGATTTGTTCGCTTTAATAATGAAACAGTGATAGAAAACTGCTGCGCGTGGCATTCTCTCGCCTTCCATCTGGAAGATTCTAAAAAGTTAAAAAGAAAATTTGCGGTGACCTTCTTCAAAGTCTTATAGTCTTTCCCATTAAAAAAGGAGTGTTTGGCTTCGATGTGATCGGAAGGGAGACCTAAGTCTTCCTTGTTTGTGGTCAGTTTTCTCTCCATGTTGGAGGGATTTGCTTTTGGGTAAAGTAAAAGTGGTGCAAGTTCCTTCTGGCCATGGATGTGGCTTCATCCTCTCTCGTGAAAAGTAATCGGGCCCCTCTCCCTGGGGAGACCGATATCCTGGCCGCTCTGTTGGAGGGGGGGTCGTGTGCCGCCCCTGGGGCATTCGAAAGTGTTGAATCCCCCATTGTATCCCTCAGTAGACCCGTAGTTCTGTCAGCTCAGGAGGAGCTCAAGAAAGTTTGCCTCGTCGGCCAAGTGTTTGGCCCTAGGCCCCCGCTCGAAATTGTGCGACAATGGCTTCGAAAAGAGTGGTTCCCTCGAGGACTAATTGTTAGCAAATGTCAGTTCTTACCAGCGAGCCACATGCTGCTAGTCTTTGAAAATGAAGAGATGGCGTTCCAAGCCCTGAGCGTTGGCACCTGGTAGTTCGGTCGGGCGACCCTGTGCCTATTCAGATGGTCCCCGGACTTTACTCCCGACAAATCGAAATCGCTTCGGTACCCTCTTTGGGTTGAGCTCCCTAACCTTCCTTACTTCTTGTACAACTTCGTGTGGGACATTGTCTCTCCTATCGGCAAGCCGCTTGCTTCACGCGAAGACATTGGTGGTCTCATCTATGAAGGTACAAGACACTCGTTCAATGCTAGGTGGCACCCCCAAATCTGTGTCGAGGCCGACCTCAGTTCGTCGCTTCCATCAATGATCAAAGTGGACATGGGTGAAGGAGATGTATGGGAGCAGGACATCAGCTACAAAAACCTTCCCAACGCGTGCTTTCGTTGTGGCCAACAAGGTCACAGGATTAAAGATTGCCCTTTCAGGCAAAAAAACAAGCGATTTCAAGAAGCCTCCAAAACTGCTCAAGACAACATTGGCGATTTGACCCACTCGACCAAGGAAGGGGAAGGCAAGGGCCTCCTTAATCCACAAGCTCATGCTGATGGCTTTATTGAAGTTAGAAGAAGAAGGAAAAGAAGCCCTAGGGCCAACGGTGAGAGAAACAACCTGCCACTTACCCCCTACAGCAATTTGTATTGCAATCTAAGAAAGGAGATCAATGAGCTTGACTACCCAGGTGGGAAGCTACTTGAGGTAGACACCTACGACAAAGCCCTAGAGATCCCTGACAATAAAGAAACCCCCCAGGAGGGCTACACTACAAGCAAAGAAGATGGTTTCACCACTAGTAACGAAGACAACATGGATAGTGAAAGTTCCATCATTGGATCGACGATCCCGGAAACGGTGCCGAGCACGGGGCCCAAGTCTCCCCAGCAAGGGGCATCCCGCAAAGGAAAACAGCCTATGGAGTTACCCTGGAAAAGCCCCCACAAGAACCGATTTCTAAGTCGGGATCAGATCCCAGCAAAAAAGAAAGATGAAGCCAAGAGAAGAAAGGACAAAGCTCCCTCCCGCAAAGAGGGATCAATACAAAAATGATTGTCATCTCGCTAAATGCTAGAGGGCTAACCGACCCCTCAAGAGCGACCATCATTGGTCAATGGCTTCGCGACATTAGCTTAAACCCAGACTTTATATGTATTCAAGAGATTAAATTTGACGGAGAAGACCTCCAGAAACGGCTCAGACAGGTCTCCTCGGCCCATGTGTGGATCCCAACGAAGCACCAGCGGGGGTCTGGAGGAACGGTTATCGGTGTTAAACAACTCTGGTTTGAAAAGCTTGAGAACTCCATTGAAGATGTAAGTCACCGTTGGATTGCTGTTTCTTTTGGTGCTCCTCTTTGTGTTACTATGGTTTCTTTGTACGCCCCTAACGGGGATTTGGAGAGACTGAACACTTGGGCCTCCTTAGACTCGCTTCCCCACAACGTGCTTATATGTGGAGACTTCAACATGGTGGAGGACCCTACGGACAGATGGATGGGCAAGGGCAGGGTCATCGACAGTCGGGAGAAAGAAACATGGGACATGACCAAACTTCACTTGGATTTGGTTGAATTCAAAGACTCGAATGGCTTTTCTTGGTCGAATCTCCAAGCGGGCGAGGACCTGAGGAAAGCTAGACTCGACAGATGCTACATCTCTCAGAGTTTTACTCATTAGTGGGGCCACCCTTCCATCACGCAACGCACTGACCTCACTATCTCTGATCACTACCGGATCGTTATCACTTTTCAACCTTCCAACAAGATTCGCAAGGCTCCGTGGTTCCATGCCAACGCAACCACCTTCTCTCTCCCCTCCGTCCATCAAGAAATTGCCGATGTGTGGAAGGTGGTGTTCGCCTCTGGCTTGGCCCCAGCCAAGTGCTGGAGAAGTGCGGTCGACAAGTCTCGTAAGATCATGATCAGAACTAAGAAGATGCTCGAGACTGTGCGGCGGGCTCGTAGGGAAGCTCTTTACCACAGACTCTGGCGGCTCGAGGAGGAAGTGAACAAAAGAAAACACCAAGCCCAGAAAGGTCTCCGAAAAATCAGAGCGGTGTTGAGATACGAGGAAGAAATACAAAGGAAAAACTTGCAAATTTTCTTCAAGGAGTGGTGGGCTGGCAAAGCCGACAAACCCACCAAAGAGATGTGCCATATCCTTAAAAGGAAACACAACAGAGAATCGATCCCCCTACTGCTAGATCCACATGGCAATGTATGCAATATAGAAGAAGATAATTTTGGCATCATCGAAGGGCACTTCACGAGACTCCTGGGAACCTCGAACCCCCTCTCCCACCATAGAAGGGACTGTATGGCTTCCATTTCTAGGGTTTCCCCTCGGAGGATACCACCCAACCTCCACTCCCTGCTTCATGCCCCTATCTCTGAATCAGAAATCATTGAGGTCATTGATGCCCTCCCTCTCGGTAAAAGCCCGGGACCCGACGGACTCACTAACGAGTTCTTTAAATCCTTCAAGCTGGTGGTTGCCACCCCTCTTTGGATGGTTTGGCAAGAAGCGCTAAAGTTTGGTGCTCTTCCTTCTTGTCTAAATAATGGAATTATCAAGTTGATACACAAGAAGGGGGAAAAGAATAGAATCGAGAACTGGCGGCCTATTACGATGCTCCAAACAGGATACAAGATCATCGCCAAAGTCATTGCCAACAGAATCTCGTGCCACCTGAGATCTTGGCTTAGTGAGGACCAAAAAGGTTTCATCAAAGGCAGGTCTATCCTGGAAACCATTATGGATATTTGGGAAGGTATTCAATTTGCAAAGGAGTCTAATCAAGATGTGGTTTTCCTCAAGATCGACTTTGACAAAGCCTACGACAGGCTAGAATGGGACTATATTCTGCAGTCGCTCCAAGATCTCGGATGTAGTCAAAAATTCACCAAGATGATCGCGACCCTTCTCGGAAATGCAACGACCCAAATTAACGTTAACGGCAAACTTTCAAAGGCGATCCATCTTAGAAGATCTATTAGACAAGGGTGCCCTCTGGCCCCCCTTCTTTTTGCCATCGCCACTGAGGGGCTGAGCAGACTTGTGGCACATCATGTGGAGGCTGGCAATATCAAAGGCCTCCGGCTGCCTCACGACCACAGTCAAATCATCATGAGACTTTTTGCCGATGATATGAACGCGTTCGTTCACAATGATAATACCAGCCTGGAGACTTTCTGGAGGTGTCTTGCTACCTTTTGTGAAGCCTCTGGATCCAAAATCAACCACTCTAAGACCGCCTTTAGGGCTATTGTGGGACATCATCCTGGCCTTCTCATTGATCATGGCTGTCAAATCATTCCGCAAGGCCAAATCTTTCGACTTCTTGGAATCCCCTTGGGGTTTGGCGTCTCTATGGAGCAGCGATGGAACTGGGTGTTGGCCAAACTCGAAAACAAGCTTAACTATTGGAGAGGTATGCAAATCAATCTCGCTGGGCGTGCGATGGTTATCAACACGTTCCTCCTCTCTTCTACCATCTATTTCCTTTCTTGTTGGAGACCGAATGAGCAAGGCCTGTCCAAACTGAATAGTATTTGTAGAAACTTTCTTTGGACGGGCGATCATAACAGAAGGGGGGTGCCTAAAATCAAATGGGCCATCTGCACTAGCCCTAGAGATAGCGGGGGGCTTGGTATCCTGGACATTGGGTGTATGGCTAACAAACTGGCAGCCAAATGGATGATTAAGGCTTGGTGCAATAGGGAGGCCTCGTGGGCCAAGCTGATCTTCAGAAACAAGAATGAATTGGCTCTCATGGGGTTCCCAAACTGGAAGAATCTTGACATCATGACCCTGCTATTCTCCCCGATCCCCGTCTTCCCGAAAGGCTCCAATCTCGTGCGCTCCCTTTGGAAGGGCTGGAATAAAGTCAAAAGCTTCACAAGAATTAGTGAGGACTGGAAGTGGGCGGCCGGAATCAGACAAAACGACTCTATCTGGTTTCCGATACATGGCATCCGGAGTGTGGAGTCGTGGAACATTCAAAATGCCAAGAAGTTATGGAACAAAGGATTCAAAAAATGGAAACACCTCTGGAAACATGACACCAACAGATGGATCAACTTCGAGGATATTGACCCTCGCATAAACATCTCCTACGAAGAATGGAACACTTTGCAAAGCAGATGCCTCGCATGGGATCCTCATAAGACTCGCCTTCTCATGGGACACGACACACCGAACTCGCTTGGTCTCAAATGGCACAATGGAAATAGCCTACTCAAAATCCCGAACATCAAAGAAATGGCTGACCACCAGATCAGCCTCAACAAGAAGTGGTGCCTGTCTTGGACGCGGCTTCGGTGGGACACGAAATTCATGGGTATCTGGCACCCCCTTATAGAGATTAAGAAGTCTGTCCTCTTATGGCAAATTCTTCATTGAGGAATTTGGACCAACCATAAGGCTAGCAAACTTTGTGGGATCCCTCCTTGGTGCAAACGCTGCCACTGGGCTATCGAAGATGTCCCACACATCTTCCTTACTTGCCCCAACTCCTACAGAATCTGGCAGACGGTTGGAATGAAAATCAGACTTCAAAAACAGCTTAGTTGGAAACAAGTCCTTTTGGGAGAAGCGATCGGCTGCTCTGCGACACTCTGGAACGCCATCAGAGGGGAAGTCCTGTGGAAAATATGGCGGGAGAGGTGTGCTCTCAACTTCGGCGATCTCCCCAGGGAGTGGTCAATCGAGAAATCACTATTCCTCCTTGGCAAAAGGATTGTTAACAGTAAGAAATCCCCCCCCTTCAGGCACCATCAAGTCCTCCTTTTGATCAACAACAAGCTCAAACCCAAGTGGACCCCGCATGAGGGCGATGAGAGGGTGATTAACCTTCTCTGTAATGCAACCTAGGATTCATTCAAGCTTCCCCCGCTTTGTGGGATTTGGGGGGTCCCGTGGGCACTAGTCCCCTTTTATTGTACCTTTGTTTCTTAATTTAATTCAAGTCCGGGAGAGTAGGCTATTGCCGAACTTCCTTTATATTAAAAAAAAAAAAAAAAGGAGACCTATGCTATTTCAACCAAACGAAGCGGGCTTTTCACTTCGGATCCTTATTTCATGGAGATGAGAAAGAATAAATAAGGAGTTTTTTTGAATTCGCCTTGAGTGTCTCTTGCGCGAACCTTCAGCTTTGGTCGTTAAGCTTTTGGAGTTTTGGACTTTAAATCTAAGGCAAAGATAAGATGGAGGGAGGGTAAGATAATCTTGTAAATATGGGAAAAAAGAGAAAAGGAAATTATGGAAGCTTTAATGAATAGAAAGGAGCTCTTTTAAAAAGGAGAAAGCATATTCAAAGTGGTTTTTTTTGGGGGGGGATTTGGTCATTAAGATGCCGATCCTTATTCCCTCGTTTGTCATGAACAATGTGGCTCCCCCTCAGTCCGTGTGCCCCCTTGAGATGGATTCCGTCCCAATGGACATTGCACCACCAGTGGTCTCTTTATGCAAGGAGTCTATGGCGAAAAAACAAGAAGAATTGATGAAAACTTGCCTGATCGGTCAAATGTTTGGCCCTAGGCCCCCTCTTGAAAGTGTGAGAACTTGGCTTTGCAAGGAGTGGTTCCCGCGTGGCCTAATTGTGTGCAAATGTCAATTCCTGCGGGTGAATCACCTCCTTCTAGTATTTGAGAACGAAGAGATGGCTTTCCAAGCCCTGCAAGCCGGCTCCTGGCAAGTGGGCCGGTCCACCCTTTGCCTTTTTAAGTGGACCCCAGACTTTGTTCCGAACAGATCAAAGCCTCTTCGTTACCCGCTTTGGGTGGAGCTTCCCAATCTGCCTTTCTTTCTGTATGGATTTCTTCGTGAAATCGTCTCACTGATCGGTCGCCCGATAGCCTCAAGAGAGGATGTTGGGGGGTTAATCTACGATGGTGCTCAACATTCTTTCAATGCAAGATGGCATCCACAGATCTGTGTTGAAACAGACCTGAACCAGGTCCTTCCCTTGAAAATGTCCATAAACTGTGGAGATGCTAAGACTTGGACATAAGAGGTTACTTACAAGAATTTGCCAAACGCGTGCTTCCGGTGAGGGCATCAAGGTCATAGGATCAAAGACTGCCCCCTGAAGAAAAGTACCAATAAAAACAAGCTTAAACCAGATGGGACCCTGGATCCTTTCCCCCAAGATGACACTCGGGATCATCCCCCTCCGATGGAGGAAGAAGAGGGAAAGTTAGCCCTCGAAGATCAACAGCAAGGAACGCCATGACAATTGCCCCCTCGAATAACATATACTGTAACCTAGAAAAAGAGATTAATGAGGTCGACTTTCCAGGGGACAACCACTTTGAAGAAGACCCCACTGATAATACCCTTGGGTGCTCTACCAGCAAAGAAGACAACCAAGAAAGTTACACCACGAGTAAAGAGGAAGGCTTCACTACTAGCAATGAAGACAACCTGGACAACGAAAGCTCCTCTCTTGGTCTTACCCTTCAGGTACGCTTTCCAAGATTACCGCAACAAAAGTCAAAGCTTAAAGGAAAACAACCTTCTGGCATGCCTTGGAAGAGTCCCCCTCAAGAGTAGGATCCTAAGTCAAGAAGCTGGGAGGAAAAAAGAAGACCACAAGAAGAAAAAAGATCGGGTCCCTCCCCTCAAAGAGGGCAACCATCATTAATGAAATTCACATCACTAAACGTCAGGGGTCTGTCTGACCCATCAAGAGCTGTGATTCTTGGCCAGTGGTTCAAAGACAAGTGATTCAGCCCTGACTTTCTTTGCTTACAAGAGATTAAAATCGATGGAGAGGATCTCCAAAAACGGCTTAAATGCATTTCTCCGAACCACCTTTGGTTCTCCACTTCTCACTCTAGGGGGATGGGGGGTGCTTGTATCGGTATTAGTCACTCCTTGTCTGGCAATGTGACCTTGACTTTTGAAGGTCGGAATCATCGTTGGATTGTTGCCTCTATCGGGTTCCCTTTCCAGTTCACTGTGGTCTCAATTTATGCCCCTAATGGAGAAGCAGATAGAATGGATACTTGGGCTTCCCTCGACTCCCTTTCACATAATGTTTTGATTTGTGGGGACTTCAACATGGTTGAGTTTCCTGAGGACCGATGGAATAACAAAGGAAAAATTATTGACGGTCAGGAGAAAGAGACATGGGATAAAATCAAGCTCCACCTCGACCTGGTCGAGGTGAAAGACATGAAGGGGTTCTCCTAGTCAAATCTCCAATCGGGAGACTCTTTGAGGAAAGCAAGACTTAATAGATGTTACATCGATCAGAACACCATCCTTCAGTGGGGTATTCCTTCGATTTCCCAACACATGGACCTGACTATCTCGGACCACTACCCGATTACTCTGTCTTTCAAACCGATTCCAATGTTCCAGAAAGAACCTTGGTTTCATGCTTGTCAGACATCGTTTTCCCTCCCCTCTGTCCACCAAGAAATTTTTGAGGTGTGGGCTGAAGTCTTTGCTTACTGTAATCAACCGGCTAAGTGTTCGAGAAGCGCGGTGGAAAGGACTCAAAAAATTCTAATCAGGACTCAAAAGGCTATAAGAGATATCCGAAAAAAAAGAAGAGAAACGGTGTACTAGAGGTTCTCACGGCTTGAAGAAGAGGTGAACAAAGGTAAGTTACATTGCCAACAAGGTCTTTTGAAAATCAGGGGAAGACTAAGATTAGAGGAGGAGGTTCAAAGGAAAAATCTTCAAGTTTTCTTCAAAGACTGGTGGGCGGGGAAGGCCGACAAACCATCGAAAGAGATGTGTAACATCCTCAAAAGGAAACAAGCTAGGGAATCCATCCCCCTATTGGTCGATAACAATGGAACCGAATGCTGCACGGAAGTGGAGAATAGATCTATCATCGTCGAGCACTTTACCAATCTTCTCAGGGTCTCGACTCCTCCTTCCCCCCACAGGCGCGACTCCATGGCAACCATCAATGGGAAAAGTCCGGGTCTGGATGGCCTCACCAATGAGTTTTTCAAGTCCTTCAAACATGAGGTGGTCACCCCACTACGTCTCGTGTGGCAAGAGGCTCTCTCATTCGGTGCCCTCCTTGAGTGTCTTAATAATGGTGTCATCAAGTTAATCCACAAAAGGGGAGATAAGAAGAAAATTGAAAACTGGCGTCCGATTACCATGCTCCAAACAGGATACAAGATAATTGCAAAAGTTATCGCCAACAGAATCTCTTGTCAATTAAAGTCATGGCTGTGTGAGGATCAGAAAGGTTTTATCAAAGGTAGATCTATACTTGAAGCAATTGTCGATATTTGGGAAGGCCTTGCTTTTGCGGAGGAGTCTGCTCAAGATCTGGTATTCATTAAGATCGACTTCGACAAAGCGTATGACAGATTGGAATGGGACTTTATTCTTCAATCATTGAAAGACCTTGGATGTAGCCAAAAGTTCACGAAGATGGTTTCCACTCTTCTTGGAAATGCTTCAACTAGAATAAATATCAACGGTAAGCTCTCTGAGCCCATTCGTTTAAAAAGATCAATTAGGCAAGGCTGCCCTCTGGCTCCCTTACTATTCGCTATTGCCTTGAATGGACTCAGTTGCCTATTAAAGCATCACATGGACGCTGACAATCTCAAGGGTCTTTCCCTACCTCTAAATCACGGCCAAATGATTGCAAGACTTTTTGCTGATGACATGAATGCCTTTGTGCATAACGATATAAACACCATTGAGGTGTTTTGGTGGTGCCTCGACACCTTTTGTGTGGTGTCAGGTTCAAAAATCAACCATGCTAAAACTGCTTTTAGAGCAATCAACGGGCATACTCCCCAATTGTTGGTGGATCAGGGGTGTCAGGTTATCCCTAGCAGTCAAGTCTTCCGTCTCCTTGGCATTCCGATGGGATTCGACATCTCAATGGACCAACACTGGAACTGGGTGCTATCCAAGCTGGATAGCAAGCTGAATCATTAGAAAGGTATGCAAGTTAACTTGGCAGGGCGTGCTATGGTTGTTAACACATTTATGCTATCTACAATTATTTACTTTATCTCGTGTTGGAGACCTAAGGAGAAAGACTTGGCCAAAGTGGAAAGAATCTGCAGAAACTTCCTTTAGACTGGGGGCCCTAACAGGAGGGGGATTCCCAAAATCAAATGGGAAACTTGCACTAGCCCTAAAGACTCAGGGGGCTTGGGAATTTTGGATATTGTTGGGTTGGCTGACAAGCTGGCGGCAAAGTGGCTTATCAAGGCTTGGAGCAATAGGGAGTCCTCTTGGGCTAAATTGATCTTCAGAAACACGGAAGACCTTACCTTAGTTGGCCATCCTAGTTGGAAGGACATAGGGATTCTCACGCTTTTGTTCTCCCCCCACCCGGTGTCCCTTAAAGGCTCAAGCCTCGTGTGTTCCTTATGGAAGAATTGGAACAAGGCCAAATACTTCATCAGAATCAGTGATGAGTGGAAGTGGGCGGCTGGGATAAGACAAAATGACTCTATTTGGTTCCCGATCAGCGGCATTAGGGGGGTGGAGTCTTGGAACCTCCAAACTGCAAAGCAGTTATGGAACAAGGGGTTCAAACAGTGGAAACAACTTTGGAAACAAGAGACCAGCTAGTGGATTAGGTTCGAAGAATTGGATCCGAGACTTAGAGTTACCTTTGAGGAATGAATTCTTCTTCAAAGCAGGTGTTTAGCATGGGACCGCTCAACTACCCGCCTTCTCTGCGGTCAAGATCTTCCTTGCCTGGAGAGCCTCAAATGGAGCAATGGTAAGAAGCTATCCAGAACCCCCAACTTCAAAGAGGATTTAGATGTTCACCACACTCTTAACAAGAGATGGTGCCTTTCTTGGACCACACTTCGGTGGGAACTAAAATTCATGTCTGTTTGGCACCCCCTAATTGAGGTCAAAAAGTCCGTTCTCATGTGGTAGATCTTGCATAAAGGTATCTGGTCCAATGCAAGGGCTAACAAAATCTGTGGTGTGCCGCCATGGTGCAAGCGTTGCCATCGGTGCATCGAAGATTTAGCTCACCTGTTCTTTGACTGCCCCAAGTCCCGTGTTATTTGGCGTCACGTGACTCGAGTATTGAGACTCACGAACCAAATCAACTGGCAACAGGTGATGTTGGGTGAGGCGGTCGGCTGCTCATCGAGGCTGTGGAATGCCATCAGAGGTGAGACTCTCTGGAAGATTTGGAGGGAGCGATGTGCTGTCAATTTTGGCCAAACTCCTAAGGAATGGTCGATCGAGGAATCCTTGTTTCTGCTAGGAAAAAGAATCTCCCGAGATAAGAGATCTCCACCATTTAGACATCACTGTATTTATCTCCTTGAAAACAACAAGTTGAAACCCAAATGGGTCCCACATGAGGGTGATGATAAATTTATCTGCCTAATTTGTAATGCCTTCTAGCTTGCCATACTCCTCCCCTGCATTGTGGGATTTGGGGGGTCCCATGGGCACTAGTCCCATCCACTTGTAACTTTTTTTCTTTATTTTAATTAAAGTCCGAGAGATTAGGCTAAGGCCGAACTTCCTTTTATTAAAAAAAAAAAGAGGATAGGATTGAGATCATCTTGGTGAATTTCTAGCTACACTTGAGATCTTTAAGTGATTGCAAGATATAGTCCCATTCAAGCCTGTCGTAGGCTTTGTCGAAGTCAATCTTGAGGAAAACTACATCTTGTATTGACTCCTCTGCGAAGTCGAGACCTTCCCAAATGTCAATTATGGCTTTCAAGATTGACGTGCCTTTGACGAACCCTTTTTGGTCCTCACTGAGCCAAACTCTTAGATGGCCGGAAATTCTATTGGCTATGACTTTCGCAATGACCTTATATCGAGTTTGAAGCATCGTAATTGGGCGCCAGTTCTCAATTCTGTTCTTCTCCCCTTTTTTGTGGATTAGCTTTATAATGCCATTGTTCAGACAAGTTGGAAGTGCATCAAACTCGAGTGCCTCTTGCCAAACCAAATGAAGAGGGGAGGACTGTGGAGAATGAGTTCTCCTATGCGCAACGAAAGTGTGTAGTGAGCCCTTGTATGTCTAGCACTTGGACAAATATCTGCACCTTAGATAGCTTGCAGCTCTCAATACAAAACTCAAATGGACTTGAGACTTTAGTCAATCAAAGTAAACAAAGAGAGCTTTCTAACAAGCTATAAATGACTTAATTTGGACAAGTTTTGATTAGGAAACACAACTGTCAAAGATGAACTACCTATCCACATAGATATGCTAAAGAACTAAGCTTCACTCTCGGACTGCTAACTCTCTGAATATATACCCTTTGAGAAAGATATTTCGTACAAAGAAAGTACACACAAATAGCTTTCCAACAAGATAAAAAACAAGTAATTTGGATGAGTTTTGCTCAGGAAACTCAACTCACCAAGATAGACCACCTACACACATAAGTACACTGTAAAACTGGACTTTACTATCTGATAGATATCTCACAAAATATAGATGATCTCAATGAGATATTTGAGAGAGTGAACGTAGATGCCAAGAGCTTTCCAAGAAGACAAAAATCATGCAATTTGGATATGTTTTAGTTGGGAAACGTAACCAACCAATATAGACTACCTATCTACACAGGTATACTAAAAAACTGGACTTCACTCTTTCACTGATATCTCACAAACTACATAAGCTTTCAAAGAGATATTTGATACGTAAAAAGTACACAACATAAGCTTTCCAATGAATGTTTAAACCCACAAAATGGTTACATATGCTCTGTGATATGAGCTCTGCAAAAGAGTTGTGTACAAACTGACATGCGGCTGGAAGGAGTCTAAGGGAAGCCAAAATGACAAAATGGTCAGATCCGACTACTGGAAGCTCTTGCCTCTTTCTCTCCTTTTTTTGAATGTGCTCCCACTTCACTTTTATAACCAATGAGCATGTGAAGAAGTTTGTGCCTTCTTCTTAACTCACCACTTTCTCCACTACATGCTACTAACTACAAGGCAAGATATTGTATCTCTTACTCATCATGAATTTTGACTAAACTTTTTCTTTTATTATTTTTTCCTTTTTTCCTCCACTTTTTCTTTATCTTTATATTTGGTAAATTTATCCAAGCATGGCTCATATGAAAATGAGCTTGTACATTTATCTTCAACACTCCCCCTCAAGCTCATTTGGGAGTTATCTTCATTCATGTCCTTCAAATTTATCGCATCCTTGAAACCTTTGAGTTTAGAAGCATCCAAGAACTTTGTAAACATATCTGCAACTTGCTCTTTGGTTCTGATGAACTTTACCTCCACATCTTTGCTCAACACCTTCTCCCTTACATAGTGCTAGTGGACCTCTATGTGCTTGCTCCTTGCATGAAACATAGGATTGCTTGCCAAGTAAATACTTGACATGTTATCACCGTATATAGGGATGGTTCCAACTTGCACTCCAAGATCAGCCAAAAGCTTTTTAATCCACATTGCTTCACATGTGGCAAAAGCTAATCCTCTATATTCAGCCTCCATAGATGAAAGTGCAACAGTAGGTTGTTTCTTTGAGCTCCATGTGATAGGTTTGATTCCTATCATGAACACATAACCTGAGGTTGATCTTCTATCTTCCTTTGAACCTGCCCAATCAACATCACTAAAGCCTTTGACCTGCAGTTCTTAAGCAAACTTGTAAAACTAAGCATGATTAACTGTATGCTTTATGTATCTCAACACAGTGTTCACTTGTCGAGGCTTGCATAAACTGAGAAAGTACACCAACAACATAAGACAAATCAGGTCTTGTAATGTTTGCATAGATCAATGATCCTACAATGCTTCTATATGTCGTTACATCTTCTAATGGTTCTCCATCATTTGAACAAATCTTTGTATTTGTGTCCATGGGTTGAGTGAGTGGTTTGCATTCACTCATTCCAAATCTGAAAAGAACATCCAACAAGTACTTCTTTTGCATCAAGTAGATGCCACTCTTTCCATAAACAACTTCAATTCCTAAAAAATATTTCAGCTCTCCAAGATTTGAAATTTTAAGCTCCTTACCAAGCTTCCTTTTGATATCTTTAATCCCTGTAACATCATTTCCTGTTATGATGAGATCATCAACATATATGCAAATATATACCTCTCTATTTTCTTCCTTCTTCATGTACAACAAAGGATTTGCACTACTTGGGTTGTATCCACACTTAGTTAGATACTCTACCAATCTCTGATTCCATGCTCTTGGTGCTTGCTTCAAGCCATAAAGTGCCTTCTTCAACCTGCAAACAAAATCAGGATGGTTTTCATCTTCAAATCCAACCGGTTGACTCATGTATACCTCTTCTTGTAGTTCTCAATTGAGAAAGGCATTTTTGATGTCGAGTTGATATAATGGCCATCTCCTTGAAGCACCAATTGCTATTAAGGTTCTGATAGTTCCCATCTTTGCAACAGGGCTGAAAACTTCATCATAGTATATGCCTTGTGTTCATTTAAATCCTTTGGCAACTAATCTAGCTTTATATCTAGCTAGTGAACCATCAGCATTCCTCTTTACTTTAAACACCCATTTGTTTGGAACAATCTTCGCACTAGCTCCCATGTGTGATTATCTTTGAGAGCTTTGATCTCCTCTTTCATAGCTTGCTTCCATTCCTTTTGTGTGCAAGCTTCTTCATATGTCTCATGCTCTTTGTCTTTGATAACCTGCATCATGTATGCAAAATGTGTCGCCATAAAACTATCATAACTCAACCTTTGAGTTGGATACCTTGTCCTTGAAGATCTTCTTTCATTGCCTTTAGAGAGTTGCTTCTTTAACCTATTTAGCTTTACCATCGGAGTGATTATCTCTTCATATTCTTCTTCACTTGCATCTACCTCACTGTTTGGAGTAGCACTTGCCTCTTTGGCTCTATTATGAGCTGAATTTGGAGACAAAGAATGACTCCCCCTCCATGTTGAACATTCTTCATTTGATGTAGATGCCTCTGGACCTGAAGCCTTTGTGCTTGATTGTTGAACTTCTCTTTGATTTGTTCTTGCATAGTCATCACAATCTTCTTCAAGAATCTTTTCCTTTCCTTTATCTTCATACCATGGTCTTAGTTCATCAAAGACCACATCTCACGAGACTCTTAATTCCTTTGTTCTAGGGTTGTAACACTTGTATCCTTTTTGCTCCGTTGAGTAGCCGATGAAAATGCATTTTTCTGATCTTGGTTCCATCTTTGTTCTAACTTCTTGTGGAACGTGAACAAAGCAAACACATCCAAACACTTTGGGGTGTGTAAGATCAGGTTTCTTACCGGAATATACCTCTTCTGGAGTCAAGTGATGTATTCCCGATGTTGTGCACCTATTCATCAAGTAAATGGCGGTTGTGGTAGCTTCAGCCCAATAGTACAATGGTACCTTCATCGCGTTGAGCATGCATCTTGCAATTTCAACAATTTGCCTATTTTTCCTCTCAGCTACTCCATTTTGTTGTGGTGTATACCTGCAAGTGAATTGCCTTTTGATTCCATTCTCTTGTAGAAAATCTGAAAATTCTTTGGAGAAGTATTCTCCTCCACCATCGAACCTTAAGGTTTTGATAGACCTTCCTGTTTGCTTTTCAACTTCAACTTTGAATCTTTTGAATATAGAAAACACCTCTGATTTTTGCTTCATACAAAACAACCATAACTTTCTTGAGTGATCATCAATGAAGGTGACAAAAAATCTATCACCAGCCATTGATGCCTCTTGGGTTGGTCCCCATACATCCGTATGTATCAAGTCCAAGACATTTGGAGCCACATAATTGCTCCTCTTGAATGGCTGCCTCGTTTGCTTTCCTAGTTGACAAGCTTCACATAACTCATGTAGTCCAATGCTATTAAATTTTGGAAGACCTCTTACCACTTCTTGTTTCCTCATGTCCTTCAGCTTTGAAATGTTGATGTGTCTTATTCTTTTGTGCCATAAGTCCAGCTCTGAAATCTTCTTGTTCCCACATTGAATGTACATGACCTTTCCATGTGGATGTTGGACATCCAAAGTGAACATCCTTCCTTCTCTTCTACCTCGAGCAATGACCTTGAATCCTTCTTTTGGATTCTTTATGAAGCATCCATTCTCATTGAATATGACATGATAACCCTTCTCTACCATTTCTCCTACTGAAATCAAGTTCTTGAAAGTGTAGGAACATGAAGAACATTAGATAGTACCTTTGCTCTGCTTGTATCTCCAAGCCTTATATCTCCAATGTGTTCAATCATGTGTTGAGTATCATCACCTGTTTCAACACATCCTTTTCCACTTGGTACCTGTAGATTAGTGAACAAACTTCCTTGGCATGACATATGGTTACTACAACCTGAATCAATGTACCATTTTTTGTCATCTTCACAAGAGCTTCTATACTCATGTCTCATTGCAAGTAGTGTGTCCTTGCTTCCTTCACTTGAGGTGCTTGCATAGTTGCTTTGGTTCCTTTGATTGCCTCCATTTGGTCTTCCATTCTTCAGCCAACAATCACTAGCATAGTGTCCTACTTTACCACAATGATAGAATGTTATACCTTTATGAGAATTGTAGGAGCTTCGGCCTCTTCCTCTACTTCTACCTCGACCTCTTCCTTGTGTGTTGGCATTTGATGCATCCTTGTTGTCTTCCGAATTGTTTTGATTGTAGTTAGAGTGGTTGTGACCTCTTCCTTTTCCTCTTGAGCCTCCTCTTGAGTTTCTTCCTTTACCTTGACCTGCATATAACATTTGGTTGTGGTTGTCCTTTCCTTTGGGACCACCGAAGCTAAGCTCTTCTATGACAAGATGAGGGATTAGTTGTTCAAAACCTGGATATACATCTTTCAAGTTAATGGAAGTTATAAAAGGCTTCCATCTTTCATCTTCTCTCAAGCCATTGAGAGTATAACACACAAGATGTTCGTCTTCAACCGTTGTGCCAATAGAAGCTAAAGCATCACTTAGCTCCTTAATCTTCAAAGCATATTCAGCTATGGATTGACTCCAACTTTTCTTGATTGTGTTCAACTCATTCTTGAGTTGAAGTTTCCTAGCTTTGGTATTTGTTGAATACATCCTTTCAAGAGCTTCCCAAGCATCCTTAGCTTTCTCTAGATGTTGAATATGACCTACCATGGCATTAGTAATTACTTGTGAAATGAGGAACATGACTCTCCTATTCCTCTCTTCCCATTCTTTTGCTTGCCTCCTTTGGACATAGCTTGATTTATTTGAGGTTGAGCATCATCGCCGCTCACAATACCCCATAAGCCTTTGCCCATTAGGTAGTTGGTCATTCTAAACTTCCACACTGGATAGTTATCCTTGTCCAACTTCTCTACTTGTTGACCCAAGTCAGCCATTGAAGAGTATCAAAGACTTTGAGTGTTACCTCGAATAGTTATAGTCCTTTGCTCTTGCGTTTGTGAAGCTCCTTCTTGTTTTGTAGCTCCTCTTTTGCTTTTTTTCACCTCCAAATCAGTTGATGAAGCTTCAACACCAAGTTCGCTCTGATACCAACTGTGGAGAATGAGTTCTCCTATGCGCAACGGAAGTGTGTAGTGAGCCCTTGTATGTCCAACACTTGGACAAACATCTGCACCTTAGATAGCTTGCTGCTCTCAATACAAAACTCAAATGGACTTGAGACTTTAGTCAATCAAATTAAACAAAGAGAGCTTTCTAACAAGCTATAAATGACTTAATTTGGACAAGTTTTGATTAGGAAACACAACTGTCAAAGATGAACTACCTATCCACATAGATATGCTGATGAAGTGAGCTTCACTCGCGGACTGATAACTCTCTGAATATATACCCTTTGAGAAAGATATTTGGTACAAAGAAAGTAGACACAAATAGCTTTCCAAGAAGATACGAAACAAGTAATTTAGATGAGTTTTGATTAGGAAACTCAACTCACCAAGATAGACCACCTGCACACATAAGTTCACTATAAAACTAGACTTTACTATCTGATAGATATCTCATAGAATGTAACGGATCTGAATAGGATATTTCAGACACTCAAACTAGATTCCACGAGCTTTCCAACATGACAAAAATCATGCAATTTGGATATGTTTTGGTTGGGAAACGTAACCGACCAAAATAGACTACCTATCTACACAGGTATACTGAAAAACTAGACTTTACTCTTTCACTGATATCTCACAAACTAATAAGCTTTCAACGAGATATTTGATATGTAGAAAGTACACAAGATAAGCTTTCCAATGAATGTTTAAAGGCACAAAATGGTTACATATGCACTGAGATATGAGCTCTACAACAGAGCTATGTACAAACTGACGTGCGGCTGGAAGGAGTCTAAGGGAAGCCAAAATGACAAAATGGCCGGATCCGACTAGTGGGAGCTCTTTCCTCTTTCTCTCCTTTTTTTGAATGTGCTCCCACTTCACTTTTATAACCAATGAGCATGTGAAGAAGTTTGTGCCTTCTTCTTAACTCACCACTTTCTCCACTACATGCTACTAACTACAAGGCAAGATATTGAATCTCTTACTCATCATGAATTTTGACTAGACTTTTTCTTTTATTATTTTTTCCTTTTTTCCTCCACTTTTTCTTTATCTTTATATACGGTAAATTTATCCAAGCATGGCTCATATGAAAATGAGCTTGTACATTTATCTTCAACACTCCCCCTCAAGCTCATTTGGGAGTTATCTTCATCCATGTCCTTCAAATTTATCGCATCCTTGAAACCCTTGAGTTTAGAAGCATCCAAGAACTTTGTAAACATATCTGCAACCTGCTCTTTGGTTCTCATGAACTTTACCTCCACATCTTTGCTCAACACCTTCTCCCTTACATAGTGGTAGTGGACCTCTATGTGCTTGCTCCTTGCATGAAACATAGGATTGCTTGCCAAGTAAATACTTGACATGTTATCACCGTATATAGGGATGGTTCCAACTTGCACTCCAAGATCAGCCAAAAGCTTTTTAATCCATATTTCTTCACATGTGGCAAAAGCTAATCCTCTATATTCAGCCTCCATAGATGAAAGTGCAACAGTAGGTTGTTTCTTTGAGCTCCATGTGATAGGTTTGCTTCCTATCATGAACACATAACCTGAGGTTGATCTTCTATCTTCCTTTGAACCTACCCAATCAGCATCACTAAAGCCTTTGACCTGCAGTTCTTCATCAAACTTGTAAAACAAAGCATGATTAATTGTATGCTTTATGTATCTCAACACTCTCTTGGCTGAATTTAAGTGTTCACTTGTCGGGGCTTGCATAAACTGAGAAAGTACACCAACAACATAAGACAAATCAGGTCTTGTAATATTTGCATAGATCAATGATCCTACAATGCTTCTATATGTCGTTACATCTTCCAATGGTTCTCCATCATTTGAACAAATCTTTGTATTTGTGTCCATGGGTTGAGTGAGTGGTTTGCATTCACTCATTCCAAATCTGAAAAAAACATCCAACAAGTACTTCTTTTGCATCAACTAGATGCCACTCTTTCCATAAACAACTTCAATTCCTAAAAAATATTTCAGCTCTCCAAGATCTGAAATTTTAAACTCCTTACCAAGCTTCCTTTTGATATCTTTAATCCGTGTAACATCATGTCCTGTTATGATGAGATCATCGACGTATATGCAAATATATACCTCTCTATTTTCTTCCTTCTTCATGTACAACAAAAGATTTGCACTACTTGGGTTGTATCCACACTTAGTTAGATACTCTACCAATCTCTGATTCCATGCTCTTGGTGCTTGCTTCAAGCCATAAAGTGCCTTCTTCAACCTGCAAACAAAATCTGGATGGTTTTCATCTTCAAATCCAACCGGTTGACTCATGTATACCTCTTTTTGTAGTTCTCCATTGAGAAAGGCATTTTTGATGTCGAGTTGATATAATGGCCATCTCCTTGAAGCACCAATTGCTATTAAGGTTTTGATAGTTCCCATCTTTGCAACAGGGCTGAAAAAACTTCATCATAGTCTATGCCTTGTGTTTGTTTAAATCCTTTGGCAACTAATCTAGCTTTATATCTAGCTAGTGAACCATCAGCATTCCTCTTTACTTTAAACACCCATTTGTTTGGAACAATCTTCATACCTTCTTTCTTTGGCACTAGCTCCCATGTGTGATTATCTTTGAGAGCTTTGATCTCCTCTTTCATAGCTTGCTTCCATTCCTTTTGTGTGCAAGATTCTTCATATGTCTCAAGCTCTTTGTCTTTGATAACCTGCATCATGTATGCAAAATGTGTCGCCATAAAACTATCATAACTCAACCTTTGAGTTGGATACCTTGTCCTTGAAGATCTTCTTTCATTTCCTTTAGAGAGCTGCTTCTCTAACCTATTTAGCTTTACCATCGGAGTGATTACCTCTTCATATTCTTCTTCACTTGCATCTACCTCACTATTTGGAGTAGCACTTGCCTCTTTGGCTCTACTATGAGCTGAATTTGGAGACAAAGAATGACTCCCCCTCCATGTTGAACATTCTTCATTTGATGTAGATGCCTCTGGACCTGAAGCCTTTGTGCTTGATTGTTGAACTTCTCTTTGATTTGTTCCTGCATAGTCATCACAATCTTCTTCAAGAATCTTTTCCTTTCCTTTATCTTCATACCATGGTCTTAGTTCATCAAAGACCACATCTCGCGAGACTCTTAATTCCTTTGTTCTAGGGTTGTAACACTTGTATCCTTTTTGCTCCGTTGAGTAGCTGATGAAAATGCATTTTTCTGATCTTGGTTCCATCTTTGTTCTAACTTCTTGTGGAACGTGAACAAAGCAAACACATCCATACACTTTGAGGTGTGTAAGATCAGGTTTCTTACCGGAATATACCTCTTCTGGAGTCAAGTGATGTATTCCCGATGTTGTGCACCTATTCATCAAGTAAATGGCAATTGTGGTAGCTTCAGCCCAATAGTACAATGGTACCTTCATCTCGTTGAGCATGCATCTTGCAATTTCAGCAATTTGCCTACTTTTCCTCTCAGCTACTCCATTTTGTTGTGGTGTATACCTGCAAGTGAATTGCCTTTTGATTCCATTCTCTTGTAGAAAATCTGAAAATTCTTTGGAGAAGTATTCTCCTCCACCATCGAACCTTAAGGTTTTGATAGACCTTCCTGTTTGCTTTTCAACTTCAACTTTGAATCTTTTGAATATAGAAAACACCTCTGATTTTTGCTTCATACAAAACAACCATAACTTTCTTGAGTGATCATCAATGAAGGTGACAAAAAATCTATTACCAGCCATTGATGCCTCTTGGGTTGGTCCCCATACATCCAAATGTATCAAGTCCAAGACATTTGGAGCCACATAATTGCTCCTCTTGAATGGATGCCTCGTTTGCTTTCCTAGTTGAGAAGCTTCACATAACTCATGTAGTCCAATGCTATTAAATTTTGGAAGACCTCTTACCACTTCATGTTTGCTCATGTCCTTCAGCTTTGGAATGTTGATGTGTCCTATTCTTTTGTGCCATAAGTCGAGCTTTGAAATCTTCTTGTTCCCACATTGAATGTACATGACCTTTCCATGTGGATGTTGGACATCCAAAGTGAACATCCTTCCTTCTCTTCTACCTCGAGCAATGACCTTGAAGCCTTCTTTTGGATTCTTTATGAAGCACCCATTCTCATTGAATATGACATGACAACCCTTCTCTACCATTTGTCCTACTGAAATCAAGTTCTTTGAAATTGTAGGAACATGAAGAACATTAAATAGTACCTTTGCTCTGCTTGTATCTCCAAGCCTTATATCTCCAATGTGTTCAATCATGTGTTGAGTATCATCACCTGTTTCAACACATTCTTTTCCACTTGGTACCTGTAGATTAGTGAACAAACTTCCTTGGCATGACATATGGTTACTACAACCTGAATCAATGTACCATTTTTTGTCATCTTCACAAGAGCTTCTATACTCATGTCTCATTGCAAGTAGTGTGTCCTTGCTTCCTTCACTTGAGGTCATTGCATAGTTGCTTTGGTTCCTTTGATTGCCTCCATTTGGTCTTCCATTCTTCAGCCAACAATCACTAGCATAGTGTCCTACTTTACCACAATGATAGAATTGATGGAGAGTGTTAATCTCCAAAAGAATAACCTACTCTTATGATTAGAGCACCTCTATACCAAGAGCAAGTCAAAATCTTCACCAAATTAGAGGTTCAATCTCCAAATTATCAAAAGTTGAAAAATTCTGTGAAGAAGATAAAACACAGAAAGTCTGCTGCACAATTTCTTCTCATTGACCTATCAAACATGTAAAGTTTTCTATGAAATTTTGTATGGAGTGTCGCCTAGAAGTTGCGCAACTTCTCCAAGTTAAATTTCTTCAAAAGGTTTAGTATAACTTGAGAAATCAGCTTCACAAGTTACCTATGTCTAAATCTTCACTTCTGAGAAGTCGATTTTGACACCCCTAACTTCTAATACATAGTTCTCTCAATCTCGAACCCGTTTAAACAAATGCTTGTAGATACAGGTAGCTGACCTTCTAACTTAAAGATTAAATGCTTGCTTGCACAAAACTTTAAACTGTGGAGTGAGAACTGACCAAAATATCAAGATCAAAATTTGTGCCTGTTTCAGAGAACTGTGAACACTCATCACATATGAATGTTCCTATTAACAATTCTCCTAGCCTGTTTACAATTAGACTCTGAAACTCAAGTCATAGACTCATTAGCTATGAACTTAGATATCCTCAAAAGGATTTCACAAATGATCTAACACAGACGGAGCAGACACAGAAACATCGGGCGCAATATTTCTTCGATTACTCAGAAAATTACAGTTGAGTGATGAGAGGAAAACTCAACTAACATTTCACATGTCTCATGACCTCTAACTTCTCCTTTCTTGACTGTTATACTCACTCATCTATTCTTTCATATGCTCTCATATCACGCCTCGACATTTTCAAGGTATTTATAGAGAAATTTGTACAAGTTTATGACTAATCAAAGATCTAAGTGAACTATAACTATATTAATGTACATATGTGTACATTCCTCATATCCTCTGAATGTATCCTTCTTCCAAGCTTCAAGAATTGAATCTTCCTTCATTCTTTAATCTTCCAAACATTCAATTGGTGATTGGTCTGCACCAACAGCTCCCCCTCAATCATCAATTGAGGTTTCTCTTATCTTCTTTATGCCTACCATGTCTTTAAACTTCTGTAACTTTGGTCCATCCAAACTCTTCGTAAGCATATTAGCTATCTGATCCTTAGTTGAAGTATGTATGACTTCAATCTCCTTATCCATCACCTTCTCTCCTAGAAAGTGATACTGTATCTCAATGTGTTTGGTCCTGGCATGAAAAACAGGATTAGCAGCTAAATACAATGAACTCATGTTATCTCCATATATAATTGGTATCCCATGCACAATGTCAAAACTCTTCATCAAGGTCTTGAGCCAAATCACTTCCTTTGCAGCTTCAACCATGCCTTTATATTCAGCTTCTGTAGAAGACAAAGCAACTGTATGTTGCTTCTTGGAACACCATGAGATAAGTTTATCTCCCACATAACACATGTATCCATAATTTGACCTTCTATCATCTGGATTACCTGCCCAATCTGCATCACTATAAATTTTGATATTTGTATCTGATGTAAACCCATAATACAAACCTTCATTGAGTGTACCCTTAATGTACCTCAACACTCTTTGACCTGCAATCCAATGCTCTTTCCTAGGACAATGCATAAATTGAGACAAAACCCCTACTGCATATGATAAATTAGGTCTAGTTAAAGTAGCATAGATAAGACTACCAACCAAACTCTGATATTGTCTCATGTCCTTGAATTCTTCACCTCCAAATTTACTCAATTTGTGATTCACCTCCATTTGTGTAGGTGCTACCCTGCAATCATCCATTTTAAACTTGATTAACAAGTTCTTCAAATACCTTTCTTGAGTCACAAATACTCCATGTTGAGTATATGTAATCTCCATGCCCAAGAAGTATGACAAGTCTCCCAAGTCACTTATTTTGAACTCCTTTTCCATTTGCTTCTTGAGTCTTTGTATTCCTTCTTCATCTGTACCTGTAACGATTATATCATCAACATATATGCACATGTATATGAAACCATTATCACTTGCTTTGACAAGCAACTACTATCTGCTTTAGACACCTGAAATCCAAGTTCTTTCAAGAACTTTACAAGTCTATAATTCCATGCCCTTGGGGCCTGCTTTAAGCCATACAAAGCTCTCTTGAGCTTGCACACATGATCTGGATACCTTTTATCTCGAGGTTGCTCCATGAATACATCATCTAAAATATAACCATTCAAAAAAGCATTTTTCACATCAAGTTGACATAACTTCCAACCTTTACATGCAGCAATTGCTATAAGTGTCCTGATGATTGTCATCTTTGCCACAGGACTATAAGTCTCATCATAGTCAACACCATATGTCTGAGCAAACCCTTTGAGAACAAGTCTAGCTTTGTACCTAGACACACTTCCATCTGCAAACCTCTTGGTCTTGTAAACCCACTTGCATCCAATAATTTTCTGACTATTTGGTTTAGGAACCAAATCCCAAGTTTGATTTTCCAATAGTGCATCATATTCTTCCTGCATAGCTTTCTCCCATTTTTCTTTACCTTTTGCCTCTTCATATGTAGAAGGGTCTTCATCTGTTTTAATCATGTAAGCATACTCTTTGGTAGCCAGAAATGAAGTATCATAGCTATACCTTGTAGGTTGCCATTTATTCCTTGTAGACCTCCTAAGTTCTCCACTTCTTGAGGTTTCTGGTTCTTCATATTCAGGATCAAACCTAGGTGTTTCTTCCACTTCAACCTGCACTTCATTATTCTCTTCTTCATCAATTATTTGAATCTTTGACTTACCTCTCTTTTGACTCACTTCTTCTTCATCACCTGTATTGATATTGATTGTACCTGCATACCAAGTACCTTGCTCATCAAATGTAACATCTTTTGATACAAGAAAATGTTTTGTGGATGGATTCCACAACCTGTATCCCATCTGCTTATCATCATAACCAATGAAAACATATTTTTCAGCTTTAGGTTCCAATTTGTGTCTTAATTGTGATGGCACATATGCATATGCCACACATCCAAAAACTCTGCAATGATCCAAGGTAGGTTTCTTACCCCACCAAGCCTCATATGGTGTCATACCCTGCAAGGCTTTACATGGTAACCTATTGAACAAATAAGTAGCTGTATTTACAGCCTCAGCCCACAAATAATTAGGGCAATTTTTCTCCTTCATCATGGATCTTGCAAACTCAACAAGTGTTCTATTTCTCCTTTCTGCTACACCATTTTGTTGAGGAGAGTACCTGCAAGTAACTTCCCTTTTTATACTTGCATTCCACAAGTAATCACTGAACTCATTAGAGAAATACTCTCCCCCTCCATCTGACCTTAGTCTTTTCAACTTATGACCTGTAATTCTTTTTGCATATGCATGATAGTGTTTAAATGTATTGAACACTTCTGACTTATCTTTGATCACATAAATAGTGATCCATCTAGTAGCATCATCAACATAAATCACATAATACCTTGACCCATTTATACTGAAATCCTTTGATGGCCCCCACACATCTGTGTGTACCAACTCAAGCTTCTCTGAGTACATAAAACCATGCTTGGAATAGGAATGCTTATGAGCTTTACCTAATTGACATGCCTCACATTTGTATGTCATATGTTGACCTGCAACATTAGGCAATCCAAGCACTGAACCACTGTTAATCATGTCTTTAATACCTCTTTCATTGAAATGTCCAAGCCTCTTGTGCCAAAGATCTAACTCAGAGATCTTATGTCCTCCATATGTGAACATAGCATGACCAATATTGCCTTGAATCTTCAATGTGAACAATCTTCCTTCTTTTTTCCCTGAAACAATTTGTTTATACCCATTGCTAGGGTCTTCCACAAACACTCCTTCATTAGTGAACCTTACTTCATAACCTTTCTCCACAATTTGTCCTACACTTATCAAATTCTTAGGAATTGTAGGAACATACAAGACCTTACTCAGTAAGGTGCTACCATCCTTGGCCTTCACTGATCCAATTGACTTCACATTGTGCTTTGTGTTGTCACCTGTTTGAACAACATGATTAGATACCTTATTCTCCAAATCAGTCATCAAAGCTATATTACCACTTAGGTGATTGCTACACCCTGAGTCAATGTAGAAGACTCTTTGATCTTCACTCTGCCTTTCACAAGTTGCATTCATTATCAATGTTGAATCCTCCTTTTGATCTGAAGCATAATTGTAGTAGGTATTGTTATATTGTTGACTTTGGAATCCTCTACCTGCATTTCTTCCAAAGTAACTCCTACTACCTCTACCTTTGAAATTACCTCTTTGATTTTTGCCACCTCTTCCTCTTGCATTATAGTTTTGACTATATCCATTATTACTCTGAGTATTGTGCCAACAATCATTAGCTAAGTGATTTGTCTTACCACAAATCCAGCAAGCTTTGCCTCCATCTTTGTTGTTCCGGCCTCTTCCTCTACCTTTGCCACCTCCTCTTCCTCTTAGGAAGTTGGCTTGACTAGTTGTTCCTTCATCTTTATTTGCTTGTTGCTTTCCTTTGCTATTCTTCTTCTTGTCCTTTGAGTACATTGCATGACCTGCACTCTTGTCACCATCTCCTTTAACATCCTGCTCAAATGTTAGCATATGACCTAACAACTGATTTAAATCAGGAGTGAAATGATCAAGTGATAACTCTGTAGACAAAATGAATGGCTTCCATTTGTCATCACCTCTTAAACCTGTAAGAATTTGCCTTACCAATTTATCCTCCTCAATGTCTTCATCAACAGCTCCTAAAGTATCTGCAATATATTTCATTCTTGTCACATAGTCTGAAATGGATTGAGAAGCCTTCTTCTTAAAGGTGGTAAACTCTGCCCATAAGGATGCCTTCCTTGACTTAGTAGTATTCTGGAAATGCTCCTCCAAAGCATTCCAAATATCAGTTGCACTTTCAAGACCTCGAATATGAGGTAACAAGTAATCATTGACTGCTATATATATAATGCTCCTAGCTTGAGCATCTTTCTTCATCCAATTTTTCAAATCTGCTAACTCTTCCCTAGTTGGAACACTAGGATCTTTGAACTGTGGCTTCTCTTCTTCTCCTGTGATGTAAGCTATTAAATCTTTGCTCATAAGATGAGCTTCCATCCTCATTGACCATGTAGGATAGTTTTCCCTATCCAATTTCTCTATCTGAAGAGAATCTCCCATCTTGTGTCCACCTGTGTATTGAAATCTTCAAGCTTTATGAATATTATATGTACCTTTACTTCAAATTAGACTCCTTTTGTCTTTCTTGATGTCGTATGGTCTTCTCCTCAAGCTTTGCCTTCAAGCTTTCACCTTTTAGTACTTCAATTGTTGAATTTCTTGAATCTGCAGCAGTCGGGATCCTCCTTTCCTTGATTTTGATGTCTCCTGCTCTGATACCACTGATGGAGAGTGTTAATCTCCAAAAGAATAACCTACTCTTATGATTAGAGCACCTCTATACCAAGAGTAAGTCAAAATCTTCACCAAATTAGAGGTTCAATCTCCAAATTATCAAAAGTTGAAAAATTCTGTGAAGAAGATAAAACACAGAAAGTCTGCTGCACAATTTCTTCTCATTGACCTATCAAACATGTAAAGTTTTCTATGAAATTTTGTATGGAGTGTCGCCTAGAAGTTGCGCAACTTCTCCAAGTTAAATTTCTTCAAAAGGTTTAGTATAACTTGAGAAATCAGCTTCACAAGTTACCTATGTCTAAATCTTCACTTCTGAGAAGTCGATTTTGACACCCCTAACTTCTAACACATAGTTCTCTCAAGCCATTGAGAGTATAACACACAAGATGTTCGTCTTCAACCGTTGTGCCAATAGAAGCTAAAGCATCACTTAGCTCCTTAATCTTCAAAGCATATTCAGCTATGGATTGACTCCAACTTTTCTTGATTGTGTTCAACTCATTCTTGAGTTGAAGTTTCCTAGCTTTGGTATTTGTTGAATACATCCTTTCAAGAGCTTCCCAAGCATCCTTAGCTTTCTCTAGATGTTGAATATGACCTACCATGGCATTAGTAATTACTTGTGAAATGAGGAACATGACTCTCCTATTCCTCTCTTCCCATTCTTTTGCTTGCCTCCTTTGGACATAGCTTGATTTATTTGAGGTTGAGCATCATCGCCGCTCACAATACCCCATAAGCCTTTGCCCATTAGGTAGTTGGTCATTCTAAACTTCCACACTGGATAGTTATCCTTGTCCAACTTCTCTACTTGTTGACCCAAGTCAGCCATTGAAGAGTATCAAAGACTTTGAGTGTTACCTCGAATAGTTATAGTCCTTTGCTCTTGCGTTTGTGAAGCTCCTTCTTGTTTTGTAGCTCCTCTTTTGCTTTTTTTCACCTCCAAATCAGTTGATGAAGCTTCAACACCAAGTTCGCTCTGATACCAACTGTGGAGAATGAGTTCTCCTATGCGCAACGGAAGTGTGTAGTGAGCCCTTGTATGTCCAACACTTGGACAAACATCTGCACCTTAGATAGCTTGCTGCTTACAAAACTCAAATGGACTTGAGACTTTAGTCAATCAAATTAAACAAAGAGAGCTTTCTAACAAGCTATAAATGACTTAATTTGGACAAGTTTTGATTAGGAAACACAACTGTCAAAGATGAACTACCTATCCACATAGATATGCTGATGAAGTGAGCTTCACTCGCGGACTGATAACTCTCTGAATATATACCCTTTGAGAAAGATATTTGGTACAAAGAAAGTAGACACAAATAGCTTTCCAAGAAGATACGAAACAAGTAATTTAGATGACTTTTGATTAGGAAACTCAACTCACCAAGATAGACCACCTGCACACATAAGTTCACTATAAAACTAGACTTTACTATCTGATAGATATCTCATAGAATGTAACGGATCTCAATAGGATATTTCAGACACTCAAACTAGATTCCACGAGCTTTCCAACATGACAAAAATCATGCAATTTGGATATGTTTTGGTTGGGAAACGTAACCGACCAAAATAGACTACCTATCTACACAGGTATACTGAAAAACTAGACTTTACTCTTTCACTGATATCTCACAAACTAATAAGCTTTCAACGAGATATTTGATATGTAGAAAGTACACGAGATAAGCTTTCCAATGAATGTTTAAAGGCACAAAATGGTTACATATGCACTGAGATATGAGCTCTACAACAGAGCTATGTACAAACTGACGTGCGGCTGGAAGGAGTCTAAGGGAAGCCAAAATGACAAAATGGCCGGATCCGACTAGTGGGAGCTCTTTCCTCTTTCTCTCCTTTTTTTGAATGTGCTCCCACTTCACTTTTATAACCAATGAGCATGTGAAGAAGTTTGTGCCTTCTTCTTAACTCACCACTTTCTCCACTACATGCTACTAACTACAAGGCAAGATATTGAATCTCTTACTCATCATGAATTTTGACTAGACTTTTTCTTTTATTATTTTTTCCTTTTTTCCTCCACTTTTTCTTTATCTTTATATTTGGTAAATTTATCCAAGCATGGCTCATATGAAAATGAGCTTGTACATTTATCTTCAACCACCAGCTTGGAGGACTTAAAGAACTCATTGGTGAGCCCATCAGGCCCCAGGCTTTTCCCACTGGGAAGAGCATCAATGACTTCAATGATTTCTTTTTCCGAGATGGGGGTATCAAGCAGTGATCAGAGGTTGTTTGGCATCCTATGGGAGGCAACCCTAGAGATGGTCACCATGCAGTCCCGTCTATGAGGGGAGAGCGAAGTCGAGATCCCTAGGTGTCTCGCAAAATGTTCTTCAATGATCCTGATATTTTCTTCTTCTGTATTGCAAGCAATGCCATTTGAGTCTAGCAATAAGGGGATCGATTCTCTAGTTTTTTTTTTTAATAATGCTGCACATCTCTTTGGTCGGCTTTTCGGCTCTGCCCACCCATCACTCCTTAAAGAATATTTGCAAATTTTAGACAAGGGTGCCTCTTGGCTCCCCTTCTCTTTGCCATCGCCACGGAAGGGCTTAGCCAGCTAGTGGAACAAGAGGTGGAAGTTGGTAACATTAAAGGCTTTATGTTGCCAAACAACCACGGCCAGTTCACCATGGACTTTTTGCCGACGATATGAATGCGTTTGTCCACAATGACCATAACAGCTTGGAGACATTTTGGAGGTGTTTGGATACATTTTGTGAAGCATCTCAGTCCAAAATAAATCATTCAAAGACCGCTTTCAGAGCCATTGTTGGGATCCAACCAGAATTTCTCGTTGATCATGGCTGTCAAAACATCCCCCAAGGCCAAATTTTTTGACTTCTTGGTATTCCCTTGGGTTTTGGTATCTCATTAGAGCAACGATGGAACTAGGTCTTGGCAAGACTTGAAAGCAAGCTCAATTATTGGAGAGGTATGCAAATCAATCTCGTTGGTCGCGCAATGGTTATTAACATGTTCCTCATTTCATCTACCATTTACTTCCTTTCTTGTTGGAGACTAAGAGAGCAAGAGTTGGCCAAACTGGAAAGTTCTTGTAGAAACTTCCTTTGGATGGGAGACCCCAACAGGAGGGGGGTGCCTAAAATCAAATGGTCCATATGTACTAGCCATAGGGATAGTGGGGGCCTTGGTATTCTTGACACTAGGTGCATGGCAAACAAACTCACGGCAAAATGGATGATTACGGTGTGGTGCAACAGGGAGACTTCATGGACCAAGTTGATCTTCAAAAACAAGAACACCTTGACTTTTGTGGGATTCCCAAACTGGAAGAGTCTTGATATTTTGACCCTTTTGTTTTCCCTGATCCCGGTTGCCCGGAAAGGCTCAACCCTAGTGCGCTCACTATGGAACAGTTGGAATAAATTCAAAAGCTTCATAAGAATCAGCGAAGACTGGAAATGAGCGGCCGGTATCAGACAAAATGACTCCATCTGGTTTTCGATCCATGGCATCAGGAGCATGGAAGCTTGGAACAATCAAAGTGCCAAGAGGCTCTGGAACAAGGGTTTCAAAAATTGGAAACATCTTTGGAAACAAGACACCAATCAATGGATCAACTTTGAGGATATTGACCCTAGTGTTAGCATTACCTATGAAGAATGAAGAATGGCATACCCTCAAAGTAGATGTCTTGCTTGGGACCGCTCTAAAGTACGTCTTCTCATGGGTCATGACTCACCATGCCCATTGGGTCTCAAATGGCATGATGGTAATTGCCTAGCAAAAATCTTGAATATCAAAGGTAGCATTGATTATGAGGGCAACCTCAACAAGAAATGGTGCCTATCGTGGATGCGGCTGCGGTGGGATATGAAGTTCATGGCTATTTGGCACGCTCTCATAGACAATAAAAAGTATGTCCTCCTATGGAAAATTCTTCATCGGGGAATCTGGACCAACCTAAAGGCTAGCAAGCTTTGTGGGGCATCTCCTTGGTGCAAGTGGTGTTTTCGGTCCATTGAAGATGTTGGTCATGTCTTCTTTACTTGTCCAACTCCAACAGGCTTTGGCAAATCGTTGGAAAGAAAATTAGACTCCAGAAGCATATCAGATGGAAACAAGCTCTTATGGGGGAAGCGATTGGCTGCTCAACAACTCTCTAGAATGCCATCAGAGGGGAGGTCCTCTAGAAGATCTGGCGGGAAACATGTGCTTATAACTTTGGCGACTCCCCCAAAGAGTGGTCGATTGAGAAATCCTTGTTCCTCTTGGGTAAAAGAATCGCCAACTATAAGAAATCCCCCCCTTTCAGGCATCATAAAGTGCTCTATATGATCGATAAAAAACTTAAAGCCAAGTGAGCCCTGCATGAGGGTCATGAGAGGGTGATTAACCTTCTTTGTAATGCCATCTAATCCTTGTAAGATCTACCCCCTGTTATGTGGGACTTGGGGGGTCCTGTGGGCACTAGTCCCCTTCACTTGTACCTTTCCTTTCGTTTATTTAATTCAAGTCTCGGAGAGTAGGCTAAGGATAAACTTCCTTTATATTAAAAAAAAAAGAGGATAGGATTCAAGCCTTCAAAAGATACTCTAGAGTTTGGAATCTGGATGAATTCAAACTAAACGATGACAATACAAAACAGTTTTTTTTTGTCAGCAACCATTCTAAACCTTTCTCTAGAGTACAATGAGAGGAGGGATTCAAGAAAGAGTGAAGGGATCTCGCTAGGGTTTTGCTCTACGCTATTTGTATTGATCTGTAGTGGGGAACCCTCTTTCAACAGGACTTCGCTCCCCCCCAGACAGGGGGCGGGGGATCGACCTACTCTTTGCTAGTTTTTCCTTAGTCCCCCGTAATATATCTCTGCATGATGCACTGCAGGATGGAATGGTCACTCCTTCTAAGCAGTAGACACGCTCTTTTGGAGTGTCAAGCTATGTGTTAAAGCTAATTTTTATAGCCTTAGTCCTAAATAATATCTAGTTTCTACAAAGATAACTCGGGATTCTAGCTATGGAGGTGAACAGTCCCCGTGCCCAGTGGTGTCAGGAGCTAATGGCAATGTCTTGACCCAAAGAGAACTAGCTAGGGGTTCTAGCTATGGATTTGAATAGTCCTCGTACCTAGTGATGTCAGGAGCAAAAGGCAATGACTCGACTCAAGGAGGTATTTCTTATGCTCAAGCACTACAGACTCAGCAACAAGGATTCTTCTCTATGTTCAATAGTCAAGTTTACCCAGGTAACCCTAGACCCCAATCTAGTTGTAAAGAGAACAAAGGAAATGAGAAACTGGATATTGATCTTGAGAACACTAGGGGTGAGCCGAGGGTGGCTCCAAAAAACATGTTAAATCTTGATCCAGATTATGAGGACAGAGACGATTGTACTCTAATTATCGAGAGCTCTTCTTTGGAAAATTGGAACAACTACCTTTCTGAAAAGGTAGTTATCGGCCTATGTCACGGTCCTTGTCTTGCTCAAGAGGTCCTTAAGAATTGGATGAGAATAAATTGGGAAAACAGAGGGTTATTAGTTTTTTTAATATAAAGGAATTTCGGCATTAGCCTACTCTCCCGAACTTGAATTAAATAAAGAAAAGTACAAGAGAAGGGGACTAGTGCCCACGGGACCCCCCAAATCCCACAAAGCAGGGGAAGCTTTTACAGAGCTTAGATGACATTACAAAGAAGGTTAATTAGCCTCTCATCACCCTCATGTGGGGCCCACTTGGGTTTAAGCTTGTTATCGATCAAAAGGAGTACTTCATGATGCCTAAAGGGGGGGGATTTTTTACAATTGACAATCCTTTTGCCAAGGAGGAACAGCGATTTCTCAATTGACCACTCCTTGGGGGAGTCACCGAAGTTGAAAGCACATCTTTCCCGCCAGATTTTCCATAGGACCTCCCCTCTGATGGTGTTCCAGAGAGACGCGGAGCAGCCGATCGCTTCTCCCAGCAGGGCTTGCTGCCAACTGAGACGTTTTTGAAGTCTAATTCTCTTTCCAACCACCTGCCAGAGTCTGTTGGAGTTGGGGCAGGTAAAGAAGATGTGTGAAACATCTTCGATAGACCGGTAGCAGCGTTTGCACCAGGGAGGGGTCCCACAAATTTTGCTAGCCTTAAGGTTGGTCTAGATTCCATGAGGAAGAATTTGCCATAAGAGGACAGACTTTTTGATTTCTATGAGGGGGTGCCAGATAGCCATGAACTTCATGTCCCACCGGAGCCGCGTCCATGACACGCACCACTTTTTGTTGAGGTTAACCTGATAGTTGATCGTTTCTTTGATGTTCGGGATTTTTGATAGGCTGTTCCCATTGTGCCATTTGAGACCAAGCGAGCTCGACATGTCGTGTCCCATGAGAAGGCGAACTTTGTGTCGGTCCCAGGCGAGACATCTGCTTTGCAAAGTGTTCCATTCTTCATGCGAAATGTTGATGCTAGGGTCAATTTCCTCAAAGTTGATCCAGCGGTTGGTGTCTTGTTTCCAGAGATGTTTCCATTTTTTGAAGCCTTTGTTCCATAGCTTCTTGGCATTTTGAATGTTCCAAGATTCCACACTCCGGATGCCATGCATCGGAAACCAGATAGAGTCGTTTTGTCTGATACCGGCAGCCCACTTCCAGTCTTCACTGATTCTTGTGAAGCTTTTGACTTTATTCCAACTCTTCCAAAGGGAGCACACCAGATTAGAGCCTTTCGGGAAGACGGGGATCGGGGAAAATAGCAAGGTCAAGATGTCAAGATTCTTCCAATTTGGGAAACCCATGAGCGCCAACTCATTCTTGTTTCTGAAGATCAACTTGGCCCACGAGGCCTCCCCGTTGCACCAAGCCTTAATCATCCATTTGGCCGACAGTTTGTTAGCCAGAGGGTTATTAGTTAAGCATGTGCAATATCTCCCTAATAACTATTTTCTATTTTTCTTTGAGGATGCCCACAATGCAATGCATGTTATAGCTAAAGGCCACTGGATAATTAGAAGCACCCCCATTTCATTCTTTAAATGGTTCCCTTGATTTAATCCCAGAGGCCCTAAGCCCACTAAAGTGCCTATTTGGATTGAATTTTTGGATTTCCCTATTGAATTTTATCCTTGGATTGAACAAATCGGGAGTATGGTAGGTAGAGTCTTAGGTCAAAGACCCAGAAAATGGCTTTTATCCTAAATGGGACCCTCAAATGCTGATTGAAATCGATTTATCCAAGAATATTGAGTTTGTTTTGGTCCTTAAGAACTCTAAAGGGTGCAAACTTCATGAATAAAAAATGTTCTATAAAAATCTCCCAAATGCCTATTTTCATTGCCATAAGTAGGGACGTCTGACTAAATATTTCCCTTTATTGAAAAACAATAGAAAGATGCAAGACAAAAGCCCTGAGAGTGCTAAATCTCAACGAAGAGATAACCATAAGGTAGAACATAACAAGGTTGATTTACTGAACAAAAAGATTCCTAACAAAGCTAGGAAAAGAATCCCTAATTGAGGAATTAAACTTGAAATTCTTTTAAAGAAAATATCTAACCCCTTCCAAATCCTTGAAGATATTACTAACGTTGATTTTGTAGACTCCTCAAGAAAATCAACAACGCAGCCTACTGAACATGAGAGTTCCCTTGAGGCTCATCATACTTCAGGTATTTTGAACCACATGGAGAACAATGGGTGGACTGTTGTTGAAAAAAAAAGCACCAAAAAGATCAGCCAAAGTTAAGTAATTCCTCTAACAATTTGGCTTCCCTTTTGGATCTCCCCCTCTTTACCAGTGAGGTTAGAGAAACCATTAGTAAATTGCAACCCGACAAGTCTCTTGGACATGATGGCATACCCAATGAATTTTTTCAAGAGCTTAAGTGCCCATTATTCTCTTGATCTCGCAAGTAGCCATTAGAAGAGGTACTCTTTCTACCTTTATCAACACTGGAGCTATTAAACTTGTACACAAAAAAGGACCTAAAGATGACCTAAACAATTGGAGGCCAATCTCTATACTGACTTCTTTATGCAAAATTTATGGTGCCTCTCTTGCTAGAAGGTTGAGTCCCTTAATGGATAGTATCATTCTCCCTAAGCAAAAAGGCTTTATAAAAGGTAGGTATATTCTTCATGCCATCATATCCATTTGGGAAGGCCTTGACTATGCTAAAGATCTCAACTTAGATACTTACTTTTTCAAAGTTGACTTTGATAAAGCTTCTGATAGAATTGAGTGGGATTTTATCCTACTGTCTCTCCATGACATTGGAGATGGTAGAAGATTTATTAAGTTTACTAGTTCTCTCTTTGGTAATGCTCACTCTAAGATTGCTATGAATGACCATTTATCTGCTCCCTTTAAACTTTGTAGATTTATAAGGCAGGGACACCCTCTTGTCCCCCTTTTGTTTGCCATTACTAGTGATGCTCTTGGCTGGTTAGTGAAGGATTGCATTGATCAAGGTACTATTCAAGGTATTGAGATTCCTAATTCCCCCTCCCACCTCTGTCTTCAAATGTTTGTTGATGATACTAATATGATTGTGAGGGCTGATGATTTCTCTGCTATCAACTTTCTTAATTGCTTAAATCTGTTTTGCAAAGCCAATGGCTCTATTGTCAACCATAGTAAAACTGTTTTTTTTTTCACTAATAAATTTATTCTTTATTGTGTTAAGATTACAGGATGTGATATCATAAATGAAGGAACTGTCTTCAGACTGTTGGGCATCCCTATGGGCTTTGAAATTTCTTATGATCAAAGATGGAAGTGGGTAATTGATAAATTTAGAATCAAAATTTTTAAATGGATGGATATGCAACAAAATATCTCTCAAAGAGCTTTTGTTCTCAAACATTACAGATTACCTACTCTGACTTATTTTTTGGCTTGTTGGCATCCTAATAAGAAACATCTTGCTCAAGCCATCTCTCATGCAAGGAGGTTCTTGTGGGGTGGTACCAAGATCACAAAGGTTGCTTGGAGTATCTGTTGTATGAGGAAGATAGAGGGAGGCCTCGGGTTCATTTGCCCTTCTAGGATGGCTATTCAGTTGGCTGCCAAGGGATCCTAAGAGCTACCTACTTAGAGGATTATTGGGCCTGCGTCATCAAGAGAAATATAAAAAAAATTATTTAAAAAGCAATAAAAATTGGACTAATTTTCAAACGCGGGATATTATAATTTCTCTTGTTGTTTTTGTCCCCAAAGGAACCAATCTTGTCTGCAACTTTTGCAATTCTTGGATGAAAGTCAAGGGATGCTATACTTTTCATGTTTGGTATTCTAATAATCTTTCCTTTATATTGCAAGACTCTTTATGAATTGGATGGTTTGCTAATTCTAACAATGTCACCCTTTCTATAAGAATGAATAAATGCACGAAACAAGGCTTTGTTAATAGGAGGAGTCTTTAAAGGAATGAAAACTTTTTAGATGATAATGATATAATGGAAATTGATTCTTTGGCTGTGTCTTGTAAACACATGATCAAAGACAAGAAGATGAAGCTCTTGGGCATGCTGTATAGCAATCTCCTGGAGAAACAAATCTCTATGTGTGAAGTGGCCAAAGACATGTACTGCAAGTTCAAAAGAACCTTTACTAGTATCAAGACAATCTCTAGAAGATTGAATAAAAAGTGGAACATTTCTTCGAGCCCACAATAGTGGAGATATAGGTTTGAGTGCACCTCATCTTTTCCTTTTTCCATCAAACAATCTTTCTTGTGCAAGTCAAAGGTCTTCTAGGTGAAAATTGGGGTTTGATAGAAGGAATTGCAAAAGGCCATAAATATCTTTGTAAAATAGGTGGAACATGTATAGGATTTTGATATTTTACACAATGTACTTCATTGTACATGAGATTCTACTATGATCATTGGATGTGCATACTTCACCACTGGATATCATTTCAAAGTCATAGGGGTCTTTACATTCATTTGAAATAAAGCTTAAATTGTTCAACAATGAAACAGAAACTATTTTAGTGAATCATCATTGGATCTTGGCTACTCTGAGAGAACACTTGGTGATTATGGGCTTTGAGGGACTAACTCAATCCAAATTCAAAATACAAGGACATAAGGCAAAATGTTCTGTGTTTTTCTATAAGTAATCTTTTCATTATTACTTATTTTAGTTTTATACATTTCTTATAAATTGATTACAGGTGGGAAGGAGATGGAAAGACAAAATCAAAGTCCCTATAGATTGGAGTAAAGATGGAATTGAAGTCTCATTGTCATAGCTCTTTTGCAACCTGATGATGTCACTTTTTGGGTCCTCACCATTCTACCTCATGGTTTTTGCACTTGCAAGAAACTTGTAAAAATTAGGATAAACAATACATGTTAGATAGTGTATATACCTTCTTATTTGCAATGGTAATTTCAAAACTTTTGGAATATCAAAAGTCTATGTTCACTACTTTGAAATGTGGTTGGTCATGTTGTTTTTTGTTATGTTATGTTTAAACATTTGCTTTGATGCAAACATTTTGATATCCTTTGGTGTTTTGTGCATTATTTTGTCATCAAAAACTCATTTTTTTAACTTTTACTATTTTATTATGTACTTTAAAAGTGGGACAAGTCACTTTAAAACTTGAAACTACTATAGAAATTGGTTCTATGTTATCATTTCTCAAATTTTCACTCACAAAGAGCTAGAGATTCTTGCAAGCCAATAGAATACTATGCCCACATGTAATGGTGGCTTCCATACCTTCCACTCCCATCAAATCTCCTTGAGATCTTTTCATGGATTTCTTGGGATAATACAGACTACAAAGGTTGTATAGATTTAAATGACCTAGTCTGTAGAGTCCCTAATATTGAAGGGACACTAACCATGAACTCTGATGTGCTCAAGGAGATTAATGGTTATATGGAGTTCTATATCTTACAATAATCCATAGATATTCCACCATATGAGTGTAAATGGGTCCCTTGTGACCTACTTTTCTACATCCATAAAGGAGATGAGGCCTTTGAAAAGCATTTAAAGCATTTCATGGTTGTTTTTGAGGATGTAGGGCACTTGTTAGATGACATGGTGCCATTAATCAAGCAATTAAATAAGAAGAGGAAGATGTGAAGAAAATATTTATCCTACATTGCAACAACCATATTCTTTGTCCATGAGGAGCCTAAACCTACACCCATGGACATATCACATCTTGTTATTGGGGGTTTTGTAGATGATAAAAAGGAACGTCAAACAGAAGTTCTCAACTTATTAGAAAAGAGTGAAGGAATAAGTAGACAATTTCCTCATGGCATAGTGGATAAATTGAATGAAGCTAGTACTTCACAAAATTGTCCACCATCCAATTTGGAACCCACTCTACCAGAGGTAGAGATGGAAATGTTTTTCATGGTGCTTCTAGATGGAGAAGAGTTTTTATTCTCAACCTCTCTCTTGTTGTGAAGCTTCATTCCCATGGACAACCTCTAATGTTGCCATGGACAATTTTGTGAAGAGATGGATAGGTATGTGCTTGAAGATGAAAAGGTGTTGCAAAATCCTTGATCTACACCAGCCAAATGAACTCCAGGAGTATGTGATGGGCCCTTTTAGCTTGCCAATGGATGTATTACACACCCTATGTACCTTGGAAGATCACTCACAAAAAGATAGATCAAAACAGATAAGTTGGAGTTAGCTCAGAGGTGAAGAACTTGCTATTTTTGGTTCATACACCTTTCCAATATTTTGCATAATTCTCTGAGCACAGAAGCAATTAGCTTAATTCCTCTTGGGGAAGTCTAGTTAACTTAAAGAGCTAACTTTGGAGAGTAATCTGATATAAAATAATGAACCACACACTGAGAATGATGTTTAGCAACTGACGACATCATCCCGATTTTCACGGGCTGCTACAGTTTGAGACCAGTGAGTAGAAAAATGAACATAACTCCAGATTTAAGAATCCAATGATTCTAAAAATTTGTATGCTTATACTAGACAGTAAGGAACATCAACAAGCTTTAAATCATTGAATTTGGATAAGTACAAACTTAGAAACATCTATGACAAGATGAGTACAAAAGTCGGGTACTTGATAGAGAAGTGAAAATGATAGACAGGGTTGACTTCAACTGAACATAACTGAAGATTGCAACATTCAAATGAAATGAAAACTGATGAGCATATAGTAGAATTATAGAGCTAACGTTATCAAGTTAAATCACTGAAAATGATGCACCAAGCTCAGAGAAACCATCTCTGCAATCTGACTGAGAAAACTGAGAGGTATGGCAGTGAGTAGTACACTTCACAAGAACATGGAAATATGAACTCAAATGATCATGAAAATGAAAGTATATTGCTTGTAAAATAAAATGGACTTACTAATACATATGTGTGCCTTGGAATCACACCTTGATATGGCATAAAGCTCAGATCTTGGAGGTCTTCACATAGGTCTCTCTAACCACGACTAAAGCTGCCATCTATTTATAGTTGAGTTTGGGAGGCTAACTTCCCTCAATCACTCTCCAATCAATTAGTGATTGATTTGATTCTCTACCTACCACAAATCATGATTTTGTGGCTCCTCTTTCCCTTTTTGATCAAGTGAACTCAACCACTTAAGATTCTCTCACTTTTACATAAAGTAAACTCTTCAAAAGTTACAAGAGGTAGTTCACAAGTGAACTTTGCATAGTCTTCATTTTAAAGCTTTTTCTATGACTTTGTGGGACTCAAGCCAATACTTAGGATTGTCATAGACTTGCTCCAACAGCTCCCCCTCAAGCGAAGTATGCTTGAGGTCTTCAATCTTCCAAGATTACTTGTAAACCAATCATAGCCTTGAATTTGCAAAGCTTTGTACCATCCAATGCTTTTGTTAGAATATCTGCACATTGTTGATGAGTGAACACATATGATATTTGAATCTCTTTGCTTAGAACCTTCTCTCGTACATAGTGATCATGAACTTCAATATGTTTAGTCCTTGCATGAAAAATAGGATTAGCAGCCAAATGAATAGAACTCATATTGTCACCATAAATGTTTGGAGTTCCAAACTCAAATCCAAGATCATTGAATAATTTCTTCATCCACATAGCTTCTTGTGTAGTGTAGCTTAGTGATGAGTATCACCTCCTTTAATGTCAATCCGGGAAGACGTGAGGATGGTATGATGACCTCGAGCAAGTGAAGGCACAAGTGCGTGAGTGAGAAGCACACCAACATGCACACACATACACACACACGTGCACACACGGCAAGACAAAGAGAAAGACAATGGAGTTCTTTTAGATTACTTCCAAAATGCTCATACAAGTTCAAATCTATTACAAGCTAACCTCAAAAATGAGCTCTCTAGCTCTATTTATAGTTTTTCACTAGCTTTTGGCCTTGTCCAGACCTAGTGTTCGGCCTAGTTAAAAATTAGGTTCTAGGGCCTATTTGGAGGCTCAAACGAAGTCTAAAAATTATGAAAATTGGTACGATGCTACTTCTAATACTCCTCAAGCTCGAGGACTCCTCGGCTTGCACAAAATGGAGTTACAAAAAGGTGAAATGGTATTTACAATGATTTGTAGTGATGAGAATCACTGTTATGAAGATGTTGTTTTGGAAAAAATTGAATGGCATACTTGCCAGATCTTCGTTGACTGCTTAGTCTGCTTGTGCCTTCTCTCCGCTCTGGCTCCCTTCTTTGGCTTCCTTGTCTTGTGAGTCCTTCAGTGCCTTGATTGCTACTGCCAACACCCCCCCCCTCTCTCGCGTCTGTCGTCTCTGAGAGACCCTTGTCTAGCTGTACGTTGGACGTAATATTGAACCACATCGGAAGTAAGGTGGTGTCCTTCTAATCGTAGCCCCCGTGCTAGGTCTGTTAACAATGCATCCTAATCGATTGGACCTCGGACGTCTGGATGGGGCACCCGCAATTGATCTGAGTGGATGGTCCTCTCCACACCGAATAGTTGGAGGAGATGTGAGGGCTTGGGTACAAATATTTCTGAGTGATATTCCCAGAACCCTGTGATGAACATCTCCTCCAAGGTCTGCTTGAAGCATGCTAGGAGGTATTTTATTCTCGCGTGCCAGGCATATACAAACTTAATTGAGGGGGTAGTGCTCAGGTCATATACCAGGTCTTGGTTGCCTGTAGTGAAGCCAACTCCTGAGAAGTGGGAGTCCTTGATGTTCTTGAATGTCCTGAATGTGATCAGCATTAATTCGAAGATCTTCATGCACATCTGTGCCATCACATCAGGGGTGTTCCGTAGGTGAATTCTCCAATGACGGATTGTAGAAATCATGTAAGCAACAGTGGGAGGTCCTTGTGGAGGTGCTAGATAGACATAATTTAACCACTTTGCACAAACTCTAACGTTCTTTACAACAATGGTAAATTCGGGCCAGGTGCGTCCGCGGAAGATTGGAACATAACAGGGGTTGTATTTAATAAAGAGTGGCATGTTAGTCCAAGTACGAACCATCTCAGGATAGGTCTCAAGGAGACGGATCCTCCAGGTGGGTTGATGAATGGATCCTTTTTTAGCACTCTCAGGGATATCATCGGGCCCAAATTGTGTGGCAAAGGTTGGAGCCTTGCCACATCGTCGTTGAATCTCTGAGTTGTAATCTGCGAGGAGTACACAATAAGGCACATACTGATCGTCATTCGTGCCTATCCATCTGTGATGGGACATACTGTGGAAATACTCTGACTTTGTGATAGTGTCTTCTAATTTGGCCATTGATTGGATTTGGATTGCCACTCGATCTTCATGGGTTTTCGCTGTCTTTTCGAGTGTCTAAAGCCATTCCGGTACTTCGACTTCCAAGGTGTCCATTCCTTCTGAGGTTTGCTAACCTCCTGGCATCGGCATAGGAACATATGGTTCCTCATACGACTCATCCACCTCAATGGGTACCAATTCATCTGGCTCTGGTTCTACAACTGGAGAGGGCTGTCTTTCATATTCCAGTAACTTCTTCTGCAATTCTACCACCTGCTCTATTAATGCCTTTACTTCCTCTGAAGTCGTGGTTGTCTCTATGATTTTGGGTTGTGCCTCCTGTTCCCTGAGCACGCGGCGTAGCACATCCCATCATTTTCCAAATCATCATGTGCTTCTAATAGATCAGCATAGCTTTCCAAGATTGTCTTCATTGTTTCTGAGGGGATTGCTTTGAATTGTTCTGGGTCGATCTCGTGGGGAGAGCCTTCCATGGCTGCTTCCAGGTTTTCTTTGTTTTGCTTTTGCAGACGTTTGTTTTCTTGAAGGGCGGTAGCCATGTGTTTTCTGAGTAGAGTCAAATTACGCCGGACTCTTAGATTATCTGTTTGGTAGACTTCCAGTAAGGCTTCGAGTTGTTTGACACCTGGCACTTGTGATGGTTGGGGTGCCTCCAGGAGGGTTTGATGGGCCTGCTCGAGTGTGGTATAGTGTTGATTGAGGTCCGCCTTTTCATCTTCTATGGTTATCAGCCGTCTCTGTAGTTGTTGGTGATTCGTAGTCAGTTGACGATGACGGTCTTCGAGAGCCTGATACTCACTCTGCAGTTGATACACACACTGATGTAATGTTGAAAACATATTATTTACATTAAAGAATGCAGGGAAAGGGGAGGATGCAGGGGGAATGGGGAGGGGAAAGGGAGTCGTGAATGCTGTGGAGTCAAGTGATGAGGTGGGTGGAGGGGGTATGGGAGATTGAGGCTGCGTGAGGGGAGGGAATGGTGCTGTGGTTGGTGATGTTTCCATTGTGTCGAATGTGTGTGTGACTGTGTAGATGGGGACAATGGGTGGGGTTGATGTGATGTTTGTGAAGAGTGTTGTGAAAGTGGGCATGGTAGCTCCTCCGAATTGGATGTGGGGAGAGAGAGGAATTCTCATGACATATGTGGTAATGGCAGAAATAGGGGTGGTAGTGCCATGTGGTGAGGTGAGTTATGTAATGAGAGGTGAGGTGTGTGGTGAGAGTGGTTCCACCTAATGTTCTTCTATTTGTGTGTTATCTCCTGGTTGTGATACATTGATGTGAATTCGCTTGCCGGATCGCATGGGGCGGGTAGGCACTCGTTTCTCAAATCGATGAATATAAGCCATGGCTGCATGAACGGCTTCATCTAAGCCTATCGTGTCTACGTGCAGGTTCATTGATTCAATAAACATGTCATCCACACCTTCCTCGGCTAACATTTGGCTCATGAGCACCTTTCCTGTCTCGAGCGACAGTTTGTGTTGTTCTTGGACTCACTTCATGGTTTCATATAATCTTTTTATTTGGGCCGAGTATGCTGGGGCACTTGCTAGTTCTGAAAGTTCGTCATATTCTTGATCATACTCCTCGTTTGCTTCTTCTTCTTCTGTCTCTTCATCATCCTCTTCTACTTCTACTACTTCCGGTTGGGTCGGGGTTGAAGTTGTCGTAGTGGGTTGTGGTCCTTGGGTCTGCTCTGCTTCTGTCTCCAGGTTAGACTCATTGATCAAGTGGGTAATTTCTTCATCTGTCAAATCGGCTAGGGTGTAACCTTGTGGGAACTCCAATTCCGATGGAATCGGAGGGAACACCAGATTGGGTCCTTCTGCACTTGGTCTGGGTAGGCGAATGGTAAATGGTCGGACAAGTTGCGTTTGTGGAGGGGTCACCTCTGGTGTGGTGGTGGCTCCCCTTGCTTGGGCACATGGTAATTACACTCCCCCTCTCATTTTCTTCGATGGCGGACCCGTCGTTGATAGCCGTCTTTGGAATTCTTGGGCCGTAGACCATACTAGTGCCCTTTGAATAGGCACGTCATAAGCTAAGCACCGATAAATTACTTTTGTCAAAGCACAGCACCCATGAAGCACATTCTTATGTTTCTTATTCCATTGTTGATGGGCTAGATGGATTTGATCGATGATCCAATGTGGCAGATTGATGGTGAGATTCTCTGTCTCTGCCAAGTACAAGCTGAACCATATCTTTTTAGGTGGCATTGTGAAGCGTTCTTTGGCGGGGAAAGCGAAGTGCTGCATGATCGTTCTTAGGTGGAGAGCGATGGTTGGTGTCATTGTTACCATGTCCTTCAATTTGTTGAGATCCTTGTGCTTCATCCTGCCTGGAATCATTGTTTCTTTCTCAGTGGGAATATGCATACCTTGCATCTTCAATGCTTCTCGTACTAGGTTGAGGGTCAGTTTGAATCTTTTGAGCTCGTGGCCTGACATCATTGAAGGTAGCACAAAAGTACTATCGCCTCCCTTGGCCCTGCTAGGGGTGATGGTACTGATAAAATAGGAACAACGCAGGAAATCTGGCTTAGGTAAATGTCCCCGGAAATAGCCATCCAAGCCCGCTTTGGGCCATACTCATCGCATCACTTCTGCATTCTGATATTGCTCAAATTCGCGGGTGAAGAAATGACATCGTCCCCATTTGCCATTAAACTCAAGTTCTGCCTCCCAAAAGTAGGTGCCGTCTCCCAATGGCCCTGCGACATCACTGAACCAATGTGCATGCTTCCCCACTTGAGAAGTGTGCCCCTAAGGCGGGTCCTGAATAGGGAGCACATGCACAGCTCTAAGTTCTTGAGGTCTCTCAGTGATTTGTGGTTCCAGAAGGAGGGTTTCGATGTCCACTATCTGGGCGCTAGACCCTGCCTTGGAGCTGGTGCCTCCGATTTCTGCCATGTTACAGCTTGCTTGCTAGTTCTGTGAGAATATAGAAGCATGCGTTAACATTGTAAAGGACAAGGTAGAATGATTTTTATCCCCATTACAACATTAACATGAGATGAATGATGAGTTAGTCGATCAGTGAGTGCTTGATGATTGTGTGTGTTGTTAATCCTATGAGCTAAGTGAAAAGATGCAGTTAGGAGGTGGAGAGGAATGTACAAATGGGATCGGGGGGTTTAATACAAGCTTTTGGCTGCCAAACACAATGAATGACTTTATGTTTTGGTTTGTGGAGACTCTGGAGGGCTTTATGAGGGTATCTGCTTGGAAATGAGGCTGTATAGGGGCCCATTTGCAAGTGAGTCCGCTCATGCTCATGTGTACATGTGCGTTTGTGTGTGTTGAATGAGAGTGGGCATCGGCTCTTTGAGTGAGTGAACCCTGTTGTGTATGGTGCGATTTGTGTGTGACTAGTTGAGCCCGCAAGCAAGCCTTAGGCACCCAAATTTGTCTTGATCATGGGCCAGCCTTCATCGACTTCTTGGGTACTCAGATAGATTTCACTTCCATAGAAGAATTTTTGGAAGTCTTCTTATTAGTATCATGTCGTTGATCTCTAATAGGAAGTTGAGCTAGTTGTTGTGGCTTGACTGCAATGGGGCGCTCGCCTTTCCGCACCCACACTTGGTTTGATGGTTGAGGCACCGTGCTTTGTATTTTCTTTTGGCTTCGAGCATAAGTTGTCTCCTTCTTCTGCCTTTTATCTGTCTTTGGTTGTTGCATCCCGATAGCCTTTGGAAAAGAAGGGAGTTCCATTGCATCCTTGACTTCTGTGTTGCGATAATCCTCCCTCTGCATCATATAGTTTTGGACAAGAATAGCATGGCCATCTTCATGTGTACTCCTGGAAGGACCAGGAGCTTGTGCCTTTCCTAGTTCCTTGAGTGTGCCATTGTCTAATTCAATTGTAATTCGACTCTGATTTACCCATACCTGAAGAAGTCCACTTCTTAGGTTTAGGTTGACTGCATGATCATAGATCCAATCTTGACCCAAGACAAGAGGTTTAGTGAGATCCTCATCTTGACACACTAGTATGTTAACTATCAGTAAAATGTCTTGAATGTAGAGGGGAAGTTCCACCTCGCCCATGCAAGGGGTTTCCACGCCTCCCAACCCTATGAGGTATGCTTCCACAGGATTGACATTTAAGTTCAGTTCTTGAGAGTAAGAAAGTTTAACAGCACTAGTGGCTGCACCTGAGTCAATCAAGGCTCTTACAGTCCTTGCACTCGTTCCTTGTCCTAAACCTAAGGTCACAAAAGGACGTCGGTCAATTATTTTATGAGAGATACTACGTGAAACTTCACACATAGCCATATGATATTCTAGGTGCGCATAGTCATCTGTCCTAGGCTGATCTCTACCCTGTCTTCTCAACTTCATTCTTCGAATGCGTTCCAACGCTTCTGCCTGAGCTTCTTCTCGAATTCGTTGTTCTTCTTCCTTGCATTTCTTGGCAGTGTTGAGTCTATTTAGCATCTCTTTAGTCAGGGGTTCTTGATGTAACTTGACTATGCATCCGCTTATGTAACTAGGGAGAATATCGCCTTCGAGTGTGGCTAATTGGACTGCTCCACTAGTCGAGATCCTATTTATGAGCATAAGTCCATAGCCTCTCTTCTCTAATTTTCTCGCATGTTGCTTCAAAGTGTAGACTAACACTAGGTCCCCTGCTTTCAATCCTTTATCCTTCACATGGGCATCAAAGTACGCCTTCTGCCTTTTCTTAGCTGCATATATTCCTGCTGCAGCTCTTAGTCTTGTTTCACATAATCGTTCAAGGTCAAAAATTCTCGAAGAGAGTTCATGACCCGTCGACTCATGCTCCTGTGCTATTCTCAATGTGGGAATCAAGAAGTCCAAAGGTAGCACCGCATTTTGGCCAAATACCATCTGAAAGGGTGTGGATTGGAGTACCGTTTTAAAGGCAACTCTGTATGCCCAAACACGTTGTTGTTTGTCCCAATCCGAGCGTTTATTTTTTACCAATTTAGTCAACACGTTGCATAAGATCTTATTTGTGCTCTCAGCCTGGCCATTAGCTTGTGGGTGATAGGGGGTAGACTTCTTATGTACTACCAAGAATTCTTGGAGAAGATTTTCAATAACTTCATTCAAGAAGTGAGTCCCTCTATCGCTGACTAGCTCTATAGGTAGCCCGTATCTTGTGAATACATTCTCAAATAAGAACTTGGCGGTTGTCTAGGCATCATTCTTAGTCGTGGCTTTCACTTCTACCCACTTGGTTAGATAGTCTGTGGCCACAATAATATACTCTGCATGCGAACCCTTAGCTGGGGGATTAATAGGACCTACAAAGTCTATTCCCCACTTAGAGAATGCACGTCCACCCATCATAGGTTTCAGGGGCATCTCATCTTTGCGTATAGGATATTGAGTTCGCTAACAGACATCACACCTCTTCACATAGGTATGTGCATCCATGTGAAGGGTCGGTCACCAAAGACCTGCAAATAATATTGCCTTGATCACCCGATCTGGTCCAAAATGTCCTCTTGCTACACCCTGGTGAGCAGATTCCAATATCTTGAGGTATTCGCTCTCATGGACACATAATCTGAGGCAACCATCTTTACCACGTTTGTATAGATTATCACCAATGAGTGAGTAATCTAGGGCTTCTTGTTCTAAACTTCTTTTTCTAGCCAAAGTCATGTCTTGAGGGAATGTTTTCGTCTTCAGGAAGGCTACTAACGGTTCACTCCAATCTGGCACTAAAGACACTTGATAGAGAGTGGCATGCTCCACGGGTGGTTTAGTGCAACAGATTGGGCATTCCTTGCACAACTTTTGGACATCAGCTTCTATAGCGGGCCAATGCACTCCGAGTCTCCTTAGTGTCTGTAGGGTTCGTTGCTTTGAGTAGTGTTGCTCTAATGCACCTACATGTGCTAATTGCAACCATTTAGCGTACTCATCCTCTTCCACACAACAAGGTAGGATCCCTTGATCTGTATGCTTGTACATACTCCCTGCCATGATATGGTACTTCTGGGCTTTAACTACCTCCCTCACTATTTCTTCGACAGACTGTGCCGAAATCGTACCGGAATCGGCCAGAAGGGTAATGCGTTCCACCGGAATACTACCGAAGTCACTACTTGCGTTCTTCAATTCCTTGACAACTCGGTTAGACTTATCTGCGCTTCTACTTCCTGGAGGCGTCCTTAGAAAATTAGGTATCGCCCAAGACTATTGGTTTCTTCTATGCCTCGGGTATGATTCACCGGAACGAGTAACCGGCATATACTACGTTTGTAATACTTTGCGTACCTTCTTTACGGTCGATTCACAGTCTATGACCACTTTCACAATCAATCAACGAACATTCTTGATGCCGCTTTCGCACAAACCAACGGCAACCATCTGGTGCCACTTTTCGACAGACGGCGCCAATGTTAAACGTCTAGACGCGGGACTAACTGTCAGTAGCGCGTTTAAACATTTATTGGGTTCTTGGGAGTGGAAGGGGTCTGTTAGACAGAGGCCCTATACTTAGTTCCCAAACTAACCACTTACACAGAGCAACACACTGATGCTCAAAACTCTATCAAGACTTCGTTACACTTACAACCTTATAGCACTCAGCCCAAACTCCCCCAATGTTGACCGAACACACTGCTCCCGCTTAGGCAATATCGTGACACAGAGTTACTTGATGAACTCAAGACTTGTTCCGAATACAGAATACTGTAGCACTAGAGACAGCATCAGTAATTCAACCTTCACCGAATGGGTACAAACAATCAAACAAAACCGAAGATACAGAACTCAACAGTCTCAGACACATAGTACTAGGGGGGGAAGTCCAGTGTGCAACTTAAGACGACCCTTACTGTAGCTTAACCTTTGCCGTATGAGGACAGACTGCAACACCGAAGACAACACAATACGACTCAGAGTTCTCCGAACACTACCGCAACTACACAGACTTCATCCAATACGTTACAACACCTTACAAGAAAGAGCGACACCACGATACGCTTAATCAACAGAACAATCGCAACCGAATACCGCAAAACAACTCGCTCAGACAGACAGTTTGGTGATCTCACGGAACGTCGTCACTATAAATTACAACCCGAACAAATGTCGAATCAACACAACAGAAATTAGACAAGATACTCTAAATTAACCAACTCGACACACAGTAACGTCACAGACAAATCACCCAGACAGACAGTCTGGTGATCTCACGGAACGTCCCTGAGCGTCTCTTTTTCATTGCTTTATATAAAGATTACAACGTATTTGTGTAACAACCTTTCGTTCGTGCGAACAAGATTCAGTTTCGTTTTTACAATCGCCAATCTGGCGGCCGACTAACACTGGCACGCACGGTGGACTCGAACCCGCAGGTCTAACAAAATTACAGTTCATCTATAATGCCTTCTAAATACATGGCTCTGGCTAATCTAAAGGTTCGGGCGATTTTCTTTTTTAAAGCTTCTAACATCTGTTTCAAAGTATTGGTTTCTACTAATTGTGCATCGGTTCTTACAGAACTTAGGGAAATTACTTCGGCCATCAAAATTTTTGTCTGCGTCTGCAGAAAGGCCTCTTGTAAATAAAATTCATTTGATAAGGCCGCATCCATGGATACTTTCATCTCTGCAAGTTGTTTATCCATCTTGGCCAATTTTTCTTTTTGATTGTCGAGTTGGTTGTCTTTTCTGTCGATCTGCTGATTCTGGAACTGGATTGTTCTGGAGTAGGCATCTCTTTCTCTGCGAAGATCTGATATTACTTTTTGCAGTTGAGCTTCTACGGTCAATTTTCGTTTGAGAATGTTGTTAACTTCTGATAAACTGATCTTGCATCTCTCGAGTTCTTCAGCTGTTTTCATAGCCAGATTTTGCTGTTCTTGGCCTTGCTGTACTACTTCATCTAGCTACTGTCTTGTTTCTTCCAATAGATTTCCTAAAGCGACTCTTGCATCTTCTTTGTCCTGTATCTCTTGCTTCAACTGGATGATTTCTGTATTTGCATCATTTAGTAACTCGTCTTTCTTTCTGAGCTCAGCCAGTGCCGCATCCCTTTGAGCTATAATTTCTACCTGTTCGGCCATTCAAGCTTGTAACTCCTTCAGTTGTTCTTGTAGGGCTTGATTTTCTACCTTAGCCACCACCAATTCTTCTTGGAGAGGACTAATATCTGCCTCCAGCATGTCCACTTTATGTTGGAATTCTTCTCGGATGCTATCAGTGACCTGTTTCATCTGTACTGGTAATTGCTGTGATAGCTGAATTAGCAATTGACCCATATTTGCAAGCTCAAAGATCATGGGAATCGAAGGAAGTGGAAGATGAGGACGAGGTTGAGATGAGGATGCGGTGAGTAGCTGCTGGGAGTTCGGTGGAGAGTAGTTTGGGGATGAGGAAGAAGAGGCAGTGGGTTCTTCGGGAAGAATGGGTGGAGTAGGGATAATTGGGTTGAGTGGAGGTTCCGGTGGGGGAGTGGGAAAAACAGAGTGAGATTCTGTTACCTTTTCTGTTTTGTGTGTCAGCGGTGTCGGCAGCTGTGGACTCTACTGCTTTAAGTAGTTCCTCCAAGACTTCTTTGATTATATGTTCTTCATCTCTTTGCTTTTCCTGCTCCAATTGTTGCTGTGATGCTCCTTGTGACGAGCTTGTGTCATAATTCGGTGGGAGCCTCCTGTTCTTGATGTTGTTCTGAAGATGACTGTGCTGAAGATTCATGATGCATGGTAGTTGTGGTGTCGTGAAAAGTTTCATCTTCGTTTGCTTTTTCTTCTTTGTCGTCGGCCTTATCATTTGCGGTTGAACCCTGTACTTTGCTCTCGGATGAACTGATTCTAATTCTTTTTCATCGGAAGAGTTGGAATAATTCCTCTTCATCTTCTTCATCGTCCTCTAAAATCTGTGCAGACTCTTCATGCGCAGGATGGGTCCTCGGGGTGGGGGTTGCGCTGCTTGGATGGCCGGAAATAAGAAGCTGAGGATGTGCGGTAGCCTGGATCTTGGCATATCCCCCTTATTTACCTGCTTGATGATGGAGACACATTCTTTGTGTATTCGCCAGAAAAAATATGATGCAAAATTGACTGGTTCTCGAGCAGCTAAATCTATAGCGGAGTAAAAAGGACGAGAGATTCCATAGGTTTGCTTCTGCAGGTTAAGGATGGCTACTAGGAATTGTAGCGGGATCTCTCAGGTTCAGGACGGCAGAGGATGGCGTATTCGTTTGAGGAGCTCCTAGGGAATAACTGATTCATTGTTGCAATTGGTAGATTTGGGCCATTTTCCCGACCTACTGGAGCGAGTCGGAATGCATCAGAGAAAGTTTGCATAGTGATAACTACGTGGGATGGCAATGACGTTATCGGCCAACTCCGCTCGGTCGCAGGTGTGGCAGCGATGGCGGTGATTATAGGGGCATAAAACGAGTGGGATTCCACTGAATGCCAAGGCAGTTCAGCGAAATTGGATAACCCACGGGTGCACAGGAACTCTCCCACGTCGGCAGGGAGTCTGTCACGGAAAGCGGCGAAGTTTGCCAGAGCTTCCATGGCGCACACAGTAAACGCAAGCACAAGGCACAAAGCACAGGGTTTACACGATCACACAAATTACGCAAACACAATAGTAATTTTCGGCGAAACGGAAAAGGTTAAGTAGATGGTTTGCAGTGGAGAGCAATCAAAATCACTAATCATCGTGCGACGTTGAGATGATAACTTCATAACTTCGGTGGGCATGCATGAGCGGATCTAATAAGGCAGGGCGGCTGTTAGTCATAATTAGGTATCAAAACACGGATAATTACAGACTTATTTTATTAGACGCGCAAAACCAAAAGAAAAGAAATGAAAAGAAAAGGAAATGCAAAAGACATGGCCAATCCGCGGAACGTTTCAGTGTAGATCGGCTGCTTGTTGGTACGGCCGCAGTTTTGAACCATTTATCACCTTTGGAAGAGGATTTCCGATCAAAGTAGTCAACCGAAAAGTGGCTGGGCCCACCTGTTCAGAAATCCGATAGGGACCAAACCATCGTATCTTGAATTTGCCAGCAGAGCGATTTGACTTTGCATTGTAAAAGAGTACAAGTTGCCCCACCGTAAAAACTGGAGTCCTTAGATATCGATCATGTGTTCGAGCTTGTCTTAACTGAACTTCCTGGATAGTCAGAAAACTTGTCCAACGATGCTCATCCAATTCTCTGAGTGTATCTAGCCGAAATGATAAAGAATCTTCTGGTATCAATTTCTGAGTGAGAGCTACGCGTAAACTTGGCACAACAATCTCCATTGGTGCTATGACTTCCAGTCCATAAGCTAGTTTGAAAGGTGTTACTCCTGTTGCTACCTTGTAGGTAGTTTGGTATGCCCACATGACTGAAGGTAACAGTTGGTCCCATCTTTTCGGTGCTTCTAGAATCAGTTTTTGAAGCATATTTAACAGGGCCTTGTTCGTACTGTCAGCCAAACCATTTGCACGAGGATAATACGGTGAACTGAATTTATGCGTGATCTGAAAAGAATGTGTAAGTACTTTCATTAAATTGTTGACAAAATGAGTGCCTTGATCTGTAACAAGCTCTAGAGGTAAGCCAAAACGCGGAAAGACATCTTTCATTAGACACTTTGCCACCGAAACAGCTGTGGCAGACCTTAAAGCCCATGCTTCTGCCCATCTGGTAGCATAGTCTGTACATGTTAGAATATAAGGATTATTACTGAGTATGGCAGGAGGTGTAATAGGTCCAACAAAATCTACGCCCCACTTCTGAAAAGGCTCCAATGGCAAGACCAGTTGGAGAGGGAAAAAATGGCGTTGTAGAGGTTGTCCACACCATTGAAAAGTATCACATTGTTTGACAAACTGAGATACATCCCTGTACATAGTAGGCCACCAAAGTCCACTTTGCAAAATTTTTTGGTGCGTTAAATCTGCTGCAAAGTGTCCACCGGAAGGAATTGAGTGAGCCAGAAAGTTAACTTCGTGTGGAGGAATACAACAAAGTAAAACTCCAGTGTGATCCATATAGTATAATTCCCCAGCAATTAACCGAAATTTGCGACTGTACACTATTAACCGAAATTTGCGACTGTACACTGCAATCTTCCTACGCATTGCAGGAGATGTTGTAGAAGGAAGACATCCATCAGTAAAAAAAGTTAACAACTGATCATAGTAATTAGTTGTTGCGGGAGGATTTGCTTCTTCATCATTAGTTGGTTCTGTACTGTAAATCGCTGGTGTGGTGTCATCAACACCGATCGGAGCTTCACCGTAATCTAAGCGAGAAAGAAAATCTGCTAAGGCATGTGAGTTGCCGGGCCGATGGATTACTTCAAAATTTGTAAAAGTAGAACCCAACGCGCTAGTCGACCACCTAAATGCTGTTGTCGTACCAGATAGACAAGTGCAGCATGATCTACATGAAAAGTAAATCTGCGACCAAGTAAATAGTGTCTGAATTTCTTTACTGAATACACTAAACCCAGACATTCTCTTTCGGTTACAGAGTAATTCTTTTCTGCAGGAGCAAGTCTTCTACTCGCATAGTAAATAGGCCGAAACCACTTATCGGTTTGTTGCATTAGAACACTGCCAATGGCAATATCTGATGCGTCTACGAAGACATGAAATGGGCGATCCCAGTCAGGAGGCTATAAAATTGGTACCTGTGTTAATAAACACTTTAGATGATCAAATGCTGTTTGACATTCCGGAGTCCAATCAAACTGTTTAGGACTCTTCGTGATTAATCGATTGAGTGGAATGGCTAAATGAGCAAGCCACCGTAAATGACGACCATGCCATCTCACTTGACCCATGAAACGCATTACTTCCTTTGGTGTAGTAGGTATAGGTGCTTCTAACACAGCTGCTACCTTATCTGGGTCGACTTGTATGCCCTGTGTAGATACAGTATGGCCAAGCAATTTACCACATGAAACCGCAAACACAGATTTTTTTGTTCAGGCAGAGTCTGTATTCTCTGCATTTCTCAAAGCAGCACCGTAAATGGAACAAGTGTGCTACCATCTTACCGAACAAAGAGAAATCATCAAGATATACTTCCATGAATGAGGTAAGATAAGGGGAGAATATTTCCTGCATACACCTCTGGAAAGTACTGGGGGCATTATTTAATCCAAACCACATAACAGTACAAGCAAATACACCCCAATTGGTGATGAACATTGTTTTTGGTATATCTTCCTCAGCCATTCTTACTTGATTGTAACCACTGTATCCATCTAAGAACGAGTACATTTCGTGTCCTGCTACTCTGTCAAGCATGGTGTCCAGAAATGGAAGAGGAAACGGATCTGGCACCTTTTGGTAATCCACACATATTCACAGTTGCTTATTCTATTTAGGGACAATAACAATGGGTGATATCCACTCAGCATGCTCTACTGGTACAATAAATCCAACCTTTAATAACCTATCCAACTCTGCCTTTACCTGTGTTGCATAATTCGGATTCATCCGGTAGCTGGGTTGTTTGTTTGCTTTTGCTTCCGGCTTCAGCATGACCCTGTGTTGATAAATGCGGGGGTCCAAAACCTTCATATCTTTGTAATCCCATGCAAAAACATCATAGAACTCTCGAAGAAACTGTATTAACTCTGCTTGAAACATTTCAGGCAATCCCTCCTTTATTTTTATAGGTCGCTGATTAACTTCATCACCTAAATTATATGTAATTAACTGATCTTCTAGAACATAGAGTTGTCGGGACTTCTCTGTAACATCGGGTGGGTTTAAAAGTTGGTGTAGATCAGCGTCATCTATAGCAGTAGTATCTTCTTTTTTGTCTCCTTCCGTCACATGTATCACCGTACAAACTGTTGGGTTCCAATTATCTACAACAGATTGTAGATCAACAGTTCCTAGGGAGATTAAATCAATATTATTCTTCAAAAATTCTTCTTCTTCGTCATCTGACAAACCATCTAACATATGAACTGGTTCTGCAAAATAAGGTCTAGCATGCAATTCACAAGGCTGTAAAGCATCTAACTTGACAACATATTTACGATTATTATCCTTGAAAGTGAGTTCCTGTGCAGACCAATCTTGTATCACCTTGGCTTGTTTCAACCAAGGACGGCCGAAAAGTAAATTATAATCCAAGCTAGACTCTGGTAGCTCTAAGATGACAAAAGTCATCTTAAATGTTGTGCCTTGCAGAGTTATGGGCACATCGCGTACTAGTCCTACTGGGTGGACTCTGGACTGATCAGCCATCCTTACAAAAAACTGGACAGGCTCAATTTTTGTCCATCCTAACTTTTTACACAGAGCGGCAGTAGCAATATTTACACCAGACCCTCCATCAATTAGTACTTTATTGATTTTATGATTTTTGTACCATACCGTAATCAATGGGACCGAATGATCCACCGTAGCATTAGTTTCTGGTTATACTGTTGTTGTTGCTAGAATGCAAGCAGACTCAGTACTAAACTGTTGCTGGAATTGTTGGCGGACTCCTGGTACTAGTGCAAGTAATTGTCCAAGAGGAAGAGTAATGGGCGCTTTAGATAAGATTTCCCATGCTTGATTTACTTGATTAGTACCTTTCACCGATTCTGAAGATGATGCATTGGTTACTGGAATTGACTCTTGATCCTGTGTAGTTTCTTGTGATAGTGGAATTGGTGTCACCGGAATAGGCTCTGGGAACACCGGAGGTTCTGTGGTGGTCCATTGACTAGCCTTGTCATATGTTTTATGCTGTTCTAGGATGCCTGGTTCAAATATTTCAGCTGCTGGTTGTAGCGGCCTACCGGATCTGGTCTGAACTACTGCAGCTTGTGTCTCTATGGGTGTGATCTGAACCATATTTGTCATAGGGTTCTGGCCCTCTTTCTTCCTTTGATCGTATTCAGCCGCATCCTTACAAAATCTTCTAATGTGGCCAAATTCACCGCAAAAATGGCAGCGAGGTGGTGGCAAATTAGTATTTTCCTGTGCTGGTCCTGCCTGCCGACAGTTCGCATTGTAATTATTATTTCTCTGTCCTCTGTAATTTTGGTATCCTTGCTGCTGGTTGTTTCTCATTTGCGGAGGAACATAATGATTGGCCGGCTGCCCTGGTTCTTGTATGATTGCATTTACTGTTGTCGTTCCCTGCATTTTAGCGTTGTATGCACAGTTTTCGGTGGTATGTCTGATCGTGTTACAGATAACACAAAACAAATGGTTGAGGGCACAAGTGGCACTGGTATGCCCTGAATTCTTGCACGTGGTGCAGTACATCTGTCTAGTCGGATCTCCTGCGACATTTTTACTTGTTTTTAACCATTCCAGGTCTTCTGTAAATCCTCCAACCTTGTTTTCCAGCTGCAAAGCCATTGCGATCACCACATCTAGCATCATAGCTCCCACACAGCATATGATCATAATCTGTTTAAGTTGCGGAGTCAAACCATTGAGTGATAACGTCATCCGATAGGTTGGCATGTGCTAGGGGTAATTGCCTCAAATGCATTCTGAATAGGGTGGCATATTCCTGCACTGTCTAATTCATCTTCTGTCTATTGTTTTGCAGATAATCAAAAATTTCAGCTGGATTATTCTCTAGCCTGAATCTCTGCAAAAATGCATCCCTTACTGCTTCATAGGTGCCGAAATGGTTAATATCATATTCCGTAAGCCATTTGGCTGCTTCATTAACCAATGTAGACTGGAATACAATAGCTTTATACGCCGGATCAAGTGGATGATTGAGCACTGCGTAACTTATCTCAAATGTGCGTACATGAGCGTCTGGGTCATCACCTGGGAACCCACCAAATTTAGTGTACATTACTCCTGTTGGAGTCGGCTGGGGTGGAAATAGATGTTGCTATTGTTGCTGTTGTTGTTGTTGTTGTTGTTGTTGCCCACTCATCGTGTTGGCGGTGGTATTGTGACTACCTTCTGTATCCCGAGGCTGAATATCTGAACCGTCTAAATCTGTGTCGTCAGTCTGTACACTTTTCGGCTTGCCAATATCGTTCAGTATGTTTCTGATTTCAGTTTCGAACAAGCTAACCTTCTCCTGGGTATCAAATGTAGGAGTACTTACTCCAAATAGCGGTGACTGGACTAAAGATCTAGTCGCCGCTATTAGGAGTACTTACTCCAAATAGCGGCAACTGGACTAAAGATCCAGTTGCCAAGAAATGGTAAACCGTCATCGGAAGACTGTGAACTCTCAGCAACTGGTACCGAAATAACACCGGAAGGTGTCGAATTTTTACCAAAACAAAGTGCTTTTTCACCTCCACTGATTTCTTTGGCCACGACGTTTCTATCCGCAGACTCTGGAGTCACTATTTCTTCGACAAACTGTGCCGAAATCATACCGGAATCTGCCACAAGGGTAATGCGTTCCACCGGAATACTACCGAAGTCACTACTTGCGTTCTTCAATTCCTTGACAAATGGGTTAGACTTATCTGCGCTTCTACTTCTTGGAGGCGTCCTTAGCAAATTAGGTATCGCCCAAGACTGTTGGTTTCTTCTATGCCTCGGGTATGATTCACCAGAACGAGTAACTGGCATATACTATGTTTGCAATACTTTGTGTACCTTCTTTACGGTCGATTCACAGTCTATGACCACTTTCACAATCAATCAACGAATATTCTTGATGCCGCTTTCGCACAAACCAACAGCAACCATCTGGTGCCACTTTTCGACAGACGACGCCAGTGTTAAACGTCTAAACGCGGGACTAACTGTCAGTAGCATGTTTAAACATTTATTGGGTTCTTGGGAGTGGAAGGGGTCTGTTAGACAGAGGCCCTATACTTAGTTCCCAAACTAACCACTTACACACAACAATACATTGATGCTCAAAACTCTATCAAGACTCTGTTACACTTACAAACTTACAGCACTCAGCCCAAACTCCCCCAATGTTGACCGAACACACTGCTCCCGCTTAGGCAATATCGTGACACAGAGTTACTTGATGAACTCAAGACTTGTTCGGAATACAGAATACTGTAGCACTAGAGACAACATCAGTAATTCAACCTTCACCGAATGGGTACAAACAATCAAACAAAACCAAAGATACAGAAGAACTCAACAGTCTCAGACACACAGTACTAGGGGGGGAAGTCCAGTGTGCAACTTAAGGCGACCCTTACTATAGCTTAACCTTTACCGTATGAGGACAGACTGCAACACCGAAGACAACACAATATGACTCAGAGTTCTCCGAACACTACTGCAACTACACAGACTTCATCCAACACGTTACAACACCTTACAAGAAAGAGCGACACCACGATACGTTTAATCAATAGAACAATCGCAACCGAATACCGCAGAACAACTCGCTCAGACAGACAGTCTGGTGATCTCATGGAATGTTGTCACCATAAATTACAACCCGAACAAATGTCGAATCAACACAACAGAAATTAGACAAGATACTCTAAATTAACCAACTCGACACACAGTAACGTCACAGACAAATCACCCAGACAGACAGAGTGGTGATCTCACGGAACGTCCCTGAGTGTCTCTTTTTCATTGCTTTATATAAAGATTACAACGTATTTGTGTAACAACCTTTTGTTCGTGCGAACAGGATTCAGTTTCGTTTTTACAATCGCCAATCCGGTGGCCGACTAACATAACCATGAACTCTGATGTGCTCAAGGAGATTAATGGTTATATGGAGTTCTATATCTTACAATAATCCATAGCTATTCCACCATATGAGTGTACTGGTCCCTTGTGACCTACTTTTCTACATCCATAAAGGAGATGAGGCCTTTGAAAAGCATCTAAAGCATTTCATGGCTGTTGTTGAGGATGTAGGGCAGTTGTTAGATGACATGGTGCCATTAATCAAGCAATTAAATAAGAAGAGGAAGATGTGAAGAAAATATTTATCCTAGAAAATATTTATCCTACATTGCAACAACCATATTCTTTGTCAATGAGGAGCCTAAACCTACACCCATGGACATGTCCCATCTTGTTATTGGGGGTTTTGTAGATGATAAAAAGGAACGTCAAACAGAAGTTCTCAACTTATTAGAAAAGAGTGAAGGAATAAGTAGACAATTTCCTCATGGCACAGTGGATAAATTGAATGAAGCTAGTACTTCACAAAATTGTCCACCATCCAACTTGGAACCCACTTTACCAGAGGTAGAGATGGAAATGTTTTTCATGGTGCTTCTAGATGGAGAAGAGTTTTTATTCTCAACCTCTCTCTTGTTGTGAAGCTTCATTCCCATGGACAACCTCTAATGTTGCCATGGACAATTCTGTGAAGAGATGGATAGGTATGTGCTTGAAGATGAAGAGGTGTTGCAAAATCCTTGATCTACACCAGCCAAATGAACTCCAGGAGTATGTGATGGGCCCTTTTAGCTTGCCAACGGATGTATTACACACCCTATGTACCTTGGAAGATCACTCACAAAAAGATAGATCAAAACAGATAAGTTGGAGTTAGCTCAGAGGTGAAGAACTTGCTATTTTTGGTTCATACACCTGTCTAGTGTTTTGCATAATTCTCTGAGCACAGTAGCAATTAGGTTAATTCCTCTTGGGGAAGTCTAGTTAACTTAAAGAGCTAACTTTCAAGAGTAATCTCATAAAAAAAAATGAACCACACACTGAGAATGATTTTTAGCAACTGATGATATCATCCCGATTTTCACGGGCTGCTACAGTTTGAGACCAGTGAGTAGAAAAATGAACATAACTCCAGACTTAAGAATCCAATGATTATGAAAATTTGTATGCTTATACTAGACAGTAAGCGGACATCAACAAGCTTTAAATCATTGAATTTGGATAAGTAAAAACTTAGAAACATCTATGACAAGATGAGTACAAAAGTCCGATACGTGATAGAGAAGTGAAAATGACAGACAGGGTTGACTTCAACTGAACATAACTAAAGATTGCAACATTCAAATGAAATGAAAATTGATGAGCATATATTAGAATTATAGAGCTAACATTATCAAGTTAAATCACTGAAAATGATGCATCAAGCTCAGAGAAACCATCTCTGCAATCTGACTGAGAAAACTGAGAGATATGGCAGTGAGTAGTACACTTCACAAGAACATGGAAATATGAACTCAAATGATCATGAAAATGAAAGTATATTGCTTGTAAAATACAATGGACTTGCTAATACATATGTGTGCCTTGGAATCACACCTTGATATGGCATAAAGCTCAACTCATGGAGGTCTTCACATAGGTCTCTCTAACCACGACTAAAGTTGCCATCTATTTATAGTTGAGTTTTGGAGGCTAACTTCCCTCAATCACTCTCCAATCAATTAGTGATTGATTTGATTCTCTACCTACCACAAATCATGAATTCGTGGCTCCTCTTTCCCTTTTTGATCAAGTGAACTCAACCACTTAAGATCCTCTCACTTTTACATTAAGTAAACTCTTCAAAAATTACAAGAGGTAGTTCACAAGTGAACTTTGCATAGTCTTCATTTTAAAGCTTTTTCTATGACTTTGTGGGACTCAAGCCAATACCTAGGCTTGTCATAGACTTGCTCCAATAGCTCCCCCTCAAGCAAAGTATGCTTGAGGTCTTCAATCTTCCAAGATTACCTCTAAACCGATCATAGCCTTGAATTTGCAAAGCTTTGTACCATCCAATGCTTTCGTTAGAATATCTGCACATTGTTGATGAGTGGACACATATGATATTTGAATCTCTTTGCTTAGAACCTTCTCTTGTACATACTGATAATGAACTTCAATATGTTTAGTCCTTGCATGAAAAATAGGCTTAGCAGCCAAATGAATAGAACTCATATTGTCACCATAAATAGTTGGAGTTCCAAACTCCAATCTAAGATCATTGAATAATGTCTTCATCCACATAGCTTCTTGTGTAGTGTAGCTCAATGATGAGTAGCACCTCCTTTAATGTCAATCCGGGAAGACGTGAGGATGGTATGATGACCTCGAGCAAGTGAAGGCACAAGTGCGTGAGTGAGAAGCACACCAACATGCACACACATACACACACACGTGCACACACGGAAAGACAAAGAGAAAGACAATGGAGTTCTTTTAGATTACTTCCAAAATGCTCATACAAGTTCAAATCTATTACAAGCTAACCTCAAAAATGAGCTCTCTAGCTCTATTTATAGTTTTTCACTAGCTTTTGGCCTTGTCCAGACCTAGTGTCCGGCCTAGTTAAAAATTAGGTTCTAGGGCCTATTTGGAGGCTCAAACGAAGTCTAAAAATTATGAAAATTGGTACGATGCTACTTCTAATACTCCTCAAGCTAGAGGACTCCTCGGCTTGCACAAAATGGAGTTACAAAAAGGTGAAATGTTATTTACAATGATTTGTAGTGATGAGAATCACTCTTATGAAGATGTTGTTTTGGAAAAATTTGAATGGCCTACTTGCCAGATCTTCGTTGACTGCTTAGTCTGCTTGTGCCTTCTCTCCGCTCTGGCTCCCTTCTTTGGCTTCCTTGTCTTGTGAGTCCTTCAGTGCCTTGACTACTACTGCCAACACCCCCCCCCCTGTCTCGCGTCTGTGGTCTCTAACATACCCTTGTCTAGCTGTACGTTGGACATAATATTGAACCACATCGAAAGCAAGGTGGTGTCCTTCTAATCGTAGCCCCCGTGCTAGGTCTGTTAACAATGCATCCCAATCGATTGGACCTCGGACGTCTGGATGGGGCACCCGCAATTGATCTGAGTGGATGGTCCTCTCCACAACAAATAGTTGGAGGAGATGTGAGGGCTTAGGTACAAATATTTCTGATTGATATTCCCAGAACCCTGTGATGAACATCTCCTCGAAGGTCTGCTTGAAGCATGTTGGGAGGTATTTTATTCTCGCGTGCCAGGCATATACTACCTTTATTGAGGGGGTAGTGCTCATGTCATATACCAGGTCTTGGTTGCCTGCAATGAAGCCAAATCGTGAGAAGTGAGGGTCCTTGATGTTCTTGAATGTCCTGAATGTGATCAGCATTAATTCGAAGATCTTCATGCACATCTGTGCCATCACATCAGGGGTGTTCCGTAGGCGAATGCTCCAGTGACGAATTGTAGAAATCATGTAAGCAATAGTGGGAGGTCCTTGTGGAGGTGCTAGATAGACATAATTTAACCACTTTGCACAACCTCTGACGTTCTTTACAACAATGGTAAATTTGGGCCAGCTACGTCTACAGAAGATTGGAATATAACAAGGGTTGTATTTAATAAAGAGTGGCATGTTAGTCCAAGTATGAACCATCTCGGGATAGGTCTCAAGAAGACAGATCCTCTAGGTGGGTTGATGAATGGATCCTTTTTTAGCACTCTCAGGGATATCATCGGGTCCAAATTGTGTGGCAAAGGTTGGAGCCTTGCCACATCGTCGTTGAATCTCTGCGTTGTAATCTGCGAGGAGTACACAATAAGGCACATACTGATCGTCGTTGGTGCCTATCCATCTATGATGGGACATACTGCGGAAATACTCTGACTTTATGATAGTGTCTTCTAATTTGGCCATTGATTGGATTTGGATTGCCACTCGATCTTCATGGGTTTTTGCTGTCTTTTCGAGTGTCTGAAGCCATTCGGGTACTTCGACTTCCAAGGTGTCCATTCCTTCTGAGGTTTGCTGACCTCCTGGCATCGGCATAGGAACATATGGTTCCTCATAGGACTCATCCACCTCAATGGGTACCAATTCATCTGGCTCTGGTTCTACAACTGGAGAGGGCTGTCTTTCATATTCCAGTAACTTCTTCTGTAATTGTGCCACCTGCTCTGTTAATGCCTTTACTTCCTCTGAAGTCGTGGTTGTCTCTATGATTTTGGGTTGTGCCTCTTGTTCCTTGAGCTGGCGGCGTAGCACATCCCATCCTTTTCCAAATCATCATGTGCTTCTAATAGATCGGCATAGCTTTCCAAGATTGTCTTCAGTGTTTCTGAGGGGATTGCTTTGAATTGTTCTGGGTTGATCTCGTGGGGAGAGCCTTCCATGGCTGCTTCCAGGTTTTCTTCGTTTTGCTTCTGCAGCCGTTTGTTTTCTTCAAGGGCGGTAGCCATGTGTTTTCTGAGTAGAGTCAAATTACGTCGGACTCTTAGATTATCTGTTTGGTAGACTTCCAGTAAAGCTTCGAGTTGTTTGACACCTGGCACTTATGATGGTTGGGGTGCCTCTAGGAGGGTTTGATGGGCCTGCTCGAGTGTGGTATAGCATTGATTGAGGTCCGCCTTTTCATCTTCTATGGTTATCTGTCGTCTCTGTAGTTGTTGGTGATTCATAGTCAGTTGACGATGACGGTCTTCGAGAGCCTCATACTCACTCTGAAGTTGATACACACACTGATGTAATGTTGAAAACATATTATTTACATTAAAGAATGCAGGGAAAGGGGAGGATGCAGGGGGAATGGGGAGGGGAAAGGGAGTCGTGAATGCTGTGGAGTCAAGTGATGAGGTGGGTGGAGGGGGTATGGGAGATTGAGGCTGCGTGAGGGGAGGGAGTGGTGCTGTGGCTGGTGATGTTTCGATTGTGTCGAACGTGTGTGTGACTGTGTAGATGGGGACAGTGGGTGGGGTGGATGTGATGTTTGTGAAGAGTGTTGTGAAAGTGGGCATGGTAGCTCCTCCGAATTGGATGCCGGGAGAGAGAGGAATTCCCATGACATATGTGGTAATGGCAGAAATAGGGGTGGTAGTGCCATGTGGTGAGGTGAGTTGTGTAGTGAGAGGTGAGGTGTGTGGTGAGAGTGGTTCCGCCTGATGTTCTTTTGTTTGTGTGTTATCTCCTGGTTGTGATACATTGATGTGAATTTGCTTGTCGGATTGCATGGGGCGGGTAGGCACTCGTTTCTCAAATCGATGAATATAAGCCATGGCTGCATGAACGGCTTCATCTAAGCCTACCGCATCTGCGTGCATGTTCGTTGATTCAATAAACATGTCATCCACACCTTCCTCGGCTAACATTTGGCTCATGAGCACCTTTCCTGTCTCGAGCGACAGTTTGTGTTGTTCTTGGACTCGCTTCATGGTTTCATATAATCTTTTTATTTAGGCCGACTATGCTGGGGCACTTGCTAGTTCTGAAAGTTTGTCATATTCTTGATCATACTCCTCATTTGCTTCTTCTTCTTCTGTCTCTTCATCATCCTCTTCTACTTCTACTACTTCCGGTTGGGTCGGGGCTGAAGTTGTAGTAGTGGGTTGTGGTCCTTGGGTTGGCTCTGCTTCTGTCTGCAGGTTAGACTCATTGATCAAGCGGGCAATTTCTTCATCTGTCAAATCGACTAGGGTGTAACCTTGTGAGAACTCCAAGTCCGATGGAATCGGAGGGAACATCGGATTGGGTCCTTCTGCACTTGGTCTCGGTAGGCGAATGGTAAATGGTCGGACACGTCACGTTTGTGGATGGGTCACCTCTGGTGTGGTGGTGGCTCCCCTTGCTTGGGCACATGGTAATTGCACTCCCCCTCTCATTTTCTTCGATGGCGGACCCGCCGTTGATAGCCGTCTTTGGAATTCTTGGGCCCTGGACCATACTAGTGCCCTTTGAATAGGCACGTCATAAGCTAAGCACCTATAAATTATTTTTGTCAAAGTAGAGCACCCATGAAGCACATTCTTTTGTTTCTTATTCCATCGTTGATGGGCTAGATGGATTTGATCGATGATCCAATGTGGCAGATTGATGGTGAGATTCTTTGTCTCTGCCAAGTACAAGCTGAACCATATCTTTTTAGGTGGCATTGTGAAGCGTTCTTGGGTGGGGAAAGCGAAGTGCTGCATGATCGTTCGTAGGTGGAGAGCGATGGTTGGTGTCATTGCTACCATGTCCTTCAATTGGTTGAGATCCTTGTGCTTCATCCTACCTGGAATCATTGTTTCTTTCTCAGTGGGAATATGCATACCTTGCATCTTCAATGCTTCTCGTACTAGGTTGAGGGTCAGTTTGAATCCTTTGAGTTGGTACTGATAAAATAGGAACAGTGCAGGAAATCTGGCTTAGGTAAATGTCCCCGAAAATAGCCATCCAAGCCTGCTTTGGTCGATACTGATCGCATTACTTCTGCATTCTGATATCGCTCAAATTCGTGGGTGAAGAAATGACATCGTCCCCATTTGCGATTAAACTCAAGTTCTGCCTCCCAAAAGTAGGTGTCGTCTCCCAATGGCCCTGCGACATCACTGAACCAATGTGCATGCTTCCCCACTTGAGAAGTGTGCCCCTGAGGCAGGTCCTGAATAGGGAGCACATGCACAACTCTAAGTTCTTGAGGTCTCTCAGTGAGTTGTGGTTCCAGAAGGAGGGTTTCGATGTCCACTATCTGGGCGCTAGACCCTGCCTGGGAGCTGGTGCCTCCGATTTCTGCCATGTTACAACTTGCTTGCTAGTTCTGTGAGAATATAGAAGCATGCGTTAACATTGTAAAGGACAAGGTAGAATGATTTTTGTCCCCATTACAACATTAACATGAGGTGAATGATGAGTTAGTCGATCAGTGAGTTCTCGATGATTGCGTGTGAGCTAAGTGAAAAGATGCAGTTAGTAGGTGGAGAGGAATGTACAAATGGGATCGGGGGGTTTAATACAAGCTTTTGGCTGCCAAACACAATGAATGACTTTATGTTTTGGTTTTGTAGAGACTCTAGAGGGCTGTATGAGGGTATCTTCTTGGAAATGAGGCTATATAGGGGCCCATTTGCAAGTGAGTCCGCTCGTGCTCATGTGTACATGTGCGTTTGTGTGTGTTGAATGAGAGTGGGCATTGGCTCTTTGAGTGAGTGAACCCTGTTGTGTTTGGTGCGATTTGTGTGTGACTAGTTGAGCCCACAAGCAAGCCTTAGGCACCCAAATTTGTCTTGATCGTGGGCCAGCCTTCATCGACTTCTTGGGTTCCAAGATAGATTTCACTTCCACAGAAGAATTTTTGGAAGTCTTCTTATTAGTATCATGTCGTTGATCTCTAATAGGAAGTTGAGCTAGTTGTTGTGGCTTGACTGCAATGGGGCGCTCACCTTTCCGCACCCACACTTGGTTTGATGGTTGAGGCACCGTGCTTCGTATTTTCTTTTGGCTTCGAGCATAAGTTGTCTCCTTCTTCTGCCTTTTATCTGTCTTTGGTTGCTGCATCCCGATGGCCTTTGGAAAAGAAGGGAGTTCCATTGCATCCTTGACTTCTGTGTTGCGATAATCCTCCCTCTGCATCACATAGTTTTGGACAAGAATAGCATGGCCATCTTCATGTGTACTCCTTGAAGGACCAGGAGCTTGTGCCTTTCCTAGTTCCTTGAGTGCACCATTGTCTAATTCAACTGTAATTCGAATCTGATTTACCCATACCTGAAGAAGTCCACTTCTTAGGTTTAGGTTGACTGCATGATCATAGATCCAGTCTTGACCCAAGACAAGAGGTTCAGTGAGATCCTCATCTTGACACACTAGTACGTTAACTGTCAGTAACATGTCTTGAATGTAGAGGGGAAGTTCCACCTCGTCCATGCAAGGGGTTTCCACGCCTCCCAACCCTATGAGGTATGCTTTCACAGGATTGACATTTAAGTTCAGTTCTCGACAGTAAGAAAGTTTAACAGCACTAGTGGCTGCACCTGAGTCAATCAAGGCTCTTACAGTCCTTGCACTCCTTCCTTGTCCTAAACCTAAGGTCACAAAAGGACGTCGGTCAATTATTTTATGACCTGAAACTTCACACATAGCCATATGATATTCTAGGTGCGCATAGTCATCTGTCCTAGGCTGATCTCTACCCTGTCTTTTGAACTTCATTCTTCGAATGCGTTCCAACGCTTCTGCTTGAGCTTCTTCTCGAATTCGTTGTTCTTCTTCCTTGCGTTTCTTGGCAGTGTTGAGTCTATTTAGCATCTCTTCAGTTGGGGGTTCTTGATATAACTTGACTCTGCATCCGCTTATGTAACTAGGGAGAATATCGCCTTCGAGTGTGGCTAATTGGATTGCTCCACTAGTCGAGATCCTATTTATGATCATAAGTCCATAGCCTCTCTTCTCTAATTTTCTCGCATGTTGCTTCAAAGTGTAGACTAACACTAGGTCCCCTGCTTTCAATCCTTTATCCTTCACATGGGCATCAAAGTACGCCTTCTCCCTTTTCTTAGTTGCATTTATTCCTCCTGCAGCTCTTAGTCTTGTTTCACCTAATCGTTCAAGGTCAAAAATTCTCGAAGAGAGTTCATGACCCGTCCACTCATGCTCCTCTGCTATTCTCAATGTGGGAATCAAGCAGTCCAAAGGTAGCACCGCATTTTGGCCAAATACCATCTGAAAGGGTGTGGCTTGGAGTACCATTTTAGAGGCAACCCTGTATGCCCAAACAGCATGGTGTAGCTGTTTGTCCCAATCCGAGCGTTTATTATTTACCAATTTAGTCAACACGTTGCATAGGATCTTATTTGTGCTCTCAGCCTGGCCATTAGCTTGTGGGTGATAGGGGGCAGACTTCTTATGTACTACCAAGAATTCTTGGAGAAGATTTTCAATAACTTCATTCAAGAAGTGAGTCCCTCTATCGCTGACTAGCTCTATAGGTAGCCCGTATCTTGTGAATACATTCTCAAATAAGAACTTGGCGATTGTCTGGGCATCATTCTTAGTCGTGGCTTTCACTTCTACCCACTTGTTTAGATAGTCTGTGGCCACAATAATATACTCTACATGCGAACCCTTAGCTGGGGGATTAATAGGACCTACAAAGTCTATTCCCCACTTAGAGAATGCACGTCCACCCATCATAGGTTTCAGGGGCATCTCATCTTTGCGTATAGGATATTGAGTTCGCTGACAGACATCACACCTCTTCAAATAGGTATGTGCATCCATGTGAAGGGTCAGCCACCAAAGACCTGCAAATAATATTGCCTTGATCACCCGATCTGGTCCAAAATGTCCTCCTGCTACACCTTGGTGAGCAGTTTCCAATATGTTGAGGTATTCGCTCTCATGGACACATAATCTGAGGTAACCATCTTTACCATGTTTGTATAGATTATCACCAATGAGTGAGTAATCTAGGGCTTCTTGTTCTAAACTTCTTTTTCTAGCCAAAGTCATGTCTTGAGGGAATGTTCTCGTCCTCAAGAAGGCTACTAATGGTTCACTCCAATCTGGCACTAAAGACACTTGATAGAGAGTGGCATGCTCCACGGGTGGTTTAGTGCAACAGATTGGGCATTCCTTGCACAACTTTTGGACATCAGCTTCCATAGCCGGCCAATGCACTCCGAGTCTCCTTAGTGTGTGTAGGGTTCGTTGCTTTGAGTAGTGTTGCTCTAATGCACCTACATGTGCTAATTGCAACCATTTAGTGTACTCATCCTCTTCCACACAACAAGCTAGGATCCCTTGATCTGTATGCTTGTACATACTCCCTGCTATGATATGGTACTTCTGGGCTTTAACTACCTCCCTATCTTGAATGTTTATGACTGGGTGGTTAGGCTCGTATGTCAAGACTGGCACTAATGGCTTAGCCCACTGAGGTACAACTTCCAAATTAAACAAGTAAGCATTAGGAAGGTCATCTGATACTCCTTGTGCGGCTTCTCTCGATGTGAGCCTAGAGAGATGGTCTGCTCTCAAGTGAGTCTTACCTTTTCTTACCACAACCTCAAAGTCGTATTCCATTAGCAAGAGAAACCATCTTACTAAACGGCGTGTATTGCATGGTTTGTTTACCAAGTACAATAATGCCTGATGATCGGTAAAAAATTTAAACTTATTTGCAAGCAAATAGTGTCTAAACTTTTTAACTGCATATACCATGCCTAATCCCTCTCGTTCAGTGGTGGTATAATTTCGTTCAGCTGCATTCAACTGTCTACTAGCATAGGCAATTGGAAGATCCATATTACCTTCACTCGTAGGTTGTGCAAGCACACATCCAATAGCATAATTGGATGCATCCACATGAACATGGAAGGGCTTATTCCAATTTGGTGTGGTCAAGATTGGTGCTGAACACAATCTCCTTTTGAGCTCATTGAAAGAGTCCTCACATTCATTAGTCCACTCAAAGTTGGTCGAAAACTTCCTTGACATTCTTTGGCCTAGGTAAGTCTACTATGGCTCTTACTTTCTCTTCATCAGTGGATATGCCATTCTTTGACACTATGTGTCCTAGAATCTTGCCTTGCCTGACCATGAATACACTCTTTTCTGGGTTCAGGCAGACTTGATACTCCCTACATTTATCAAAGATTTGTTTGAGTTCTGGTATATGTGTCTGTCGAATGTTGGAATGAGCACACAGATCATCAACATAGACCTCTAAATTCTTCCTCAAGAACTCTTTAAACACGTGACACATCAATCTTTGTAAGGTTGCAGGAGCATTGGTAAGCCCAAATGGCATTACCCTTAAGGCGAATATGCCCCATTCTATGGCAAAAGCTGTCTTATGCTGGTCTTCCGGAGCAATGGCTACCTGATTGTAGCCCGAAAATCCATCAAGGAAGCTCTACACTTCCTTGCCTGCTACTCTTTCTAGCAGATGCTCAGTGATAGGAAGTGGATAGTTGTCTCGAATAGTGGCTGCATTAACCTTCTTCAAGTTAATGCACACGCGTAGCTTTCCATTCTTCTTGGGCACAACTACAATGGGGGATACCCACTCAGTGTGCTCAATTTCATAGATGAATCCAGCTTCAACCAGACGATCTATCTCTTCTTTGATCTTGGCAGCATAATTATCATTGTATGTGTATGGCTTTTGCTTAGAAGGTTTAGAATCTGAGGTCATGGGGATTGTGTGTGAGCATATGTACGGGTCTACACCTTTCAAATCCTTGTAACTCCAAGCGAATACATCCCTGTATTCTCTTAGCAAGGCTATCAATTCGTGCTCTTCTTCTTCTGCCAGGTCATGTCCTATGTAAGTGCATCTCTCCTCTCCTTCTTCTAGGGCTACCACTATTTTCTTGGTGGTTTCTTTGTTATCATAGGCCTCTCCTGATTGTGCCTCGCGTTTAGGCATTCTTACCATGACTCTTCTATCGTCTATCTTATACTTTTTTAAGTTTTCAGGGACATCAAACAAAGATTCTTCCTCTTCTGGTGTGACTTCTCTCTTCTTTCTTTTTGTTCCTTCATCCTTAGGGGTCACTTGTGTGGCTAACCTTACATCATTTGTACGCTCTCCATGTCTCTAGGGTTGAAATTATACTTCATATAAGTATTCTTCATCTGATGCAAAAGGTGGGTCCAATGATTGACTCTAGATCGGAGTCACTTGCATCCTCAAATGCATCAGGGCTAGGTTCGCACTCTCCTAGAATTGCCTCTCCCATGATTGGCTCTATGGAGAAGACTGAAATGTCATAGCCATCCTCGTCACAGTGGGGTGTCCATTGTTCTTCATTGATGACTACATCCATTGTTGCTAGAATTTCTGCCCAGCCGTGAGGTTCAAATTCTTCATCCGGAAATACTACAGGTGCATAGGTTGGGTCTTGAATTGATCTATGTGTTTCCTTCACACCTACCTCTCTGGCTTTTTCTCTCTTCTCTTCTTCTACTGCTACTTTGCACATCCATAAGTGGGTGTCTTCATGCATCCATGACTTTGGTTCTATGGATGGGGTTCCATTGGATGGGGGGTACGTCTCTATGAGAGTAATCCTTGAGATTGACTTTAGTCGTAACACCTAAGTGTTGCAAATACAAGGAATTGGTTCCCCAATCCTGTACCACTTGCAACTGTTGCATAAATGGTCTTCCCAAAATCATCTCATAGGCATGGTTCTTGCTAAAATCACAGATAGCGAATGTATGCTCAAACTCTACACCACATGTAGTGAGAGTTATTCCTTCTAGCAAGCCTAGGGGTCTTTCTATGTGACCATCAGCCATCTGCAATTTCATTCTCGTTGGCTTGAGTGCTCGTTTGCCCCATCGCTTCCATAGGGAAGTGGTAGCAATGGCAACTCCTGCACCGGAGTCTAGAATGGCCTTGGTTGTGTATCCTTGGTGGTGATGGGAAGATATGTGTTTCCTTCTTCCCCTTCACTCATATCTCCTATCTTGTCTAGAGGAATTTCTGGCACTGTCCTATGAGAAGCTACCTAGGAACGCGGTTTGGCTATCTCTAGTACTTGTTTGGCTACATGTTTCCATAGTTCTGGCCTTAGTTTGAGTAGCTCTTCTAAAGTGAGGTTACACTGCACTTTAGTGTTTTTCACTACCTCTGTGTTCCTAGGTATGAATGAGTCTTCGTTTCTTACCATGATGGTCGGTGCTCTCACACACGTGGACATTGCTTCCCATGGGCCTGTGAAATGGGGTAGTTCTTGTATGGAATTAGATTCGAAGTCTAATCTCTCCTGAGATTGAGTGCTCTCCTGCTCTTCATAAATGGATGGGATGTCTTGTGGGAATTGGTCATGTGCATCATCCACAAGTTCAATGGGAGGAGGGACTTCACTTTCTTTAGCCCATTTGTCTTCTTGAATCTCTCGTAGGAATTCTGGTGTGAACCGATTCATAGAAGAAGATGCGTCTGGCTCCGTAGAGTTAGGCACATAGGCTTCCTGGGCAGGAAGGCTTGCCCTCATACTTGCCTTGCCCTCATTTTGAGAGGCAGGTTCCTTTTCTGATTGTGCTATTAGCCTCTCCAACCTTTCTAGCAGTCCATCGAAGTGCAACTGCGTCTTAGCTGAACTAGAGATGTTAAAGAGGCGACTGGCTTCAAACATGGTTTGAGCCAATTCCACCATCTTAGCACAAATTTTGGTTCGTTCAAGCTCTAGTTCTACTCTAGGGTAACACTTTTCATGATCGGTTATGTTTGGCCCTTCTTGGATTCTGGCCTGATATGCTTTGAGCATCATATTTAGGTCCTCAGGAGTGGGATCTGCTAGGATTGATCCTACTCTAAGGGGTGGTGGAGTAGCATGAGGCGGGTTGGAAGGTGGTGGGTCGGAGGGAGATGGGAATGGTGGAGGTGGGGTAGTGTAAAAGGGAGTTTGAGATGTAAGTTCAACTATCCAGGCTTTTGTTTCTCTTAGGCTTTCCTCGAGTTCAATCATCTTCTTAGCCCACTGCCTTTTCATCCTTTCTCGACTATCTCTCCAAGCTCTAGTCTGTTTCTTGGTTATGCTCTCTGTTTCACTAACATCTGACCTCTTTTCTTGGCTTACCCCTTGGTTTTGCTACAATGCTTGAGCTCTAGTGACCACTTGCACTGGTGCGGTGGAAGTCACACTTCCTGTAGAGTCTACTACTAACCCAATAACATTGATAGGAGTGATTTTTGGCATATTATTGGGATTCTTTGGGCAATCTCATAAGAGATGCTCCTTTCCACAATCTTGGCAAAAGCCTTGGATTGTCATTGACTGGGGTTGTGTAGATGGAGGTAAAGGGCAGTCACGAATGAGGTGATCTCCCTGACATCTGTAGCATGGTCCTCTAGGGAATGGGGGTCTTGCTTGCCTAGGTTGAGGTCTGGGGTTGGGGTTTGTATACATGACGTTTGCGTAATCTGACTGCCAACTTGGTTCACTCGGTTCTTCACTATAATAGGACTCACCATGTTAAGGAGACTGCATGTAGTAAGCCTGTGGACTATCTATGTGAGTGGAATCAAAACTATGATCACTCGGGTCACTTTTTGAAAGCAATGGAGTCATTGGGACTATGGCTCTGTTCAAATTTTCCTCAGCCGCTGCATACTTTACAGGAATCACATTAGCTGGGGTTGGAGGCTGTTGAGCTAACACATGTTGAGGCCTTTGTTGGTTTTGGTAGGGTTGTTGATAGGATTGCTGTGGTCTACCATATTGCTGTGGAGGGTACTGGTTCTGGTATCTTCCCTGTTGTGGATAGGGCTGAGGGTAGGTTTGCCTAACTGCTTGCTTATTGTATGGGCAGTCTTGTGCTGTGTGATTTGTGTATCTCCATTCTATGGTGCAATGTTGGCTACTAGGGTTCACTTGGGCTTGAGCCATGATGGGACATACGTTCGCCATATGGTCACCACTGCAAGTATAGCACCTCTTTACTGGGGCAAACCTTGGGATTTTTTTGCTAGTGACACCTAGTTTTTGAGCTACTTTCTCCTCTAGTTCCTCAATTGATGTGGATTGCGAGGAAGAGAGACTAGAGGCACTATCAGAATCTTTGTAGATTTTGGAAAGCTCTAACTCCTCCCCTAGGTTATCCTTGATTTCGATGCACATGCGTACACACTCTTCTATAGTCCTAGGGTCCTTTAAATACACATATGACCTCAATTTGGTACTTAGCAATCCATCCAAGAATAAAGCCACTTGTTTGGCTAGTGTGGGTAGCTCAGGGGTAGGGCATCTCTCTAGATATTGCCTAAACCTTCTTCCTGCAAGTCTAACTGTCTCTTGGGGGGTCTGCTTGAAGCTATGTATCAATGAGGACGTATTATGCCTTATGCCACTTTTAGAGAATTCAGTGATGAAAGCCTCTAAGAGTTGGTCTATGCTCCTAAACTATCTCTCACTCAATGGTTGAAACCACGTAAGGGCTAGGTTCCTAAGGGTTAGACCAAAGGCTTTATACTGCGTGAATAGGTCCTCAACTTGCTCAGCTCTCAAGACTTGCCTAAACTCGGCCACATGATCATATGGGTCTTGTCTGATATCACGTCGTCAGGAATACTTGAGTTAATTTCCGCATTTGAATGTTGATCGTCTCATGTTGGTTCCTTTCCTTTAAAGTTGTCGGTCACACACAGGTTATCTCTTGACTTGAACTTGATTTCTTAGATAGTCTTGACTTGTCTCGTGTCTATCGTTGTCCTGACTTACTTCTAGCACTACTCGCACTTAGCCTAAGCTAGGAATGGACAGAGGGAGTTGAGAATTTCCAACCTTGAGTTTCTGTTCTTGTGTGTTTCCCTTGTGTGCCCAGGAAGCGTGTTCCCAAGCTTGCACTTACTCTTGCTTCGAGTACTCTTTGATGCTCTCAAAGAACCTGAAAAAGTCCCAAAATTAGCTCAAGACTTAAATTAGATTGACAGACAGATCACTTTCATGCATGTAATTCACTAACCAACTTGCATTTTGCCTTTATGAAAAACAATCCCAAGGGACCCTCAGTTTTTTCCTGCCGCGGGATATGATCAACTTCGTATGAGCTTTCCAACAAAACAAAAATCACCGCAATCGGATTTCGTATGAGAAAGTTATGCCAATTCAGGGTTTTGGGGCTAAAACAGGATTTAAAACAGGTTAACAAGCAGACAGGACTTCTTGAAATGCTTTGGGTATTCGCCTCACAATGCTCTACCAACCCTTAAAAGCTCCCCACAAATTGCCAAAAATTAGACCACTATTTTTGCCCTAAAAAAATTGGCAGAATTTGCCCGTCAATCGCGATCGAAAGCTCTGTCAATCGCGATTGATATGTCACTCGCGATCGATTGGTCCGTCGTGGCTGTCAGTCGCGATTGACACGTGGCACGGATTTTCAGTCTATCGTGGTCAAAGGGTCGTTGACTCTGTCAGTCGCGATTGATGGGTCGATCACGATTGACAGGTCCGTCGGGGCTGTCAGTCGTGATTGACTGGTCGATCACGATTGATGGCTCGATCGCGATTGACACGTGTCACGCGTAGGTTCGGTCAGTCCTAGTCAGTCGGTCGTTGACTCTGTCGATCACGATTGACAGGTCGATCGTGATTGACAGGTCGGTCGGCAAGTGTCCGTCATGATTTGTCGATCGCGATTGACAGTTCGATCGCGATTGACAGAAAACTGACGAATTTCAAAATTTCAAACACATATTCATGAAGCTCTAGGCCTATACATCACAGTTATACACTTGGTTTTGCAAAATAGTCAACTTTTCTGTGGGTCGCGATTGAGAGAGGTCAACACCTTGGGACCTGCAGAGTCAAATTTTTTTACCTGCTGGAGCTCGGGCAGTTGCTGGCAAGGCTTTTTCCTGTAGAAGATCTCAAAAAGCACAGAAAATCACAAGCACACAAACGCTCTCTCGCTCTCTCTCACAAGTGAAATGAGGGAAATGGTATGGGTGGGGTGATATGACCAAAAAACTGAAATTTTCGCGATGATGAAGATGGATGTGGGAGATGGTCAGGATGATGATGGTGATGAGAAAAACAAAAGAAAATAGATAAAAGTGAAAAAAATACCTATGACTCCAACGCCTCAACTCTACGTCTTACCATCACACGCTCGTCCTCAAAGCTCGATCCCCGACAATGGCGCCAAAATTTGGTGTAGCTCAGTGATGAGTAGCACCTCCTTTAATGTCAATTGGGGAAGACGTGAGGATGGTATGATGACCTCGAGCAAGTGAAGGCACAAGTGCGTGAGTGAGAAGCACACCAACATGCACACACATACACACACACGCGCACACACGGCAAGACAAAGAGAAAGACAATGGAGTTCTTTTAGATTACTTCCAAAATGCTCATACAAGTTCAAATCTATTACAAGCTAACCTCAAAAATGAGCTCTCTAGCTCTATTTATAGTTTTTCACTAGCTTTGGGCCCTGTCCAGACCTAGTGTTCGGCCTAGTTAAAAATTAGGTTCTAGGGCCTATTTGGAGGCTCAAACGAAGTCTAAAAATTATGAAAACGGATAGGTAGGTACTTCTAAAGCTCCTCAAGCTCAAGGACTCCTTGGCTTGCACAAAATGGAGCTACAAAAATATGAAATGGTATTTACAATGGTTTTTAGTGATGAAAATCACTATTTTTGTAGGGATTTCTTCTAACAGTTTGACATACATTTCCTGGAGCTCCCTACTTGCTCCTTCTTCTTGTGGGTCCACCTCTTGGATATGCTTTAGCTTCATGAAAAAATAATGGCCTACTTGCCAGATCTTCGTTGACTACTCTGTCTGCTTGTGCCTTCTCTGCGCTCCGACTCCCTTCGTTGGCTTCCTTGTCTTGTGAGTCCTTCAGTTCCTTGACTGCTGCCGACATGGTGTTGATATCCCCTCGCAACATGGTTCCGTCAACATCTAAATTTAATGTCGTCATATCTACGTTCGATGCATATTCAATCACATGACTAGGAATTGAAATCGTTTGTGCAGATGTATGCAATGCATGTGATACTACTGGTGGACTAGTCATGAATGAAGATGCTACTAAAATGGGAACTGAAACATACATCGAAGCACTAGTACTACTCGTCAATGCAGCATAGCTCGATGTCCCCTCCATCGCACACAATCCATTAACAAATTTACATCGAAGCACTAGTACTACTTGTCAATGCAGCATGGCTCGAAGTTCCCTGATTGGTTTGTGCCTTGAAGTGAACAGGATTCTAGCAAAGAGTGCTAGAATAATGATGTGGCTTCTCCTTCAAGAATGGTTCACAGCTTCACATTGGCTTGCTTCATTCTTCTTGAAAGAAAATGATGAGACAAAATTTGAGTCTAAATCAGGTTCGGATCGAGGCGTGTAGCAGAAACCAATGGAGAATTCGGGTTAAGCTAACTTCTAGACTCGGATTAAGTACAGGTTATGCCAGAACTAACAAGAGATAGAGAACTAATGCACCGAAGTTGTCATAGCATAATGGTTGAGTGTTGACTTCGGACTAAAGAGGTTACTAGTTCAAATCCATGCACAGATGCGTCGCGTGAGAGAATTTTTTCTCTTTTTTCTTCTTTGATATGTAATTCTATAGCGGCAACATAATACGTATTTGCTTTTGCAGAAATGGAAGTACCAAACAAGGTAGTGTGTTCAAATCCTCCAAAGCAAACGTCCTGGGTAGACCTTTTGCTTGTGACCTTTATGCTCCTACATTGCTCGAAGCACGCTTCTTTAGATGTTTCTTGGAGCTAAAAGGTCACGCAAGAGATCTGCTTTCTTGGACAAGGGAAAGACTCCACGAGTAGTAGGTCACGGGTTCAAATCCGCTGCACGCTAACTGACTAGCTTTTCTTCTTTTTGTAATCTCCTATTGGAGGTACACCCGTTCAATCATCGAGAGAGATTCGAGATGACTCTCTACACAGTCACAAGCAATAGATGCTACTCACGAGCGGCTAATTTTACTAAAATGATGATATTCTCACTGCATGGTCACCATGCTCTGATACCAATGCAATAGAGTTTCTACAATACCAGCTCACGAATGAATGTGTACTCACCTCCCAGCCATATGCCTCTATATATAGCTGTTTGAATCAACGAGAACCACAAAATTTGTAATTTAAGTCCACAAGTGCATGTGCAATCTCCTCCACTCCTTTTATACCTTCCACTAGAGTCCACCAATGGTTGGAGTGATCTCATCCACTTCTTTAGTACCTTCCACTAGAGTCCACTAGTGTTAGTTGTACTCGCCACTCGAGTTAAGTCAAGACCCCATGCTCCCCATGGGGGTTGAACTTGAGACCTCCTCCTTCACAACCATGAGACATAACCACTAGGCTAAGTGGACTACTTGAATATGAGAGCACATGAATTTATGCTTGAGTCTATTCTTGAGATCTTTGGTCCTACAGATGAGTGATCAAACGGTGTCCGATTTCAGATCTATATAAAATGGTCGGACCCCTAGATCATAGAGTTACTTTGTTACAATATCATTCTTACATAAGACATAAAAACCTCACATATAGCACATTTTCACACACCTCTTCCATTTACACATACACAAATCAACACCTATACATATATGCATGTGCAACATCACATTTTTTTGTTTCTCATTTTCTCTCTCTTTTGTCCAACCACCCATACAGTTAGCGCATATTTAAATCTCTATTTCTCCCTCTTTTTTATTTCCTGTCATAAATGTCTTCAATACTCAGCTTTAGAGGTCATCCAAATAGCTTTGTTATTGAGTAGAAACATGGCATATCCAGGTAAGTGAAAGATATTTAGAGCAAGCATGGTTCACTTCATTTGTGTGCCCTCCTTGTCCCTTTGTACCCCTCAATCTCGTGTAGAACCACTTGCTAGCTACTCTTGCTCCAGAGTTGTATCTTCCAAAAATCCTCGGAATGCCGCTTTCTCTTCTATGATTGTGAGCCTTCTCTGACCAAAGAATCACAAGCCTATTCACAACATCCTTCCTTCTTACCTATAGCCAACTATAGAGGATCTCCTACCTTTGAAAGTCGTGCCCATGAATTTGATCCTCAAATTTGATTTGCACATAAAAGGGATGATGCAAACCTTGTTTTTATACCTTCAGAAAATTTTCACTTGTGGTCACACACCTTCAGCTCCTTTTCCATCCTGCACGATCCTCCTCTGTATGTTACATCTTCCCAAAACATGTGAGTGACCTTATTTCTCCTTCTTTCCATCAGAAATCAAATACTTAAGTATCTCAGCAACGTGCATCATGCTCTCTTAGTGTTGCAGAACCTCGTGCATCATGCTCTCTTAGTGTTGCATAACCTCTTGCCTCTGTGTCACGTTTATTGCTCTGTTCAGCCTCTCGTCACCATAGCAACTTCCCCTTTCTTCATGTCTGCTCCTTGATTTTCTTGTGTGTTGGTGATCTCCCCAATCCTTCCTTTCGAGCTCTCTTCCTTTTTGATCCCCTCAGCCCATAGCTTGCCAATCTCCTCCCTTCAGCACTTGTCAGTTTCTCTTCTCCTTTGCCTTCAACACCAAGCTACATAGATACGAAAAAAAACACCCATGAGACCAAACTTCCCCCCCCTCGATAGCAATGGCAACCTCTGTGCTATATTTTACATCAAATAAAAATGTGTCCATTATTGTTTCGAGCACCAATGAAAGGTTTAAACCAACTTCTCAGTCTTGCACGTGGCACCTTCTCTATAGGCAGATCTTTATGCTATCATCCTGAAGTGTCGACCCAAGGAAATATTCCCCAATCTGCGGACCTAAGGAAATCTTCTCCAATCTGTCGTTCTTTTATGGGAATAGTGAAATCGTCTTTAAATCTAGCAACTTGAAGTGTTATCCCCTTATGCACTGGTGATAATTCAACAGTATAACCTACTTGAATTTGACCCCAACCAATTAGATGTGATGTTTCTCCACCCTTGTACATAGTGGGACTTTATCTCCTTTGTTGGTGCATACAGGGACACAAGTTGAAGCTTTGCAACTCTTGGGTGTGTGTAGAAGTGCAAGAGACACATGAGAAGCACACACAAGGAGCACAAATGTAGCAAGACACATGGAGAAGACAAATGGTTGGAATAGCTCTCTCTATTCATGATAAATTGAACTGAAGTAAGAATTAAATAATATCCCTAAGTAAAAAGTACCACCACATATGAGTGAATCATGTATGTGGTAACATGGGGGAAAAACCTCTAGCCAACACTAGAGTAAAAAGTGCCCATGTATAGGGAAAAGGTTCACATCAAAGCTACTCGAGGAACACAAGTGTAACAAACTCCCTTGGAGCAAATGATGTGAAAACATACATGGAGTGACAAATCAGCCCCCACAAGGTAATAAGCCTAAAGCTTTGCAAAAAGCTTCAAACTTTTCCCATGGAAGAGCTTTGGTGAATATGTATGCCACATTATCTTGTGTAGGCACATATACCAAATCAATATCTCCTGCATGAATGCACTCTCTCACATAGTGATAATGCACCTCGATATGTTTGGTCCGTGCATGAAACATTGGATTTCGTGCAACAGCCAGTGCACTCTCACTATCAGTGAAAAATATGCATAGCAGCATCAATGTCCATGCAAAGATCCATCAGTAGGCATCTCAGCCATATTCACTCCACTATAACTATGAAAACTACCATGTACTCAACCTTCACAACTTGATGTTGCCATTGTAGGTTGCTTCTTACTCAACCAAGTGCATGAGTCTCTAAGGAAAGAGCAATTATCATTAGTGGACACACGAGTATCATAACAACCAACCCAATCACTATCTGTAAAAGCATGCAACCATGGCTGAATATCTCTGCCATAAAAGAGACCTAAGCTCAAAGTGCCTCTGAGATATCTAAACACATATTTCACCACTTGCCAATGCTTAGTGTCAGGGCTATGCATGAATCAACTCAACTAGGAAACTGCATACTGCATATCTAGCGTGTTGCATGCTAAGACATCCCACAGCTTGCTGATAAAGAGAAGTGTCAAATGAATCGCTAGAATCCTTAGCTGAGAACCTAAATCCTCTCTCAACTGGTGTGGAAAATGGCTTGCAATCCTCAAAGTCAAAATGTTGAAGTGTTTTTTCAACATAATTTGCTTGATGCATAACAATTCCTCCTTCAATAGATACAAACTGGATGCCAAGCTAGTAGCTCAAAAGACCAAGATAAGTGACATCAAAAGTATGTTGCAAATCAGCCATAAGAATGTCAACTTTTGCATCAAATGACCTAGTCAAGAGTATGTCATCGAGATAATAACAAGAATTGTAAGATCAGCCCCATCTTTGCGTACATAGAGTGTGCTTTCAATTGGACTACATGTGAAGCCAAGAGCAATCAAGTGCTTATGGATTTTGTCATACCATGCATGCGGAGCTTGCTTGAGACCATACAAGGCTTTATGCGAACAAAAAACCATATGCTCTTGCCCTTTCATGGAAAATCCGGGAGGTTGCTTCACATAAACCTCTTATTGCAAATCACCATTCAAGAAAGTGGTCTTTATGTCTAACTGATGTACTTTCCAACTTTGATGGGCAGCCAATGCAACCATGGTAGGAATGGTAGTCATGTGTGAAGTAGGTGCAAACGTTTCCTCATAGCCTATGCCATATTGTTGTGCATATCCTTTGGCAACCAATTTAGCTTTGTAGCGATCAATGCTACCATCAGACTTTCTCTTAATCTTGTACACCCACTTATACACTCAAAATAAGGCCCATTTTAGTCACTCATACACATGAGAAAAAAGAGGCCTTGCATGCATCCTCACCTTCATATGCACATACATGTTTGCATTTGTTGGAGTTTGAGGTGTGTAGAACCAACTTTATTTTCTACTTATACACTCAAAATCAGGCCCATTTAAGTCACTCATACACATGAGGAAAAAGATCCCTTGCATGCATCCTCGCCTTCATATGCACATACATGTTTGCATTTGTTGGAGTTTGAGGTGTGTAGAACCCACTTTATTTCCTACTTATACACTCAAAATTAGGACCATTTAAGTCACTCATACACATGAGAAAAAAGAGCCCTTGCATGCATCCTCACCTTCATATGGACATACATGTTTGCATTTGTTGGAGTTTGAGGTGTGTAGAAGCACTCAAAAGCAAAAGGAGGAAGAAGAAGATTGGAGCACAAAACACAATACTTAATGTATTACCAAAAGAATGAACAAAGATATATGACCCGTTAAGGTTATAGGCGTATATACAAGCCACAAGAAAAAATCCTCCTAAAGAGGGAAAAAAGTGCCCTGAAAGTCCTAGTGTGTTCACACACATCACTACCGAAATATATCAATAGATCCCCCCTGGGAGTGATGCATTGAACAAGGAGCTGGCACTCAAGTATAAGGAAATGCCAAGCTATGTGGAATCAATCCACAAAGGTAAGTAAGTCCAAAGCTTTGCAAAAAGATTCAAACTTCTCCCTAGTCAGGGCCTTTGTGAAAAGGTCTACAATGTTCTCCTCTATGGGCACATATGCCAAAATGATCTCCCTAGTGGAGAACCTCTCCCTGACATAATGATAATGCACATCAATGTGCCTAGTGCAAGCCTAGAACACAGGGTTCCACACAACTGCCAATGCACTCTGACTGTCAATGAAGATGGTGGTGGCAGAAGACAAGCCAACACCCAAATTAGCCATAAGGCATCCCAGCCACACACACTCAAGAGTCACTGTGAAAGCTACCCTATAATCAGCCTCACAACTATAAGTGGCCACACTAGGTTGCTTCTTGATCAACCAACATACGCATGAGCTACCAAGCATGAAGCAAAAACCACTCATGGGAATAGGAGTGTCACAACAACTAGCCAAGTCAGAGTAAAAAAAAAAAGCATGTAAATCTAGCGATAGTGATCCCCCTTGGGATAAAACAATCCAAGTAGTCGGGTACCACTCAAATAGCAAAAGATGAGCTTAACCGCATGCCAATGCTTGACATCTCAGCAATGCATAAACTTGCTCATCTAGGAGGCAACAAACTGAATATCTGGTCAAGTAGTGCATAAGTAGAACAAGCATCCAACAACCTGTCGATAGAGAACAACATCAAATGCATCTCTAGCATCATGAAGACTCAATCCTAAACCTGTCTCCATAGGAGTGGCAATAGGTTTGCACTCTTCAAGGCCAAAATATTGCAATAATGTGTCAATATATTTTGTTTGACACAAAGCTATTCCGCCATCAACTTTCATAAACTGAATGCCCCAAATCAGACATCTCAAATGAGGCATGAAGATCAGCCTTAAAATCAACCATATGCTTCTCATGAGGACCAGTGAGCAACATTTCAACAACATACACAACAATGATCAGAAGCACATAATTTAAACACTTAACATTTAAGGTGCTCTCAGTTGAACTACTCTCAAAGCCATGTGCAATTAGGTAGGCATGTATCTTTTCATACTAAGCACATGGTGCTTGCTTCAAACCATATAATGCCTTTTTCAACTTGCACACTTGCTTTTCATGCCCTTTTTTCACAAAGCCATTGGGCTGAAAAACATACATTTCTTCATGCAAGTCAACATTCAAAAAAATTCAATTTTATTGCCCAACTAATGTACATTCCAACCATGATGAGATGCAAGCTCACAGATGCTATGAACATTAGTTATTTGGTATGTAGGAGCAATGGTCTCATCAAAATCAATGCCTCTTTCTTGAGCACAACCCCTTGCAAGTCTAGCCTTAGACCTGTCAATTGTTCCATCAGGTTTACTCTTCAGCTTGTATACCCACTTAGTGCCATTTACCTTCTTGCCAGGAGGCAAGTCGCATAAAGACCACGTACCATTTTTCACAATAGCATCATATTTTGATTGCATAGCAACCATCCAATTTTTAGAATTTTGTGCTTCATCAAACGAAACATGCTCATTATCATCACAGAGCAAGAGGCAGTCATAGCATTGCAATGGTGTGCAAAAGAAGCACTATGAGAGCCTGAACGAGTACGATATGATAGAGGTGTATCTTATTTACTATCTCACAAAATCTACACCAACAATTTTGGCATAGTTTTTTCCTCCTCTATATCAATTCTCTCATCAACAAGTACATTATGTAAATCTGCATCAGAAATGGAATGATTTGCATCATCACATGAAACCTGTAAAAGCTAAAAAGTTGCCTCATTTGGACTAGCACTAGACTCTCGACCTATAAAAAGAGGCAACAAGGTGTCATACATGTCTTTGGGGCTAAGTGATGTCTCCTTAGTATATGAAAGTAATGGCTGAAAAGCCTCTTCCACAAAAACAACATCACGGTAACAAAATGTGTTTTGTCTATGGATGATATAGACAATAGCCTTTGCTTTCAAAACTACACACAACAAAAATACATTTCAATGCTTTATCATCCAATTTCTTGCGTCGTTGTTCAAGCACCAATGCATATGCTAGACAACCAAAAACATGTACATGAGCAACAGATGGCTTGCGACCATGCAAAGCTTCATATGGAGTGATAGCAATGCTTTAGTGGGACACTTGTTAAGTATATATGTTGCACACATAACAGCCTCAAGCCACAAACTATGTGGTAAAGCCTAACTCTTGACCACACAACTCGCCATCTCCATGAGTGACCTATTCTTCCCTTCAAAAACTCCATTCTGTTGAGGTGTATACAATAGTACACACTGATTTTTATCCCACATTTAGCCAAAAATGCATTAAAATCAGATGCATTAAAATCAGAAGATATATATCCCCCCCTCGATGAGAACGGAGGGTGCCTATTTTACATGCTAACAGATTCTCAACCAAATCCAAAAACTGTTTGAATCACATAAACACTTCGGACTTTGCTTTCAATGTATATACCCATGCATGCCTGGAAAAAGCATCAATGAAGGTCACGAAGTAAAGATAGTTCCCAAAAGAGGGTGTCTGCATAGGACCATAGACATCACTATGAACAAGCTGCAATTTCTGAGTAACTCGAACTAAACCATCTTTTGGGAAGGAGGAATGCTACATTTTGCCCAAAATACAGCCTTCACATACATGTTTACTAGGTGTGTAGCTCAGTGATGAGTAGCACCTCCTTTAATGTCAATCCGGGAAGACATGAGGATGGTGTGAAGACCTCGAGCAAGTGAAGGCACAAATGTGTGAGTGAGAAGCACACTAACATGCACACACATACACACACACACGCACACACGGCAAGAACAAAGAGAGTAAGACAATGGAATCACTTCTATTGCAACCAAGTTCTCATACAAGCTCAAAACTACAAGAAGCTGCCCAAAAATGAGCTCTCTAGCTCTATTTATAGTTTTTTGACTAGCTTTGGCCATGTCTAGACCTAGTGTCGGGCCTAGTTAAAAATTAGGTCCGAGGGCTTATTTGAGGGCTCAAACGAGATCTAAAAAATATGAAAATTGGCAGGCAACTACTTCTAAGGCTCCCCAAGCTTGAGGACTCCTCGGCTTGTACAAAAATGGATCTACAAAAAGGTGAAATGATATTTACAAGGGTTTTTAGTGATAAGAATCACTTTTAACATGGTGTAAGGTTTGGAAAAATTTAATGGGTTGCGTTAGTGCTAGATCTGCGTGTATGCTCGTAATTGCTTCATCTACCAACACTCTCCCCCCCCTAGCATCTGTCGCCTCTGATAGACCTCTGCTCCACTGTTTGATCAATGTACTTCTGCAGGAGGTCGGTTGCCACTTCTTGTTCCTTGATGCGTAGTCCCCGGACCAAATCTCTCTGGAGGGAATCCCAATTGACTGCTCTCGGCAGATCGGGATGTGGTGTGGTGTAGAGCTCCGAATGCATGGTTTGTTCACACACAAATAGTTGTAGCAGGTGGGTTGGGCATGGTGCGAACACTTCTGAGTGTGACTCCCAAAACCCCGTGGTGAACATATCATCAAAGGTTTGCTTGTAACAGGCAGGGAGATATCTTATTCGTGCATGCCATGCGTAAGCCACTCGAATGCTCGGGGTCGTGCTCATGTCATACAGCAAATCATAATTACCATTGATGAAGCCCGGAATTGAAGGCTGGATGTTATTTCGAAAGGTCTTTAGCACCACTTGCATCATGTCCAAAATTTTGAGCATCATTTGAGCGGCGACATCCGGCATGGGGTGGAGGCATGGCATCCAATGTCTGATGGTGGCTATCATGTATGATACTGTAGGTGTGCCAGTTCGGGGTGCGATTGCGGGGTAATTAAGCCATTCTTTACAATTTGCATTGTTCTGAACCTTGATGGCGAATGCTTTCCATGATCTTCTTCTTTGTACTGGCCCAAAGCAAGGGTTATACTTCAAATGCATGGGAGCGTGATCCCATGTTCATAACATCTCCGGATAGGTCTCCAGTAACTTTTGCCTCCATATGGGTTGGAATATGGCCCCCTTTCTGGCTGCCTCTGGAATGTCCTCGAGCTCGAACTATCTTGCGAACGTAGGGTACTGGTTGGTTATGCGTTTGATCTCAGCATTATAGTCAGCCAGTAGTACAAAATAGGGCTTATATTGTAACTCCGAACTGGTGATCAACCGCCTAGGATCCAAGTTTGAGAAATATTCTGACTTGAGTATGGTCTCCTCAATGGTTTTCATGGCCAGCATCTGAGTTGCTATGCGCTCTTCGTGAGTGTGGCCCATCTCCTCTACCTGCTTCATCCATGCCGACGGGGGCTCCTCATATGTGTCTTGGCCTTCCTCCGTAATTCTGCCTCTTGGAAGGGGTTGAGGCTCATAGTTGTCTTCAAATGTCTCCTCCACTGGAATGACTACTGTTTCTTCTTCTATGGGTTGATCAGGTGGAGAGGGGGGTTGTTCATACTGTAACAACTTGAGCTTCAATTCAGTCACCTGCTGTTGTAGCTCAAGTACCTCATTCGTCATTGATGATTGCGGCTCTGGTGAGGTTGCAGCATTGGGCATCTCTTTAAGTTCTCGTTGGTGTGGTGTAGGCACTTGGGATCTCTATAGGTCCTTTACTTGGTCGGCAAGCTGATCATGTGCTTCTAAGAGATTGGCATAGGTTTCCAATATTTATTGTATGCTTTCTGAGGGGATGGCTTGGAATTTGGCAGGGTCGATGGGTGCCCCTCGAGTATTTTCAATGGCTGCTTCCAGATTCTCTTGGTTTTGCTGCTGTAGCCTTCGGTTTTCTTCTTGAGCTGCTGCTAAGTGGCGACGAAGTAGAGTCATGTTTCTTTGTAATCTAGCATTGCGGCCCAATTGATCTGTGAGTTGTTCCTCCATAGCTTTACCTGTCTCTGTATACTTAGCTTCCAGTTCTACATTCGATTGTTGGAGGGTAGTCACTTGGTGTTGTAGTGTTGTATTACCTAGTTCCAAGGCATCGACGCGTGCCTGGAGTTGAGCCGAGAGATTGCAAAGCTCTAAGTTATTTTCTTCCAATAACTTATACTCTTGCTTAAGCTGAGTGGCCGCTTCAACCATGGTGTCTAGTGCATTACTAAATGATGTGGATGCATGGGTAGAGGTGGAACATGCAAAGGGTCGGGAAATGGAAAAGGGAAAAGTGGATGATGTGCCTATGAGTGAAGTGAAATGTGATGATGGTGGAATAGACGTGGTGGTGGGTGCTTGTTGGAAGCAGTCAGAGGCACAGACGACATGGAAGCATGTAAAGACAGAGCAGGGAGCCAGTCGGATCATTTTTTCAAACAATTATGTTTTTATTACCTCTTCAAATATCCAACAGTGATTTTCATCACTCTTGTAACATATGTAATATAGACAAAACCCCATTTTGTAATTCATAGCTCCATTTTGTGCAAGCCGAGGAGTCCTCGAGCTTGAGGAGCTTAGGTAGAATGCTCGTACCAAATTTCGTTATTTTTAGACATCGTTTACCCTTCCAAATAGCCTCTAGGACCTATTTTTTAACTAGGCCGGTCACTAGATGTGAAACCGGTCAAAACTAGTCTAGAAACTATAAAAAGAGCTAGAGAGCTCATTTTTGAGGGTGGTTCATGTTGAATAGTGTGAGCTTAGAGCTAGTTTGAGCTTGTAATAGTGATCTTGAGTAATAGAACTAATTTCCCACCTTCCATTGTGTCTTGCTTGTCTCTTCATTGTGTGTGTGTATGTGTGTGTGCATCTTTGTGCTTCTCACCTTCACTCTCACATCATCTCACATTCACGATCTTCATATCACTCCTACCTCTCCCACGGATTGACATTAAGGAGGTGAAGCTTCTTAACGTGGTTCTCACCATTGTGCTAGAGCAACACCAAATTTGGCGCCGTTGCCGGGGATCGAGTCTAGGACGAATGTGTGATGGTAAGAGTATAGCAAGAAGTGGCGTTGGAAGGTAAAAATTTCAGTTTTTGTTGTTGTTTTTACTTAGTTGTTAGTGTTTTTCACCTTCCCCATACTCCATCTTCATCATCGCATCATCATCTTCATCTCCAAAAAAAAAAAAATCAGAAAATTCACCATATCCACCCATTCACCTCATTTCCCCTCATTTGTGCATGCAAGAGAGCGAGAGAGAACTTTTGTGCTTGTGTGTGCTTGTGTTTTCTTGAGTTTTCTTGCAGGTACAGAGCTCCAGTGCATCAGGAAAGCTTGGAAAAGGTAAAAATTTCAGTTTCTGTCAAAAATTTCCGACTGTGTCAGACCATCGCGATGGTCCGCCAAGTTCGGATTTTGAGGTAGGCGACCACACCACGAGGTAGGCGATCCCTGCGCATACACGAAACCACAGCTGCATCTCAAAAATTTTCAGTTTGGTGGACCATCGCGACGGTCACAGACCATTGCGATTGTGTCGCACCATCGCGATAGGCTCACGCCATTGCGACGGCTCGGCCGGACCATCGCGACGGTCTCGGACCATCGCGACGGTTCACTTGAGCCATCGCAACGGTCCACTTGGACCATCGCGATTGTTCAGTTAACCCCACACCATCGCGATTGGCTCACGCCATCGCGCCGACGGTGCCACGTGGCAAGTTGGACCATCGCGACGGTTCACTTTTTGGACCATCGCGACACTTCAAAAATTCGGACCATCGCGATTGGCTCAAGCCATCGCATCGCGGACCATCACGACGGTTCACTTCGGACCATCGCGATTGTTCCCCGTTGACCGTTGACTCGCGCCATCGCGATTGTCCGCTTGATCGAGCCATCGCGACGGTTCAAACTTACGCCATCGCGATTGTCCACTTTCGTGCCATCGCGACGGTTCACTTTTTGGACCATCGCGATTGTTCACCTTTGACCGTTGACTCGGGCCATCACGACGGTTCACCTTTTCGCGCCATCGCGATTGTCCAAATTCCACGCCATCGCGACGGTTCGCTTGGACCATCGCGACGGTCCCAGACCATCGCGATTGTGCACCCCCATCGCAAATTTTGGGCTCCATTTTTTGAACAATTTTGAGGGTATTTTTGAAAAAATTTTGGACCATTAGACTCATAGGAGACCCCTTAGCTCATATTTGAAGGAAAACCTGATTGTCAGTTTTTACCCCCCAGGGCCTGAACGCTCATAACTTTTTCATCCGAAGTCTGTTTTTTGAGCTTAATAGCTCGTTAGAAAGAATACATCTATTTTTGGATAAGCTATTTTGAGGTTGACCTAGTTTGGGACTAGGAAGCCAGGGGGCAAGTGTTGAAATTTTGGGCAAAAAAGGGAAAGGACTTAGAAGGTGAATATACTCAAGCACTTGATCATCCAACTGTGAATTGGTCTAATATTGGAATTTTCCAGGTCTAGCAAAGGCAATCAAAGGCAAGCAAGTAAGGCAGTGAAGACAGCAGAGCTTGGGAAGCGCGGCTTCTTGGGCAACAGGGCATGAGAGCAACCAGAAAAGCCGACTCAAGGTTGGAAGATTACTCAACCCCCTCAGTCAATTCTTAGCTTAGGCTAAACGTTAGCATTGTGGATTTAAGTCGATAGGAACGCCTCAAGTTCAAGATACTTAATTCTTTCAAGTTTAAGACTACAAGTAAAGGTGTGTGTGACGAAAACCTAAAGGAAAGAACCTAAGTCTGACGGAACGAGAGCTCAAAATCATAACGGAAAGTCGAATTCCTGACGCATACATTAAGACAAGAATCTAAAGAAAATTAAAAAGAATCAAGAAAGTAATAACAAAGAACCATTGACGATCTAAGTGTGTAATTGAATGAGCAAGGAAGGAAATTAATGAACCTTAGATCGGGCAAACATATAGGTAAGTCGGATCGACGAAGCCTTAGATCATCAGAGGCAAGTGTAAGGACTACTGCACGATCTTGGGCTCAGCAATTGAATAGCAATTACCCCTACGAGAGCTCAGATACTAGCGAATCAGAAATGGCATTTAGCGCAGACAGACCAGAAGGAGGGCCTCATGTAGCATACCTAGAAAAACCAGAAGGACCCTATAGAACGCAATTAGAGTTTCTCCGAACCAACCGACTAGGTGCTCGCATCTATGAGGATGGTTTGCAAAGGCAAGTGGTGCAACTGCACAACCCTGATCAACCCATTGGATTGGAAAGACCAGTGGTGAAATTTGAGAGAGACGCTTACATAGACAAAGAAGGAACCATGTACGTTCTAAGTACGCAGCCAAACGATACTAATGAGTTTGGCACAATTCAATTAGAGACGGAAGCGAAATTTCAAGGAAAAGAACCGTTAGAAGAACCTAGAACACCTAGAGGGAAATCCGTATTAACAAGAGTACTCATCCCAGAATGGATCCCTCAAGATAACAGGAGCATCGAGTTGTTTGTAAATAAAGAGACAGATGAACCCTTTTGGAGGTACAGAAAGGAACACCCTGGTGAGATAGGCATCATTACAATTTATGAATTCAAGGACCCAGATACACCTGGAAAGGTTGTATACCTGGATGAGACTTCAGAAAGAGTCTTCGTGGTGCCTGAGCGCGCTAAAAACACATACACATGGAGAGGTGAACTGATATTCCCTCCATCTAGAACGAACATGAATACAAGTCAACAAGGGGCAGGAACATCCTCAGCCCATGGAAATCAAAGAGAAGGAAATAACGAGAGACCGGAAGTAAGCTTCACTCATCCCATAGGGAGAGATAGAACAACCACGAACACTAATAGAGCGGAGAGACAAAGAGATCATGGAATACTAGGTGGTAGAGATGATTTCCCTCTACCTAGACCACGCGAACACGCAAGAGTATTGAGACCCACACAGTTAGTAAAATCAATGAAGAATTACTTTGATGGGACAGGAGATCCCTATGACCATGTCGCAGAATTCAAGCAAGTACTAAGAGCAGAACAAGTCGAGGACATGTTCACGCAATACAATGCATTTGGACTAACGTTAAAGAATACCGCTTTAACTTGGTTCCAACCATTGCAACAAAGGCAATTTAGAGACATCCATCACTTTTTGGAGTCATTCATCACTGAATTCTCTAAAAGTGGGATTAGGCATGACACGTCTTCGTTGATTCATAGCTTTAAACAAACCCCTCAGGAAACAGTTAGACTGGCAGGACGTAGATTCAGACAATATGTTGAACGATGTCCAATACAAGAGCTACCCTCACAAGCTAAGCAAGTGTCTTTGTTTTTAGATGGCTTGTTGAGCGCCAAACTACGCTCTTATGTGTACCTAAAAGAACCCAGAACGCTAGAGGAGTGTGTAAGGATATGTATAGACATCGAGGACAACCTAGGAGATGAATTGGAACTCTCAAAGGTCTATAAAGACTCAGATTGTTCTTCTTTAGCATCCACAAAATTGTCTAATTCGATAGAGGACCTAGCAGAAAAAGTGGCCCAAAAACTAGGAGTTTCTAGTAAACAGGTGCCCAAGCTACCAACTAATGTACGTTGTTACACTTGTGGTGGAAATCATTTGGCAAATGTGTGCCCCAATGCACCACAACCTCAAGCCAATCCTAGTGGCCAATATTGCACAATTGAGAGAAGATACACGAATCATACGGCTCAGGACTGCCCATACAACAAACAAACCGTGAGACAGAACTACCCGCAAACATACCAGCATCCAGGTAGGTATCAAGGCCAATACAATGCTCAGCCTTATTACTATAGGCCTCCCCAGAACTACCCATACCAGGCTCAACAGAGACCTCAACCCGTCTTAGCTCAGCAGCCACCCCCACCAGCGAATGTCATCTCATTCAAATACGCTGCTGCTGAAGAGAACCTAAGTAGGGCCTTAGTGCCTTCTTCACCCCTGATCACAGAAAGTGACCCGAACTCAAACAGTTTTGACTCTACTCATGTAACTAGTCCACCCGCTTATTACATGGAGTCACCAGAACATGTGGAGACATATCATTATGATAGTCCACCAATGGAACCTAGTTGGGAGCCAGACTATGCTAATGTGATGTACGCAAACCCAAACCCACGGCCCCAATTGAGACAACAGAGACCACAGGGCCCTAGAGGACCATGCTTTAGGTGCCAAGGAGATCACTTCATAAAGGATTGTCCACATCCCCCAATAGTAAGGCAATCACAGTACTATAACATACAGGGCTTTTGTGCTGATTGTGGCAAAGAGCACATAATCAAAGATTTTCCTAAGAACCCAGTTAATGCTTCGAATGTGACACCGATCAACGTGATAGGTATTGTAAATAACGCAGATGGATCCAACCCTACATACGTGCCTATCCAAGCTATAACCAGAGCCCATGCGCTCTTACAAAACCAACAGCTTAATCAAGAGAAAGCAGCCGGAACTAGTGAAGTTGCAGAATCGAGTAGTAAAAAGACGAAATCTTGGAAAGATTCTAGAGAAAGAATCAAGAGAAAATGGAGTAAAAAGATAAGTGAGTTGGAAGGAAGTTTAAAGGAATCTAGAGCCAAAATCCAAGAACTGACTTCACAAGAATTAAACCAAGAAAATCCAGCTCAAAAATCAGGATCAGTTTTAGCCGAACCCATACCAGAAGATCTAGACATCATGTTTCGTGCATATCAGGCTAGATTAAAAGAGGGACCTCAAGTAACGGAAATGAGTAAAAACTACCCTCGAGCTGATCTAGAAATTGAGAGAACTAAACTTTGCATGAAAATGGTAGAACTAGCACAAGCTTTGTTCGAAGCCTCTAAATATCTTAATTGGAATAACATGGCAAAACCGGAATTACACTTTCAAGGACTAATGGAGAGGCTAGAATACTTGATAGAAAGCAAAGAGAAAAAGGATCAGCGTAGGAACCCTATTGTCACAGAGACACAGGAAAGGAATGCACCATCCCGGTCTCAAGTACCCAATACAGAAAGTCAAGACAATTTATCTTCCATACATAGGTACTCACATGAATTTTTGAGGGAAATCCAAGAAGAGAAATGGAGAAAAGAACAAGGAACTCATCCTCCTATTCAAGAAATAGACGACTTGCAGGAACAATTTCCCCAAGACATCCCCTCTATATATGATGATGTAGAAGTGGAACAACTGAGTGAACCCACAGGATTTGAATCTAATTCTTTACAAGAATTACCTCAGTTCACAGGACCTTGGGAAGCAAAGTCTATTAGTATGAGAGCACCCACGATAATAGTGAGGAATGAAGAATCAGTGATCCCTAGGAACACGGAAGTGATCAAGAACACGAAAGTACAGTGTAATCTCACTCTGGAGGAATTGTTAAAGGTAAAACCAGAATTGTGGAAGCACGTAGCAAATCAATTCCCTGAGCTAGCTACCACACCCTCTCAGATAGGATCACATAAGAAGGTACCAGAGATACCCGTGGAAAAGATTGGAGACGTAAGCGAAGGAGAGGAAGGTAACACATATCTTCCAATAACCCATCAGGGCTACACCACGAAAGCCATCTTAGATTCAGGAGCCGGAGTAGCCATCGCTACCACCGCTTTGTGGAAACGTTGGGGTAAGCCAGCACTCAGACCCACCAGGATGAAGCTACAAATGGCTGATGGACACATAGAAAAACCATTAGGCTTACTAGAAGGCATATCTCTCACCACTTGTGGTGTAGAATTTGAGCATACTTTCGCCATTTGTGACTTTACGAAAAATCGTGCTTATGAGATGATATTGGGACGACCATTCATGCGTCAGTTGCAAATTGTACAAGATTGGGGAACAAATTCTTTGTACTTGCAACATTTAGGAGTGACTACCAAAGTCAATCTTAAAGACTATTCACATAGAGATGTACCCCCAATACAATGGAATACCATCCATAAGACACCAGCAGAGACGGAATCCGTGCACTCATTAGAATCAGATCCTTCTTGGTTGCATGAGGATACCCATTTATGGATGTGTAAAGTAGCCAAACAAGAGGAAGAACGATTAGAAACAAGGACCTTAGGTGTAGAACAACATCCACGAACCCTTCAAGATCCAGCATATGCACCTGTAGTATTCCCAGACGAAGAGTTCGAACCCCATGGTTGGGCAGAAATACTAGCAACCATGGATGTGGCCATCAATGAAGAACAATGGACACCCCACTGTGACGAGGATGGCTATGACATTTCAGTTTTCATGATAGAGCCAATCATGTGCGATGCAATTTTGGAAGAGTGTGAACCAAACACTGATGCATTTGAGGATGCAAGCGATTTTGATTTAGAATCAATTATCATGGACCCACCCTTTGCATCAGAGGAAGAATATTTCTACAAAGTAGAGACTCACACTCAGAGACACGAGGAAATTACGAACGAGGTAAGATTAGCCACGGAAGTGACTACTAAGAGTGAAGGTAAGAAAAGAAAGAAGAAAGAAACCATGTCGGAAAAAGAAGAATCTTTATTTGAAGTACCCGAGAATTTCAAGAAATATGAAATCGAAGATAGAAGAATCATGGTACGAATGCCTAATAGAAAGGTAAATGATGGACAAGTATATGATAACCGAGAGAAAACCAAGAAAGTAATAGTTGCCATAGAAGGAGAAGAAGAAAAATGCACATACATAGGGCATGATTTGACGACTGAAGAAGAAGAAGAGTTAGTTGCCCTATTGCGCAAATATAGAGATGTTTTTGCTTGGAGTTACAAAGATTTGAAAGGAGTGGATCCAGATATATGTTCTCATAGAATCCCTATTACTCCAGATGCAAAACCGACAAAACAAAAACTGTACACGTATAATGATAACTACGCTGCGAAGATTAAAGAGGAGATAGATCGCTTGATAGAAGCAGGATTCATTTACAAAATTGAACATACCGAATGGGTATCCCCCATTGTGGTTGTGCCCAAGAAGAATGGAAAATTGCGTGTGTGTATTAACCTTAAAAAAGTTAATGCCGCGACGATTAGAGACAGTTATCCTCTTCCTATCACAGAACATCTATTGGAAAGAGTTGCGGGCAAGGAAGTTTACAGCTTTCTTGATGGATTCTCAGGCTATAACCAAGTAGCCATTGCTCCAGAAGATCAACACAAGACCGCTTTTGCCACAGAATGGGGCATATTTGCATTTCGTGTAATGCCATTTGGCTTAACAAATGCACCCGCCACTTTCCAGCGACTCATGTGTCATGTTTTTAAGGAATTCTTACGCAAGAGCTTGGAAGTTTATGTCGATGACTTATGTGCTCATTCAAATGTAAGACAGACACATATCCCAGAGTTAAGACAAATATTTGACAAATGTCGAGAATATCAGGTTTGTTTGAACCCAGAAAAATGCGTTTTCATGGTCAGACAAGGCAAAATTCTAGGACACATTGTGTCAAAAAATGGAATCTCTACGGACGAAGAAAAGGTGAAGGTAATTGCAGAATTACCAAGACCAACTAATGTGAAAGAGGTACAGGCATTTATGGGCCATTGCGGATATTATAGGAGATTCATACATATGTATGCAATCATAGCCAAGCCTTTGTACTCTCTTTTAACCAACTTTGAGTGGACAGATGAATGTGAAAAGTCATTCAATGAACTTAAACGACGCTTGTGCTCAGCACCTATATTGACTACCCCAGATTGGAGTAAGCCATTTCATGTACATGTGGATGCATCCAATTACGCCATAGGATGTGTGTTAGCACAACCCACGAATGAAGGTAACATAGATCTCCCCATAGCTTACGCGAGCAGACAATTGAACGCAGTAGAAAGAAATTACACCACAACGGAACGAGAAGGATTAGGAATGATCTACGCGGTAAAGAAGTTTAGGCACTACTTGTTGGCCAACAAATTCAAGTTCTTTACAGATCATCAAGCCCTATTATACTTAGTCAACAAACCATGTAACACAGGACGATTGATACGTTGGTTTCTATTACTCATGGAGTATGATTTTGAAGTAGTAGTCAGGAAAGGAAAGACACATCTTAGAGCTGACCACCTCTCAAGATTAACCTCAGGAGAAGCTCCACAAGGAATAGCCGATGAATTACCAGATGCATACTTGTTTAACCTTGAGATAGCACCAGAATGGGCTAAGCCTATAGTCCCTATTCTCACATACAGACCCAAGAATCCTAGGATAAAGATCAAAGAGGGAGAGATTACCAAGTCTCAGAGGTACCAAATAATGGCCGGAAGCATATATAAACAGGATAATCAAAAGATTCTTGCTTGTTGTGTAGATGAATCAGAGCATGCGAATTGGTTGCAATTAGCACACATAGGTGCACTAAAGCAACATCATTCAAAACATCGAACATTACAGACTCTGCATAGATTAGGAGTATATTGGCCTTCTATGGAAGCAGATGTCTACAAGTTGTGTAAGGAATGTCAGGTTTGTTGTGAAAGACCACCAGTAGAACATGCTACACTATATCACGTGTCTCTCACACCAGACTGGAGTGAACCTTTAGTGACATACTTGAGGACGAACACATTCCCTCAAGGAATGACCTTAGCTCGACAACGTAGTCTAGAGCAGGAAGCTCACGACTATTCACTTATTGGCGATAATCTATACAAAAGAGGACGAGATGGATATTTAAGACAATGTGTTCATGAGAGCGATTATCTGAGCATACTAGAGACTGCACACCAAGGTGTTGCAGGAGGTCATTTTGGACCCGATAGGATAGTCAAAGCCATTCTCTTTGCAGGATTATGGTGGCCCACTCTTCACATGGATGCACATACCTATGTAAAGAGATGTGACATGTGCCAAAGAACTCAGTTTTCTACTCGCAGAGATGAAATGCCATTGAAACCCATGATGGGCGGACGTGCATTTTCAAAGTGGCGTATAGACTTTGTAGGACCCATCAACCCCCCTGCAAAAGGTACACATGCGGAATACATTATTGTTGCCACAGATTATCTAACCAAATGGGTAGAGGCAAAAGCCACAAAAAAGAATGATGCACACACAACTGCAAAATTCTTATTTGAAAATGTCTTTACAAGATATGGATTGCCTATAGAGTTAGTGAGCGATCGAGGCACTCACTTTCTAAACCAAGTCATTGAATATTTGTTACAGAATTTTATGGTGATTCACAAGAAATCTGCACCATATCATCCTCAGGCCAATGGTCAGGCTGAAAGCACTAACAAGATACTTTGTAACGTACTGACGAAACTCGTGAACAACAAACGTTCAGATTGGGATAAACAGCTACACCACGCTGTTTGGGCATATCGAGTGGCCTACAAGACCGTACTCAATGCAACTCCCTTTCAGATGGTTTTTGGTCAGAATGCAGTGCTTCCTTTGGACTTCTTGATACCGACCCTTAAGGTTGCATAAGAACATCAGTGGACCGGCCATGAATTATCAGCAAGAATAATGGACTTGGAACGATTAGGAGAAACCAGGCTGAAAGCAGCAGCAGGAATATACGCAGTGAAGAAGCGACAGAAAGCATATTTTGATGCACATGTGAAAGATAAAGGCCTAAAAGAAGGAGATTTAGTTCTAGTGTGTACGCTGAAACAGCACGCACGGAAGTTAGAAAAGCGAGGTTATGGACCTATGATCATTAACAGACTTTCGACTAGTGGAGCAGTGCAGTTAGCCACCTTAGAAGGAGATATAATGCCTAATTACATTAGTGGCTGTAGAGTCAAGCTATATCAAGAACCTCTTACTGAGGATATGCTTAGACGACTCACATTGGCAAAGAAGCGTAAGGAGGAAGAAAATAGAATACGAGCGGAAGCTCAGGCAGAAGCCATAGAACGCATTAAGCGCATGAAGCTAAGAAGACAAGGACTAGGGAGAGAATATTATAACCATCTGGAAACATCCCCCAGATATCCCATGGCCATGTGTCAAGTAAAGTCAACCACTCATCCTAGCATAGTGGACAGAAGACCATTCATTACAGTTAGGCTAGAGCACGGCAATCCTTGCCAAGAACTCAGGGCTTTAATTGACTCAGGTGCTGCGACTAGTGCGATTAGATGGTCCCACTATAAGGAATTAGGAATAGAAATGCAGCCACTTGAGGCATACCTCATAGGCCTAGGAGGCATGGAAACCCCTTGCATGGGTGAGGTGGACCTTCCTATCCTCATTAAGGATATGACCATGACAGCGAAGCTACTAGTGTGCCATGATGACGACCTGATAGAACCCCTAATCCTTGGCCAAGATTGGCTATACGATCACTCAGTGGACCTAAATCTTAGACAAGGCTCCTTACAGATCGGAACCTTAGAGCAGAAGCGAGTGATACCGCTTGACTTCCCTAACGGCATGCCGCCTGACGGTTGTAACCCTAGACCCTATGAAACACATGCGACGGGAGACCGGAAGATCTTTAATCAGACCAGTCGCGTTACGTCTACACCAACCCACTCGGGCTTGGCTATAGACAGTTGTCAATCAGAAGGACGACAGAAGATCTTCCCTGGGACTTCCTGCAAACTAGAAGAGGCAGTTACCCAACCGCAAGGGCAGATGGACACAATCAGCGGTCAGGTGGGTCGCATCAGCGGCCAAATGAGCACGACACCCTGCGGTGCTCATCCTTCCAAACTTGTTGCAGACTGGCCTAGATTAAAGTTAAAGAACGAATCACTTCCTAATGGGCAGGTCACGCAAGTGTTGGATCTCCCTTCTTTTCCAAAGCAGAGTGTCCATCCGACCTCTCCACCTCAACCACAACAGAGTCAACCACGACGAAGGAACCCAGACCGACGGCAGTATCAGAAGACACAACAAGGAAGGCAGTTTAGGCCACCCAAAGGAAGTGGCACCAGACAAATATGGGTGCCAAAAGGACAAAAAGCACCGAAGAACTCCAACCAAGCAGAGATCGACAAGAAAAAGGCAAGGCAGAAACAGAATCAGTATCCACCATCCCCTCGACCTTCTTCTACAGGTCCGAGCATTCGACAAATTTGGATCGCCAAGAAATACCTTACCCATAGACCCACATCCACGCAGATTTGGGTACCCAAACCATGTATCATAGCTCAACCCTTAAGCCATGTAATATATACCCCTCACAAATTTTTCCATCCCTCAATACCACCACACCCGATACTACCTTTTGCCCCTCAACAGAAACCCACCACCCACTCAAAGACTCTTAGGAAATGGATACCGAAGCGTGTCCAATCGTCTTCCCCTAACCCCATGTCTGACAAAACTACCCCCCCGACTAACCTACAACCTTGTAATAAATCACTAACCTTTAAACCTTGTATAAATTCACCCACCATCATCACACGTCACTCATAATCTCATCTCATCAAGGAACGTATGCATCATCTGAAACATGTAGGTGTCTAGAGACCTGCACTAGTGCTGCAAGAAGCATTGCATCCATCACATCACAGCACTTGGCTACACGGGTTACGCATCAGTTATGGAAAGGGATTGCGGTCTCACTTTAATGGGATCATAATTAATTTCCATGCTAATGTGTTAATCTTTTGTAGCAGATCTTTCTCATCAACGCATCAGTCATCATGCAAACCGACGAAGGACCATCAGGAGCAGGCCCCAGTGTAGCGGCAGTGCCCCTCAATGTTTTACGAGCAGAATCCCACCCGACTGCTCCACCGCCAGAATTCCAAGGATTTCCAGGGCCCATGCCTATCGACAACCCACCTATGGGCTACACAGAAAATATACACCGTAACTCTCATTGGTTTCAGGGACTTGCAGGACCCTTAGCGGACGCGGATTTTATATTTGAATCTAATTTGACGTTTGATGACCGCACCTGGGGAAAATACCAATTCTTCTCTAGAGAGTTCGAAGCCCTACAGAACACCCAGGACTTAACTCACGTTTGGGCCAGAGCCGGCTTCACGGAGTATTTCAGTGATCCGCTGCCCAAACCTGACTTTTACAGGTGTTATTATTTAATTACTACTTTGCTGGCCTCAGAGAATAAGGACATCCCAGGAACTTTTATTTTGCCCTCTTTAGTGGATGATCCACCTTACAAAAGGTTTTACCTCTCAAAGGATTTAATCAGGGCTGCCATCAAGATTCATGGAACCCACACGCCCACAGATCGAGAAAGATTAGTTCCAGACCCTATGAAACGTGGGGATGTCACGAAGTGGGAGGAGATCTCAGCAATTACACCTGAGCTGTCAAAGCCGCTACGGATATGCATGCAACACTTTGCATTCCCCGCTCAGGACAGATTTACCATGCCACATAAAAGAATATGGTTTGGATTGTATTTGGCATGTACGGGACCTCAGACTGTTGATCTGGCGAGCTGGATCATTGATCAAATGTATTTGGCACAACACAGATGGGAACGCAAGAAAGTGCTTAATGGATGTTGTGCGCTGACAAGAATTGTTTATATGTGCTTGGCTTATGACTTGCCAATTGAACGTGCATTAACAGGAGAAGAGCTGAAAGCATTCAAAGGAACGACGAAGAAAGCCAAGAAGCCCAGTAGAACACGGGCAGGTAAGCACATGAGAGGCACCATTCCTTGCCTTCAAGTGCCAGAGTCACCATCACCACAACCCTCTCCAGAGCGATCACCGACAGAAGCCGCTCCCACAGTGCAACCTATTCGCATAAGGTTGTCTAGACCAGTGGTCACGGAGGGCACTACTAGTATCGCTGCACCTCAGGCAGCTGCCACCACAGAACCCACCACCACGACAGCAGAAGCTCCCACCACTATTGGTGCGGAAGCCTTTTCTTTCCCAATACCACACATGGAGGCAGAACCAATAAACACAACATTCGATTTTGAGATGCCGGATGCATTCTCAAATGAGTTCCAGTTTTCAGAGGCACAGATGTTCTCCCAAGAATATGAACGCCCCAATTACCCTACCACACCGTGGGATCTGCCACAGGGACAAGTTGTGTCTAGCTCTGATGATGAACGAACAGCCACAGATGACGAAGAAGGTGACGATGAAGCCAGCCAGGGCACGCATGATTCCCAAGAACAAGGATAGACAGACGGCCAAGGCCAACAAACCGATGCACACGGTGACACCAGCACGCACGAAGAGGAGACTTTCGAAGCAGCAGCTTACACGCTGGCAATCAAGAAATTATATCGTACGATGGAGAAAGTCTGGGCACGGAAGAAATTAACTGAAGAAGAGAGCCAGGCCCTAATCGAACAAGAACTAGTCTCCGGAGGATTTGAAGAAGTCTACATCAGAGGGTTCAGAGAACTGGTCCAATCCATCGGCCCGGTCGAAGCACTGAGGTATTTACAAAGGAAGCCACTCCCCCAATACGACCCTCGCAGAGTTCGACTGCTATCGAAGCCCGGTGAATATATTCGAGTTCCGGTAGGTGCTCAATCATCCCACCAGGCACAAGATGCACGCCTACGGCCGGAAAGATCCTTCACCGAAGAAGCCATCCTAGTCGACTCCCCACCACATACTACCGTTGTACATACTACCACTATCCTTGAAATAACATCCACACCATCTACTCCTCTCTCACCTCATGTTTCACCAACCCATCCTGTATCCTCCGCACACCCACCTGCTCCTCCCACATCCACACCAGTCCACGGCAACATAGCCACACCCTTTGCCCTGCCCATTCATGCCACCATGCCCACACCCAACCCTCCGCGTCTACATGTTAACCCCTTCACCCCTTCATCCTTCCCAGCTTTTCCCCCACCTTTAAGACACCCTTTCACCTTTCTAACCCCACTAACCTTCTCACCAGTTTCACCTCCTCAACCCACCATAACCCCTATTTCCCCTTTTCACCAAGCTGCTCCAGCCATTCCCCCTGTAAATTACTCTACATTTGTAAATCCCGTCTTCACACCTACACAACCACCCACTTACACACCGCTTTTCACAGTCACCGCACTTGACACGTCCAATGACATGGACATATCACCACCCACCGCACCAGCACCCACTCCACTCACAGCACCATCATATTTAGGTACGTCACAATTTTCCACGATCACCACTGCATCCACCTTCCCAACCCCATTCCCCATTCCCGTTGCATCTACTTCCACTGCATCCTCACTTAACACTTCATTACTATTATCGCCCACCATAGACACTGCACTTCAACAAATGTTCACATGCATGACACAAGTACGAGATGAGTTTGCATCTCTTGGCAACAACTATCAACAGCTGCAGAGGACGACAAATGAATTACAGTCGCAGCTTAATTCATTATCGATCGAGAATGCCTCGTTAAATACGCGACACCAAGAACTAAGAGAGGCATATCATAAGCTAGAGCTAGAATGTGAAGAGAAGACAAAAGAAGCCACTGCTGATCTGGACAACCTGCTTCGAGCCCAAACAATTAGGAACGCGACGCTGACCAGAAATATGGGCCTACTCAGGAGGCACCTAGCCGCAGCCCAGGAGGAGAACGTGAGACTCCAAGCGCAGAATAGAGAAAATTTGGAAGCGGCACTGGACCACCCTGAACAACCATTAAGTCCGAGCAGATTCAAGGCAATCCCATCTGAATCGATGCGGATGTTGCTAGATGACCACGTTCGACTGCTAGAGGACTACGATCGAATGAACGAAGAGCATCAGAAGCTAAAAGAAGATCACAAGTTACTACAGCTCAGAGAAACGGCACCACAACAACTACCAGTGGCAGCAGAAGTACCAGAACCTGTGGACCCCTCTCCTGAACTCATAGAGGAACTAAACGCATTACGGGCCCAGGTAACCACTCTCCAATCACGCATAGATGTATACAAAGCACCACCACGGCCTGATTCCCCACCGGAGATCCCAGCTGACGACGAAAACATAACCATTCCGGTGGAGGAAACATTTGAAGAAGCATACGAGCCAATACCCATCCCAGGCGGACAAGTCACAGCCGAAGGCCAGATGACCTATGAACTTCCGACCCTCGCATGGATGAAGACTGTGGAGGAGATTGGAACAACGCACTCAGCTCGAGTCGGGGCCCAGCTACATGCTATGGCCATGATAGAAGAACGAATTCTGCAATCTCCCTACTTTGCTCAATTGGCCCCACGCAGGTACATATCCGGGCATGAGCTTCAATATAAACCTTACTTCATGCTAATGGCCGAATACCAGCTGGCCATAGAAAAGCGAACTGGCAAGAAGCCATCACATGCAACCCAGTTCGAGCGTGAAGACTTGCCACTGGATGCGCAACAAGGCACTATTTATCAACCAGATTGGCGTACACGTCTTTTACAGGAGTACCCAGAAATGATGAGCACATGGGTGAAAGCGCCCTTACATTTAAAGTATAATCCTTGCTGGGGACCAGTACCTCGACGCCGCTCCTGGACTGCATTCGCTATCAAAGTACAAAACAATAGGCAATGTCAGGATTGGCTGAATTACCCCTACTTCAAGCCACCTACCGAGTTGCCCACTGTTGGCTATATGATGGCTACAATCCGTCACTGGCTCCCTCGCTTGAAGCATATGGATGATATCGCAGCGCATATGACTGTCAAAATTTTTGACACGATGCAAATGATATTTAAAGTCTTCCGACGCGTCAAGGCACCGCATGTAAACACCCCGGGATTTGAGCATGGTAACTTTGATCTAGTATATGACATGAGCACAACGCCATCGCTCCGGGTGTGTTATGCCTGGCACTGTAGAATAAAATACCTACCGGCGTGCTACAAGCAAACATTTGAAGAGATGTTCACCACCGGATTTTGGGAATACCATTCCGAGGTATTCATCAGCAGGCCCACACATTTATTGCAACTTTTTGCCTGCGAGCGAATGGTTTATTCCGCGCACTATCAACTCCTGCCACCCGACGAACCGCAACCGATAGACTGGGAGAAACTCGAGGCTGATCTGGCCCGAGGCATTCGAGTATCTGAGCACACCCTCGCTCACGACCTCCTACAAAACTACATCCGACAGACCGCACAACAAGGTTCTGTCGAGGACGACAGAAGCGAGAGGGAGGGGGGTGTTGGAAGCAGTGAGAGGCACAGTCAGAGGCACAGACGACATGGAAGCATGTAAAGACAGAGCAGGGAGCCAGTCGGATCATTTTTTCAAACAATTATGTTTTTATTACCTCTTCAAATATCCAACAGTGATTTTCATCACTCTTGTAACATATGTAATATAGACAAAACCCCATTTTGTAATTCATAGCTCCATTTTGTGCAAGCCGAGGAGTCCTCGAGCTTGAGGAGCTTAGGTAGAATGCTCGTACCAAATTTCGTTATTTTTAGACATCGTTTACCCTTCCAAATAGCCTCTAGGACCTATTTTTTAACTAGGCCGGTCACTAGATGTGAAACCGGTCAAAACTAGTCTAGAAACTATAAAAAGAGCTAGAGAGCTCATTTTTGAGGGTGGTTCATGTTGAATAGTGTGAGCTTAGAGCTAGTTTGAGCTTGTAATAGTGATCTTGAGTAATAGAACTAATTTCCCACCTTCCATTGTGTCTTGCTTGTCTCTTCATTGTGTGTGTGTATGTGTGTGTGCATCTTTGTGCTTCTCACCTTCACTCTCACATCATCTCACATTCACGATCTTCATATCACTCCTACCTCTCCCACGGATTGACATTAAGGAGGTGAAGCTTCTTAACGTGGTTCTCACCATTGTGCTAGAGCAACAGTGCTCCTGTGGATGGTGAAATATCCATGGGATCGGATGTGATAGTGTGTGAAGTGTGAATTGTGAATACGGGAACGGTAGGTGGTGTGTTAGTGGTGGCAGTGAATGTGGGGGAGTGGGGTTGGGGAAGGGACTTTTTATTATAATTCTCAACTTGTTGGAGTATATTTACAAGGTTTGTCCAGAATGAAGGTTGGGTGACTTGGGTTGATTCTGAGGGGGTTAACAGGGGTACAGTGGATAGGGGTTGGGAGGGAGGAAATGTATTGGTGGATGGAAATGGGTGTGTTAAGGTTTGGCTAGTGGCAAGTGGCTGTCCGAGGGCTGGGAGATATGAAGGGTGACCTATTATAGTTTGATCGATGGCAGGATGACCTATATGGGATTTAGAAAATCGGGTGGAAGTGGTGGATGTAGGTAAATGGAAGGATAGATGAGTAGTGGTGTGTATCATGGTTTCATCATGGGTGGTTATTGGTTGTTCAGGAAGACTAGTGGGGAAGGGTACTGAGGGCTGGCTGGGAGGTGATGGTGGAGACGATATCTGCGTATTTACATCTGGTTCCTCACTAGGAGTTGGGCTGGTCATGTGAACATCTTCTGAGGTTGTGGTAGGCAGTGCGGTAGAGACTTCCATTTGAATTATTTTTCCCCGTCAAGGTCTTGTATTGATCCTTCGTTGGTCATATGGAGGGGTATCACGATAGACCATGGTCCTCATGGCTTCTCCTATTCCACATGTTTCCGCCAAGAGATTCAATGATTCGACAAAATGCAGGTCGACATTCTCCGCTTGCAGCATCTGGTTCACTAGTGCTCTATTGGCTTCTTCCGATAACTTGTGTCTTTTTTGTACCTGATTGATTGTCTTGTAGAGCCGTTTGAGTTGTGCCGTGTAGGCAGGAGCTTCCTCTTCACTGTCCTCTGGCTCATTTCCTCGTGCTTCTTCTTGATTCTATGTACTTTGAGCATGAGGATGTTGTGTCTCATCTTCCCAATGTACCCTTCTTGCCTCTCTTTGTGGCTGTTCTCTTTGGGATGATGATCCAGGACCGGCATTGTCAGAAAAACACTCACTATCAGATAGGTTGGCATTCTGCAGGAAGTTTTCAAAGTCAAAATTGGGATCCTCTACTAATGTGGCCATGGATGCAAACTCAGCATCGGTGGGTAGTGGAGGGGCAGATGGAGTGGGTTGTATCCTATCGCCTGATTGTGTTCCTTGGAGATGGATGGTGAAAGGGTCTACTCGGGCCTCTTCTCTAGGGGAGGCTTCTGTGGCGGCCTCACGGGGAATGAGAACCTGGGAAAGCGAGCCACGCATTCTTTTTGTAGGTTGTACTCCTTACTTCCGCCCGTTGAAGAATTCTAGTTGTGAATATTTGAGGGCCCTTGCGATCGGCACATCATATGCAAGGCATCTATAGATAATTCTGGTAACCGCACAGCAGCCATTCAAGGTATGCTTCCTCACGCCCCGCTTGCCTGCTTCATATAGCTAGTCCAAGATCCATACAGGCATTTTAATTGGCAAGCTTCTGCTAGGTACAATCCATACCATATTTTCTTATGTGGTTGGGTGAAGCGGTCTTGAGCTGGAAATGCGAAGTGCTGAAGGCACATCTGCAGGGGTATGGCGATGTTGGGGGTGAGGGCACACATTTCCTTTAACTTCTTGATTCTGTTGTTCTTCATCGACTCTGGTATCAAAGGATCTCGATCAGAGGGAACGTGGGTGCCATACATCTGAAGAGCTTCCCTGATTAAAGTAACATTCAACTCAAACTTCTTCATTTCTTCCTGGTTCGATAGAGAGGGCACCAGGAATGTGCCTGAATGATCCTTATCTCCAGTCGGCTTTAGTGTGGCTATCAAATAGTAGCACCTAAGAAAATCCGGCCTAGGCAAAGCTGCACTAAAGTAGTCTTGCAAACCCGCTTTCTGCCAAATATTCTGAAGAGGATCTGCATTCTGTAATGTTTCAAATTCTCTCGAGAAGAATTGAAATGTCCACCAGACGCCACCGAATTCCAACTTTGACTCCCAGATGTGGTCGACATCTCCCAAGTCTCCAGGCATCTCATTGAACCAGTGAGAATGCCCCTTCACTCTTTCTGTTAGGCCATTTGGTGGATTTGAGATAGGAATTCTTCTCACGTTCAAAAGCTCTTCAGGCCTTGCTGTCAGTGGGGCTTCCACAGTCATGGTATCCCAATTGCTTTGATTACCAGTGCCCACCTGGGAGCTTGTTCCTGCTACTGCTGCCATGATACTTCTGATGCTTATCTGCTGGAAGAAGAAAGCACATTAGTGTTGCATAGGAAACAGGATATAACGGTGTTCCCTCCACAATACTAACATGACAATCCCGATGGTTAGTGGTTAGAGGTGAAGTGTTTGTGATAGATGTGAGTGGTTAGTAGAGGTTAGTGTTATCCTAGATGCATACTTTGGTTACGCAATGGACTCAGAATGCACCTTCATCAGAGTGGATGGATTTACATGATTGGGTCAGGGGGTTTGATACACGGTTTAAGTCTCCAAACCTTGATGGAGGATTCGTAGCTCTTAGAGCTAAAGACAGGCAAAGATTTATGAACTAGGTTGTGATGGATTTGGGACCTTTTGGGTACCCATTTCCAGACATTCCTCGGTTTGGTTGAGTGTGGGTTAGGGTGGTCTTTAGGTAGAGTTCCTGCGTTGTTTTTCGAGAGGACTTGTGGGTGATGAATTATGCCAGTGACTAGAGTTGGAGCTATTTGGGCACGTAAACAGGCCTTGGGCACCCATATGATTCTAGCATTGGGGCTAGCCTTCATTGACCGCTTAGGGACCCAAATAGACATGGTGTGCCTAGGAGGTTGCCTAGGGTACTCCTTCACTTGTGTCCGTGATGGTGTGGCTTTTTTGTTGCCTCCTCGAGAGCCTGCTACTAGAGCTGTGGGTTTTCCATCCTTGCGTATCCAGATCTGCTTCGCGCCACGAGGTATTCCGTGTTGCACTAGTTGGCGCTCCTGCTTCTTGATCAACGACCTCCTTTGTGTTGTATGATGTTTGGTCTGCATGTTTAGAATCTCCTTTGGCCCAACTGCGAACTCCTCATTGACTGCTGTACCTTTGGTAAGATTGACAATCCTCTGCACCATAGAACTTTGGACAAGAACAGCATCATTATCTTTATGTGGATTCCTGGAGGGACCAGGAGTTGGTGCCTGTTCTATTGGTTTGAGTGCTTGATTTTCTAATTCAATCGTAAGACGGCTTTGGCCTACCCAAGCCTGAAGAAGTCCACTTCTTAGGTTGAGGTTGACTGCGTGATCGTAGATCCAGTCTTGGCCCAAAACCAGAGGTTCGGTAAGATCCTCGTCTTCACATACTAGCACTTTTGCTGGCATGAGGACCTCTTGTATGTAGAGGGGAAGTTCCACCTCTCCCATGCAAGGGGTTTCAACACCTCCTAATCCTATCAGATATGCTTCTAGGGGTTTTACCTCCAATTGCAGCTGCTGGCAATAAGAAAGCCAAACTGCACTAGTGGCTGCTCCTGAATCAATTAAAGCTCTCACGCTTGTTGTGTTGTCTCCTTGTCCTATTTCTAGGGTCACAAAAGGTCGCCGATCAACTATCGTATGGGTCCGCTTACCTGAAGCCTCACACATGGCAATGTGATAACCATGAGCTTCATGATTGTCAGTCATGGCCTGATCTCTACCTTGTCTTCGCAGTTTCATTCGTCGAATGCGTTCTAAAGCTTCGGCCTGTGCTTCTTCACGAATTCGCTTTTCCTCCTCCTTGCGTTTCTTTGCAGTATTAAGTCCATTGAGAATTTCTTCAGTTAACAGTTCTTGATATAGCTTGACTCTACATCCGCTTATGTAACTTGGTAGTATGTCACACTCTAGAGTGGCTAGTTGTACTGCTCCACTTGTGGAGATCCTATTGATAATCATTGGTCCATAGCCTCTTTTCTCTATTTTTCGTGCATGTTGCTTCAATGTGTAGATGAGGACTAGGTCTCCTGCTTTCAAGCCTTTATCCTTCACATGTGTATCAAAATATGCCTTTTGCCTTTTCTTCGCTGCATAGATTCCTGCTGCAGCTCTCAATCGTGTCTCGCCTAGACGTTCAAGATCAAAGATTCGAGAGGAGAGTTCATGGCCTGTCCAGTCATGCTCTTGTGCTATTTTCAATGTAGGTATCAAAAAATCTAAGGGTAGCAACGCATTCTGATCGTACACCATCTGAAAAGGTGTGGCTTGGAGTATCGTTTTATAGGCAACTCGGTATGCCCAAACAGCATGGTGTAGCTGTTTGTCCCAATCAGAGCGTTTATTGTTCACTAGTTTAGTTAGCACATTGCATAAGATCTTATTAGTGCTCTCAGCCTGGCCATTAGCTTGTGATGATAGGGGGCAGATTTCTTATGTATCACCAAGAATTCTTGGAGAAGGTTTTCTATGACTTCATTCAAGAAGTGTGTGCCTCTATCACTTACCAACTCTATTGGCAATCCATACCTCGTGAACACATTTTCAAATAAGAACTTTGTTGTTGTTTGAGCATCATTTTTTGTAGTAGCTTTCACTTCTACCCACTTGGTTAGGTAGTCTGTGGCCACGATGATATGTTCAGCATGTGAGCCCTTAGCTGGGGGATTAATAGGACCTACAAATTCTATTCCCCACTTAGAGAATGCATGTCCGCCCATCATAGGCTTCAGTGGCATCTCATCTTTGCGTATAGGATACTGGGTTCGCTGACAAATCTCACACCTCTTCACATAGGTATGTGCATCCATGTGAAGGGTGGGCCACCAAAATCCTGCAAATAGAATTGCTTTGATCACCCTATCTGGACCAAAGTGTCCTCCTACTACACCCTGGTGAGCAGTTTCCAAGATCTTTAGATATTCACTCTCATGAACACATAGTCTTAGGTAACCATCTTTTCCGCGCTTGTATAGATTATCATCAATGAGTGAGTAATCTAGGGCCTCTTGTTCTAGACTTCTTTGTCTGGTCAGGGTCATATCTTGAGGGAATGTTTTCGTCCTCAGAAAGGCCACTAATGGCTCGCTCCAATCTGGCACTAGAGACACGCGATAAAGGGTGGCATGTTCCACTGGTGGCTTAGTGCGGCAAATTGGGCATTCCTTGCACATTCTATGGACGTCTGCTTCCATAGTTGGCCAGTACACTCCATGTCTCCTCAATGTTTGTAGGGTTCGTTGTTTTGAGTAGTGTTGCTCTAATGCACCTACATGTGCTAATTGCAACCACTTCGCGTGCTCGTCCTCTTCCACACAACAAGCCAAGATTCCTTGATCTGTGTGCTTGTACATACTTCCTGCCATGATGTGATACTTTTGGGCTTTTACTACCTCTCTATCATGTGTGACCATTACTGAGTGGTTAGGCCCGTAGGTTAATACTGGCACTAATGGCTTAGCCCACTGCGGTACAACTTCCAAGTTAAACAAGTAAGCATCAGGTAAGTCATCTGACACTCCTTGTGGGGCTTCTCCTGATGTGAGCCTTGAGAGATGATCTGCTCTCAGGTGAGTTCTGCCTTTCCTCACTACTACCTCAAAGTCATACTCCATTAGTAAGAGAAACCATCTTACTAATCTGCCTGTATTACATGGCTTGTTTACCAGGTATAGTAGAGCTTGGTGATCAGTAAAAAATTTGAACTTATTTGGTAATGTCTAAACTTTTTAACTGCATATACCATGCCTAGTCCTTCTCTCTCCGTAGTGGTATAATTTCGTTCAGCTGCATTCAACTGTCTACTAGCATAGGCAATTGGAAGATCCATATTACCTTCACCGATAGGTTGCGCGAGTACACACCCAATAGCATAATTGGATGCATCCACGTGGACATGGAATGGCTTATTCCAATCCGGTGTGGTCAAGATTGGTGCTGAACACAATCTTCGTTTAAGCTCATTGAAGGAATTCTCACATTCGTCAGTCCATTCAAAGTTAGTCAACAGTCCATACAGAGGCTTTGCTATGATGGCATACATGTGTATAAACCGTCGGTAATAACCACAATGCCCCATGAAAGCTTGTACTTCCTTGACATTCTTTGGTCTAGGTAACTCCGCTATGGCTCTCACTTTCTCTTCATCAGTGGATATGCCATTCTTTGACACTATGTGTCCTAGAATCTTGCCTTGCCTGACCATAAAAACGCACTTTTTGGGGTTCAGGCAGACCTGATATTCTCTACATTTGTCAAAGATTTGTCTGAGTTCAGGAATATGGGTTTGTCTAATGTTAGAATGAGCACAAAGATCATCAACATAGACTTCTAAGTTCTTCCTCAGGAACTCTTTAAATACATGGCACATCAGCCTCTGGAAGGTAGCTGGTGCATTGGTAAGCCCAAATGGCATTACTCTAAAGGCAAATATGCCCCATTGAGTGGCAAAAGCTGTCTTATGCTGATCTTCTAGAGCTATGGCTACTTGATTGTAGCCAGAGAACCCATCCAGGAAGCTGTACACTTCTTTGCCTGCTACCCTTTCTAATAGATGGTCAGTGATAGGAAGAGGATAACTGTCTCTAATTGTGGCGGCATTAACTTTTTTAAGGTTAATACACACACGCAGTTTTCCATTTTTTTTGGGCACCACTACAATGGGGGATACCCACTCAGTGTGCTCAATTTCATAGATGAATCCGGCTTCAACCAGTCTATCTATCTCCTCTTTGATCTTAGCAGCATAGTTATCGTTGTATGTGTAGGGCTTCTGCTTCGAGGGTCTGGCGTCTGAGGTCATGGGGATTGTATGTGAACATATATCGGGGTCTACCCCTTTCAAGTCCTTATAACTCCAAGCAAATACATCTCGGTATTCTCTTAGCAAGGCTATTAGCTCTTGTTCTTCCTCTTCTGTCAGGTCATGACCTATGTATGTGCATCTTTCTTCTCCTTCCTCAATGGCTACAACTATTTTCTTGGTGGTTTCCTTGCTATCATAGGCTTCTCCTGCTTGTGCCTCACGTTTAGGCATTCTTATCAGGACTCTCCTATCGTCTATCTCATATTTTTTAAAGTTTTCAGGGACCTCAAACAAGGATTCTTCTGCCTCCGGAGTGACTTCCTTCTTCTTTCTTTTCTTTCCTCCACTCTTAGTAGCTACTTGTGTGGCTAACCTCACCTCATTTGTAAGCTCTCCGTGCCTCTGGGGTTGAAATTTTACTTCATAGAAGTATTCTTCATCTGATGCAAGAGGTGGGTCCATAATGATTGACTCTAGATCGGAGTCACTCGCATCCTCAAATGCATCAGGGCTAGGTTCGCATTCTTCTAAAACTGCATCTCCCATGATTGGCTCTATTGAAAAGACTGAAATGTCATAGCCATCCTCATCACAGTGAGGTGTCCACTGCTCTTCATTGATGGCTACATCCATTGTTGCTAGGATTTCTGCCCAGCCATGGGGTTCAAATTCCTCATCAGGAAAGACTACAGGTGCATAGGCTGGGTCTTGAACTGATCTATGGTTTTCTTTTGCACCTACCTCTCTGGCTTTCTCTCTCTTCTCTTCTTCTACTGCTACCTTACACATCCATAAGTGGGTGTCTTCATGCATCCACGAGGATCCGGATCCTATGGAATGCACAGACTCACTCTCATCTTTGGCTCTACGGATGGGATTCCATTGAATAGGTGGTACATCTCTATGAGAGTAATCCTTAAGATTGACTTTGGTTGTAACACCTAGATGTTGCAAATACAAGGAATTGGTTCCCCAATCCTGGACTACTTGCAATTGCCGCATAAATGGCCTTCCCAAAATCATCTCGTAGGCTTGGTTTTTGCTAAAGTCGCATATAGCAAAAGCATGCTCAAACTCAACCCCACATGTAGTGAGAGTTATTCCTTCTAGCAATCCTAAGGGCCTTTCAATATGACCATCGGCCATCTACAATTCCTTTCTCGTTGGTCGGAGTGCTGGCTTGCCCCAACGCTTCCAAAGGGAAGTTGTAGCAATTGCAACTCCTGCACCTGAGTCCAAAATCGCCTTGGTTGTGTAACCCTGATGGGTAACTGGGAGATAGGTATTTCCTTCTTCTCCTTCACTCATGTCTCCTATCTATCCAATGGTATTTCAGGCACTGTTCTATGAGATCCTACTTGGGAGCGCGATTTCGCTATGTCTGGCACTTGTTTGGCTACATGTTTCCACACTTCTGGCTTAACTTTGAGTAGCTCTTCTAAAGTGAGATTGCACTGCACTTTAGTGTTCTTTACTACCTCTATATTCCTAGGTATGATAGAGTCTTCATTTCTTATCATGACTGTGGGCGCTCTTAGACAAGTAGACTTGGTTTCCCATGGGCCTGTGAAATGTGGTAATTCTTGTAGAGAATTAGACTCAAAGTCTAATCTCTCTTGAGAGTGGGTGCTCTCATGCTCCTCATAAATGGATGGGATGTCCTGTGGGAATTGATCGTGTGCATCATCCACAAGTTCAATGGGAGGAGGGACTTCACTTTCTTTAGCCCATTTGTCTTCTTGAATCTCTCATAGGAATTCTGGTGTGAACCGATTCATAGAAGATGATGTGTCTGGCTCCGTAGAGTTAGGCACGTAGGCTTCCTGGAGAGGTAGGCTCACGATCTCACTTGCCTTGCCCTTATTTTGAGAGGCGGGTTCCTTTTCTGATTGTGCAATTAGCCTCTCTATTCGTTCTAGCAGTCCATCAAAGTGTAAATGCGTCTTAGCTGAACTAGAGATGTTAAAGAGGCGACTGGCTTCAAACATAGTCTGAGCCAATTCCACCATCTTAGCACAAATTTTGGTTCGTTCTAGCTCTAGTTCTGCTCTAGGGTAACACTTTTCATGATCAGTTACATTTGGCCCTTCTTGGATTCTGGCCTGATATGCTCTAAGCATCATGTTTAGGTCCTCGGGAGTGGGATCGGCTAGGACGGATCCTACTCTGGGTGGTGGGTGGGTTAAGGGTGGTGTATTGAAAGGTTGGGGAATGGAAGAAGATGGATTGGCGGGTAAAGGGAGAGGTGGTGGAGGGGTGGTGTGAGAGTGGTTTTGAGATGCGAGTTCACTTATCTTTGCTTTGGTTTCTCTCAAGCTTTCTTCAAGTTCGCTCATCTTTTTTGCCCATTGACTTTTCATTCTTTCACGACTATCCTTCCAGGCTCTAGTCCTCTTTTTGGTTATGCTCTCTGTTTCACTCACCTCGGGGCTCTTTTCCTGACCAATACCTTGGTTTTGCTGTAGTGCTTGGGCTCTTGTGATCACTTGCACAGGTGCAGTGGAAGTCACACTCCCTGTGGAGTCTACAACTAACCCAACAACATTGATAGGAGTGATTTTAGGCATGTTATTAGGGTTCTTTGGGCAATCTCGTAGGAGATGCTCTTTCCCGCAGTCTTGACAGAAACCCTGAATTGTCATTGGTTGGGGTTGTGTAGGGGCAGGCAGTGGACAATCATGCATAAGGTGATCTCCCTGACATCTGAAGCATGGTCCTCTAGGAAATGGGGGTCGTACCTGCCTAGGTTGAGGTCTAGAGTTGGGGTTTGTGTACATGATATTGGCATACTCAGGCTCCCCACTATTTTCACTTGGGTCCTCATAATAGTAAGACTCGTCATGCTCGGGTGACTGCATGTAGTAAGCCTGTGGGCTATCAATATGTGTGGAGTCAAAACTATGGTCACTTGGATCACTGTCTGATAGCAATGGGGTGACTGGGACTATGGCTCTGTTCAGATTTTCTTCAGCAGATGCATATTTCACTAGGATCACATTGGTTGGAGTAGGGGGTTGCTGTACTAGGACTGGTTGAGGTCTCTGCTGCCCTTGATAGGGTGGCTGATAAGTTTGCTGTGGTCTCTTGTATTGTTGTGGTGGGTACTGATTCTCGTATCTACCCTGTTGTGGATATGGCTGAGGGTAGTTTTGCCTAACAGTTTGTTTGTTATATGGGCAGTCTTGTGCAGTGTGGTTGGTGTACCTTCGCTCTATGGTGCAGTACTGGCTACTAGGATTCACCTGGGGTTGAGCCATAATGGGACATACATTTGCCATATGGTCACCTCCACAAGTGTAGCACCGCTTAACTGGGGCAAATCTCGGAATTTGTTTGCTAGAGACACCTAGTTTTTGAGCTACCTTCTCTGCAAGTTCCTCAATGGATGTGGATTGACCAGATGTGAGGCTACTAGAGCTATCAGAATCCTTATAGATTTTTGACAATTCTAACTCCTCGCCTAAATTACCCTCAATGTCTATGCACATGCGCACGCACTCTTCTATAGTTCTGGGGTCCTTCAGATATACATATGACCTGAGCTTGGTGCTCAACAATCCATCTAAGAACAAGGCCACTTGCTTGGCTGGTGTGGGTAACTCAGGCATCGGGCATCTCTCTAGGTATTGCCTAAACCGTCTTCCTGCTAGTCTGACCGTCTCTTGAGGTGTTTGCTTGAAGCTATGAATTAGTGAGGAAGTGTTGTGCCTGATGCCACTCTTAGAAAACTCAATGATAAATGCCTCTAAGAGCTGGTCTATGTTTTTGAAATGCCTCTCGTTCAGTGGTTGGAACCACGTGAGGGCAGTGTTCCTAAGGGTTAGACCAAAAGCATTATATTGTGTGAATAGGTCCTCTACCTGTTCAGCTTTCAAGACTTGCCTAAACTCTACCACGTGGTCATAAGGGTCACCAGTGCCATCGAAGTAATTCTTCATGGACTTCACCAATTGAGTTGGCCGCAGGGTCCTAGTGTGTTCTCTCGGCCTTGGCAAAGGAAAATCATCAGCATTTCTTTGGTTTCTTGGGTCTCTAAATCTCTCGGTTTCCTCTCTATCCGTCCCTGTTCTCCTTCTTTCTCTTCCCTGGGAGTTGGCAAAGCTTACTTCATGTATATCTCTACTTCTATCTCCTTGGACTCCATGAGCCTGGGAGGTCCCGGCTCCTTGGTGACCATAGGACACATTAGACCGTGGTTGGGGAAAAACAAATTCACCCTTCCATGTGTAGGCATGTCTGCCATGCTCGGTGACCATGAAGATTCTCTCTGATGTATTGTCTAGGTAGGTTACTTTGCCTGGGCTGTCAGGGTCTTTAAACTCATAGATTGTGAGGGCACTCACTTCCTGAGGTTGAGCAGGTTTATATCTCCAAAAAGCCTCATCGGTTTCTCGGTTAAAAAGCAAATCTATGCTTTTATTATCCTGTGGAATCCACTATGGAGTCATAATTCTGGTCAAGACGGATTTACCACGGGGAGTTCTTGGCTCTCTCTCTAAATTCCCTTGCTCTATATCACCCATGTCGGTCTCCGCAATCACATTTCCAAACTCATCTGTTCTATCAGGAAGAGTGGTGACTACATATATAGTCCCCTCTTTATCTAGGTATGCTCCATTCTCGAACTTGACTATCGGGTGTTCTAGTCCATGGGGTTGATCGAGATTCTTAATCTGGACCACAAACCTTCTCAGGCCGTCTTCGTAGATGCGAGCACCTAGACGATTAGTCCTGATGTATTCCAATTGAGTCTTGTAAGGTCCTTCTGGCTTTTCTAGATAAGCCAACCCTGAACTACCTATTGGTCTCCCCATGTGATAGGACATTTCAGAATCACTTATTTCTGATCATGGATCGTATGGATAATCACTCAACTGCTGGGCCCAAGACCTAGCAGTATGATTGACACTAGCTTTAGAAGATCTGAGGCTTTGTCTGTCTCTGCCTAAATGTCTGCCTGACCTAAGGTTCATATGACTGGTTTCTCTACCCCCTTGGTCCCAAGTACACTCTCGTTGCAGGTTATTTAACACCAATCACTTTGTTCTTTTTAGTTGATTATTTTGTTTATGATCTTGTCTGATATCACGTCGTCAGGAATACTTAAATGAATTTCACACTTGATAAGTGATCGATTCAAGTTTACTGTTGTCCCTTAGGGTTTTCGCACTTAAGCCCTACTTAATCCTTGCACTTAGTTGATTAGTTCTCTTGGACTTGAATCATGCCTACCGTAGCCCTAACTAATCACCACACCTAAGTCATGCTTAGCCTAGGCTAGGAATTGACAAAGGAGGGCTGAGAGAACTTCCAACCTCAACTCTCTGGTTGCTCAGACTGCTGCACAAGCCCAGGAAGCCTTCTCCCAAGCTTGGTACTCATCCTCGCTAGCTTTCCTTGGAATGCCTTGCTTACACACAATGTTCCTGCAAAAGTTCACAAGTCAATATAGCTCTATTACCACAAGGGATTGAAAGACACACATCAACATTTACAGGCCCCCCTGGAGTAACTCACTGTACCCCCAAATCCTTATGACCAGTTAGTCCCACCTAAAGGCCAACTTAAAAATACATGTTCTAAAACTCCGCATATGATTCTTACAAAGCTAGTTGAGGTCCACGTAGGATTCTCAACAAGCTTTCCAACGAGACCAAAATCTCCTCAATCGGAGTTCGTATGGCGAAGTTATGACCATTCAGGCACTTAGGGGTCAAAACAGGCTCTCAGGGTTCAGGAGATCCCTCTCTGGTTTCTAGGTCTTTTGCCCACTCCTAAGGCTCTAATGTTATCCCAATGTGTCTAAAATTAAGCCCAAATATACCTCAATTCACTCAAAAATTCACTCTAAAATTTTCATGTGTTAAGGCCGTGTATCGCGATAGGTCGGGTCGATGTGTCGCGATAGGTCGAAGTGTCGCGATAGGTCGAGGTGTTGCGATAGGTCGAGGTGTCGCGATAGGTCGGGGTGTTGCGACAGGTCGGGGTGTTGCGATACTTGGGAGTGTCGCGATACTTGGGAGTGTCGTGATACTTGGGAGTGTCGCGATACTTGGGAGTGTCGCCATACTCCGAGCTGTCGCGATAGGTCGGGAGTGTCGCGATACTCCGAGATGTCGCGATAGGTGGGGTCGGTGTGTCGCGATACTTCGAGGTGTCGCGATAAGTCGTGGGTATTGCGATACTTCGAGGTGTCGCGATAGGTCAGGGTGTCGCGATACTTGGGAGTGTCGCGATACTCCGAGGTGTCACGATAGGTGGGCTCGGTGTGTCGCGATACTCTGAGGTGTCGCGATAGGTTGGGGGTATCGCGATACTTCGAGGTGTCGCGATAGGTCGGGTTATGGTGAATTTTGCTATTTTGTCTAGTGATCCTAGGAGCTCTAGGCCTACGCAATGTCGTGGTGCACTCATAATCGTGATCGGGTGAAGTTTTCGGAGTGTCGCGATAGCTCGAGCTCGATGCCTCGGGGCTTGCGTAGACGAAATCCGTACCTGCTGAGCTTGCTGGAGATGATGATGGAGCTGCAACCTGCAAGAAACATGCAAAAAAACACAAACAAGCAAGAACACACACTCGCTCTCTCTCAAACTCGCACAAAGCAAATGAGGAAATGGTTTGGAAATGAGAATATAAGGTGGAGAAGGAGATGAAGGTGGAGATGAAGATGGAGATGGAGAAAAATAAAAAATTTACCTACTACTTACCATTCCAACGCGTCCTCTCTACGTCTTACCATCACACGCTCGTCCTCAAAGCTCGAATCCCCGGCAACGGCGCCAAAATTTGGTGTAGCTCAGTGATGAGTAGCACCTCCTTTAATGTCAATCCGGGAAGACATGAGGATGGTGTGAAGACCTCGAGCAAGTGAAGGCACAAATGTGTGAGTGAGAAGCACACTAACATGCACACACATACACACACACGCGCACACACGGCAAGAACAAAGAGAGTAAGACAATGGAATCACTTCTATTGCAACCAAGTTCTCATACAAGCTCAAAAGTACAAGAAGCTGCCCAAAAATGAGCTCTCTAGCTCTATTTATAGTTTTTTGACTAGCTTTGGCCCTGTCCAGACCTAGTGTCGGGCCTAGTTAAAAATTAGGTCCGAGGGCTTATTTGAGGGCTCGAACGAGATCTAAAAAATATGAAAATTGGAAGGCAACTACTTCTAAGGCTCCCCAAGCTCGAGGACTCCTCGGCTTGTAAAAAATGGAGCTATTAGAAGGTGAAATGATATGTACAAGGGTTTTTAGTGATAAGAATCACTTTTAACATGGTGTAAGGTTTGGAAAAATTTAATGGGTTGCCTTAGTGCTAGATCTATGTGTATGCTCGTACTTGCTTCATCTGCCAACAAGGTGTCTCAAGTTTGAGCAAAGTGGACTCCATTTCAGATTTCTACACGTGTAGCAAACTAGCAAAATTCAGATGACCAAAGCATGCATGTCAAAGCTTTGCATCTCACAAAGCCTGAGAATCATATACTGCACATGCTAAATCATTCATAGATTTCTCGTAGTCTATGAGCTTATACAACCCACAACATAAAATGCCACAAGCAATAATGACAACACCATTTGACAAATCATGAACTGTACATCTATCATCAACAAATTTCACAACCAAGCCAATCTTGGCTAAAGTTGAAACTGATAATAGATTCCTCTTCATCTCTGGCTCAAATAAAGCATTTAACAATGTAAAAGAACTACCATCAACAGTAGTTAGAATGATCTTACTGACTCCCATGATAGGATAAGAGGAGTTGTTGGTGCATGTGACAATATTCCCTATAGGGTCAGGCTCAAGTGAAGTGAAGAAATTGCACTGTGAGGTAATATGTTTGGTTGCTCCACTATCAAAGTACCAAACATCTAAGTCTATTGCAGACATACACTATTCATGTGAAGATAGGTCATAACCACAAATAATAGTAAATGTCAATTCTTCATTATGTACAAGATTAGCAGACTCTATTTTGGGTGTAGAGGCCTCTCCAACAACCATTCGAGTCTCTTTCTTATTTGCCCCTTTTGCAGCTATTTTTGGACAACTCCTTATGACATGATCATTTTTGCTTACTAGTAGAAGAGCTCCATTTACCTTTGCCCTTCTCACTAGATAGGAAAGCTTGATGTGCAACATGCTAATGGACCTGTTCTACCTAGAGTGATCTTCGTGCAATAGAACAAAGACTAACTCCTCAAATGTTAAGGCATTTGGATTGAATTTCATCATTAGTCAAAGATTAGAAGGAAAACTCTAATATGAATCTACAAGAGCATACCGAACAGTCTGCACAAGTGAACTATCAGGCAAGACTTCATCAGCAGAAATCAATTGCTCTTTGATCTTTGTCAAAAAATTGTCCATGGAATCTCCTTCATTCATGTGCCCACTCTCCAACTCTTTTTGGAGGTAAGCAATACAAGCCTCATTCCTTGCCTCATATAAATTGGTAGGTGTATCCCAAGAATCCTTTGATGTCCTGCAAGATTGAATGTGAGGAATAATGGCATGTTTGACAAACAAGGCTATCAATGCATGTGGTTGAGCATCTCTACCATCCACATGAAGTTTCTTTGCAGTAGGTGTAGTAGGTGCAGTAGGAATTGTAGCACGAACAGGAACACGAAGAATACCACCATCTTCAATGCCATATACATCACCTTTAGCAATTGTGCTTGTAGGTGTAATAGGATGTTTTTCAACACCTTGCACAATATTCTATAGTCCTTTTGCAACCAATACATGATGCATCATATAAGCCCATAATGGGTAATTTGTATTGTTCTACTTATTCTCAATGGCCAACATATGGAATACATCACTGTTTTCAGCCTTAGGTAGTGAGTAAAGTACCCTAATACAAAAAACTAATTGTATCTCAAAGAGTTGAATAGAACTACCCTGTCGAGTTCTGCGAAATTTGTAGCATACTTGAAGATGCTTATACTCGCAAACCAAAACCTGTATATATCTTTGGCATAGAGAGATGAAATTGCTTGCATAAGCATTGTGATAGTGCATTCCGAGACCAAAACAAGCTCAGATCATGATTTCGAAACCATACAACAAAGCTATTTTGAACTCCTAATCACCTTGAGTATGCTCACCAATTCTCATGAAATTCTGAGGTTGTGATCGGAGGTGTGTCGACGACGCCCTAGATGATGCGGCAACGTTCTTTGCTACCAATTGTTGGAGTTTGAAGTTTGCAGAGGCATGAAAACAGCACAAGAAAGAAGAAGAAGCTTGGATCACAACACACAATACTGAATGTATTACCAAGAGAATGAACAAAGATATATGACATGTTAGGGTTATAGGCATATATAGAAACCGGGGGAAAAAACCTCCTAAAGAGGGAAAAAAGTGCCTCGGTGATCCTAGTGTGTTCACACATATCACTACTTGAATATGTCAACAACATTCACATACAAACACACACACACATAGAATAGAGCTCTTATGCATACTAGCCACACAATCCTGTACAAAACCCGTATTTATGCATCACATAATAGACAGATGTTCAACATACACTTCCACAACTTGAAAACATACATACATGCCCCTATTCATGCATGTAACTTCAAAATAATTTATACATACACAATTATTTACACATGATTTTAGGGGAAAAAATGAATAACCTTGATGCATAATTGAAACTTGGAGTCACTCACTCTGATCTGCATATCAAAGGGAAAAAGAAAGTCATATGACAAGCAATCATTTAGCAAAAAGATACCTTTTTCAAAGAAGCTCCCATCATATGGCTCTACAATTTTTCAACATCTTTGATACACACTTCCCCATATATTAACCACAAAAGAAATAGAAATCTATGGTTGCCTTCATAATCTATCATGATATCAGAGGATTTGACTGTGTCCATAGATGCTTTCCAAAATCATTAGAATCATCATCATAAGCTACTAGATTGTTTTTGGATATTAAGAGAAGTATCACATTTTAGGTTTGTATTCTTCAAATGTGTAATGTTACCAGAAGCTTAAGCCTCCAAAATCCCACCAAAGTGTTGCCATAACATCATTTTCTCAGTTTCTTTGATGCCTTTCAGCTCCTTGGCTTATCTCTAGTGGTTATAGCCCATTGCTACCTTCAACTTTCCTAGACGAGCACCTCTGAACTTTAAGCTTCATGTCTAGCTGTCCTATCTTGCTTCTATAATTGTGTTCCACCATAGTCTTCCTCCAGGAAAGAGGAACAAGCCCACATCAATAATCGCTTAATCTGAAAGAGGTAAATGATAATGCATGCATGCAAATTGTCTATGGATGGAGTTCCTTTTGCATGTTTGGGCATTTATAGACTAGCTACTCTTCTTAGACCTTTTCTAATCCTTGTTACATAAAACTAAGGGTTTTCCAAAGACAACACCTTAAACTATTAATTCATCAATGGAGCCATATGGCCTCAAAGAAGCTCCTGCTCTTCAATTATAAATGCCAAAAATGCAAGCATCTCTTTAGGTACATGTTGCTTCTTTTCCAAATGGTAAGTTGCTTCTTTCCTCTGGAAATAAATAAATAAATAAATTATGTGCTACAGTGTGACCTCCTTTCCAATGATCGAATTATGTTTCCTTTTTGTTCTTGAAGAGAATGGTTTCCCTTTCGATATCCTGGTGCTTCCTTCCTCAACATGAAATGCAAAGTACATCAATGCGAAGTACCTTTGAAAGGATTCCCTCTGGTGCAAAATACTTCAAAACTGTGTTCCTCTTAGCTCTGACCAAAGAATGTTCCCTTTGCTACCTTTTTGATAATCCTCATAATACTTTTTCTTTTTCTCTATGGGCAACTGCCTCTCCTCAATGTCTTCAATACCCAACTTCAGTGGTTGGCGAAACAGCTTTGTTATCCAATAGAAACATAGCATATCCATGTAAGTGAAGGATATTTGGAGCAAGCGTGATACACTTCATTGGCGTGCCCTCCTTGTCCCTTTGTACCCCTCAATCTCATGCAGAACCACTTGCGAGCTAGTCTTGCTCTCGCATTGTATCTTCCAAAGTTTCTCAAGATGCGACTTTCCTCCCTTCTATGCTTCTGAACCTTATTTAACCAAAGAATCACAAGCCTATTGACAACAACCTTCCTTCTTGCCTGTAGCCAACTGTAGAGTATCGCCTCTCTTTGAAAGTGGTGCCCATGAATTTGATCCTCAGATTTCATTTGCAGTGAAAAGAGATGATACAAACCTTGTTCTTTTAATTTGAGAAAATTTTCACTTGTGGTCGAACACTTGTGGCTCCTTTTCCATGCTACACAATCCTCCTCTGTATGTCACATCTTCCCACAACATGCGAGTGACCTTCTTCCTCCTTCTTTTCCTTGGAAATTGAACTCCTTAAGTATCTCAACAATGTGCATCATGCTCTCATAGTGCTGCATAACCTCTTGCCTCCCTGTCACCTTTACTTCTCTATTCAGCCTCCCAACACCATAGCGACTTCCCTATTCTTCACGTCTGCTCCATAATTTTCATGTGTCATGGTGATCTCCCCAACCCTTCCTTTCAATCTCTCTTCCTTTTTGATCCCATCAATCCACATCTCAACGATCTCCTCCCTTCAACACTCATCATCTTCTCTTCTCCTTTGCCTTCACTTTTTTAGAAGACACTTTTGGACAAAAATTAAATTGTAAAAATTAGGTTTTTGTATTTCAGAAACCCTGGATGGCTGTAAAAAATGAAAAAGAGTCTTCTTCATGAGGAGAATCAAATTATGTAGTTTTTTGAAGATTTTAAGAGCTCTTGAATGTGTAGAAAATTATTTGAATAGTTAAGAGGATTGTTGGAGTTTGCAATTTGTGGAAGCACGCGAATAGCACAAGGAAGCAGAAGAAGCTTGGAGCACAACACACAATATTGAATGTATTACCACTAGAATTTACAAAAATAAGTGACCCATTAGGGCAATAGGCGTATATACAAGTCGGGGGGAAAAGACCTCCTAAAGAGGGAAAAAAGTGCCTCGATGGTCCTAGTGTGTTCACACACATCATTACCTAAATATATCAATAAATCCCCCATGGGAGTGATGTGGTGAACAAGGAACTGACACTCATGTATAAGGGCTATGTGGAATCAATCCATAAAAGCAAGTAAGCCCAAAGCTTTGTGAAAAGCTTCAAACTTTTCCCTAGGTAAAGCCTTTGTGAAAAGTTATTCAATGTTCTCCTCTGTGGGGACATATGTCAAACTGATCTCTCCAGTAGAGAACGTCTCATTGACATAATGATAGTGCACCTCAATGTGCTTAGTGTGAGCATGGAGCACACAAGCTTCCTCGCAACTACCAATGCACTCTGATTGTTAGTGAAGATGGTGGTGGGAGAAGACTAACCAACACCCAAATCAACCATAAGGCGTCCCAACCACACACAGTCAACAGTCATTGTGAAAGCTGCCCTGTACTCAGCTTCACAACTCGAAGTGGCCATAGTAGGCTACTTCTTGCTCAACCAAGAAATGCATCAGCTACCAAACATGAAGTAAAAACCACAGGTGGACACATGAGTGTCATAGCAACTAGCACAATCTGAGTAAAAAAAAACATGTAAATCTAGGAGAAGTGATCCCCCCTTGGGATAAAACAATCCAAGTAGTCGGGTACAAATCAAGTAGAAAATATGCGCTTAACCGCCTGCCAATGCTTGACACCTAGGCGATGCATAAACCTGCTCATATGTGAGATAGCAAACTAAATATCTGGCTGAGTAATGCATAAATAAATCAAGCATCTAGCAGCTTGGTAATAGAGAACAGCATCAAATGCATTTCAAGCATCATGAAGACCCAACCGTAAACCTTTCTCCATATGAGTGGCAATGGGTTTATAATCTTCAAGGCCAAAATGGTACATAATGGGTCAATATATTTTGTTTGACACAAAGCTATTCCACCATCAACTTGCATAAAATGAATGCCCAAATAATGATGCAAATGCCCAAATCTGACATCTCAAATGAGGGATGCAGATCAGTCTTAAAATCAATAATATGCTTCTCATGAGGACCAATAAGCAACATGTCTTCAACATACACAACAATGATCAAAAGCACATCATTTGCATGCTTAACATATAAGGTGCTCTCAGTTGGGGTGTTCTCAAAACCATGTGCAATCAGATAGGCATGTATCTTTTCATACCAAGCACACATTGCTTGCTTCAAGCCATATAATGCCTTTTTCAATATGCACACTTGGTTTTTCAATATGTTGAAAAACATACACTTCTTCATGCAAGTCATCATTCAGAAATGCAATTTAATGTCCAATTGATGTACATTCCAACCATGATGAGTTGCAAGTGCATAGATGCTACGAACAATAGTCATTTGTCATGTAGGTGCAAAAACCTCATCAAAATCAATGCCTCTTTCCTGTGCATAACCTTTGCAACAAGGCTAGCCTTAAACATGTCAATTTTTCCATCAGGCTTATGCTTCAGCTTTTATACCCACTTAGTGCTAATGGCCTTCTTGCTAGGAGGCAAGTCACATAAAGACCAAGTACCATTTTTCATGATAGCATCATATTCTGATTTCATAGCAACCATCCAATTTTCTAAATTTTGTGGTTCATCAAACAAAACAGGCTCATTGTCATCAAAGATACTAGAGGTAGTCATAGCATAGCAATCAAATGGAAAAGAGGCACTATGAGAGCCTGAACTAGTAAGAGATGACAAAGGTGCATCTAATTTGCTATCACGAAAAGTCTGCACCATCCATTTTGGCATAGTTTTTGCCTCCTCAATATTAGCTCTCTCATGAACAAGTGCATCATGTAAGTTTGCATAAAAAATGGAATGATTTGCATCATCACATGAAACCTGTAAAGGATGAGACGTTTCCTCATTAGGACCAACACTAGACTGTCCACCTCTAAAAAGAGGCAGCAAAGTGTCATACATGTCTTTGGAGCTAACTGATGTCTCCTTAGTACATGAAAGTAATGGTTGAATAGAATCTCCCACATAATCAACATCACGGATAACCAAAATGCATTTAGTTTGTGGATGATATATAGATGATAGCCTTTGCTTTAAGAACTGTACCCAACAAAAATACATTTTATTTCTTTATCATCCAATTTATTACGTTGTTTTTTAGTTACTAATGCATATGCTAGACAACCAAAAACATGTAGCTGAGCAAAAGATGGATTGCGACCATGTCAAGCCTCATATGGAGTGATAGACTGCAATGCTTTTGTGGGAGACTTGTTAAGTACATGTGTTAGACACATGAAAACCTCAAGTAAAAAACTATGTGGTAAAACTTGACTCTTGACCATAGACCTCGCCATCTCCATGAGTGAGGTGTTCTTCCATTCAAAAACTCCATTCTGTTGAGGTGTATATGACACTATACACTGATGTTTTATCCCATGTTTAGCCTAAAATGCATTAAATTTAGAAGACATATATTCCCCCATGTCGATCAAAATGAAGGGTGTCCATTTTACATGCTGCTAAGGTTTTAGCCAAAACCAAAAATTGTTTGAAGCACATAAACACTTCCAACTTTACTTTCAATGGATATACCCATACATGCCTTTTTCTACAATATGTGTAGCAAGAATCGGAGCATGAACACGAACATGAAGAATATCATCATCTTCAATGATGTGTGTATCACCTTCAGCAACTATGTTTGCAAGTGTAATAGGACATTTTTCAGCACCCTGCACAATATTCCACAGTCCTTTTGCAACCAATACATGACTCATCATATAAGCCCATAATGGGTAATTGGTATTGTCCAATGTATCCTCAACATCCAACGTACAGAATAGAGCACTGCTTTCAGCCATGGCCACTAACTAAAATACCCTGATGTAGAAAAGGATTGTATCTGAAAAAGTTGAAGAGAACTACTTTGATGAGTTTTGCTAAACCTCTAGTAGACTTTGAGGTGCTTATATTGGCAAGCGAAAACTTGTATATATCTTTGGCACAAAAAGACAAAATTGCCTACACATGCACTGTGATAATGCGTTCAGAGGCTGAAATGAGCTTAGATCACCCTGACTATGTGTTTATATATTTAGGTAGTGATGTGTGTGAAGACACTAGGCCCACTAAGGCACTTTTTTCCCTCTTTAGGAGGCTTTTTCCCCAGCTTGTATATATGCCTATCACCCCTAATGGGTTACTTATCTTTGTACATTCTAGTGGTAATACATTTAGTATTGTGTGTTGTGATCCAAGCTTCTTCTTCCTTATGTTGTTTGTGTTGGTGTAATTCAAGCCTTAACACTTGGCTTGGATATCAACATTGAAGACTTCACATAAAGCTTGGACCTTGGAAGATTAGATTGGAATTCTTTGAAGGATATATTTACAAGAATCAAGAACCATAGGAACCTAGTCTTATTATTCTTACCATTTATCTCTTGTAAAAGTCAATATGACTTTAACTAATCTTGTAATCATACCTACTTGATTAATTCGTGGAAAATTTGATTGATTGAGTGGGTGAATGATTGAGAGAATATCTCATTCACTTTTAGGTACAAGATTCTAGGAGATTTGAATTAAATTTCAAATTCAAATCCTCACTCAAACCATATATATGTGAAGGAAAAAGTCACGGGTATGACACACTCTTCCCGAGACATTTCTGAGTAAATCCTTGAGTGTGTAAGTGCTACACCATAGCCTACACATCTGAGTACCATTGAGCATCACATTCTATGCCAATGGGAATGTACAATCAATAGAATTAATACATAGCTTTACATTCATAATCTCTGTTTTTTCTGAGTGACTACCTTCAAGTCTGTCAACTTCCAAGAGGCATATCTCAAGATCTACTGAACCAAATTGGATGATTCAAAGTGCATTGGATTCCGCTCACAGTCTACTATACACTTACAAAATTTCAAGGTCATTGGATCAACCATCACAGAGAAATCTCAGTCGGGGTGCTCACTGATCTGTGACTGTAAGTCTCCTAAAAAATCGGGGGTACACCTTATTTTGCTAAAGTGATTTCTCTGAGTGTGGTTTATCATTTGCTTTCATTCCACTTGCAAATGGAAGCTTACTAAGCTAATAGAATATCTCTAGAGGGAATTTCGCTAATTGTAACTACATTGGTCACACTGAGCATAACACTGAGCAGGTGTCAATACCAAAATAGCAAGTTTTTCAGGATTCTTGAAGTCACAAGTAGTCTGTTTTGATCTAATCATTACTCAACTCATTTCCAAAGTACATATAGCATATTTTGGTGTCATTTGGAAGCTAAGCAAGTGTACTAAGCATATCTGGAGTCAAAGAAGGGCAGGTGTGAAGCAGATTTTGCAGCACCAACTCATTTCTTGAGTGCATCCAATCATCACTCACAACAGTGGTATCAGAGCAAATAAGGTAATCATGGGTGATGGTTTCCCTTCCTTCATTGACAAGTTAGACAGGAACAACTACCAAGCTTGGTCTCTAAGGATGAAGACCTATCTACAAGGAAGGAGCTTGTTTGGATTCATATCAGGAGATAAGGAATTGCCCTCATTCAAAGCTAGAGGCCTACCCACCAAGGAAGAGCAAGAGAGACTCAATCAATGGTGTGCAAAAGATGCTTTGGCAAGGTCATATCTTCTAAACTCTATTTCTGATTTCCTTCTACCACACATAAGGAATTGCAAAACTTCCCAAGAGACTTGGGAAACCTTGTCAACTTATTTTTCATCAAGCACAAGGGCCAGAAAGAATCAGCTATGGATTGAGTTTACCACTCTTAGGAAGCAATCAAAGCAATCTGTCTCAGATTTTGTTACCAAGGTCAAAGACATTGTAGACCAACTTGCAAGTGTTGGAGAGGAGATTGAGGAAGAGCAAATAGTCAGACAAGTAATCAATGGACTAAAGGCAGATGATAAGTGGGAGAGCTTTACCACAGCAATGGACTTATACATGGACATCCAAGCACCTGATCTAACAACTCTGATTGGACAACTCTTCACACATGAAGCAAAGATTACAAAGAATGGAGAGCAATCAAAAGGTAACAATCCCTCTGCCCTTTATACTGATAAGAAGATAAAAGATAAAGGCAAAAGTAAGAAGGTTGATGAAGAAGGCTCTACCTCCCAAGCAAACTATGCAGGGAGAGGTAGATCTTCTAGAGGTAGGGGCAGAGGAGGTAAGTCAGGTAGGGGGAGACCCTACAACCAATCTCCATGCAATATTTGTGGCTTGTCTAACCATACCACAGATGAATGCTACAAAAACTACAAGAACCAAAGAGGAAGAGGTCACCAAAGAGGAGGATACTCTCAAGGCAGAGGTAGATTCAACCAATCTCAAGGCTATCATGGTTACAACAATTACAACAATAACTACAATCACAATAACAACTATCAAGGTGGATACAAGAATAGGAAAGACTACAACAATTATGCAGAGGAGCAAGATGACTCCCTATTGATCATGAATATGACATCTAAGTCAGGTATCAATGATGATCACTTATTCTATATTGATTCAGGTTGCTCTAATCATGTAGCTGGAAATGTTGCATTACTTTCTGATTTGGAAGAACCCAAAGGCAAGCACCAAGTGCAGACAGGTGACGACACTAAACATTCAGTTGTTAAAGTAGGGAATGTTGGTGCATGACAATCATCAATTGAAGGATTATGGAGAAATGAAGTCAATGAGTCAAGAAGAAAACAAAGTCAGATGGTTGAAGGAAGGACATTTTCAGAAAACTCAAAGATATGTACACATATGTACATTAGCTGACTTATACCCTTGTTTAAGTCATACACTTGTATATATTCATCTATAAATATGTTTGAAAATGTCGGGCAAGTAGAGCAGAAGAAGATTAGAGAATAGGGAGAGAGAAATTAGTGTCATTAGACACATGAAGGGTGAGTGAATTGTCCATCCTCACTTAGATGTAAATTTTCTAAGAAATAGAAAAATTTTGCGCCCGATATTTTGATGTCTGCTCCCTCTGTGTTTAATCTTTTGAGAAATCCTTTTGCACGTATCTAAGTCCATAGCTAATCCATCTATGGCTAGAATTTGAGAGGTTAATTGTAATCAGACTGTGAGAATTTTGATTAGGAACATTCATATGTAAGAATGTTCTAACAGTCGAGAAATCTGGCGCACATTTCATCTTCAAAGAAATGGTCAGTGCTCAGTCCACAGTGTAAAGTTTTACACAAGTGAGGGCTCAAAATCTAAGTTGGAAGGTAAGCCATCTATGGCTAGAAGATCTTGATCAAACGGGTTCAGAGTTGGGAGAACCAGTGCTAAGAAGTTGCAGGTGTCAAAGTCGCCATTGCAGAGAAGCACTTTCAGACATAGGTAAAGTGTTTCACACATTTCTCAGTGTGTACTTAATCTTTTTGAGAGATTTAACTTGGCAAAGTTGCGAAACCTTAAGGAAAAGTGTTGTGCAAAGTTTTATCAAAAACTTTACAGGATTGATTAGTCAATGAGTGACTAATCTGCAGCAGACTTTTTTGAAGAAACTGATTTTTTCAGAATAATCAATTTTCTGATAATTTGGTGAAGATTCTCTAAATTAGGTGGAGTCTAAAGTTGATCTTGATATAGAGGTGATCTAAATTCAAGGTCAACTTGTTCTTTTGGAGATTTACACTCTCCATCAGTGGTATCAGAGCAGGTTGTGTCAAAATTGAAGTGAAGAAGACTCCGACTATTGCAGAAATACAAAACTTTACATTTTGAAGGTGCAAAAGGTCAAAGTGTGAAGAAAGATCAAAGGAAGACATACAAAGAGCATCAAAAGGAGCAACATTCGAAGTAAAGGTACATTCATTATCTGTAAAGGTTAAAGATTTGAAGTTACAGGTGAAGTAAAGATGGGAGATAGTCTCCAAATTGAAAAGTTGGATAGAGAGAACTATCCTGCTTGGTCTATGAGGATGGAAGCTCACCTTATGAGCAAAGATCTGATAGGATACATCACAGGAGATGAAGAAAAGCCAGAATTCAGAGATCCTAGTGTTCCAACTAGGGAGGAGCTTGCAGATTTGAAGAATTGGATGAAGAAGGATGCTCAAGCAAGAAGCATCATCTACATGGCAGTCAATGACTATTTGCTTCCTCACATTAGAGGACTTGAAAGTGCATGTGACATTTGGAATGCTTTGGAGGAGCATTTCCAAAACACAACCAAATCAAGGAAAGCTTCACTTTGGGCAGAGTTTACTACCTTCAAGAAGAAGGCCTCACAATCAATCTCTGATTATGTGACAAAGATGAAGGACATAGCAGATTCTCTAGGTGCAGTGGATGAAGATATTGAAGAAGACAAATTGGTAAGACAAATACTCACAGGGCTAAGAGGAGATGAGAAGTGGAAGCCTTTCATTTTATCTACAGAACTTTCATTAGATCATTTTACTCCTGATTTGAATCAATTGTTAGGTCATATGCTAACTTTTGAGAATGATATCAAAGGAGATGTTGATAAGAATGCAGGTCATGCAATGTATTCTAAAGACAAGAAGAAAGCCAACAAAGGAAAGCAACAATCAGGTGAAGAAGAAGGTACATCAAACCAAGCAAACTTCATAAGAGGAAGAGGAAATGGAAGAAGTAGAGGAAGAGGCAGAAACAACAAAGATAATGCAAGAGCTTGTTGGATATGTGGTAAGACCAATCATCTATCTCATGATTGTTGGCATAATAATCAAAACAATGGTAATTATCAGAACTTTAATCAAAGAGCAAGAGGTGGTAGATTTCAGAGAGGAAACTTCAGAGGTAGAGGTGGTAGGAATTCTTTTGGAAGAGGTGGAGGAAGAAGCTTCCAAAATCAATCCTATAATAACACCTACTACAACTATGCATCAGATCAAAAGGAGGACTCGACTCTCATTATGAATACTTGTGAAACCTCACATGAGGACATGAGAGTGTTTTATATTGATTCAGGATGTAGTAATCATTTGAGTGGAAATATTGCTTTGATGACTGACCTAGATCATAATGCAATTAATCATACAGTTCAGACAGGTGATAATACAAAGCATAAGGTAAAGTCAATTGGTTCAGTCAAAGCTAAGGATGGGAGCACTCTTCTGAGTAAGGTACTTTATGTTCCCACAATTCCAAAGAATTTGATCAGTGTAGGTCAAATTGTGGAAAAAGGATATGAGGTAAGGTTCACCAATGATGGAGTTTATGTGGAAGACCCTAGTCAAGGGTATAAACAAGTTATTGCAGGAAAGAAAGAAGGAAGGCTTTTCACATTGAAGGTACAAGGAAATGTTGGACATGCTATGTTCACATATGGAGAGCAGAAGGTGTCAAAATTGGATCTTTGGCACAAAAGACTTGGACACTTTAATGAAAGAGGTATCAAAGAAATGATTAACAATGATTCAGTGCTTGGAATGCCTAACATTGCAGGTCAACACATGACATACAGATGTGAGGCATGTCAATTAGGTAAGGCTCATAAGCAATCCTATTCATAACATGGGTTTATGTATTCAGAAAGACTTGAATTGGTGCATACAAATGTGTGGGGTCCTTCAAAGGACTTTAGTATAAATGGTTCAAGATATTATGTCATATATGTTGATGATGCTACCAGGTGGATCACAATTTATGTGATTAAGGAAAAATCAGAAGTGTTTAATACATTTAAACACTATCATGCATATGCAGAAAGGATTACAGGTCAAAAATTGAAGAGACTAAGGTCAGATGGAGGGGGAGAGTATTTTTCAAATGAGTTCAATGATTATTTGTGGAATGCAGGTATAAAGAGAGAAGTTACTTGCAGGTACTCTCCTCAACAAAATGGGGTAGCAGAAAGAAGAAATAGGACACTTGTTGAATTTGCAAGGTCCATGATGAAAGAGAAGAATTGTCCAAATTATTTGTGGGCTGAGGCTGTTAATACAGCTACATATTTGGTTAATAGATTGCCTTGTAAAGCTTTGCAGGGTATGACACCATATGAAGCTTGGTGGGGTAAGAAACCTACCTTGGATCATTGCAGAATATTTGGATGCTTGGCATATGCATATGTGCCATCTCAATTGAGGCATAAGTTGGAGCCTAAGGCAGAGAAGTATGTATTCATGGTTATGATGATAAGCAAATGGGATATAGGTTGTGGAGTCCATCCACAAAGCAATTTATTGTATCTAAGGATGTTACATTTGATGAGCAAGGTACTTGGTATGCAGGTAAATATAATGTACATGCAGATGATGAAGAAGTAGTGGAACAAAGGAAAGGTAAAGCAAAGATTCAATTACTTGATGAAAGTGAGAGTAATGAAGTGCAGATTGAAGTTGAAGAGAGGCCAAGGTTTGATCCAGAATGTGATGAACCAGAGACCTCAAGAAGTGCAGAAGTTAGGAGATCATCTAGGCACAAATGGCAACCTACAAGGTATAGCTATGACACTTCATTCTTGACTACTAAAGATTATGCTTATTTGGTAAAAGCAGATGAAGACCCTTCTACATATGAAGAAGCCAAAGGAAAGAAGAATTGGGAAGATGCTATGCAAGAGGAGTATGATGCATTGATAGAGAATCAAACATGGGATTTGGTTCCTAAACCTAATAGCCAGAAGATCATTGGATGTAAGTGGGTTTACAAAACAAAGAGATTTGCAGATGGAAGTGTGTCTAGGTACAAAGCTAGACTTGTTGTGAAAGGGTATGCACAGACATATGGAGTGGATTATGATGAAACTTATAGTCCTGTGGCAAAGATGACAACCATCAGGACACTCATTGCAATTGCTGCTTGTAAAGGTTGGAAGTTGTCTCAATTAGATGTTAAAAATGCTTTCTTGAATGGTTACATTTCAGATGAAGTCTACATGGAGCAACCAGATGGGTTCAAAGATCAAGTGAGTCCAAATTATGTGTGTAAGCTCAAGAGAGCTTTGTATGGGTTGAAGCAAGCCCCAAGGGCTTGGAATTATAGGCTTGTAAAATTCTTGAATGATCTTGGATTTCAAGCATCAAAGGCAGATAGTAGCTTGCTAGTCAAAGCAAGTGAAAATGGATTCATTTATGTGTGTATTTATGTTGATGACATAATACTTACAGGAACAGATGATAAGGGGATACAAATGATCAAGAAGCAGATGGAGAAAGAGTTCAAAATCAGTGATTTGGGGAACCTATCATTCTTCTTGGGAATGGAGATCTCTTATACTCAACATGGAGTATATGTGACCCAAGAAAGGTATCTTAAAAATTTGCTAACCAAATTTAAAATGGAAGATTGCAGGGTTGCACCTACACCTTTGGAAGTGAACCATAAATTGTCTAGGTTTGGAGGAGAAGAGTTCAGAGATATGAAACTCTATCAAAGTTTGGTTGGTAGCTTGATTTATGCTACATTGACAAGGCCTGACTTGTCATATGCAGTTGGTGTGCTTTCACAATTCATGCATTGTCCTAGAAAGGAACATTGGATTGCAGGACAAAGAGTACTTAGGTACATCAAGGGTACACTCAAAGAAGGGTTGTACTATGGGTTTACTTCAGATACAAGAATCAAGATATATAGTGATGCAGATTGGGCAGGTAATGTGGATGATAGAAGATCAACACATGGATATTTGTGCTATGTAGGAGACAAATTGATTTCATGGTGTTCCAAGAAGCAACATACAGTTGCTTTGTCATCTACAGAAGCAGAATATAAAGGTATGGTGGAAGCTGCAAAGGAGGTAATATGGCTAAAGACACTTATGAAAGTTTTTAATGTGATTCAGAGTACTCCTATTATTTGTGGAGACAATATGAGTTCATTATACTTGGCAGCTAATCCTGTATTTCATGCTAGAACTAAGCATATTGAAATACAGTATCATTTCCTGAGAGAGAAGGTCATTGAGAAGGAGATTGAAGTGATACACACTCCCACAAAAGATCAAGTTGCAGATATGATGACAAAAAGTCTAGATGGACCAAAACTACAAAGATTCAAGGATATGGCAGGAATCAAGAAGATAGAGAAGAACCTCAATTAATGATTGAGGGGGAGCTGTTGGTGCATGACAATCATCAAAATAAGGATTATGGAGAAATGAAGTCAAGGAGTCAAGAAGAAAACAAAGTCAGATGGTTGAAGGAAGGACATTTTCAGAAAACTCAAAGATATGTATACATATGTACATTAGCTGACTTATACCCTTGTTTAAGTCATACACTTGTATATATTCATCTATAAATATGTTTGAAAATGTCGGGCAAGTAGAGCAGAAGAAGATTAGAGAATAGGGAGAGAGAAATTAGTGTCATTAGACACATGAAGAGTGAGTGAATTGTCCATCCTCACTTAGATGTAAATTTTCTGAGAAATAGAAAAATTTTGCGCCCGATATTTTGCTGTCTGCTCCCTCTGTGTTTAATCTTTTGAGAAATCCTTTTGCATGTATCTAAGTCCATAGCTAATCCATCTATGGCTAGAATTTGAGAGGTTAATTGTAATCAGACTGTGAGAATTTTGATTAGGAACATTCATATGTAAGAATGTTCTAACAGTCGAGAAATCTGGCGCACATTTCATCTTCAAAGAAATGGTCAGTGCTCAGTCCACAGTGTAAAGTTTTACACAAGTGAGGGCTCAAAATATAAGTTGGAAGGTAAGCCATCTATGGCTAGAAGATCTTGATCAAACGGGTTCAGAGTTGGGAGAACCAGTGCTAAGAAGTTGCAGGTGTCAAAGTCGCCATTGCAGAGAAGCACTTTCAGACATAGGTAAAAAGTTTCACACATTTCTCAGTGTGTACTTAATCTTTTTGAGAGATTTAACTTGGCAAAGTTGCGCAACCTTAAGGAAAAGTGTTGTGCAAAGTTTTATCAAAAACTTTACAGGATTGATTAGTCAATGAGTGACTAATCTGCAGCAGACTTTTCTGAAGAAACTGAATTTTTCAGAATAATCAATTTTCTGATAATTTGGTGAAGATTCTCTAAATTAGGTGGAGTCTAAAGTTGATCTTGATATAGAGGTGATCTAAATTCAAGGTCAACTTGTTCTTTTGGAGATTTACACTCTCCATCAGGGAATGTCAAAACTAGTGATGGTAATCAGAATTTATTGAGCAGAGTATTGTATGTTCCAACAATCACCAAGAATCTGATGAGTGTAGGTCAGATTGTGGAAAAAGGTCTACAGGTCAGGTTCACTCAACATGGTGCATATGTGGAGGATCCAAGACATGGATTCAGAAGGATAGCGAAGGGAGAAAAATCAGGTAGATTGTTTACCTTTGAACTTGAAGACACTAAGAATATTGCTTTGTACAACTATAAAGATCAAACCCTATCAGAATTAGAGATTTGGCACAAGAGATTAGGTCACATTGGAGAGAGGACCTTAAAGCAAATGAGTAGGGATCAATGTGTGCTTGGGATACCTAATGTATCCAAGCAACACATGATATACAAGTGTGGGGCTTGTCAATTTGGTAAGTCACACAGATTGCCCTATACCAAGAAAGGTTTTATGCATGAAGATTATCTGGAATTGGTGCATACAGATGTTTGGGGACCTAGCAAGGAGCCATCCATATCTGGATCAAGGTACTATGTGTCCTTCATTGATGACTATAGCAGGTGGACTGTCTTATACTTCATGAAACATAAAGATGAAGTATTTAATTGTTTCAAGAGGTACCTTGCACTAGTTGAAAATCAAATAGGTAGACATTTGAAGAAGCTAAGGTCAGATGGTGGTGGAGAATACTTCTCCAATGACTTTGAAGAATTCTTGCAGGAAAGAGGCATCAAGAGGGAGATTACTACAAGGTACTCACCTGAACAAAATGGGGTAGCTGAAAGGAGGAATAGACTCATTGTAGAGACAGCTAGGTCTATGCTAAATGAAAAGAAATTGCCAAATTATCTATGGGCAGAGAGTGTATCTACTGCCATATATTTAATTAACAGGTTGCCATCAAAGACACTTGATGGAATGACACCCTATGAGGCTTGGCATGGTAAGAGACCATCTCTGGATCATTGCAAAATCTTTGGTTGTGTTGCATATGTGCATATTCCCTCACAGGTAAGGGGAAAGCTAGACCCTAAAGCTGAAAAGTGTATCTTCATTGGTTATGATTTGAATCAGAAGGGATACAGATTTTACAACCCCTCAAACAAAGGCTTCAAGGTAAGCAGAGATGTCATCTTTGATGAGAATGATTCATGGTATGAAAATGAATGCAGGAAGGTTAGTCTACCTTATGACATGGAAGAAGACTTCCCCAAGCTTATCAGGCAAGAACCAATTCAGAAAGAAGACACAAGCTCAGATGATGAAGACACCATCAACATTGAAGAATTCAAGGCTTGGAAATCCAAAGGGAAGATGAAGATGAAGCAACTAGAAGATAATCCAGAATCCTCAACTCAAGCAATGAGGAGATCTCAGAGAGAAAAGAAAAAACCTATTAGATATGGGTATGATACTTCCCTTGTAACCAAGCATTCTGTATATCTTGCAAAGGATCTCTTGAATGAAGAACCAGGTACATTTGAAGAAGCAATCACTAAACCAGAATGGAAGGAAGCAATGGATGAAGAAATGGAAGCTCTCAAGGAAAGTGATACTTGGGACTTGGTACCCAAAAAAGAATCTATGAAGGTGATAGGATCCAGATGGATCTACAAACTCAAGAGGAATTCAGATGGTACAATAAACAGGTATAAATCTAGGTTGGTAGCCAAGGGTTTTGCACAAACCCAAGGCATTGATTATGAGTTATGGTGAGTGTAGCTGCATCCAAGAATTGGAACATGTACCAATTGGATGTAAAGAATGCATTCTTGAATGGATGGATATCTGAAGAAGTCTACATGTCACAACCACCTGGCTATGAAGATCCCAAGAAGGTAAATCATGTTTGTAAATTGAAGAAGGCTCTGTATGGATTGAAGCAGGCACCTAGAGCATGGAATTACAGGTTGACAACCTATCTCCTAGACCAAGGATTCATAATGAGTAAAGCAGATACTTCATTGTTTATCAAAAGGAACAATTCAGAGGTAATGTACTTGTGTGTCTATGTTGATGACATCATTATTACAGGAAATGATGTTCAGGGAATTAGACATATCAAAGGACGGATGATGAAGGAATTCAAGATTAATGATCTTGGATTATTGAAGTACTTCCTAGGACTTGAATTGGTCTATACAGATTCAGGTATCTTTATTACTCAGAAAAAGTATATTCAGGACATGGTCAAGAAGTTTAATTTGCAGGAAGCTAAAGTCTCAAGCAGTCTTATGGAGGTCAACCATAAACTCAGTGCTCATGAAGGAGAAGAACTCCAAGATATTACAGGTTACCAAAGTTTGGTAGGTAGTCTAAATTATGCTACCCTAACCAGGATTGATATATCTTATGGTGTTAGTGTACTTAGCCAATTTATGCACAAACCAAGAGTACCTCATTTAGAGGCAGCAAAGAAGATAGTAAAGTATCTAAAGGGAACACAACATCATGGTTTGTACTTTCCATATTCATCAGACATTGATATTAAGGTATATTCAGATGCAGATTGGGTAGGTTGCAAGGATGACAGGAGAAGCACATCTGGTTACATATGTTTTGCAGGTGATAAACCAATTTCTTGGTCATCCAAGAAACAACCTACAGTAGCTTTGTCATCTACTGAGGCAGAGTATAGAGGGCTAGCAAATGCCACTCAAGAAGCTATCTGGTTGAAGCTTTTATATTCAGAATTGGGTCTATACACAAGACCACCAATCATCTTTGGGAATAACACAAGTTCTCTTCACCTTGCAGCTAATCCAATTTATCATGCTAGGACAAAACACATAGAGGTTCATTACCACTATGTGAGGGAGAAATTACTTAGCAAAGATATTCAATTGTCATATGTGTCTACTAATATGCAATGTGCAGATTTGCTTACTAAAGCTCTGGATGGAAGCAAGCTATGCAGATTTAAATCCATGATTGGATTGCAGGAAGTAATTGAAGACTAGAGATGAAGACTTGAGCCAAAGTGTTTGGCTTGAGGGGGAGCTGTTGGTGTAATTCAAGCCTTAACACTTGGCTTGGATATCAACATTGAAGACTTCACATAAAGCTTGGACCTTGGAAGATTAGATTGGAATTCTTTGAAGGATATATTTACAAGAATCAAGAACCATAGGAACCTAGTCTTATTGTTCTTACCATTTATCTCTTGTAAAAGTCAATATGACTTTAACTAATCTTGTAATCATACCTACTTGATTAAGTCGTGGAAAATTTGATTGATTGAGTGGGTGAATGATTGAGAGAATATCTCATTCACTTTTAGGTACAAGATTCTAGGAGATTTGAATTAAAGTTCAAATTCAAATCCTCACTCAAACTATATATATGTGAAGGAAAAAGTCGCAGGTATGACACACTCTTCCCGAGACATTTCTGAGTAAATCCTTGAGTGTGTAAGTGCTACACCATAGCCTACACATCTGAGTATCATTGAGCATCACATTCTATGCCAATGGGAATGTACAATCAATAGAATTAATACATAGCTTTACATTCATAATCTCTGTTTTTTCTGAGTGACTACCTTCAAGTCTGTCAACTTCCAAGAGGCATATCTCAAGATCTACTGAACCAAATTGGATGATTCAAAGTGCATTGGATTCACATCAAAGTCTACTATACAGCTACAAAATTTCAAGGTCATTGGATCAACCATCACAGAGAAATCTGAGTCGGGGTGCTCACTGGTCTGTGACTGTAAGTCTCCTAAAAAATCGGGGGTACACCTTATTTTGCTAAAGTGATTTCTCTGAGTGTGGTTTATCATTTCCTTTCATTCCACTTGCAAATGGAAGCTTACTAAGCTAATAGAATATCTCTAGAAGGAATTTTGCTAATTGTAACTACACTGGTCACACTGAGCATAACACTGAGCAGGTGTCAATACCAAAATAGCAAGTTTTTCCGGATTCTTGAAGTCACAAGTAGTCTATTTTGATCTAATCATTACTGAACTCATTTCCAAAGTACATATAGCATATTTTGGAGTCATTTGGAAGCTAAGAAAGTGTACTAAGCATATCTGGAGTCAAAGAAGGGCAGGTGTGAAGCAGGTTTTGCAGTACCAACTCATTTCTTGAGTGCATCCAATCATCACTCACAACAGTTTGCATGCTTCCTCAAACCTCAAACTCCAACAATTGGTATCAGAGCAGGTCATTGCTTTATCTAGGGTAGCATCGCCACCCCTCCGATCATAGTCTCAAAATCGCATGAAATTTGGTGAGCATACTCAAGGTGATTAAGAGATCTGAGCTTGTTTTGGACTCGGAACACATTATCACAGTCCTAATTGTGTAGGAAATTTCATCTCTTTGTGCCAAAGATATATACAAGTTTTGTTTCGCTAGTATAAGCATCTCAAAGTCTTCTATAGGTTTAGCAAAACTGGACATGGTAGTTATGTTCAACTTTTTGAGATATAGTCATTTTTCTGTTGAGATATCAAGCTCAACATGAGATGATCCAGGATGACACGTATCAATTTTTTCTTTCTCTGACTTGTATAGTGGTCACACCGGTATATGTCATGGATACTTCATTGAGATTTATTAGATTCATCTACCGAGAGTGATGGCACATTTGTTTCTTGCAAGCTCACTCATTCGCGAACATTAGATTTTTCCTTATGTACTGGTCTTTATATATTGCAGTAGTTTTATTCTTGTTTTTAGGTCATTCTTGTACATTCCTTTTTATATAATAGAAGAAGAAGAAAAGAAGAAGAAGAAGAAGAAGAAGAAGAAGATCATTCTTCCTTGTCTCAATCTCAGTGTGTGCTTCTCTTTGATTCTGAAAGTGTGTGTGTGTGAGCTCTCTTCCTTATCTCCTTCCTCCTGACATGGTATGAGAGCCAGTGTGGCTGTAGAGAGCTCGTGGAGAAGGCCATCGGTGAAGATTACGCGAGAAGGCATGGAGAAAGCATGATTCACAAACGATCTCAGATTGCTACGAAAATCGGCGTGAAGGTAGAAGACCTCAAAATATTTTTGAGAGTTATTCCTTTAAGGTCACTTCTTTTTGTCAGATCGAATTTTTAGAGTCATCTTGACCTCCGTTTCCAGCCTGCAAAGTGGGGCCCACAAAAAAACCAGGTCATTTCAGAAATTGTAACTTGCATCATTTTTGACAACACTCATGTATTCTAGATCCAGAATTTCAAGCGATTGTGGAATTGTCACGTGTTGTGAATTGTTGCAGAAATGGCAAAAGCAGATGGAATGAGTCAGATTTTTGAGAAATAAGCTGGACAAGAACAACTTCCATGCTTGGAGATTCAGAATGACAAATTTCTTGATGGGAAAAGGCTATTGGAAGTACATCGAAGGAGAGACCGAAAATACTTCGTAGTTACCAAAGAGGAATCGGATTGCAGACCAGTTAAGAGCATATGAGGAATGAAATCAAGGAGCACGAAAGGTAATGTATTGGCTATCTATTAGCATATAGCATAGCATGATTGGGCACATACAAGATGCCAACACTCCAAAAGAGGCTTGGAACAGTTTGGTCACATAATATGAGACCAATACAAAGGCACAAAAATTGCAACTCAAGAACAAGATGCATACATGAGAGAAAAAGAGCATGTCGATAAGTGACTACACTCTAAAAATCAAGAGCTGCATATGTGAGTCACTTGCATCTATTGGTGTGAATGTAGATGATGATGATAAGGTGGAAGTGTGCCTTCGTGGTTTAGGAGCTGCATATAAGCAGTTCAAAACTTCTATACAGACCAGGGAAAATATTCAAAATTTTGATGATCTGGTATCTATGTTTATTATTGAAGAAAAGAATCTTGGTGAGGATTCAAACTCCCAAGGAAAGCCTAGTTCTAAGTAGGTATTCCACTCTGGCAGAGGAAGAGGCAAAGGTAGAGATTATGAAAGTGGAAGAGGAATCAATAACTAGGACCAAGGTCAACAACAGAATCATATAGGAGGAAGAGGATAGTTTTGAGGTAGGGGGAGCCAAAGTGGTCACATAAATTTCCTAAGAAATGATTCAGGTAATGATAGTAAAGGATGTTGGAATTGTGGTAAACCTAGACACTTTGAACGTGATTGCAGGTGGAAGAATCAAAATAACAAAAGGCAGCAAAATAACTGTGCATCCACAAGTGCAGATGATTCTAAGACGTTGTTCATGGTTCAACATCACATGATGAATACGATGGCTACTGGTGTTTCAAAATCGAATGATAATGTCTAGTATGTTGATTTAGGTGCCAGTCATGCGGAATGGTTTAGTACTTTGGAGAAATTGCCAGTTCCTAGATACGTTGAAACAGGTGATAACACATCACACCCTATCGAGAATATAGGAAACATAGCATTGTCTATGGAGGAGGGGAAGGTAAAACATCTTATTGATGTGCTGCATGTTCGAAATATAACAAAGAATCTGGTTTCTATTGGACAAATGGTTGACCAGGGATTACGAGTCAAGTTCAATGTTGATGGGTTATATGTAGAATAATACAAACCGGATGGAAGATTGATTGCCAAAGGAAAGAAAGTGGGTAGGATGGTCACCTTAAATGTGAAAATTCCTGAAACAAATGCAGCCATGTTTGCAAAAGGTGCATGAGTCATTGTTGATATAGAGATCTGGCACAAACGGATTGGACATGCAAACTTGCAAAGGCTGAAATTGATGCAACCAAAGGAGATTGTCCATGGACTACCAGATTTCAAGGTTGCAGAGATGCAAAAGGTATACACAGCATGTCAATTTGGAAAACAGTCAAGAGCATCATTTCCACATGACAAGCATGTTAGTGAGAACATACTAGAAATAGTACATAGAGATGTTGTGGGGTCCTGCAAAGACCACATCTATACGTAGTTGCAAGTTTTATGTTACTTTCATTGATGAACATACACAAAAAGTGTGGGTCTATTTCATGAAAGAGAAGAGTGAGGTATTCACTCACTTTCAAAATTTTAAAGCTATGGTGGAAAAGCAGACAAGGAAGTATATTCAAACATTAAGATCTCATGGAGGAGCTGAATACATGTCAAATGAGTTCAGCAATTTTCTAAAAACTCATGGAATTCGACATCAGTTTTCATGCAGGTACACACCACAACAGAATGGCGCTAAATGCAAAAATAGACATATCAGAAATAGCAAGAGCCTTGATGGCTAACAAGAATATGCCTCATTGTTATTGGGTAGAAGTTCTGCATACGACTGTATTCATCATGAACAAAACTCTAACTATTGTTGTACATCAAGTTACACCTGAAGAGAAGTTCACAGGTAAAAAGCCAAACTTATCACATATGAAAGTTTTTGGTTGTATTGCATATGTACATGTTCCAGATGAGTTGAGGATGAAGCTTGATCCAAAAGCAGAAAAATGTGTCTTCATTGGATAGTCCCTTGAGAAAAAGGGATATAAATGGTGTAACCCACTCACACGACAGGTGAAGGTGAGCAGAGATGTGGTATTTGATGATATGTCAAGCTTCTATGCAGATGCCAAAGAAGGAGTGAATCTTGAACCAAATGATAAAGAAAGTGTTGAAAAATCAAGTGCAGAATCTCAAGCTTTGAGTGGACCGGATGCATCACCAAGAAATAGTTCCAACTCAAATCCATGGAATGGAAGATTGCATGGAAATTTGAGTCCATCAAATTCATCAAATACATCCAAGAAAGGTAAAGAAAATCTTTCTACTGGTCATAAAACATGTGTAGGTTTTGAAGACACTGATGGAGATTCAAGCAATTCAAAAAAGTGTCTTGATGAGGAACTTGGATTGCCCTCTGTGAAGACTCGAGGAGTAAGAAAGGCACATGCAGATGATACAAGGAGAAGTGACCCAGGACCAAGAAGATCAGGGAGGATACGGAATTCAGTGCAACGATTGACATATGATAGTTACATGGCTCGCCATTGTGCCTACATGACAAAGGTAATACAAGATGCTGAACCTTCTTGTTTTGAAGATGCAATTGGAAATGCAGATTGGGAAAAAGCTATGGATGAAGAGATGGCTGTACTTTATGGAAACAATACATGGAAGCCGGTTCCATTGCCACAAGGAAAGAAACCCATAGGTTGCAAGTGGGTTTACAAAGTAAAGCACAATGTTGATGGTAGCATAAGCAGGTATAAAGCGGGTTTGGTAGCAAAAGGATATGCACAAACTTATGGCATTGATTATGAGGAAACATTCAGCCTTGTAGCTAAAATTTCTACTATCACAACACTTGTTGCATTAGCTACAACAAAAGGATGGACTTTACATCAAATGGATGTGAAGAATGCTTTCTTACATGGTGAGTTACAGGAAGAAGTATACATGGACCAGCCACATATGAAGATTCAAAGCATCCAGAATATGTTTGCAGGTTGCAAAAGGCTTTGTATGGGCTGAAGCAAGCTCCTCGTGCATGGCATGCAAGGATTGTTGATTACTTAACCACCGTTGGGTTTTCTATGTGTGGTGCAGATCATTCACTCTATGCAAGGAAGGGTGATGATGGCATCATGATTGTGGCTATTTATGTTTATGACTTGATTGTAGGTGGTGATAATGAAGAAAGCATCAAAGAGGTAAAGCAACTTTTTATGTAGGAATTCGACATGAAAGATCTTGGTGTGTTGCGCTATTTCTTGGGCATTGAGTTTATACATACAGAAACAGGTATATGGATGTCACAAAGACAATATGCCTTGAATATGCGGCAAAAGTATGGTATGGCTGATTGTAAGCCAATTTCTATGCCATTAGATCAGAATTTGAAGTTGGATACTACATCAAGTGAAGCACTAGAACATACTACTATGTACAGGAAAATTGTGGGAAGTCTTATATATCTCACAATTACAAGGCTTGATCTAAGCTACACTGTTGGAATTCAAAGTCAGTTTATGCAGGTTCCCAAAAAGCCACATTTGGATGCTCTGAGGCGCACTCTATGTTATGTGAGTGCCTCTTTGGATTATGCATTGTTTTATGAAGCTGGTGTAGATTTGTAGGTTCATAGATACACTGATGCAGATTGGGCTGGTAGTATTCTAGATAGAAGATCTACTAGTAGCTTTCTATTCTCACTTGGGGGTGTAGCTATTACATGGAGCAGCAAGAAGCAACCCATTGCTGCTTTGTCGAGTATAGAGGCTGACTAAAGAGGTGCAACAATGGCAACATGTGAGGCATCATGGCTGGAGATGCTACTTGCAGATTTAGGTGTGGAAGTGCAAAAGCCTATCATTATCCATTGTGATAATCTTAGCAATATACAGTTAGCACGGGACCCTATTTTTCATGCTAGAACAAAGCATATCGAGGTACATTATCACTTCATCGGAGAGAAGGTATTATCATGTGATATTGATCTTGTTTATGTGAGAGCAGATGATCAGGTTGCTGATATTTTCACTAAAGAACTTGGAGCAGAGAAGCTAAAGAAGTTTTGGAAGATTATTGGATTAGAGGACATGACATTGAGCTTGAGGGGGAGTGTTGAGATATCAAGCTCAACATGTGATGATCGAGGATGACACGTATCAGTTTTTTGTTTCTCTAACATGTATAGTGGTCACACCAATATATGTCAGGGATACTTCATTGAGCTTTATTAGATTTATCTACCAAGAGTGATGGCATATTTGTTTCTTGCCAACTCACTCATTCACAGACATTAGGTTTTTCCTTATGTGCTGGTCTTTATATATTGCAGTAGTTGTATTCTTGTTTTTAAGTCATTCATGTACATTCCTTTTTATATAATAGAAGAAGAAGAAGATCATTCTTCCTTGCCTCAATCTGAGTGTGTGCTTTGCTTTGATTGTGAGAGTGTGTGTGTGTGTGAGCTCTCTTCCTTATCTCCTTTCTCGTGACATTTTTTGCATCATGGAATTTTAATTAGTGGCCATAGCTGAAAGCCATGATCTATTCCGTGTGTGGGCTGTTGAGGACAAGTTGGATGGTGCCAATTACCCAATACGGGCGTATATGATGTGTCATGTCTTGGTTTCAAAAGTACTATGGAATCTTGTGCAGGATGTTGAAAAACATCCTATTACACCTGCAAACATAGTTGTTGAAGGTGATGTAGACGGCATTGAAGATGATGATATTCTTCATGTTCCTGTTCGCACTCCAATTTCTACTAAACCTATTGAAGATAAAATTTGTTGGGATGGTAGAGATGCTTTGGCACATGCATTGATAGGATTGTCTATCAACATGCCATTATTCCTCACATTCGCTCTTGTGGAATAGCTAAGGATGCTTGGGATACACTTACCATTTTATACCAGGCAAGGAATGAGGCTCGTGTTGCTTACCTCTAAAAACAGGTGGAGAGTGAGCACAAGAATAAAGGTGATTCCATGGATAGTTTTCTGAGATAGATTCAAGATTTGAAAGAACAGTTGATTTTTGTTGATGAAGGCTTGCCTGATAGTTCACTTGTGCAACTGTTTTGAATGGTCTTCCTGATTCATATCAGAGTTTTGCCTCTACTCTTCATTTGATGATGAAAGCCAATCCAAATTCCTTAACATTTGAGGAGTTAGTCTATGTTCTATTGCAAGAAGATCAGTCTACATAGAATAGGTCCATCATGCATATTGTAGATCAAGCTTTCGTGGCTAGTGAAATGAGAAGAAAACAAAAAAGCAAAAATTGTTTTGTAAATACTATAAAGCAAATGATCATGTCATCAAGAGTTGTCCAAAACTGGCTACTAAAGAGACAAGGAAGAAAGAGGTTGGAATGGTTGTTGCAGAGGCCTCTACACCAAAAACAAAGTCTGCTAATCTTGTGTAAAATGAAGAATGTGCATTTACTACTATTTGTAGTTTTGACCCATCTTCTCATGAGAAGTGTATGTCTGTAGTAGACTCGGATGTTTGGTACTTTGACAGTGGGCAACCAAACATATTACCTCACAGTGCCATTTCTTCACTTCACTCGAGCCTACACCTATAGGGGATACTGTCACATGCACCAACAACTCCTCTTATCCTATCATGGGAGTTGGTAAGATCATTCTGACTACTACTAATGGTAGTTCTTTTACATTGTCGGATGCTTTATTTGTGTCAAGGATCAAGAATAATATATTATCTGTTTCAACTTTTGCCAAGATTGACTTGGTTGTGAAATTTGTAGATGACAGATGTATAGTTCATGATCAAGCAAATGGCGATGTCATTATTACTTCTAGCATTTTAGGTCAGGGGTCGTATAATCTCATAGGCTATGAGAAATCGGTGAATGATTTAGCATGTGTAGTATATGATTCTCACGCTTTGTCAGATGCAAAGCTTTGGCATGTAGGCTTTGGTCATCTAAATTTTGCTAGTTTGCTAGGCTTGGAGAAATCTGAAATGGTGTCCTCTTTTCCCAAACTTGAGGCACCTGGTAAACATGTATGTGAAAGTTGTATGTTGGGGTAGTCAGAGTGCTTTAGTTGTTGCACAAAACCCACTGTTTCATGCATGGACCAAACATATTGAGGTGCATTACCACTATGTGAGAGAGCACCTTCATGCAGGAGATATTTATTTTGTATATGTGCCTACACAAGATAATGTGGCAGACATATTCACCAAAGCTCTTCCACGAGAAAAGTTTGAAACTTTTCGCAAAGCTTCAGGTTTATTACCTTGTGGGGGCTGATCTGTCACTCCCTGTATGTGTTCACATCATTCGCTTCAGGGGGTTTTGTTACACTTATGTGTTCCTCAAGTAGCTTTGATGTGAACCTTTTCCCTATACATGGGCACTTTTTACTCTAGTGTTGGCTAGAGGTTTTTCCCCATGTTACCACATACTTGATACCCTCATATGTGGTGGTACTTTGTACTTAGGGATATTATTCAGCTCTTACTTTAGTTTAGTTCATCGTCAATAGAGAGAGCTATTCTAGCAATCGTCTTCTTCGTGTGTCTTGCTGCGTTTGTGCTCCTTGTGTGTTCTTCTTGTGTGTGTCTCACACTTCTACACACACCCAACAATAATCCCATGCACAATGTCAAGCTCTTCTCATCTCAAGAACAAAGATCTAGGAGGGGAAGAAAAATAAAAAAGAGAATATTTAGATCCTTATTGGGTCTCTTATTATTCATAAAAAAACAATCAAAACAATGTCTCTCTCTCTCTCTCTCTCTCTCTCTCTCTCTCTCTCTCTCTCTATATATATATATATATATATATATATATATATATATATATATATATATATATATATATATATATATATATATATATATATATATATATATATATATATATATATGTGTGTGTGTGTGTGTGCATGTGTGTGTGTGTATGTATGTATTGTAAACACATGTATGTATTTTTTTATTTTTGTTATTATTTATTTATTTATTTATCAGTTTCCAAAAACCACAAAGCAAGATATAGAAGATATATAGTAATATTCCAATTGCACTAAGTTAAATCTGGCTATATGTAATAAGCACAAGAGTTCTTGAAATGTGTGATAATACTACTATGTGATGATGTGGTGTAAAATGTCTTGTTCCTTCTTGTGTTTGATGTGAAAAAAGTGATTTTTTGAGTCTTTTATTAATGTGTGTGGAGTCTTGGTGTGATTTGTTTTTACAAGATGGCTAATGGCTCCCAATAGTTGAATTGGAAGTTGATGTAGTTTCCTTATCAAGAGGGCATTGGTTTTTGGATATTGATATGTATTTTGTATACAATGTCAAAAATAGGGATGTAAAAAGAATTATAGATACATATTTTGCATGCAATGTCAAAAATAGGGAGAATGAAATGCTAGAAATCATGATGTAGCGATGTTAAGAGAAATACAGATACATATTTTGTATGCACTGTCAAAAATAGGGAGAATTAAATGGTGGAAATCATGATCAAAGCATATCATATTAAAGCTGCTTTGAATTTCTATACAATGGGAACAAAGGTTGATGTGAGTTTCGTGAAGAAGAATTCAGCTACATATGCTGGGTTCACTAAATTTTCAGATTTAGGACGAAGCAAATGAGGAACTAGCAATAAGGATATTTTTACAACTACTATCTTTTCCATGGTTTCCCAAGTATATGAAGCCACACAAACTAGTTACCCTGGTGATGTTAAATGATAAAGACAAAAATAAACCCTTTGGTGTGGTTGATATGACACCAAACATTCATGATCAACTTAAGGAAGCTATCAAAAATATGGAAACCAAGAAGTTCATCAACGGAGCTCAACTACTTACAAAAATAGTCTATCATGTTTTAGGGATGGATGATAAATTAAAAATAGCTCTTGAAGCACATGTGTTCAGAGCAGCAATGGGTGGGGTCAAAAGTCCACTCAAATCAATAACAGTTAAGGAAGCAGGAAGAAAAAGAAAGGAATTAGTCAGGGAAGTACCACAACGAATCAAGAAGCGAAAAGTGGATCTAAGAAAGATTGAACTAGAAGTAATAGAGGCTAGTGAAGAGGAATTAAAAGAAGAACAATTGAAAGTACAAGCAGACAGAGAGACATCCTCCTCAAACTATACTGAAAAAACATTGTCATATTTGATGCAGGGAGGTGATAAAAGAGCATTTTATGAAGCCCGATATCAAAAAATGTTGGAGGACTTCTCAGACAAAACTATAGATTGGACTCAATCTGGAATGGAGGATTATGAGGATCTTCATGAACAAATGATGATTGTAAAGATAGAAGTGGTGTTTGTAAAAAAAGAAGTTGCCCTCCTAGCATACTTCAAAGAATTACAAGGTCCTCCTCAAACAAGAACTACAATAGTGGCAACTATCCAAAAACCAAAGAGGGAAACGAAAAGGAAGAGAAAATTCAAGGGAACAAAACAGAAAGAGGTTTGGCAAAAAAGGGAGGAGGTCAAGAGTCAATCTGGAGGATCAACCTTAATATAAAAAATTGAAACTAAAGAGAAGCAGAACATCTCAGCAACACTAATAGAGTGTTCTATAGCAGTGGTAGAACATCCTTAACACGAATTTGAATCAAACATAGATACTGACATTGAAGGTTTCTTACTAAGAAGCTTGAATTTATGAGTACCTAATACTCCTATAAAGATGGTACAAATTCGAAAATCAAACACAGAGGAATCAAAAAAGGAGACATAAGTTTTGAAAGAAGATGCTTCTAAGAATATAAAAACCATTTTTGAAGAAATAGAAATGGAAATAGGCTTCATCTAGGAATATCAGAAGACAAGGAAGTCTCCAAAATAAATAACAGATCCCTTGAAGAGGAAAAAAGGATAAATATCTCCATAACTAAAGAGAAGACAATTGAAGAAGGAAGTGGGGAAATAAGCAACATCATATAGGAAATGTCAGAAATAAAGGAATCAATATATGAGGGTGAAAGAGCAGAGTCAAAGGAAGAGAAAATAGAATAGGAAAAGTCTATGCATGACACTAGAACAGACATCTAGGAAGTTTTAGATGATATCTATAAGAAAGTAGTACAATCAGATGTTGAGATGAGACATGTATTGGAAGAGAACAACAATTACGACCACCACATGCTAGAGAGATGACTCTCCTCCCAACCAAATGCCTCTATATATAGCTCTCTCCAGGGGACTACCTTCTTGGGCAGGTGGATACTAGCCAACCATATGTCGGCCATGTAACTGCATGTGTGCCAAGTGTCCTAGTCAACTCGAGTTAACTCAAGTGGATGCTTTTAGAAGGCTCTAGATCTCTTTGAGCAAATACTCTCCCCATGTCCCTCATGGGGATTGAACCCAAGACCTCCTCCTTCACATCCTTGAGACTTACCCACTAAGCTAAGTGGATCACTTGTTCACAAGACCACAAGACTTCCTAGTAAGTCTAAACTCGAGATCTTTGGTCATACACATGGATGACCAAACGGTGTCCGATTTCAGATATGTCTGAACTGGCCAGACCCTTGGATCATGAACTTACTTTATGACATTCTTCCCCCCTTGGAAAAATATTTTTGTCCTCAAAAATAGAGCTATATACATACTGTAGGTAACCCCCCAGCCTCATGTTCTAAAACTGGAAGAACATGTTCATGTTCTAGAACTAGAAGAACATGTCTCATCTCTGTGGTGGCGTCCCTACCCAAATGATTCAAAACACTGTCTCTTTTTGCACTTTGATGAACTGAACAAAGTACAAACTAGTGAAGAATAATAAGGGTGGATCTAAACACATCCCTGGCCAATTCATAGTTTTTGGATGTGCGATCTAGGCACAAACATGTGAATTGGGTGGATTCAACTTACTAGTCCATTTCTGGGCATGACTGGTGCATGGACTTAGTAACGAAGGTGGGATTCTTATCCCCCTCAAGACTTTGAGAACTCTTGATTCACTTAAATTTGATTTGGAGAACTTAAAGTTTGGTTGTCTCAAACATCTAACTTGGATGTTTGTACAATGGTTAACTCTAATCCAACAGTTACTTGATTTTTTCCCCCGGCTAGAGGATTACTTTGTCCAAATAGGTTAAAGGATCCTATGTAAACTGTAGGAGAAAGTTTACCATTTTGTTGAGTCAACCATACTAACTTGACCAATTCAAATTCAAAATGAAAATTGTCCAACTTAGTTTACTTTTCTCAAAGACTTTAACTAAAAGTTTTTGGGAATTGTCAATCTGATGAGAAATTCCTAACTTCTCTATTAAGTATAATGGACTCTAGGAAATCTTTTATGCTATAACTTGAAGCAAGAATAAGTCCATCTAGACTTACTATCTTTTGAAGATTGTAAAGGTTCTTGTACATAACATCTATCTAGGATGTTCAATTTAGTTATCTAATTCTAACCGGCTAACCCTAGTCTTTTGCAAAAGGAATCAGATACCATATATGAGCCAATTCCAAAAGATTTGAAAAGCGGAAAGAAATAACTGAAACTCAGTACAACCAATTCAAACTTTGAAGTTACGTAAGCTCGCTATGAGTCAAAGTCTAGATGACTCAAGACTTTAACTTCTCAAAGATCTGTTTCAACAGGGATTTGAAGCATTTTTTGTATCTTTAAGAGAAATAAGCTGGATTCTCAAAAAGATTCAAAGAAACTCAAAAACATCATCTAACCACAAGATACTAGTATGGTAACTAACATCAGTGTGTCGACCCACTGAAGTTCTGATGATGAGTTGTTACTTAAACAATGCTTCTCTTGAGACTAAGTTTATGCCTGTATTCAATCTTTATGACTCCTTACTAGAAATGCAATTCTTGTGCATTGCTTTGAGTCAAAGGATTGAATTTACCAAGGTACACTAGGAACTTGTAGCTTGACTTGGTTAGTCTATTCCTTACTTGAAAGGTTCAATTCAAAGTCAAAGTCCAGCTTTTTCATAAATTTATCAAATATTTCCGAATTAACAGCACTTTATATTGAAGTGTTTTAAGAAGATCTTGGAAGTTACTTACTTCATATCTTTATCTTGAAGTTATCTTGAAGTATCTTAGGATACTACTTTTATCCTTCTTGAATAAAACTCCTTCTTTGAAGTTTACATTTTCTTGAGGATCAGATCTAACTTCAAGATTTAATCTAGGACTAAAAGATAATTATCCTCCCACGGTCCGATGTCCCATACCATCTTTCCTACATTAATCTGAGTATAAAATCTGGTGTCCCATACCACTCTATTTTATATTCACATTAATGTGTGGGTGATACTTATCTTAAAGTCAAAACATCTCTTGATAGAGTACCTTGTTGCTTCAATTCTTTACGAAAATTTTGAAGTTTCAGGAATTACCTCTAACAAGATATTCTAGGTTTTGATTCCTTCATATGATCGTCTCACAATCATGTGCTTTTCCTTGGAAACTTAAAAACCTTTTGATGGAATATCCATTCTTCTTTGCTAGGGTTTTCAAATGAAAACCAATTAGATTTCCAAGTACTTGAATTTTCATAGATTCAAGTTCAATTGGTTTATTCTTGACCAATTTGTAGTGACAAAAGTTTACTTCTTGTCTTTAGATTCCTTTCTTTACTAATGCTTTAGGTATCTACCCCGAGGACTTTTATATAGGAATCTTTCTACTGCTTAAGTCTTAAGCATCCGCTCATGCTTTTTGGATTTGTACCAAAATCCCTTTAAGGATAGGCAAACATTAATTTTTACCTTCCACAGACTTAATTACCGTGTTCATAGTTGCAGACTACTTTCTTGGAATTTCTTTACTCTGTTCAGACTTGGAACAGCTTATTCTTTTCACATTTTTCCATTGGATAAATGGAACTTGAGTGAATATATCCCAAAAGGAATTTTTTATTCCCAATACTTAGGCAATCTACAGAGTGCTTCCAATCGCATGTTCTTGGATAATCATGACCAAGCTTGATCAAGTCTAGTTGATCTTGCGACTATAATAAAGACTTAGTCTTTATCTTTAAGATCTCCTGAACTTTCTAAAGCTTCTTTGCTTACCTACAGGATTTTTAGAGATCTTTCCCTTACAAGTCCAAGCATACACTAATGCGTCTCAGATTCCAAAACTAAGAATCCTTGATATACCTTTAGGTTATATCATAATTTGGACTTTAAGTACCACTTCTGGTGGTTTGGGACGTCTAGGGAACTACTTATTATTTAAAGAGTATCAAAAACTTCATTCTCAATACTTGGAAGGATATTATTCTTCAAAGACTTGAGATTCCTTTTAGGGAATCAAATATATTGAGCAAATGATTCATCTTGGAATCTTTTGCAATGCTGGAAGGATATTTGAAAAAAAAATCTTTCAAACAATATCTAGAAGGTTTACTGATTCAATTGTATTCATTTCCTGAATATCAAACTAGAGACTAAATATCACCTTTTGGATATGGTTTCCCATGCCATTATGAAAGTTTAAGTTTGAACTTTCATTTATGTGATATTAACTCCTATTATTGATTTTGGTACAAGATTCACTATTATTGGTCAATCTTTAGATGTTACTAGAGTCCTTTAAACATATTTCACCAATCAAAATTATGTTTAAAGTCCAAGCATCTATTGATGATTGATCCAATAGTATTGCTACTATGAACACATAACTTTTGAACTTTATAGCTTATTTAGGAAAAGTTCATGGATTGGAAATCCATTTCTTGAAACTTTCTATTCCTAAATCAAAAGTTCACACTTGCTTCAAGTCCTTAGGAACTTATCTTATTTCCTAAAGATTGCTTAACTAGTTGCATCATTTACCAGGGATGCAACTATAGAACCTAACATCCTTTTATTGACGTCAAGGATCAATTGATGTTGAGGTTCAACCTTTGATTTCCATCACTCCTTGGGATGAAATCAAATGAAAACTTATAAAAGCTTCATAGTTTTCCTTGGCACCTTTATTAGAACATCATCATTCCTGGGTCCTATCATATAGTATGAATTTATGTGTATTTTGGGAAGAGTTCATGAATCAATTAAGATCCTCTACTTGGAGCATCTACCTTCCCAAAAATAAATTCATCTCGAACATGGTAGGAGAATGATCTTATGTAGAATAGAAGGCTTGACAATTTTATTTTAGTGTTTTTCTTTTAGGAAATATCTCAATTCCTAAAAGTCACTTTCCAAGGTTTCATCGTGAGATAGAAATCTTGAAACCACAAAGAAACTTCTTAGAACTTTCTAAATCTTCTAAATAGAAGAGTGCTCATGGAACTTGGAAACATAATTGAAGTTATCATCCAATCTTGGGATGATTGAGAAGTTACATAAATTATGTAACTAATCAACTAAAGCTTATCCGCATGACTTTCTAAATATTACCTATACTTAGAGAAATCATTATAAGCTTATCTTCATGACTCTCTAAGTACATCCGGGACTTAGAGTCATCATAAATCACAAAAGGTTTGCAAGTAATTAAATTTTCTTGGTCATCAAGAAAATTTAATACTCAAATTTCTCCTAGTGCTTACTTATACCTAGTAAGACATCAAACATACTTAATTGTCATTAAGTATTTATTTTTGATAATCGAGTATCAACTTGGGACAAAATCGACTAATTACTTGAGCAGCAGACTAGAACTAGTATGTCTTTGCAACTAACTAGTCCTCTGTCTTCCCTAATGTCAAACCGTGAGCTTTATAAAGTAACCTAAATACTAAGAGAGTACATTTTCATATCTACTTGCAAACAACATCCCTTTTTATCATGCAAATGCATATGCTCACACGCATATGCATGTATGTTCTTTGCATGCCCAAAAAATAATGTAACAATCATGCATGAGCTTGGTGCATGACTTTTCCTTGTACTAAGAATGTATATCATGCAATCTTGATGCATGTATATCCTTTCCTTTGTCCTAATGCACTATGATTAAAAGATATCCTTGTGGTGCAATAAAAAGCTGACTCAATGGAAAGGAAATCTAGAATTAAACTACCAAAATACATTCTTTGATGCACAAGGATCTTTTTTAAATCAAGTCTTTCCTTAATGCAAACTAATGCTTGGAATGAAAAGTGGATTTTCTCATTATCCTAGTCTAGACTTAATCAATTGAAATCTTGGCTATTTCAATGTGCATCTAGGATTAAGTGTAGAATAATGAAAACAAAATAAATCAAGCATTAAGGCCAAGTAGAAAGTGGAAAATACTTGGCTTTGCTCATCGCTTTGTCCATCCTCTGTTCTCAGAAAGATTCATCTTCCTTCGTGATTGGAGATCAAGAGTCGAACCCTTTGATCAAGAGCTTGCTTCAATCTTCCTTTGTTCTTCTCAAGCAAGTACTAGATTCTGATTCGGGTTCGATCGGGAATAGCTTCTCAAGAAGGTGAATGATTTGGGTTCGAACCCCATCAGCTTCCTTTTCTTTGTTGCTATAGCTTCTGTAGCCCAAACAGACAATATGTTAATAAAGAAGACCCGTTTTGAGGTGGGTAATAAGAGCATATTGCATGCAGAACATACCAGTTGATGACATAAGATAACAACGCACGTCGCCTGAAGACAGCATATCTTTTTGTAATCCTCTTCTTGCATGTGTTGAGCAAGCTTTCAGCCACAAGTACACCATCATTATTAGATGTGGAGTAGTAAAAAACATTACCGCGCCTGCGCTCTTGGATAAGACAATTGACTATCTATGTCGAAGTCTTAAGTTCGATTCTTGTGTGTATTAGCAGACAGGCTATTCTTTTACAACCTCCATCTTGAGGTAGATCCGCCAAATGAATTCGGAAACCACATGTTTTGATTGAATCGGAGGAAATAGAAGCACACGACAGTGCTTTGGTGAGTTGGACAAAATGTAGGGCTCTAGACGATTTGGTTGTGGGTTCGAGTCCCACATACCGCCACTTAGAGTCCAGCTTATTCTTTTTCACCTCCATCTTGAGGTAGATCCACCAAATGAATTCGGGACCACTCTCTACACACACGTAAGCAATGCTAATCCGTGGAACGGCGATGCTAGAAAGTTTTGATATGAAGATGGTGATGAAGCTCATTCCAAGGTCACCATGGAAGCTCAACCTTGAGCTCTGATACCAACAAAAGAGAACAACAATAACGACCACCACATGCTAGAGAGATGACTCTCCTCCCAACAAAATGCCTCTATATATAGCTCTCTCCAAGGGACTTCCTTCTTGGGCAGGTGGATACTAGCCAGCCATGTGTCGGCCATGTAACTGCATGTGCACCAAGTGTCCCAGTCAACTCGAGTTAACTCAAGTGGATGCTTCTAGAAGGCTCAATGCAAGAGAACAACAATTATGACCACAACATGCTAGAGAGATGACTCTCCTCCCAACCAAATGCCTCTATATATAGCTCTCTCTAGGGGACTGCCTTCTTGGGAAGGTGGATACTAGCCAGCCATGTGTCGGCCATGTAACTGCATGTGCGCCAAGTGTCCCAGTCATCTCGAGGTAACTCAAGTTGATGCTTCCAGAAGGCTCTAGATCTCTTTGGGCAAAATACTCTCCCCATGTCCCCCATGGGGATTGAACCCAAGACCTCCTCCTTCACATCCTTGAGACTTACCCACTAAGCTAAGTGGATCACTTGTTCACAACAGCACAAGACCTCCTAGTAATTCTAAGCTCGAGATCTTTGGTCATACACACGGATGACCAACGGTGTCCGATTTCAGATCTATTTGAACCGACCAGACCCTTGGATCATGGACTTACTTTATTACATGTATATAGAAGAATTTGATAGCAAACAGATAGAAGAAGACAAGGAAGATGAGATAGAAGAATCAAAATCAAGAGACAATAAATAAGAGGATCAAAGTAACAAGTAGTTGGAGGTAAAGAAGCTCGAGCCCATTACAGGCATGGAAAGAATTCCCAAGGATATAAGAGGAGTATGTGAAATAATAATGAGGAATATTGAAGACTTCAGACCTTCAAGTAGAAATATCATTATGTCAAGGATTGCTATAGAATCAGACTTCATGAAAGGTAACATGGTCATAGAGGAATATGAAAAAGAAAAGAATCAATTGGAAGAAGAACTAAAAAGAGCAACAGAATAGAAATGAACAATACTTAGAGAAAGCAATTGCACTAGAGACTAAGGTAGTGCAAAGCAAAAACCGAATAAGATTTTTGGAAGACAAATGTACAAAAAAAAATGAGACCATTAACAAGATGGGAGAAGACATCAGAAGATTAGAGTAAAAAAAAAATTACAGACCATACCAGGTACTTTCCAAAGCCAATGAAGAAATCGATATGGTTTTAATGGAAGAAGAACAGTTAAAAGCAGAGACACAAGGCTTAGGAACAAAGCATGAAGAATTGGAGCAGTTGAAGTAACAATCTGAACAATTTAAAGAAGAATTAAAAGATGCAAATGAGTTGGAGAAACCAAAAAATACACATGCAGCTAATGCTAAGAGAGGATATAACAGCCTCAATGAAAAAGTAGAAAAGGAAAGGGCAGTATGAGAAGAATAGAAAACTAAATTAATGAGGGAAATTGAAGAATGAAAAGATAAAGCAAATATCCCAATGAAAGAAGTACCCATGCAAGGAGGAGTACAAGAAAGGTCACAAGAAATAGTTAGGATATCAATTCTCATGCATGAAATGTATGAAGAACATCCAAAATTTGTAGCAGTTGGATGAAGAATCAAATGAGTTTTTATAGCAACAGCTTATAGATAGGGAAGCCAAGATGAGATATATCAAAAACATCCATGATCAATATGAAAATCAAATTGTTAAGTTTGCTCTAGAGAATGGAGTTAGCCCTGATGAGCATCACTAGGCAGCAAATAGCCAAGGAATACCATTCTGCATGGTATTAGAAAGTATAAAAAATTATCAGACTACTAGAGTGGCAGTATCACCAAATGAATACTTGGAGTATGATGAGGATTTGGTAATAACTAAAGAATTGTTTGAAAAAGCCAATCCTACATGGAGGAATAGGTGGTTGGACAAAAATAAAGATTGCAAAAAAAAATGGAAGGAAGTTCCAATTCAACTAAAGATAAATCCAGCCTATTGCCCTATAGTAAGAAGAAGGGAATGAAAAATGTTTTGGAAGAGAAGAAATGAAGGACAAATCCCAGCAAAATGGTTGAATTTTCCAAAGATTGCAGGTTCCAAAAAAGGAGCCTAGCCAATGAGAAATTACATTCTTTCTACTACCAAGTCCTTGATAAACAATTTGAAGGATGTCAATGATCCTACATGTATATTACTAGTTAGGATTTTGAAGCTCATAATTACCTGAATTGAAACTTTTACTCATTGATGTAAGAACTCTTAATTACATAGGATTCAATTCTCCCTGAGATGCACTTCTTTTTTATCTAAGTGAAACTCTAGATAGGACATGTTTAATGGCATATTATAGCAGAGTCATCTTTATGGGCAGTCATTATGTACATATGTTTGAAGATGGTTTTGACTTCGGATTTTTGGAAAGAGAGTCAAAAAATGTTGGAAAGGTTTCACTGGTAATGACATCCAGATTGAGAACATATGAAGCAACCTATACAGAATATAAAAAAAGATGTAATAGATAAACCCATAGCATTTGTACAATGGAGGAAGGCACTTTTTGAAATGATCAATGATCTTAATATTGCAAAAAGAAAAAGCCATGACTTGGTGGATCAATTCTACCAGAGAAATGAGAAGCAGTAAAATTCACAGTCATACTCAAGTTTTGTCAAGCATGACAAAAGCTTGGGAGGGGAAGGATGTCAAAAGACACTTTTTCGACAAAAATTAAATTGTAAAAATTAGGTTTTTGTATTATAGAAAGACTGGATGGATGTAAAAATGAAGAACATTCTTCTTCATGAGGAGAATTAAATTATGTAGTTTTTTGAAGATTTTTATAGCTCTTGAATGTATAGAAAATTAGTTGAACAATTAAGAGGACCTAATTTTCAAGTGTGAAATTGGACACTTGGAAAAGCATATAATTCAATTTGTGACTTACTTTTGGCTGGTTCATTTTGTGATTGATTTCTTGAATAAGAATTTGAGAGCTCTTATCTTCCTCTCTATATCTCTTCACTTGGCTTTTATGGTGATTTGTTGATGAAATTATGAGTGTTTTCCTTGGATTCGTTTTGTTAATCAGCTGTTCTTTGAGTATTTCATGTTGTTAGGAGTTCCTTTCCTCATAATCAATCTCCATTATCTTGATAACTTCTGTAAAAGTTGACTCTGTGCAATCTACCAGAATCACAATTGTCGCATCTTGATGATATAGGTAATGAAATTAAGTTTTGACTTCATATTTTTAATCTACATGAAAAATGGCATGAATTAGGCACAAGAGTCATCTCAAAAGCTTATTTCTAGCTCAAGTTGTATAAAACCCTTGTATTTCCTATAAATGTTTCATGAACTCCTTTTTAAAGCTGATTTTGTTGACAAGTCTTGGACTTCATTGATCAAGAAGGAGATCTGGTCTTATAATACTTTTTGAGTTTAAAAAGTGAAGGTGTTTAAGTTGTTAATCTTTTATACTATGATGATTGGAGAGGTCAACTCCAAAGAACAATAACAACCAACCAGCATAGATAAGAAAAAACACCTGCAAGACCAAACTTCCCCCCTGAGAGCAATGGAAACCTCTATGCTATATTTTACATTAAATAAAAATGTGTCCAAGTTGTCTCTAGCAACAACAAAAGGTTTAAGTTGAGTTCTTTGTCTTGCATATGGCACCTTCTCTATAGGTATGATCTTTACTGAAGGGCTTTGGTGTGCATAACAAGAGGAGGAAGGAGGAGATGGAGGGAGAGAGAGGAGGAAAGACGCGCACAGATGCATGGGAGCCTCGAAACCCACATAATGATCTCTCTTGAGGCAATGCTCTATATATGATATATATACATGAATATAGGGGGTAAGGTCACATCACTCTTACGTCCCAACGATCTCCCACTTAAGGGTCAATGACCATAAGTGCTAACACATACAAAGAATGATGTAAGACTATACAATAATGTACAGGAAGAGTCCGGATCTCAACCCATATAGGTCAGCCTACACCAACTGCCTTGAACAAGGTGTATCCATGCACCTCAAACTGCTCTAGACTCATATCATCAAGAGTTGAGCTCATATCTGACTAATGCAAGAACTGATGAAGTTCCTGCAGAGCTCCCACTTGCTCTATGCCTGTGTCAATCATCGAGCAACTGACAACTCCAAGTGCAAATGCTCCAATACCAATTGCAATATCTGGTCTCGAGCATAACAACTTGTACATCAAACTCCCGAATGCTGACAAAACATGTGCTATCCTGGCTAACCTAAGTATGCCAGCCATGCCTTTATCCAAGGCATCCAACACACCATCATCAAGACCAACATGTCCTGACATATCTGTGTCAACATCTGGCATGAGTGAATCCAAGAATGACTGCATGATCGCTGACTCATTAACATCTAAATCAGTCATCCTATCAACTAAGGATGTGTCTAGCTATGCATCATGAGAGCTAGTATGCTCTAGTATACATTGTGTATCATAGGAGTTATCCTGCTCTACCACACCAAGTGTATCATCATGCTCCACATGAGCTAACTGCACAACATCAACACCAAGATCAAACTGATGACCACACTCTAACTGAGTATCATTGCAATGCTCTACATGAGCATCATGATCATCCAAAACATGCTTTACATGTGCATCCATTTGAGCATCTGAATCATGCCATTCATGTACATCAAGAATGTCCATAGACCTATCTATAGGTAGACAAAATGAGACATGACGAGTCTCACATCACACATAAGGCTGAACTCCCACTAAGACGAGACTCTCTCTCACATGAAGTACCTGCAGTGGATACCTATGCCCAATCCTAGCACCTCTGACAAGCATAAGCTGTCCCAACTGCAACTGAAAATGATGCTCACCAAGGAATGCATAACATCTGCTCTCATGTAACTGGCTAACTAAAATCAAGCTCATAGGGAATGAAGGCACATAACGTACATGTCTGAGTATAAGTGATGCTCCACTAGGTATCATAAGGCATACATCTCGCACACCCTCAATGTCATATGTCATACCATTAGGCAAGTGCACACATCCATGACTCTCACCTCAGAATTGAAAAAACCACTCGTGATGTGGAGTAACATGAAAACTAGCTAATGCATCAAGAAACCAAGCCATATGTGTGCTATCCAATGAACAAGAGGTATCCTGAGATAAACCATAGGAGAAAGTGATATCACCATCACGGGCATAATCAACTGCCATAGACTCTCGTGAAACCACTACCTGACCTACATCACGTGCATGTCTCTAACGTCATCGTCGCATCCCCCTAAAGCAACGTTGTCGAATATGGCCCCCACAACCACATCTATGTCTCACATGAGTCAATGGACTCGCATACATATCATGTAGTCTTTGCCATAATGCACTACTCCTCTCCTCATACATAACAGACTCATATATAGAATCCACAAGCTGTAACCAGATAGTGGAGCTGACCAATGCATCCATATCCATCCATACGTGGTCAGGCATGTCACGAGGCCTCTATGCATCTCTATGCACATACATGTGTAACCCTGCACGAACCAATGTATGCCACATCTGAGCTTTCCATCTCGGAAAGTCAGTGCCATCAAACCGAGAAGAGACCATGCTGGCAATCCAAAAGACTAGCAATGTAATAAGAGACTAAAAACAATACTTTGTCCTCAATAGGATCACATCTGCATATCCATATGCATAACTCACATCACAAATGTATCATTGGAGAAGAAACCATGTAAAAAACCTGTCACATAAACATGCATCTAGCATGCACATAAAACCATGAGCATAAAACCTCACCAAGTCTCCAAAGTGATAAAATAGATGTAAAAGAATCCTGGGAGAAATTCGATAAAGTATACCCTATAAACTGAGCAATCAAACAAGATAATCAATATCAAAAGAAGAATGAGTAATCTATCACCACCTGTCACTGATCCAATCAAGGATAATGGCAAATACATATGCCCACAAATTGATGGCAATATATGCCAATACAATGATGATGTATCTCCCACTCAAGAATCAATCCTACAAGATGGTCCAACCTGTCACGAAAAACCTATGACCAAGTCCAAGTAAATGGAGATCAACAATGATCCAAAGCTATCACACAAGCTTCAAGATCCACTAGAGCTCTCTTTTGGCATAAAAGCTGTCAAAATTTCGGTAGCATCTCCTCTATAAAATGGAATCTGAACGAAATAAACCATGTGGGAATCACCATCCACATATGCCAAGAATCACAATGGCAAATACATATCAATCAATGACCAAATGCTAATAATGGTGACAAACGAATGTGTAACTAAGGCTCCAATTTGGATCATGTACCTAAAAAAAAAACAAAGATACAAGTACCAATCAAGATCCAATCAATCTCTCATAAAAGGTGTGCAATCAATAAGTAAATCCGTAACCAAGTGGCATAAGCAAGATATAAACCACAATGCCACTATACATCCATGATCGAACTCATGATGACATAAACTTCAAAAAAAAGTATACCACAATGTTATCTTACATGCCAAACATGTGAGAAGATCATGCTCTACTCTCATATGGAGAAGCTACCATAGTGATCATACATGTACAATGCCTGAAGCTCTGAAAATAAGAGCTTGCACACCAAAAATTCTCTCTCGAAGAAGTTCCAAAGCAAATTCAACCTCCAAGAGCAATTAGGGTTCTTATGGCAAAAAATATGCTGCTCTGTGTTTTGCTATTTTAGAGGTGATAACCTTTGAATCTAAACTTTTATCTTTAAGAAACTTCAAGATCTCATTCTTGGCTACATAATGAGATAAAGAACACCTCAATTGGAGGTGCATAGCTCAAGACATCCACAAAACAAGCAACTCCTATCAATTTCACTTTCACTTGCAACAATGCTGCTTTGTGTTCTGCAATTTCGATGACCTAAAATTGCAAATTTGAATGAAACTTCGTGATAAATTTGTAGCTATCTTTCCAAGCTATGCAGAGCGAGTTGAATTGTATGAATCGGACCAGTAGAACTCAAGTTATGATACAAAAACTGACCTGTTGTCTTAGTGAATGTAGATTCGCCGTCTACAACAATCTGCGTTTTTCGAATTTTCAGAACTTTAAAAGTGCCAGCCAGTTCTGAAGCCGCCTGTGAAGTTGTAGCCCTCTCTGTTAGCTACACACAGAAATTTAAAACACATCAATCCGAACTTACTAGCTCAAGTTATGGCCGAAATACTGAACTGCTATTGAGAGATGCCGACCTACACTTTCACATCTTATGACCTAAGCTTCCATTGAAGCTTCTTGCACACAAGCCTTCAACATGCTCTGATACCAATGAAGGGCTTTGGTGTGCAGAACAAGAGGAGGAAGGAGGAGATGGAGGGAGAAAGAGAGAAGAGGAAAGATGTGCACAGATGCATGGGAGCCTCGTAACCCATATAATGATCTCTCTTGAGGCAATGCTCTATATATGATATATATATATACATGAATTTAGGGGGTAAGGTCACATGACCCTTACATCCCAACATTTACACCTTCATCCTTAAGTGTAAACCAAGAAAATATTGGTCGATCTGCCAACCCGAGAAAATCTTATCCAATTTGTCATTCTTTTATGGGAAGAGCAAACAGGTCTTCAAATCCAACGACTTGAAGTGCTATCCCTTTATGCATTGGTGGTGATTCAAGAGTATGACCTATTTGAATTTGACCCCAATAATAAGATGCGAGTGTTCCTCCACCCTTCTACTCAGTGCAATGTTATCTCCTTTGTTGGGTCATAGAGGGGACATAAGTTGAAGCTTTGCAACATCATTTCGACTGCTAAGAGACAAGCTCCATTCCACATTGATCCTATGTTGATCTTATGTTGGTCATTAAAGTTTCCCATATGATGAGATTTGTGACTCTCTCCTTGATTTTTAGCCCCCATTCTTTCCATTAACTTCTGAGCTCCACTTCAGGTTGCTCGTACCCCAATAGCTAAGAGATTTTATGTCCTTCTTACTTTCTTAAGCAACACCTTCTCTTGGATGCTTATCTTTAGCTCCTCTGATGCATCCTGCTTCTTTTCTTGATGCCTCTTCAGGTTGCTAGCCTATAGAAGAAAAAATCTCCTATCAAAAACTCAATTCCCTCGTGATCCTTAGATCATGCAACTCTTTTGATGTAATTTTTTGCACCACTTCTTTCCTATCTCCTTGCGCACCTATACATACCCACGACAAAGTAAGCAAAAGACTCCTCGGACTCATGATTACCCCCTTTTGTGCCTCCCCTTGAGTTCCTTCCAATCCCTCCTCACAAATCAATCCTGCTGCATACCTGCATAGACTAAAAAATGCAAAAAAAAACCTCTTCTCCCCTTTTCGACTTCTGATGTGTGCACCCCCCCAATTGCCCATCTGAAAAGCCTCGCCTCTTGACACACAATGAAAGAAAAAAAAAATGATTCTGGCAATAGAGGCTGCTCCAATCAATCTGCCAAAAAAATGGGCCAAATGGCCTTGACAACTTGTCAAAAACTCTTTTTGTGCATGTTTAAAGCCCACTACAATAATAAGATAGGCTTTCAAGATGCTTTTGAATGTTACTATATTGAGAGAAAAAACAATCCTCTAGATTGCATTTGCTCAAAGGAGTAAAATGTCTTCTTTACAAGTCCACGCTCAACATAACCTCCAATTAATGCATTCCAAGACACTATCTCATGAACCAAAAGCTCATCAAATACTTCCTTTTTTTTCCAATATCCCCACGTTTAGCATACATATCAACTAATGCATTGCCTATCACATGGTCTTTCTCCAACAAGCATTCTTTCATAGCATGTGCATGCAAGTATCTTCCCTTCCCCATTGCACCTATGGTTCCACAAGCATGCTGGGTACAACACAGTGTAATTGCATTTAGAAAGAAACTTGGCTTTCATGTTGCATATGTTAAAAAATATTTAGCGCTATTTCTTATTGTTCATGTTGCAAATAACTTGCAATCAGAGCATTCCAGCAAGCTACATCCCAGACTTGGAGCTCATCAAACAATACTTGTGCCTTCTCCAAGGCACTGCACTTAGCACACATATCTACAAGTACATTAGCAACAACCATATAGTTCCCTAGTAATGTTCAAGTTGAAGTTAAAAAACTTTATGAAAGTGCAAGATGTGCAGGCAATATGTGATGAAGCAGGCATCAGTAGAAGTGGGTATACTACAATGTATAACCGTCTGAGGCAAGCCTTACAAGCACAAGGTATTTCTCAAAGCATATTTACATTGTTTGGAAAGATGGATGGACACTCCAAGAAATGAGTAGGTACTGTCGAATCCTGCTTTGTACCAGCCCATTCTTGCTTCAAAGTTGAGTTGTAGGCCCTCTTAGCTTTCCAATGACACTATGCAAGTTCCTATGTACTTTGGAAATGCTGTGAGAAATGATTGAGCCAAAACAAACTACTTCCAAGTTGAAGGATTAATGAAAACCTTCTATTTTTGTTCACACACCTACTGCTTGTTATGCTTAGTGCTTACAGTACAGTAGGAATTAGAAAATTTCCTTTTAGAGATATCAAATTAGCTTAATAAGCTAATTATTCCAAGTAGAATCACTTAAAATAATGCTCTATAGACAGAGCAATCAATTTAGCAATCAAATCATTACCGCCAATTTTTTAGGACCTCTACAAAGTTTGACCAGTGAGTGCTTCGACAAGCTTTTCTCCAAATTGGCTGAACGGATTATCCTCAAAATATGTCAGCATGTAGAGAACTTGGAGCTGATTTCAACAAGCTATAGAACATAGTAAATGGTCAAGAAATGACTGAGATATTAGTAGTACAATTTGACTGTTATGAGTGACTATGATAGACAGACCATAGATGAGAAGTATTCATCTATTGTATTAGAACACAATGTTGTACAAGATCATAGGCATGATAATCAAAGCCTAAGGATGATGAGTAGTATAGGCTATGATGTAAGCCTTACTCTCTTACAATGTGATCAAGAAGAACTCGGAAATGCAGTCACATCTTTGCGAGTTTTTTCAGTCATCTTTTATAGATGATACATTTGAAATTTGAGTTTGAATTCTTCATTGTCTCTCACTAAAAATGGTCCTCCAATCTAGGAGATATTCTCTCAAGTAAAGTCACAACTTTTCTAACTAACAAACTCCACGAGTTTAGTGGTGGTTACAAATATTCTTCCAAGTCAAAATTGACTTTTACAAGTGGTAAAAGATAAAAGCTTCCTAGCAAGGGTTCCCATGGAGCTTCAATTTTACATAAACTCTAGCCAAATGTGTAGGCTTGGTATTTACACCAACAGCTCCCCCTCAAGCCAATCATTTTGGCTTGGTCTTCTTCTTCAATCTTCTTGAATGTCCCGCAATTCAATCATAGACTTAAACTTGCAAAATTTTATACCATCTAAGTCTTTAGTCAATAAGTCTGCACATTGCATATTAGTTGATACATAAGCCAAATGAATTTCCTTGCTCAATAGCTTCTCTCTCACATTATGATAGTGGACCTCTATATGCTTGGTCCTAGCATGATAAATAGGATTTGCTGCAAGATCTAGTGAGCTTGTATTATCCCCAAAAATCATTGGAGATGTAGTATGCAAACCCAAATCTGTATATAACAATCTAATCCATATGGCCTCTTGAGTAGCATTGGCCAATCCTCTATACTCTACCTCTGTAGAAGACAAAGCAACAGTAGGTTGCTTCTTTGAAGACCATGATATAGGTTTATCACCTCCAAAGGATAGGTATCCTGAGGTACTTCTTCTATCATCTTTGCAAGCTGCCCAATCTGCATGTGAATATATTTTGATGTCCAAGTTTGAGGTATAAGGAAAGTATAGTCCTTGATTTTGAGTGCCCTTAAGGTACTTCAAAATCCTTTTGGCAGCTTCCAAATGAGGTGCCCTAGGTTTGTGCATAAATTGACTTAAAAAACTTACTCCATAAGTAATATCAATCCTTGTCAATGTAGCATAGTTCAAGCTTCCCACTATGCTTTGGTAACCTGCAATATTCTCAAGCACATCACCTTCATGAGCACTTAACTTTTGGTTTACCTCCATTAGAGTACTTGCTACCTTGGCCTCCTGCAACTGAAACTTCTTTAACATATTATGTATATACTTTCTCTAAGTAATATAAATTCCAGAGTTAGTATAGACTAACTCAAGTCCAAGAAAATATTTTAGTGATCCAAGGTCACTAATTTTGAACTCTTGCATCATCTGATTCTTGATCTGTTTGATGCCATTAGCATCATTACTTGTGAGTATGATATCATCAACATATACACATAGGTATATTACCTCTGAATTATTCCTCTTAACAAACAAAGAAGTATCTGCTTTACTCATGATGAATCCTTGATCCTGAAGGTATGTAGTCAACCTATGGTTCCATGCCCTAGGTGCCTACTTCAATCCATAAAGAGCTTTGTTCAATTTACACACATATGTTACCTTGCTTGGGTCCTCATAGCCAGGAGGTTGGGACATGTACACCTCCTCTGAAATCCAGCCATTTAGAAATGCATTTTTTACATCCAATTGATACATGTTCCAATTCTTTGATGCATCCACACTTACCAATACCCTGATGGTTGGCATTTTTGCCACAAGTGAGAAGGTTTCTTCATAATCAAATCCTTGGGTTTGTGCAAAACCCTTAGCCACAAGTCTAGCTTTGTACCTGCTTATTGATCCATCAGAATTCCTTTTGATCTTATAGATCCATCTAGAACCAATTACCTTCATAAACTCCTTCTTTGGTACTAGTTCCCAAGTATCATTCTCCTTGAGTGCTTCAATTTCCTCATCCATAGCTCCTTTCCATTCTGCCTTGGTCTTTGCCTCTTCATATGATGATGACTCTTCAATTGAAAATTCTTTTGCAAGATAAACAGAGTGCTTAGTAACTAAGGAAGTGTCATACCCATATCTGATTGGCTTCTTGCTCTCCCTTTGTGATCTTCTGATTGCTTGGCTAGATGATTCAGGTATATCCTCCAATTTCTTCATTTTGACTTTGCCTTTGGACTTCCATGCCTTGAATTCCTCTAAGTTGATGATGTCCTTATCATCTGAGTTGATGTCTTCAATCTGATTAGGCTCCTCCTTAGTGAGGCTTGGAAACTCCTCTTCCAAGTCATAAGGTAGCTTTACTCTCCTGCATTCACTTTCAAACCAAAAGTCATTCTCATCAAAGACAACATCTCTACTGACCATAAATCCTATGTTTGAAGGATTCTAGAACCTGTATCATTTCTGATTCAAGTCATACCCTATGAAGATGCACTTCTCTGCCTTAGGGTCTAGTGTACTTCTTATTTGAGAAGGGATATGCACATAACCAACACATCCAAAGATCCTACAATGATCAAGTGAAGGTCTTCTACCATGCCATGCTTCATATGGGGTCATCCCATCAAGAGATTTGGATGGCAACCTATTTACAAGATAAGTGGCAGTAGATATACTCTCTACCCACAAGTAATTAGGTATTTTTTTCTCATTTAACATTGACCTATCTGTTTCAACAATTAATCTATTTCTCCTCTCTGCCACCCCATTTTGCTCAAGGGTATACCTTGTTGTAATTTCTCTCCTGATTCCTCTGTCCTGCAAGAATGCATAAAACTCATTTGAGAAGTACTCACCTCCTCCATTTGACCTTAATTGTTAGCAGCAGACAAGGAATTGAAGGACTAACGAGGCATGGCAGTCAGAGAAGAGAGTCAGAAGGGAAAGAAGGCACAAGCAGACAAGGGAGTCAACGAAGATCTGGAAAATAGGCCAATAATTTTCCTCATGAAGAAGCAAGTACGAGCACTCACGCAGATCTAGCACTAAGGCAACCTTTAATTTTTCAAATCCTTTACACCCATTCAAAGTGATTCTCATCACTAAACACCATTGTAAATACCATTTCAACTTTTTGTAGCTCCATTTTGTGCAAGCCAAGGAGTCCTTGAGCTTGAGGAGCATTAGAAGTATCTACCTGCCAATTTTCATAATTTCTAGATCTCGTTTGAGCCCTCTAATAAGCCCTGGAACCTAATTTTTAACTAGGCCGGACACTAGGTCTGAACAGGGCCAAAGCTAGTCAAAAACTATAAAAAGAGCTAGAGAGCTCATTTTTGAGATTAGATTGTAATAGAAACGAACTTGTAAGAGCTTCTTGAAAGTAATCTAATAACTCCATTGCTTCTCACTCTTTGTCTTGCCGTGTGTGCGTGTGTGTGTATGTGTGTGCATGCTTGTGTGCTTCTCACTCACTCACTTGTGCCGCCACTTGCTCGAGGTCTTCATACCATCCTCACGTCTTCCCGGATTGACATTAAAGGAGGTGCTACTCATCATTGAGCTACACCAAATTTTGGCGCCGTTGCCGGGGATCGAGCTTTGAGGACGAGCGTGTGATGGTAAGACGTAGAGTTGACGCGTTGGAGTTGTAGGTATTTTCTTCACTCTCATCGATTTTCTTTTACCTTCTTCACCATCTTCATCACCATCATCATCATCACCATCTCCCACCTCCATCTCCATCATCGCGAAAATTTTCAGTTTTTGATAATATCACCATCTCCACCTCATTTTCCTCATTTCACTTGTGAGAGAGAGAGCAAGAGAGCTGTTTGTGTGTGCGGATTTTGCATGTTTCTTGAGTTTCATTGCAGGTTCTTGCTGTATCATCATCCTCAGCACTCTGCGCAGGTACGAAAAACTCAGAAACTGTCTCGCGGTCGCAGGCTTCTGTCGATCGCGACTGACAGGAATTTTTGGTTTTTCACAAAATTGAGTGCACCACTAGAACAAGCACAAGGAGCACATCCTAAAACACTAAAAACAGTAGAAAAATTCCGAGGTTTTCTGTCAATTGCGACCGACAGCCTCTGTCAATCGGGACCGACAGACCCTCTCAATCGCGACCGACAGACCCTGTCAATCGCAATCGACAGACCTCACGACCGACAGATTGCCACGTAGGACCCTGTCAATCGCGATTGATACCGTCGATCGCGATCGGCAGCCACGACCGACACCTCTGTCAGTCGTGATTGACACCGTCGATCGCGACCGACTGAAATTCAACGACTGATTGACTTTTACGTGTAGCCACGTGTCCATCGCGACTGATAGGCCCCCGATTGACTGAAATTTTGGCAAAAAATCCGGAAAACGTGTCGATCGCGATTGATACCATCGATCGCGATTGACAGCCACGATCGACTCTGTCGATCGCGATTGACACTGTCGATCGCGATTGACAGGCTTTTCGGCCAAAAATTAGGGTTTGTTTTTGTTCAAAATTGGGGATAAATTTGGGGCAAAATAGTCAATCCATTAGCATTATTGAGGTTCCTACACTTGTGTTTTGGGAGAAAATCCTGGGATCTGTCAGCCAGATTGAATCCTGTCTTAACCCCCTAAACCCTGAACAGTCATAACTTCTTCATACGAAATCAAATTTTTGAGTTCTAGGGCTTGTTGGAAAGCTCGTGGCATATACTACACGCCCTCAACTGGTTTTTATAAAGATAATGCGTTGATTTTCAGATAGGGTATTTTGAAGTTGACCATATCTAGGGGGATCAAAGTCAGGGGTCTTTAGAATTGTTTTCTTAAAAATCACTATGCAAGTTTGTGTTTGTGCTACAGGAATGAAAATAACTGGTTCTGTCTTTGGAATTTAAATCCTTAAGGTTAACTTTGGAACTCTTACAGATCTATTGAGAGCTTCGAAAGGTGTTCTAAGCAAGTGTAAGTGCAAGCTTGGGAACACACTTCCTAGGCACTCAAGGGCAACCAAGCAGGAAACAAAAGGTTGGAAACTTTTAACCCCCTCTGTCAATTCATAGACTAGGCTAAGAACGACTAGAGATAGGAGTAAGTCAGGGCGACGATAGGCAGTTATCAAGTTGAAGACTACCTAAAAACTCAAGTTCAAGCTAAAAATCTAATCTCTGTACTGTCGATAACATAAAGGAAAAGAACCTAACGTGGAACGATCAACCTAAAAGCACGAAGAACATTCAAGTATTCCTGACGACGTAACATCAGACAAGACCTTAAACACGAGAAATAACTAAAAAGAACCAAGCTACTAATATAAAGTAACCAGCAACGAGGTTGTACTCTGGGCAAAGAATTGGGCTACTTAGATAGGCATATGAACCTTAGATCAGGACGACATCTAGTAAGGGAGAGACAAAGCCTTAGATCTTCAGAGGCTAGTGTTAATCACACTGCTAGGTCTTGGGCCCAGCAGTTGAGCCACCACTCGTACTACCCTAGCTCTGAGACCAGTGAGTCAGAGATGTCTCAAGGCATGGACAGACCTACAGGAAGTTCAGGAGTGCCTTACTTGCACAGGGTAGAAGGCCCTTACAAAACACAGTTGGAATACCTTAGGACCAACCGATTAGGTGCTAGCATCTATGAGGACGGCCTAGGAAGATCTGTGGTACAGATTAAGAATCCTGATCAATCCATAGGACTAGAGCACCCAGCCGTCAAGTTTGAAAACGGAGCTTATGTGGATAAAGAAGGAACCATATACGTAGTTACCAGTCACCCAGATAGGACAGATGAATTTGGGAACGTAATCTCAGAAGCAGACTTAGGTGACTTGGAACAAGGAAACATGGGTGTAGAACCTAGAACCCCCCGAGGCACATCGGTTCTCACTAGGATTATCACACCGGAATGGATTCCCCAAGACAACAAGAGCATAGAGTTGCTCCTCAATCGAGAAACTGACGAAGCCTTTTGGAAGTATAAATCTTATCAGCCAACTGATATAGGAACTATCATGATCTATGAGTTTAAGGATCCGGATAGCCCAGGTAGAGTGACCTACTTAGATCACACTTCGGAAAGGATCTTTGTGGTGACAGAAAATGATAGGCATGCTTACACTTGGAAGGGTGAATTCATTTTCCCCCAACCAAGATCGAATGTATCCTATGGTCACCTTGGAGCTGGAACATCCCAAGCTCATGGAATGCAAAGAGACAGACGTAGAGATAGACCAAAAGTAAGCTTTGCCAACCCAGTGGGCAGAGAAAGAACAAGGACGGAAACGAATAGAGTGGAACCTGAGGGACATAGAGCTCCGGGGAACCAAAGAAATGTGGATGGATTCCCTCTGCCGAGACCTAGAGAGCACACAAGGACTTTGAGGCCAACCCAGCTAGTTAAGTCCATGAAGAATTACTTCGATGGCACAGGAGATCCCTATGATCATGTGGTAGAGTTCAAGCAAGTCTTGAGAGCTGAACAAGTGGAGGATCTATTCACGCAGTACAATGCCTTCGGTCTAACCCTTAGGAACACAGCACTTACATGGTTTCAGCCATTGGATGAGCGACAATTCAGGTGTATAGACCAACTCCTAGAAGCTTTCATTGTAGAGTTCTCTAAGAGTGGCATAAGACACAATACCTCCTCATTGATTCACAGCTTCAAACAGACTCCCCAAGAGACTATAAGATTGGCAGGAAGAAGATTTAGACAAAATATCTTGAAAGATGCCCTGTTTCGGAGCTACCCACACCTGCCTAACAAGTAGCCTTATTCCTTGATGGATTGCTGAGTACGAAATTGAGATCCTATGTGTATCTGAAGGACCCTAGGACTATAGAAGAGTGTGTACGCATGTGCATTGACATTGAGGATAACCTAGGGGAGGAGTTAGAGCTTGCTAAGATATACAAAGATTCGGATAGTGCCTCTAGCCTCTCTTCCACGCAATCCACGTCAATCGAGGAACTTGCAGAGAAAGTAGCTCAGAAATTAGGTGTAACTAGCAAACAAATCCCAAGGTTTGCTCCTGTGAAAAGGTGCTATACTTGTGGTGGTGACCATATGGCAAACGTGTGTCCCATTATGGCTCAACCCCAGATCAATCCAAATAGCCAATATTGCACCCTAGAACGAAGATACACAAATCACACAGCACAAGACTGTCCTTACAACAAGCAAGCGGTCAGACAAACCTACCCTCAGCCCTACCAACAAGGCAGATACCAGAACCAAAATCCACCACAACAATATGCTAGACCCCAACAAACCTACCAACCACAATATCAGGCCCAACAGAGACCCCAACCGGTGCTAGCTCAACAGCCTCCAAACCCCGCTAACGTAATCCCTGTAAAGTATACCGCGGCAGAAGAAAACCTGAATAGGGCCATAGTACCAGTAACCCCATTGATCTTAGAAAGTGATCCCAGTGACCATAGCTTTGATTCTACACATGTTGATAGTCCCCAGGCCTACTACATGCAGTCTCCTGAACACGGTGAGTCCTACTATAGTGAAGAGCCAAATGAACTAAGTTGGGAGTCAGATTACACGAATGTCATGTATACAAACCCCAACCCTAGACCCCAACCTAGGCAGGTACGACCACCATTTCCTAGAGGACCATGCTACAAATGTCAGGGAGATCACTTCATTCGTGATTGCCCCATGCCTGCACCTACACAACCCCAATCAGTAACAATCCAGGGCTATTGCCAAGAGTGTGGAAAGGAGCATCTCTTACGAGATTGCCCTAAGAATCCTAATAACATGCCAAAAATCACTCCCATTAATGTGATTGGGTTGGTTGTAGATTCCTCAGGAAGTGTCACTTCCACTGCACCAGTACAGGTAGTCACTAGAGCTCAGGCATTGCAGCAAAACCAAGGGGAAAACCAGGATAAGAACCCAGAGGCTAGTGAAACTGAGAGCATAACCAAGAAAAGGACTAGAGCTTGGAAAGATAGTCGGGAAAGAATGAAAAGGCAATGGGCAAAGAAGATGAGTGAACTCGAGGAAAGCGTAAGAGAAACAAGAGCCAGAATAACCGAACTCACTACTCAAACTCCCTCTCACACTACTCCACCACCACCATTCCCATCTCCATCCGACCCACCACCTTCCAACCCGCCTCATATGACTCCACCACCCCCCAAAGTAGGATCAGTCCTAGCAGATCCCACTCCTGAGGACCTAAACATGATGCTTAAAGCATATCAGGCCAGAATCCAAGAAGGGCCAACCATAACCGATCATGAAAAATGCTACCCTAGAGCCGAGCTAGAGCTTGAACGAACTAAAATTTGTGCTAAGATGGTGGAATTGGCTCAAGCCATGTTCGAGGCTAGCCGCCTCTTTAACATCTCTAGCTCAGCTAAGACGCAGTTACACTTTGATGGACTGCTAGAAAGAATAGAGAGGCTAATTGCACAATCAGAAAAGGAACCTCCCCCTCAAAGAAAGGAAAGGGCAAGAGAACGGATAAGCCAGCCTCTTCAGGAAGCCCATGTGCCTCCCCAAGAAGCTTATCTCCCCCCCCAAAAGGCAGGTGAGCCCCTCTCGAAAGCTTACGTATCTCCACAGGTTGCCTACATTCCTTCTCAGGGAGCGTATGAGCCTGTTCGGAAAAGCGATAGAATAAGTAATCCTCCCCAGGAAGCTTGTGCTCCAGCCATCTATGAAAACAAGGAGAGAGCCAACGATAGAATAAGCCCTCCTTCCCAGGTTGCTTATGCGCCTAATTCTACGGAGCCAGACACTTCTTCTTCTATGAATCGGTTGGCACCAGACTTCCTACGAGAGATTCAAGAAGACAAATGGGATAACGAAAGTGAAGTCGCCCCTCCCTTTGAACTTGTGGATGATGCACACGACCAATTCCCACAAGACATCCCATCTATTTACGGGGAACATGAGAGTACTCAGTCTCACGAGAGATTGGACTTTGAGTCTAGTTCCATACAAGAGCTCCCCACTTCACAGGCCCTTGGGAAGCAAAGTCCACGTGTATGAGAACACCTACAGTCATGGTAAGAAACGAAGATTCAGTCATACCTAGGAACACAGAGGTAGTGAAGAACACTAACGTGCAGTGCAATCTCAAGTTAGAAGAGCTGCTCAAGGTTAGACCTGAATTATGGAAACATGTCGCCAAACAAGTACCAGAAATAGCCAAACCTCGTTCCTAGGTAGGATCCCATAGGACGGTGCCAGAAATTCCCTTGGATAAGATAGGAGATATGTGTGAAGGCGAAGAAGGGAACATCTATCTTCCCATCACCTACCAGGAGTACACCACCAAGGCAATTTTGGACTCAAGTGCAGGAGTTGCAATTGCCACCACTTCCCTATGGAAGCGTTGGGGCAAGCTGGCACTCAGGCCCACGAGGATGAAATTGCAAATGGCCGATGGTCACATAGAGAGACCCTTAGGATTGCTAGAAGGAATAACTCTCACCACTTGTGGTGTCGAGTTTGAGCATACGTTTGCCATATGTGACTTCAGCCAAAATCATGCCTATGAGATGATTTTGGGAAGACCATTTATGCGACAGTTGCAAGTGGTACAGGATTGGGGAACCAATTCTTTGTACCTGCAGCACTTAGGTGTTACGACCAAAGTGAATCTCAAAGATTACTCTCATAGAGATGTCCCTCCCATCCAATGGAATTCCATCCATAGAGCCAAAGATGATACGGAATCCGTGCATTCCATAGGCTCAGGATCCTCATGGATGCATGAAGACACCCACTTATGGATGTGCAAAGTAGCAGTAGAGGAAGAGAATAGAGAAAAGGCCAGAGAAATAGGTGCAAACGAAACTCATAGACCCATTCAAGACCCAGCCTATGCACCTGTAGTCTTTCCTGATGAGGAATTCGAACCCCATGGCTGGGCAGAAATTTTAGCAACAATGGACGTAGCCATCAATGAAGAACAATGGACACCTCACTGTGATGAGGATGGCTATGATATTTCTGTCTTCTCCATAGAGCCAATCATGGGAGAGGCAGTTCTAGAAGAATGCGAACCTAGCCCTGATGCATTTGAGGATGCAAGCGACTCAGATCTAGAGTCAATCATTATGGACCCACCATTTGCATCAGATGAGGAATACTTCCATGAAGTAGAATTTCAACCCCAGAGGCATGGAGAGCTTACAAATGATGTAAGATTAGCAACACATGTGACCCAGAAGGAAGACAGAAAGAAACAAAAGAAGAGAGAAGCCTCACCAGAAGAGGAAGAATCTTTGTTTGAGGTCCCGGAAAATTTTAAGAAGTATGAGATAGACGACAGGAGAGTCATGATAAGAATGCCTAAACGAGAGGCACAAGTACGAGAGGCCTTTGATAACAAAGAAACCACCAAGAAAATAGTAGTGGCCATAGAAGAAGGAGAGGAGAGATGCACGTACATAGGCCATGACCTAACAGAGGAAGAAGAGCATGTGTTAATTGCCTTGCTAAGAGAATACAGAGATGTGTTCGCTTGGAGTTACAAGGATTTGAAAGGTGTTGATCCTGACATATGCTCACACACCATCCCCATGACTTCAGATGCTAAACCCTCTAAGCAAAAGCCCTACACATATAACGACAATTACGCTGCTAAGATCAAAGAAGAGATAGATAGACTGGTTGAAGCGGGATTTATCTATGAAATTGAGCACACTGAGTGGGTATCCCCCATCGTCGTTGTGCCCAAGAAAAATGGAAAGCTGCGTGTGTGCATTAACTTGAAAAAGGTTAATGCGGCCACAATTCGGGATAACTATCCGCTTCCTATCACAGAGCATCTCTTAGAAAGAGTGGCAGGTAAGGAAGTCTACAGCTTCCTTGATGGATTTTCGGGCTACAATCAAGTAGCCATAGCTCCAGAGGATCAACATAAGACTGCCTTTGCCACTGAATGGGGCATTTTTGCCTTTAGAGTCATGCCATTTGGGCTTACCAATGCACTAGCTACCTTCCAGAGGCTGATGTGCCATGTGTTTAAGGAGTTCCTGAGGAAGAATTTAGAGGTCTATGTTGATGATCTTTGTGCTCATTCCAACATTAGACAAACCCATATTCCTGAACTCAGACAAATCTTTGACAAATGTAGAGAATCTCAAGTCTGCCTAAACCCAGAAAAGTGCGTTTTTATGGTCAGGCAAGGCAAGATCTTAGGACACATAGTTTCAAAGAATGGCATATCTACTGACGAAGAGAAAGTGAGAGCTATAGCAGAGCTACCTAGGCCAAAAAATGTCAAGGAAGTACAAGCTTTCATGGGGCATTGTGGTTATTATCGACGATTTATACACATGTATGCTGTCATTGCAAAGCCCATGTACGGACTTCTGACTAACTTTGAGTGGACGGATGAATGTGAGAATTCCTTCCAAGAGCTTAAACGAAGATTATGTTCAGCACCAATCTTGACCACACCAGATTGGAATAAGCCATTCCATGTTCATGTGGATGCATCCAATTATGCTATTGGATGTGTGCTTGCACAACCTACTGGTGAAGGTAATATGGATCTTCCAATTGCCTATGCCAGTAGACAGTTGAATGCGGCTGAACGAAATTACACCACTATGGAGAGAGAAGGCTTAGGCATGGTTTATGCAGTTAAGAAATTTAGACACTATTTGCTTGCAAATAAGTTTAAATTTTTTACTGATCATCAAGCATTGCTATACCTCGTAAACAAGCCATGCAATACCGGAAGATTAGTGAGATGGTTTCTCTTGCTAATGGAATATGATTTTGAGGTTGTGGTAAGGAAAGGGAGGACTCATTTAAGAGCAGATCATCTCTCTAGGCTCACATCGGGAGAAGCCCCACAAGGAGTATCGGATGATCTTCCTGATGCTTACTTGTTTAATTTGGAAGTTGTACCGCAATGGGCTAAGCCATTGGTACCAGTATTGACATACGGGCCTAATCATCCAGTGGTAAACACACGGAATAGAGAGGTTGTAAAAGCCCAAAAGTACCACATCATGGCTGGAAGTATGTACAAGCACACAGATCAAGGGATCCTGGCTTGTTGCGTAGAAGAGGATGAGTACGCTAAATGGTTGCAATTAGCACATGTAGGTGCACTAGAGCAACACCATTCAAAGCAACGAACTTTATAGACCCTAAAGAGACTCGGAGTACATTGGCCAACTATGGAAGCTGATGTCCAAAAGTTGTGCAAGGAATGCCCAATCTGTCGCACTAAACCACCAGTGGAACACGCCACTCTTTATCAAGTATCCATTGTGCCAGATTGGAGTGAACCTCTAGTATCCTTCTTGAGGACAAACACATTCCCTCCAGACATGACTCTGGCGAGGAAAAGGAGTCTAGAACAAGAAGCCCTGGATTACTCACTCATTGGTGATAATCTATACAAACGTGGTAAAGATGGTTACCTGAGACTATGTGTCCATGAAAGTGAATATCTTAAGATCTTGGAAACTGCTCACCAAGGTGTAGCAGGAGGACACTTTGGACCGGATCGGGTGATCAAGGCAATACTATTCGCGGGCTTCTGGTGGCCTACCCTTCACATGGACGCACATACCTACGTGAAGCGATGTGATGTCTGTCAGAGAACTCAGTATCCTATACGAAAAGATGAGATGCCACTGAAACCTATGATGGGTGGACGTGCATTCTCTAAGTGGGGAATAGACTTCGTAGGTCCTATTAATCCCCCAGCTAAGGGTTCTCATGCAGAATACATCGTTGTTGCAACAGATTATCTCACCAAGTGGGTGGAGGTAAAAGCTACGACAAAGAATGACGCTCAGACAACTGCTAAATTCTTATTTGAGAATGTATTCACAAGATATGGGCTACCTATAGAGCTTGTAAGTGATAGAGGCACTCATTTCTTGAACGAAGTGATTGAAAATCTACTCCAAGAATTCTTGGTAATACACAAGAAGTCTGCCCCCTATCACCCTCAAGCTAATGGACAAGCTGAGAGCACTAATAAGATCTTATGCAATGTACTAACAAAATTAGTGAACACTAAACGCTCTGATTGGGACAAACAGCTGCACCATGCTGTTTGGGCATATCGAGTCGCCTACAAAACGGTACTTCAAGCCACCCCCTTTCAGATGGTATTTGGCCAAAACGCTGTGCTACCCTTGGACTTCTTAATACCTACGTTGAAAGTAGCACAAGAGCACGAATGGACCGGTCATGAGCTCTCCTCTAGGATCTTTGACCTTGAACGATTAGGAGAAACAAGCTGCAGGGATTTATGCAGCTAAGAAGAGACAGAAGGCATACTTCGATGCCCATGTGAAGGATAAGGGTTTGAAAGCAGGAGATCTAGTTTTAGTCTACACACTAAAGCAACACGCAAGGAAACTAGAAAAGAGAGGCTACGGACCTATGATCATCAATAGGATTTCCATGAGTGGAGCAGTACAACTAGCCACATTAGAGGGTGATGTTCTCCCAAGCTATATTAGCGGTTGCAGAGTCAAGTTGTATCAGGAACCCCTCACGGAGGAAATGCTCAGCCGACTCAACACTGCTAAGAAACGCAAAGAGGAAGCAAAGCGAATTCGAGAAGAAGCTCAAGCAGAAGCTTTAGAACGCATCAGAAGGATGAAGTTACGAAGGCAAGGTAGAGATCAGCCTAGAACGAATGACTATGCAGATCAAGGATATCCTATGGCCATGTGTGAAGTCGCAGGAACAAGCTCGCATAGGATAATTGATCGACGTCCTTCCATAACCCTAGATATAGGACAAGGAAAGAGTGCAAGGACCGTGAGAGCCTTGATTGACTCAGGTGCAGCCACTAGTGCTGTTAAATTGTCTTACTGTCAAGAGTTGCAGTTAACTGTCAATCCTGTGGAAGCATATCTCATAGGATTGGGAGGCGTGGAAACACCTTGCATGGGCGAGGTGGAACTTCCCCTCTACATTCATGATGAGGCAATAACAGTTAAAGTACTAGTGTGTCAAGACGAGGATCTCACTGAACCTCTTGTCTTGGGTCAAGATTGGATCTATGACCAAGCAGTCAACTTAAACCTAAGAAGTGGACTTCTTCAGGTTTGGGTCAATCATAGTCGAATTACAGTAGAGTTAGATAATGGAGCACTCAAGGAACTAGGAAAGGCACAGACTCCTGGTCCTTCCAGGAGTACACATGAAGATGACCATGTTGTTCTTGTCCAAAACTATGTGTTGCAGAGGAATGATATTCGCAAAAAAGGAGTCAGGGATGCAACGGAACTCCCTTCTTTTCCAAAGGCCAGAAGGAGGCAGCAACCAAAGATGGATCAAAGGCAGAGGAAGCATAGTACTTCCTATGTTCGAGATCAAAAGTACCTGCGCAGCAAAATGTCCCAGCAAGTGAAACAAGTGTGGGTACGGAAAGGCGAACACCCGGTTGCACTCAAGCCAACCACACAGGCAAAGCCTCTTATTAGTCACCAACAACACAATACTAATAAGAAGTCTTTCAGAAATTCTTCTGCTAACGTGACATCTATTTGGGTGCCCAAGAAGTCGATAAAGGCTAGCCCACAATCAAGACAAATTTGGGTGCCTAAGGCTTGTTTGCGGGCGCAAGTAGCTACGCCAAGACCACAACCTATACAGCATAACCCATCCACTCGCACAGCTAGTACTCACTCGTTTTCAACACTCAGGAACACACCAAGGCCCATGAGCACGCACATAATCACTTGTAAATGGGTCCCTAAAAGGCCTCATTTTCAAATCGAGACACAGATAAAGCTCTCTAGAGTCTCTACGAAACCAAGAGCAAAACCCATCCACTGCATTTGGCAGCCTCAGACTTGTAACAAACCCCCGGACCCCATTTGTAAATCCATGTTAACTTACTAACCACATCACTATCACACTACATCATTCCACTTAACTCTTAGGTCTACCGAACGGCTAACCGCACACACACTCGCACCGAGCACTTACTAACCCATTATTCGCTCCCGACCCTCATGTTAATATTGTAATGGGAACAACAACGGTCCTCCCTTGTCCTGTACAATGTTAACACATGTTTGTATATTCTCATAGAGACAGGTAGCAAGAAGTAACATGGCAGATACGGTAGGAACTAGCTCCCAGGCAGGCACCAACCCCCAAGTGGTGGACATCGAAAGCCTTCCGGTCGAGGAGGAATTAAAGGAAAGACCAGTGGCATTAAGGGCATTACATGCCATACCGATTCAGAATCCTCCACAGGGTCACACAATGCCGGTGGGCAAAACCTCACACTGGTTCAGTGATGTTGCTGGACCTCTGGGTGAAGGCACATATATGTGGGAGTCCGAGGTAGAATTCAATGGACGTTGGGGCAGATACCATTTCTTTACCAGGGAGTTTGAAAAGCTACAGAATAATGAAGGACTGAAGTCGATATGGAAGAAGGCTGGGCTTTATGATTACTTCAAGTTCCAACTACCAAAGCCAGATTTTCTAAGATGCTCATACTTAATTAGCACCCTCACTCCAAGCAAAGACAAGAAAGGATACAGCTCCTTTGTGCTCCCATCACTCACAAGGGGCAACGAGCTGAAGCGTTTCCGCTTGACTATCAACTTGGTAAGAGAAGCACTCGACATGAAAGGTATGCACATTCCAATAGAGAAAGAGACTATGGTTCCAGACAATATGAAGAACAGGAATCTGACGAAGTTGAAGGACATGGTTGCGATGACACCTACGATCGCCATTCACTTACGCATGGTCATGCAACATTTCGCATTCCCCGCGCAGGAAAGGTTCACAATGCCTCCCAAAAAAATCTGGTTTAGCCTCTACCTAGCGGATGCTTTTGATTTGACAATCAATATGCCCCACTGGATTATCGACCAGATTCATATGGCTCATCAGAGATGGTATAAGAAGCAAAAGTCTGTGCTGTATGGTTGTTGTGCGCTTACAAGAATTGTATACAGATGTCTCGCATATGATGTACCGGTGCAGAGGGCTCTCATTTGGACCAGAGCACAGGAGTTTCAACGCAGATTCTCAGCTGTAGGGCCTCCCTCCAAGAAGATGAGAGGCGTTGTCCAGATGCCTTGTGCACAAGCTCGCGGTGCAACCCTAACGCCTGAAACAACCCCAAGACTTCCCCGACGAGTACAACCATTTACTATCAGGTTACCCAGGCACAGCACAGATGGCCCTAACCTTGTGTTTCCACCAGTACCTACTGATCTGGAATTCCCGCATGGATTCACTTTGGAGGATCTAACGGATGAAGAAGTTGCTAGAATCATCGAAGCTGTAAATGCGGAAGTTGAAGCAGAGCAAGCTGGTGGATAGCAAACTGCCCTAGACCAAGCCCAGCCCAGTCAACCGGACGTAGTCAATGTGGACAATGAAGAAGAAGCACATGAGGAGGCACAGGGTGGACAATCAGAAGCAGAAGAACAAGAGTATGATCAGGAAGCCCTACAAGTACTGAAAGGTGCCCCCGCCTATACTAACGCATTAAAGAAGCTCTACGATACGATGAACCGAGTTCAAGAGCAACACATACTATCATTAGCTGCAAGTAAAGCCCTCATGAACCAGATTCTAGAGGAGGAAGGTGTGGACGAGCAATACCGTGCCACCTTGGAAATGATATCGAACACTTTGGGAGTACCTGAAACGGTGCATACTGCACTAGCGCAATCACGAAGGACAGAGAAAAGATATGGCAGACGCCCCCCACGAACGGGAAAACGAATGAATGTATTAGGATCAGGACCACAAGGCACCCCCACAACCACTGGCACAACACACACTGTTCACGACACCGAGGAAGCCCACACATCGAGTGCACCTCCATCACCTCCCTTGCCACCTTCTCCCCCACATCCGCCCCATTCACCTCCCTCTACCACTGTAACCTCTACTGTCACCACCTCCGAACCGACTACACACACCGACGCACAAACCATCAGTCAACCCACATACTCTATTTCCACTGAAAACATAAGTCTAACCACAGCCACGGTAAACACCACTACTCCGATCACACTTCCTGGGAGTTCACAATTACACACACCTCTATACACGTTCACAACTCTCACCGCAACCACAATCCCCATGTTCACAGTCACTCCCACCACGGCCTCCACTTTTGAATCCATGGAGGTGTCACCCACCTCTGCACCTCTCCCACCCCCCATTTACCCACAATCTCCCATTCCCCCACCTCCCCCCTCACCCTTCTCCAGTACTGCATCCACAATTCCTTTTCCCTTCCCCTTCCCCTCTGCATTCAACACCATTTCTCCCACCATTCCTCTTAATAATGTATTTAATAATATGTATCAATGCATGTCCCAACTTCAGCAACAATACCAACACCTTGACAACCAACATACAAGGCTTTTCCGAAGCCACGAAGATCTCCAAGCACGATGTAGGGATCTTGAAGAGCAGAAGCAGCTACTACAACAGCAGCACGTGACCTTACAGGAACAATATGCACAATTAGTAGCCAACCCACCCCAAGCAGATGATGAAGAACGACGACACATGGACGAGCTGCTACATTCTCAGATCACGGAAAACCTTAAGCTTCGACGGAACCTGGGCCTCCTACGCAAGCATATGTCTACAACGCTAGAGGAGAATAAACGATTACAGAAACAGAACGAAAAAAATCTGGAGGCGACCATGGAGGGTGGAGGGTTCCCCACAGGAGATTGACCCAGAGCGATTCAAGGCAATTCCCTCTGAGAATATGAAAGTGGTGTTAGAAACTCATGCAGATCTAATGGAGGCCCATGCCGCTTTAGAGAAAGAGAGAGATGATTTGCTAAGGCAGTTGGCCACCCGACATACATCACCCAACAAGATCACGACCGCAGAAGATACATCTGAAGAGGTCACTAAACTCCGGGCAGAACTTGAGGAATTACGTAGCAAGGTCATGCAATACGAGCGTCAGCCCTCCCCTCTGGTAGAGCCCGAGCCTGACGATCTTGTGCCAATCGAAGTAGAAGAAACATTCGAGGATCCCTATGTCCCGATGCCAACACCCGGGGGTAAGCGAACAGAACAGGGCATGGACACAATTGAAATTGAGGCACCTGGCTGGATGCAAAAATTAGAGAAAGTAGCCACGATGCATGATGACAGGGTGGCAGTCCAAATTGCATTGATGTCAAAATTGGAAGAGGTTGTAATAAAATCCGATTATTTTAAGAATCTCTCACACCATAGGTGGATCGGCCCATCGGACGACCTGTATGTTCCTTTTTGCGTTCTAATGGCGGATTATAATGCGGAGATCAAGCACCACACCTCAAGGGAACCAACCTCTGCCACCCAGTTTGCACCTGACGACATCCCAGAAAGTGCCAAGCAGGGACATATTCGCCAACCGACGTGGAGAATTCGGCTGCTTGAAACCTACCCGGAAATGGTAAGAACATGGAACAACATGCCATTGTACATCAAATATAACCCATGTTATTGCCCTGTATTTCGAAGGAGATCATGGCCGGAGTACACACAAACAGTGCTGACGATTAAAGGATGTGAGAAGTGGCTCAATTATGTGTACTTCGCACCCCCTAAGGGCCCACCTACTATTGGATATATTGTTTCGACGATTCGACATTGGGGGGTCCGGTTCAAGAATGTACCTGATGTCATGACTCAGATGTGCCTGAAAATTTTCGAACTTATGTTGGTCACCTTCAGGACCTTCAAAAATATCAAGGAACCGCATCTCTCAGCACTAGGATTTAATGAAGGTAATCAGGACCTTGTATACGACATGAGCACAACCCCATCGATTAATGTTGTGTATGCATGGCACGCTCGCATCAAATATCTACCGGCCTGCTTCAAACAAACGTTTGAAGAGATGTTTGTCACGGGATTCTGGGAATATCACTCCAAGATATTCATTCCCAGACCATCCCATCTCTTGCAGTTGTTTGCAGTGGAACAAGCTCTCCATTCCGAAAAGCTACGTATACCACATCCAGAGGTTCCCGGGCCGGTAGACTGGGATGCTCTACTCACAGATTTGGCCAAAGGATTGAGAATTGCCGAACATCACTTAGCGCAGGATGTCGTCGAGTACTACATTCAAAAACCCCCACAACAAGGGTCTGTCAGGGACGACAGATGCGAGAGAGGGGGGGGTGTTAGCAGCAGACAAGGAACTGAAGGACTAACGAGGCATGGCAGTCAGAGAAGAGAGTCAGAAGGGAAAGAAGGCACAAGCAGACAAGGGAGTCAACGAAGATCTGGCAAATAGGCCAATAATTTTCCTCATGAAGAAGCAAGTACGAGCACTCACGCAGATCTAGCACTAAGGCAACCTTTAATTTTTCAAATCCTTTACACCCATTCAAAGTGATTCTCATCACTAAACACCATTGTAAATACCATTTCAACTTTTTGTAGCTCCATTTTGTGCAAGCCAAGGAGTCCTTGAGCTTGAGGAGCATTAGAAGTATCTACCTGCCAATTTTCATAATTTTTAGATCTCGTTTGAGCCCTCTAATAAGCCCTGGAACCTAATTTTTAACTAGGCCGGACACTAGGTCTGAACAGGGCCAAAGCTAGTCAAAAACTATAAAAAGAGCTAGAGAGCTCATTTTTGAGATTAGATTGTAATAGAAACGAACTTGTAAGAGCTTCTTGAAAGTAATCTAATAACTCCATTGCTTCTCACTCTTTGTCTTGCCGTGTGTGCGTGTGTGTATGTGTGTGCATGCTTGTGTGCTTCTCACTCACTCACTTGTGCCGCCACTTGCTCGAGGTCTTCATACCATCCTCACGTCTTCCCGGATTGACATTAAAGGAGGTGCTACTCATCATTGAGCTACATCAGGGAAGTTAGCAAAGCTTCCATTCAAGTTTTGGACCTTGCTAGATCTTCCATTGATGGTAAATAAACACATAAGGTACTACTCTAATATCTCCCATGTGAACTTGGAAAAGTAGGTAATAAGCTTGTCTTTTGGGAAAAGAAGGCTTAAATTTACCTTTTAGGAGGTGTGGGTGTTTATCTTTGTGCAAATGGATGTTTGATCATGCTTTTCATAAGTATAGTGCATTTCTTTTGGAAAAAGATGGCTTGATTTGCTGTACGGAAAGTTGAATGTGTTTATCTTTGCATATTTAGATTGCTTTTTGACCAAGTACTAAGCAATTTTGTTGGTCTTTGGGAAAGACAACTTTATTTGCTAAAAGAAAAGTCAAGTAAAGTAGCTATATGCAAATTGATTGTGCCATTTACTTATCCTAGGTGAATTGTTAATCTTTTAGAAAGAGTGCTTTTGATACTTGAAGAAAAGTTTATGGGTATATCTTTGCACAAATTGATAGTTGTACTTGCCATTATACACCTTTCTTTAAGAACTCTTTTCCATAGTCAAACTAAGAGTACAACTTGTGCAGCCAATTTCATTTCCCAAGATCAATAGATCTTCAAAAGAAAACCCTAGGTAAATTGGTTTCATTTTATTTAGGGCAAAAAATACCAAAAAAATCATGAAAATTGGATTAAAATTGCAAATAAATTTCTTTTTTTTTTTTTGTAATGGAGTGATGAATGAGGTGTGCAAAGTGGGGTGAATGATAGAAATCTGAAGGGGGACTAAAAAAATCAGGGATATTCCATGAAAATTCAAAATTGTTTGTTTTCTTGAACTTTCCTTCAAAAATCCAAAAAATATATGAATTTTTTATGTTTTGCAGGTGACACTTGGAATAAGAGTTGTTGAAGCACATTAGAAAAGACCAAGTTGAATTGTGATTTTCATCCTAAGAGGTGAATACGGGAATCTAATCAAAAGTGGATGATGTGACATAAATTTGTTAATGATTATGCATGGTTATGATAATGTTAAAAGCTTGAAGTCCAAATCATTGAATTCATTCAGAATCATGATTTCTAGCATACTATAAAAGCACAATTTTCATTTGAAAACTCATTTGAGTGTTTGTGAGTGTGAGAGACTGGGTGAGAGAGAGAGAGAGAGCAAAAGGAGTCACCATTTTCAATAGATATAAAAAGTGCGAGTTCTAGCTATCAACGTGGCAAGGTATTTTGTTGACAGATTTAGTTTTGCATTAGTTGAAGTTTAAAAAATCATTTTTGCACAAGAAAATCACATAAATCACCAAAAACATAGAATCACGATTTTAGAATTTGAATTTTTCATAAACTATTTTTTGTAGATTTTCTAGGTTTCTTTTATTGCATGTTTTTACATCTAGGTGCCTCTATTAGTGTAAAGAAATCCTAAAAAAATCAAAATCCAAAAACTAGATCACCCTGCACAGAATCGCGATTCTCTACAAAGGTCCAAAATCGTGATTTTCAGAAACACGATTTTCATCACAAAATCGTGTTTTATACGATTGTGAGCAATCAAGATTGTCTGGAAATTCAAAATCGTGAAAAACACGATTTTTTACTCAAAATCATGAAAAACACGATTTTTATCCAAAGTCGTGAAAAAACACAATTTTGGATCAAAATAATGAACACGATTTTTACTCAAAATTGTGAAAAACACCATTTTCATCCAAAGCCGTAAAAAAACACGATTTTGGATCAAAATCATGAAAAACACAATTTTTACTCAAAATCGTGAAACAACAAGATTTTCATCCAAAGTCGTGAAAAAATAGGATTTTGGATCAAAATCGTGAAAAACATGATTTTTACTCAAAATCGTGTAAAACACGGTTTTGTGCACAGAATTGTGAAAATCATGATTGTGGACTCAAAATCGTGGAAAACATGATTTTGGTCCCTAATTGAGAAAAAACAATTATATAAACATCAAAATCATGATTTTGATGCAAACCAATAAACACGATTTTGACCCATAACTGTTCTTATCCAAAATCATGAAAAACATGATTCTGGACGAGAATCGTGAAAATCACGATTCTCAACCAAAATCATGAAAAACATGATTTTGAAACTAAACGGTGGGAACCATAATTTTGAGTAATAACAAAAGTTAACACCTCATTCGACACATCAAAATCGTTATTTTTTTGAAACAAATCAAGAAAACACAATTTTGATTAAAAAATCATGATTTTCAGCAAAAAATTGTGATTTTGACAAAACCCTATTTTTTACTTGAAAAAATAAGGTGTATACTTTCAATAAGTCTGACGTGTTACAAGTATATAGATTGTGAAATAAAAGCCTTGTCAATACATAAATCACCAATATTGTGATTTTTAGTAAAACACGATTTTGGTCCAATTTGATAAGGAAACTCATTTTCTACATGAGCTTCTTGAGCAAATAGTCAAACTCCATAGAATATAGATTCTATTGGAAAGAAATTGTAATTTCCATCATAGAAACATTATAAAAACAACAAAATCCTGGTTTCCAGCCAGAACATGATTTTGGTTTGTTTGGAGAAGAAAACTCAACTTTTAGCTGAGTTTCTTGTTTTAAGATCCTTGAGTTCCTCAAGATTATGGTCTCGTGGAGAAGAATTAGAGTATCACCTCAAAGTCATCATAAAAATACCAAAATTGTGATTTCAACAGAAACACGATTTCGGTCAATTTAGATAAAAAACATCAACTTTTAGTATGATCTTTTGGAAAATCTACATAAACAAAAAGGAATTTCACACATTTTAGATAATAAAAGTCCTAGAATTCACATATACATTGAAAATCGTGGTTTTTGGGGAAAACACGATTTTCATCAAGAAAAAAAAATCAATAATAAAACAAGTGCATATACAAGGGAGAGTCCATCTAGAGAACTAAGTAGAAGTTGCAAAAGTGCAACATTGCAAACACTCAGAGTAAATAAATTAGGCTTTTTCCTAGAGGAATTTGGGAAATAGATCAATTGTTGAAATTATGAGGGTTTTGAATGATTTTGAGATCAGGCACTAAACTATCACATCTTCAAACAAAGTTGCAACCAAAAGGGAACTCATATTAGAGTGATTATTAGGAGGAATTAAATCACACAATCAACATGGAAAACCTAAACATGGGAAATGAGAATCTAGACACAGATGACTACAGGAATATCCTCAAATATATGTACACAAATAGGTTTGGAGCCTATGTGTACTAGGATGGCATGCATAAGTCTCTCATTAGGTTGTGAAACTTAGAGATTCCTATGAATCTGATGCTAGTGGCACAATTCAAACATGGCAGGTATGAGGATAGACAAGGATGTGTGTACATATTCTCGCATGATCCTAAAAATTCCAATGATCTTCATTAGTGTGCAAATAAGAGATCTTGGGCTCAAGACCTAGAGCAAACAGCTATGCCAAGACCAATTAGGAATCACACTCCTATTGAGACATCCTAATCCTTTTGAAAAGGAAGGAGATGAGATGCCTAAATTTGAATCACACTCCTATTGAGACATCCTAATCCTTTTGAAAAGGAAGGAGATGAGATGCCTAAATTTCTAATTAGAAGGAAGCCACAATGGGAAAACCAAGTTAGGATGCTCAGATCCTATCAGGTGGCTAAGTGCATGAAAAACCAGTATGAGGGTTACCTAGATCCTCATGCACATGTTGTTGAGTTCAAACAGTTGATTAGGGTTGAAGAGGTAGAGGACTATAAAATTTAATTTGAAGCTTTTGGCCTAAGCTTAATTGGTCCAGTATTGTCTTGGTTTATCCCATTGAGGAAGGAAATGTACCCTGACATAGAGTCATTTCTTAGTTTTCCAAAACTGGAGTCAAGCATAGTACATCAACTTTGATACATAGTTTCAAGCAACAAAAAGATGTAAATGTGAGAGAGGCTGCTAGAAGATTTAAGCAATACATTGATAGGTGTCCAAAAGATGCAGTACCTTCAATGGCTAGACAAGTTTCCTTCTTCATAGAGGGACTAAGAAGTGCACAATTGAGAACGGTGGTGTATTATAGAAGATGTCTTGACCTAGGAGCCTATGTCAAAGAGGCCATAGATCTAGAGGATAACAGGGGATAAGATCTGATGGCATTTGACCAGCCAAGACCAAATGAAGATAGGATACCTCCAACAAATGAATTAGCAAAAGCTATTGCAAAAGCCTTAGAGGCTAGCACAAAAGCAAATTTGGTAAACACAAGTCTAACACCAAACACGAACTATTTCAATTGTGGGGAAAACCATCAAAAATACCAACGCACTTATAAAAAATCTCAACATTTACAAGATAGGAAAACACTTACATATTGTACTCTAGAGAGAACATGGACAAATAACACTAGGGATGAGTGTTTTTATAACAAGCAATCTATCAAAGAGGAGTATACAAACCACTACAATCCACAAAGAGAATTAGGGTTCATTGAACAACATATACCTATGTTGGGACAACAACCACCATTACCAACAAATGTAGTGCCAGTAAAGTACACTCCTATGGAAGAGGAAAATCCAAGACCTAGACCAATCTATAGGGATGAATATCACTCTTTTGAGGGATATCAAGAAGAACGAGAAGATAGTGATTTAAGAGAACCAGACCTACAAGCCTTAGACTTGGGTAATGGAAGGATTGAAATGGACACAGCTACATTCATGTATATAACTAGCAACTATATGTCCAATCAGAGATCCAAGTTTAAGGGTAGTCAAAAGATAACCTGTTATAGATGTGGGGGGAGGGGACACTTCATTCGGGATTGTACACAACCTCCAACATTGAGAGTAGAAGGAGCTTTTTGTGAGGATTGTGGCAAGGAACATCTAATCAAAGATTGTGCAAGAAATCCCCAGAAACAACATAGCACATCTAATAACATAACATTAAAAGCAGTACATATAGTGGAATAAGAAGACTTGAGTGGAAGTGAGCCAATAGCATTACATGCAATAACTAGGGCTGAGGCCAAGGAGCAGGGCATGATACCTGACACACATTCTTTGGACAACAAGAAAAAGCTATCTTCAAAGGAGAGGAAAAATAGACAGAAGGGTATATGGGGGAGAAAGACCAAAGCAGGAAAAACTCTAACACCAGATGAGGAACTAGTTGATAATTCAAACCCTAGATAACTTCAAAACAAAGAGAAAATAGGAAAAGGGAAGAACTCAAAGTGCTTGAACACCTTGATGGAAGCTTATAAGGGTAGGATAGAAGAGGGACCAAACCCTATAGATCATATAATAGCCTATACTATGCCATATATTGAGGAGGAGAGAATGCGAAAGTGCAAAGAAATTATTAGAGAAACTCAACACAATCTGGAGAAGACTCAAAATAAAATGGAGACATCTTCCGATTCAAATTCACAACCACCTAGGAAAGACTTAGGAAGTAATGAGAAGTTAGGGGAGGAGGGAGATACTGTAGAACCTTGTATAACACTTCTATTCAATCTAGCAGAACATTGTAAAATCCAATGTCAAACAACATGGAAGGAGTTAGTAAAGCAAAACCCACAGTTGCATCACAACCTCACAACTTAGGTAGGAAACTCACATTGGAAACATACAAAACCTTAGGATATAGAAGATTTGATGTACATACCTATTGATAGGATAGGAGGCTATTGTGAGGGTGAGGAAGGAAACTCAATTTTGAAAGTGCAATTTGGTGATAATTATGCAAATGCAATCCTAGATAGTGGATCAGAAGTGGCAAATATGACAAAAGAAACTTGGAAAAGATGGGGGGGAAACAAATTGACATCTACCAAGATGAGACTAAAACTTGCAGATGGTCACATAGAAGTACCTCTAGGATTTTGGGAAAACGTTATTGTGGAAATATGTGGAATAGAAATAGAGCATACCTTTGCCATAGTTGAATTTCCACAACCAACCTCCTATGAAATTATCATAGGAAGACCTTTCATGAGACAGGTGCAAATAGTTCAAGATTGGGGTAGAGATTGTTTATACCTCCAAAGCCAAGGGAAAATCACCAAAGTGAACTTGAAAAATAGGTTTAAAGTACATCAGATCAAGAGTCAAGTGAGGAATCTGGAAATGAAAGTCAAAGTGATAAGGAGTCACTACTTTGGAAGTGCACTACTATGAGAAATAAAAGTTACAAAAGAGTCTTGTTGAGGAGAGAAGACTGTAAGGGAGAAAGGAAGGTTGATGATGAGACGTATATTCCACAAAAGTTTGATGATGAGGAGTTTGAGCCCTATGGTTGGAATCAAATATTGTCTACATTAGATTGAATATGTGGGAATCAAATTCCAAGATGAGGAGGGATATGATGTATTTCATGTAGAAGTAAGAATGGTGAGTGTGTCACAGTTGGAAAACTCTTAAAGTGAACCTATACTCCAAGTGTGTGAAAAAACTCAATCCTTAGAAGGAATACATACTCAAGATGCCATAAAAGATAAAATCTCAAAAACCTACAAGAAATGTGTACACAAGGAGATCACTGAAGATCCAAAGCCTCAAAAGAGTAAGAAAATGAAGGAACATGAGAAACCTAGAGAGGAAGAACAAAAATTTGATTTACCTTTAAATTTCAAAACTTATGAGGTGGAGGATAGAATACTTCTTACGATGAAACAAAAAAGGGACAAAAAGAAAGGGAAATCTTATGAAAATGAAGAACAAACAAAAAAGGTGGTAATTACTCAGAAGGGAGAAGAAAGGCATATTGTCATAGCAGATGTTATGACAAATCAAGAAGAGAAAGCATTGGTCAAATTGGCTAAAGAGTATAGGGATGTGTTTGCATACAATTATAAGGATTTGAAAGGTATAGATCCAAAAATTTGTGAACACAAGATTCCTATCACTCCAGATGCAAAACCTAGCAAACAGAGATACTATACATTTAATGAAAAATACTCTGCCAAGATAAAGGAGGAGATTGATATATTATTGGCTACCAATTTCATTTATGAAATTGAGTATACTGAATGGATATATCCTATAGTTGTTGTTCCCAAGAAGAATGGAAAACTTAGGGTTTGTATTAACTTCAAAAAATTTAATGCAGCAACTATAAGGGATAGTTACCCATTGCCAATAATTGATCATCTCTTGGAGAGAGTAGTTAGAAACGAGGTTTACAATTTCTTGGATGGATTTTCTGGATATAACCAAGTTCCTATTGCTTTGGAAGATCAACACAAGACTACATTTTCCACTGAATGGGGAATATGTGCATTTACGGTGATGCCTTTTGGGTTAACCAATGCACCAGCCACATTTCAGAGGTTAACTTGTCATGTGTTCAAAGATTTTCTTAGAACCATGATGGAGATTTATGTAGATGATCTATGTACTTTTTCAGATAAAAGAAAAAATCATCTACAAGACTTGGAGAACATATTCAAGAAATGTAGAACCTACAATGTGGTTGAATCCTGAAAAATGTGTCTTCTTTGTCAGGCAAGGAAGAATGTTAGGCCACCTAGTTTCCAAAAATGGGATCTCCATTGATGAGAGTAAAATTAGAGCTATTGTGGACCTACCTAAGCCAACTAATGTGAAGGAAATCCAGACCTTCATGGGTCACTGTGGATACTATAGGAAATTTGTGCATAAATTTGCAAATATTGCAAAACCTCTTTACACACTAATTACAAAGTTTGAATGGACCTAAGAATGTGACAAAGCCTTTGAAACCCTACAAACTTGTTTCGTTACGACACCCATTTTGAAAACCCCACAGTGGGATCAAATTTTTCATGTCCATGTTGATGCCTCTAAATTTGCTTTAGGATGTGTTCTTGCACAACCTATTGAAGGAAGCAAGTTGGATTTTCCAATTACTTATGCTAGTAGGCAATTGAACCAAGCTGAGATTAACTATGCAACCACTGAGAGGGAGGGACTAGGAATTTTATTTGCTATAAAAAAGTATAGGCATTATCTTCTAGCCAACAAGTTCAATTTTTTTGTGGATCACCAAGCACTATTGTACTTGGTGAATAAACCTTGCCACACAAGAAGAATAGTGAGATGGTTCTTACTTCTCATGGAAATTGATTTTGAAGTGGTAGTGAGGCAAGGAAAAACACATCTAAGAGTAGACCATTTGTCTAGGACACAAACTAAAGAACAAGATTCTCCTATGGATGATGAGTTGCCAGATGCTTATGTATTCAAGGTAGAAATCATTCCCAATTGGGTAATAACATTAGTACCTTTGTTGACTATTGGACCTTGTAGGATAGCTAATAGCACAACACATCTTCTATTGCAAAGCAAAAGTTTTGTGTTACTTGTTGGACACTTATATCATGTGAATCACCTTAGTGTTCTGGAGTATTGTACTCTAGAAGTGGAGCAAACACGTTATCTAGAGAAGGCTCATTGTTGGAATCCATGTACACATGCTTCTAGATTGGTCACCTTACATTACTTAGCCAGAATGGGTGTCCATTGGCCTACAAAGACACATGATGTGGAAAAATATATTTCTAAGTGTCCAAAGTGTCAACATCTGGACCATATGGACATTGTGACTCTGTATTGGTTTCAGAAAAACTCTGATTGGAGTACACATATAGTTGAGGAATTACGAAACCCACAAACAGCTGAAACTGGGAACTTAATGAAGACTCTAGAAACTTGAAGGAAATTACCAAGGAATATCAGCTCATAGGAGACCAAGTGTACAAGAAGGGTATAGATGGATATTTGAGAATGTGTTTCCCTAAGGAAAAATACATGGAAATGTTAGAGATGGCCCATTCAAGAGTAGTAGGAGGTCACTTATCAAGTGAGAGAATTGCTAAACTAATCCTATACTCTCAATTTTGGTGGCGAACTCTTTTTTCGGATGCCAGAACATTTGGAAAAAGGTGTGACATATGTCAAAAAGCAAGTCAACCTAGTAGAAGAGATGATATGCCATTGACACCATTAATTTCTACCAGAGCTTTTAGCAAATGGGGATTAGAATTCATTGGACCAATACATCCTCCAACTAAAAGTTCGCATGCAGAATACATCATTGTTGCCACTGATTATCTCACTAAGTGGGCAAAAGCAAGGGCTACAAGGAAACATGATGCGCATACTACAACAAGATTTGTTTAATGACAATATTGTTGATATATTTAGGTATTGATGTGTGTGAACACTCTAGGGCCGTTGGGGCACATTTTTCCTTCTTTAGGAGGTTTTTTTCCCCCGGCTTGTATATATGCCTATTGCCCTAATGGGCTACTTGTCTTTGTAATACATTCAGTATTGTGTGTTATGCTCCAAGCTTATTCTTCTTCCTTGTGTTGTTTGCGTGCTTTTGCAGACGTCTAACTCCAACAATTGGTATCACAGCAGGTCGCCGCTTCATCTAGGGCATTGTCGACACATCTCTGGTTGTAGTCTTAGAGTCGCATGAATTTTGGGACCATACTCAACTCGTTTTGGCCTCCGAACGCACTATCATAGTGCTTGTGCAGGCTATTGTGCCAAAGCTATATACCTATTTCGGTTCGCCAGTATAAGCATATTGAAGTCTGCTACAGGTTTAGCAGAACTCGTTTGGGCAGTTCCGTTCAACTTTTTGAGATACAATCAATTTTCTACATCAAAGTATTTTAGTCACTAGCCATGGCTAAAAGCACTGATGTATTTCGTATATTGGATGTTGAGGATAAGTTGGATGGTACCAACTACCCACTGTGGGCTTATATGATGCGACATGTATTGGTTGCAAAAGGACTGTGGAACATTGTGCAGGGTGTTGAAAAACGTCCTATCACACCTGCAACTGTTACAATTACAGGTACTGAAGCTAATGCAGAAGGTGTCGAAGATGATTCTGTTCTACATATTCCTGTTCATGCTGCAGTTTTTGCTACACCTACTGTCAAGCAAATTTGTTGGGATGGCAGAGATGCCCAGGCACATGCATTAACAGCTTTGTCTGTCAAATGTGCCATTATTCCTCACATATGCTCTTGTAGAATAGCTAAATATGCTTGGGATACACTTACCACATTGTACCAAGCTAGAAATAAGGCTCGTATTGCTTACCTCCGAAAACAGTTGGAGAGTGAGCACATGAATGAAGCTGATCATATGGACAGTTTTCTAATGAAGATCAAAGACTTGAAGGAACATTTGATGTCTATTGATGAGGCTATACCATATAGCTCACTTGTGCAAAGTATTTTGAATGGTCTTCATGATTCATATCAGAGTTTTGCTTCTACTCTTCGGTTGATGATGAAAGGCAATCCAAATGCCATTTGAGGAGTAAGTCTCTGTTCTATTGTAGGAAGATCAGTTCATGCAAAATAGGTCCATTATGCGAGTTGTAGATCAAGCATTCGTGGCTAGTCAAAAGGGTGAAGGAAAATGGAGCTCTTCAACTAGTAAGCAGAAATCTGCTAATTTTGCACAATCAAAGAGGGAAGAAAAACATGAAAAGAAATCAGAAAAGCAAAAATTGTTTTGCAAGTACTATAAAGGAAATGATCATATCATAAAGAACTATCCAAAACTGGTAACTAAAGAGGCAAAGAAGAAAGATTCTCGAATGGTTGTTGCAGAAGCCTCTACACCAAAAACAGAGTCTGCTAATCTTGTGCAGGAAGAAGAATGGGCATTTACTAGTGTTTGCAGTTTTGACCCATCTTCTCATGAGCAGTGCATGTCTACAGTAGACTCAGATGTTTGATACTTTGACAGTGGGGCGACCAAACATATTACCTTGCAGCGCAGTTTCTTCTCTTCACTCGAGCCTGCCCCTACAAGGAATACTGTTACATGTGCCAACAACTCCTCTTATCCTGTTATGGGAGTTGTTAAGATCATTTTGACTACTACTGATGGTAGTTCTTTCACTTTGTCAGATGCTTTATTTGTGCCAAGAATCAAGAAGAACCTTTTATAAGTTTTTGCATTAGCCAAGATTGGCTTGGTTGTGAAATTTGTTGATGATAGGTGTACAGTTCATGATCTATCAAATGGTGATGTGATTATTGCTTCTGGCATTTTATGTCGTGGATTGTACAAGCTCATAGACTATGAAAGATCTGTGAATGATTCGGCATGTGTAGTACATGATTCTCAGGCTATGTCAGATGCAAAGCTTTGGCATGCATGCTTTGGTCATCTGAATTTTGCTAGTTTGCTACAGCTGCTGAAATTCGAAATGGTATCCTCTTTGCCCAAACTTGAGGCACCTAGAAAACATGTTTGTAAAGGCTATATTTTGGGCAAAATACAATGTTCCTCATTTTGAAAAGATGGTTTGGTTCGGGTTACTCAGAAATTGCAGCTTGTACATAGTGATGTATGTGGTCCTATGTAGACACCTCCTTTTGGAAATTATCTTTACTTCGTGACTTTCATTGATGATTTTTCCAAGCATGCATGGGTATATCCATTGAAGGCAAAGTCCAAAGTGTTCATGTGCTTCAAACAATTTTTGGTTTTGGCTGAAAATTTGTCAGCATGTAAAATTGGCACCCTCCGTTCTGATCGAGGGGGGGAATATATGTCTTCTGATTTTAATGCATTTATGGTTGAACGTGGGATAAAACACCAATGTACAGTGTTGTATACACCTCAACAGAATGGAGTTACTGAATGAAAGAATAGGTCACTCATGGAGATGGCGAGGTGTATGGTCAAGAGTCAGGCTTTACCACATAGTTTTTGGCTTGAGGCTGTCATGTGTGCAGCATATGTACTTAACAGATGTCCCACTAAAGCACTGCAATCTATCACTCCATATGAGGTTTGGTATGATCAAAAGCCATCTATTGCTCATCTGCGTGTTTTTGGTTGTTTGGCATATGCATTACTGCCTGAACAACATCGTAGGAAATTGGATGATAAAGCAGTAAAATGTATTTTTGTTGGGTACAGTTCTGAAAATAAAGGTTATCGTCTGTCTCATCCACAGAATAAATGCATTTTGGTTAGCCGTGATGTTGTTTTTGTGGAAGATGCTATTTATCCATTGCTTTCATGTACTAAGGAGACATCTCTTAGCTCCAAAGACATGTATGATACTTTGCAGCCTCTTTTTACAGGTGGACAGTCTAGCGCTGGTCCTAATGAGGCAACTTCTCAGCCTTTACAGGTTTCAAGTGATGATGCAGATCATTCCATTTTTGATACAGATTTACATGATGCACCTGTTGATGAGAGAGCTGATATTGAGCAGGCAAAAACTATGCCAAAATGGCTAGTGCAAACTCTGCGTGATAGCAAATTAGATGCACCTCTATCATATCGTACTCAATTACACTCTCATAGTGCCTCTTTGGCATCGAATTTCTATGCTATGGCTGCATCTAGTCTCTGTGATGAGAATGAGCATGTTTAGTTTGATGAAGCACAAAATTCAGAAAATTGGATAGCTGCTATGCAATCTGAATATGATGCTATAATGAAGAATGATACTTGGTCTTTGTGTGACTTGCCTCGTGGCAAGAAGGCCTTTGGCACTAAGCTGAAGCATAAGCCTGATGGAACAGTTGACAGGTATAAGGCTAGGCTTGTTGCAAAGGGTTATGCATAGGAAAGAGGCATTGATTTTGATGAGACCTTTGCACCTACATGTCGTATGACTACTGTTCCAGCATCTGTGCACTTACAGCCCATCATGGTTGGAATGTACATCAGCTAGACATTAAAACAAGATTTTAATGGTGGCTTGCATGAAGAAGTGTATGTTTTTTAGCCTCATGGCTTTGTGCAGAAAGGGCATGAAAACTAGGTGTGTAGGTTAAAGAAGGCATTATATGGTTTAAAGCAAGCACCACATGCTTGGTATGAGAAGATACATGCCTATCTGATTGCACATGGTTTTGAGAGCACTCTAATTGAAAGCACGTTATATGTTAAGCGTGCTAATGATGTGCATCTTATCATTGTTGTCTATGTTGATGACATGCTGCTCATAGGTCCTATTGAGAAGCATATTGCTGATTTTAAGGCTGATTTGCATGCCTCATTTGAGATGTCTGACTTGGGGCATTTGCATCATTATTTGGGCATTCAGTTTATGCACGTTGATGCTGGAATGGATTTGTGTCAAACAAAATATATTGACACATTATTGCAATGTTTTGGCCTTGAAGACAGTAAAGCTATTGCCACTCTTATGGAAATAGGTTTACGACTGAGTCTTCATGATGTTGGAGATGCATTTGATGTTGTTCTCTATCAGCAGGCTGTTGGATGCTTGATTTACTTATGCATTACTTTGCCAGATATTCAGTTTGCTATCTAACAGATGAGAAGGTTTCTTCACTGATAGTTATAGTGCATTGCCAGTTGCGATAAACCCTGTGTTCCATGCTCGCACTAAGCACATTGATGTGTGTTATCATTATGTCAAGGAGAGGTTCTTTGCTGGGGAGATCAGCTTGGCATATGTGCCCACACAGGAGAACATTGTAGACCCTTTCACGAAGGCTCTGCCTAGGGAGAAGTTTAAAGCTTTCCGCAAAGCTTTGGGCTTACTTCCTTTTGTGGAGTAATTTCCACATAGCTTGGCACTTCCTTATACATGAGTTCGAGCTACTTGTGCACCACATCACTCCCAGGGGGGATTTGTTGATATATTTAGGTAGTGATGTGTGTGAACACTCCAGGACCATCGAGGCATTTCTTTTCGTCTTTAGCAGGTTTTTTCCCCCGGTTTGTATATATGCCTATTGCCCTAATGTGCTACTTATCTTTGTACATTCTCTTGTAATACATTCAGTATTGTGTGTTGTGCTCCAAGCTTCTTCTTCTTCTTCCTTGTGCTCTTCGCGTGCTTCCGATAACGTCTAACTCCAACAAATATAATCACCAGACTTGGAGTACCAATTGAATTGGTAAATGAAAGGGGAAATCATTTCCTTAGCTAGGTTATTGAGAACATCACTTATCATTTTATGATTATTCATAGAAAATTAGTCACTTATCATCCTCAAGAAAATGGATTGGCAGAAAGTACAAACAAAGTACTTTGTACTTTGTTGTCAAAGCTGGTAAAAGTCCAAATAGAACTGATTGGGAACTGCATCTCCATCATGTTCTATGGGCTTATAAAGTGGCATACAAAACTCCTATTGGTACAACACCCTTTAATTTGGTGTATGGACAAAATGCACTTTTGCCATTGGAATTTCTCATACTTACATTGAAGGTGGGAAATCAGCTGAAATGGTCTGGACATGAATTCTCACAAAGAGTTTTGGAGTTAGAGAAGCTAGGAGCTTCAAGACTTCAAGCTTTCATGAGCATCTATGAAGATAAGAAGCGAGAGAAGGCATATCATGACATTCATATCAAAGATAAAGATTTGCAAGTAGGAGACTTGGTATTAGCTTACACCTTGAAATAACACCAGAAGAAACTTCCGAAGAGAGGACATAGACCTTATATCATTCATCAGATAAGCAACAGTGGTGCAGTCCAGTTGGCAAACATAGATGGAGAAGTTATGCAAAACTACATAAGTGGATGTAGAGTATAGAGATATAATCAACCTTTGACAAGCTAGGAGTGGAGGAGATTGCATCAAGCTCAACATAGAAGACAAGAAGAAGAAAGGATGAGGTATGAAGCTAAACAAGAAGCTAAGGAAAAAATGAGAAAATCTAAAGAAATCAAAGAGGTATTGATATGTGAAAGGCCTTCAGGGAAATTGAGATAACATTTTCTTGTGATTTTGATGAATTTCCAAGAAGAAGAAATTAGGGTTTTAATACACTCATGGTCACAAGTAAATCTAATTAGTACTGAGTTGCTAAATAGATTAAATGCAAAAAGGAAGATGAGTGATTTTGATAAAATTGAGAATTTCCATTTCTAGCAATGATCGCATGCATCTAATCACTCAATATACTGATAATCACCTCTCCTTACAAACTCCACTCAGTAATACACAAGTTAAACCAGAAAATTCCAAGGATAACACATGAAAAAGACTCAAGAATCAATCATGAACACTCAAAGAAAAGAGATACACGACTTTCAAATTGAAGCTCTTCATTCACATTGTTGGAGTTAGACTTCTGCAAAAGCACGCGAACAACACAAGGAAGAAGAAGAAGCTTAGAGCACAACACACAATACTGAATGTATTACTAGAGAATGTACAAAGATAAGTAGCCCATTAGGGCAATAGGCGTATATACAAGCTGAGGGAAAAAAACCTCCTAAAGAGGGAAAAAAGTGCCCCGGCAGTCCTGGTGTGTTCACACACATCACTACCTAAATATATCAACAAATCCCCCCTAGGAGTGATGCCGTGAACAAGGAGCTGGCACTCATGTATAAGGAAGTGCCAAGCTATGTGGAAATCACTCCACAAAAGGAAGTAAGCCCAAAGCTTTGCGGAAAGCTTCAAACTTCTCCCTAGGCAGAGCCTTCGTGAAAAGGTCTGCTATGTTCTTGATGGAGAGTGTTAATCTCCAAAAGAATAACCTACTCTTATGATTAGAGCACCTCTATACCAAGAGTAAGTCAAAATCTTCACCAAATTAGAGGTTCAGTCTCCAAATTATCAAAAGTTGAAAAATTCTGTGAAGAAGATAAAACACAGAAAGTCTGCTGCACAATTTCTTCTCATTGACCTATCAAACATGTAAAGTTTTCTATGAAATTTTGTATGGAGTGTCGCCTAGAAGTTGCGCAACTTCTCCAAGTTAAATTTCTTCAAAAGGTTTAGTATAACTTGAGAAAACAGCTTCACAAGTTACCTATGTCTAAATCTGCACTTCTGAAAAGTCGATTTTGACACCCCTAACTTCTAACACATAGTTCTCTCAATCTCGAACCCGTTTAAACAAATGCTTGCAGACACAGGCAGCTTACCTTCTAACTTAAAGATTAAGTGCTTGCTTGCACAAAACTTTAAACTGTGGAGTGAGAACTGACCAAAATATCAAGATTGAAATTTGCGCCTGTTTCAGAGAACTGTGAACACTCATCACATATGAATGTTCCTATTAACAATTCTCCTAGCCTGTTTACAATTAGACTCTGAAACTCAAGTCATAGACTCATTAACTATGAACTTAGATATCCTCAAACGGATTTCACAAATGATCTAACACAGACGGAGCAGACACAGAAACATCGGGCGCAATATTTCTTCGATTACTCAGAAAATTACAGTTGAGTGATGAGAGGAAAACTCAACTAACATTTCACATGTCTCATGACCTCTAACTTCTCCTTTCTTGACTTCTATACTCACTCATCTATTCTTTCATATGCTCTCATATCACGCCTTGACATTTTCAAGGTATTTATAGAGAAATTTGTACAAGTCTATGACTAATCAAAGATCTAAGTGAACTATAACTATACTAATGTACATGTGTACATTCCTCATATCCTCTGAATGTATCCTTCTTTCAAGCTTCAAGAATTGAATCTTCCTTCATTCTTTAATCTTCCAAACATTCAATTGGTGATTGGTCTGCACCAACAGCTCCCCCTCAATCATCAATTGAGGTTTCTCTTATCTTCTTTATGCCTGCCATGTCTTTAAACTTCTGTAGCTTTGGTCCATCCAAGCTCTTTGTAAGCATATCAGCTATCTGATCTTTAGTTGAAGTATGTATGACTTCAACCTCCTTATCCATCACTTTCTCTCTTAGAAAGTGATACTGAATCTCAATGTGTTTGGTCCTGGCATGAAAAACAGGATTAGCAGTTAAATACAATGAACTCATGTTATCTCCATATATAATTGGTATTCCATGCACAATGTCAAAACTCTTCATCAAGGTCTTGAGCCAAATCACTTCCTTTGCAGCTTCAACCATGCCTTTATATTCAGCTTCTGTAGAAGACAAAGCAACTGTATGTTGCTTCTTGGAACACTATGAGATAAGTTTATCTCCCACATAACACATGTATCCATAAGTTGACCTTCTATCATCTGGATTACCTGCCCAATCTGCATCACCCTTAATGTACCTCAACACTCTTTGTCCTGCAATCCAATGTTCTTTCCTTGGGCAATGCATGAATTGAGACAAAACCCCTACTGCATATGATAAATCAGGTCTAGTTAAAGTAGCATAGATAAGACTACCAACCAAACTTTGATATTGTCTCATATCCTTGAATTCTTCACCTCCAAATTTACTCAATTTGTGATTCACCTCCATTGGTGTAGGTGCTACCCTGCAATCATCCATTTTAAACTTGATTAACAAGTTCTTCAAATACCTTTCTTGGGTCACAAATACTCCATGTTTGGTATATGTAATCTCCATGCCCAAGAAGTATGACAAGTCTCCCAAGTCACTTATTTTGAACTCCTTTTCCATTTGCTTCTTGAGTCTTTGTATTCCTTCTTCATCTGTACCTGTAAGGATTATATCATCAACATATATGCACATGTATATGAAACCATTATCACTTGCTTTGACAAGCAAGCTACTATCTGCTTTAGACACCTGAAATCCAAGTTCTTTCAAGAACTTTACAAGTCTATAATTCCATGCCCTTGGGGCCTGCTTTAAGCCATACAAAGCTCTCTTGAGCTTGCACACATGATCTGGATACCTTTTATCTCTGAACCCTTGAGGTTGCTCCATGAATACATCATCTGAAATATAACCATTCAAAAAAGCATTTTTCACATCAAGTTGACATAACTTCCAACCTTTACATGCAGCAATAGCTATAAGTGTCCTGATGGTTGTCATCTTTGCCACAGGACTATAAGTCTCATCATAGTCAACACCATATGTCTGAGCAAACCCTTTGACAACAAGTCTAGCTTTGTACCTAGACACACTTCCATCTGCAAACCTCTTGGTCTTGTAAACACACTTGCATCCAATAATTTTCTGACTATTTGGTTTAGGAACCAAATCCCAAGTTTGATTTTCCAATAGTGCATCATATTCTTCCTGCATAGCTTTCTCCCATTTTTCCTTACCTTTTGCCTCTTCATATGTAGAAGGGTCTTCATCTGTTTTCATCATATAAGCATAATCTTTTGTGGCCAAAAAAGAAGTATCATAACTATACCTTGTAGGTTGCCACCTATTTCTTGATGATCTTCTGAGTTCTCCACTCCTTGAGGTTTCTGGTTCTTCACACTCAGGATCAAATCTTGGCATTTCTTCAACTTCACCCTGCAGTCCATTATTCTCTTCTTCATCAATTATTTGAATCTTTGACTTACCTTTCTTTTGACTCACTTCTTCTTCATCACCTGTATTGATATCGATTGTACCTGCATACCAAGTACTTTGCTCATCAAATGTAACATCTTTAGAAACCATGAATTGTTTTGTAGATGGACTCCACAATCTATAACCCATCTGCTTATCATCATAACCAATGAAAACATATTTTTCAGCTTTAGGTTCCAATTTGTGCCTTAATTGTGATGGCACATATGCATAGGCCACACATCCAAAAACTCTGCAATGATCCAAGGTAGGTATCTTACCCCACCAAGCCTCATATGGTGTCATACCCTGCAAGGCTTTACATGGTAACCTATTGACCAAATAAGTAGCTGTATTTACAGCCTCAGCCCACAAATAATTTGGGCAATTTTTCTCCTTCATCATGGACCTTGCAAACTCAACAAGAGTCCTATTTCTCCTTTCTGCTACACCATTTTGTTGAGGAGAGTACCTACAAGTAACTTCCCTTTTTATACCTGCATCCCACAAGTAATTACTAAATTCATTAGAGAAATACTCTCGCCCTCCATCTGACCTTAATCTCTTCATCTTATGACCTGTAATTCTTTCTGCATATGCATGATAGTGTTTAAATGTATTGAACACTTCTGACTTATCTTTGATCACATAAATAGTGATCCATCTAGTAGCATCATCAACATAAATCACATAATACCTTGACCCATTTATACTGAAATCCTTTGATGGCCCCCACACATCTGTGTGTACCAACTCAAGCTTCTCTGAGTACATAAAACCATGCTTGGAATAGGAATGCTTATGAGCTTTACCTAATTGACATGCCTCACATTTGTATGTCATATGTTGACCTACAACATTAGGCAATCCAAGCACTGAACCACTGTTAATCATGTCTTTAATACCTCTTTCATTGAAATGTCCAAGCCTCTTGTGCCAAAGATCTAACTCAGAGATCTTATGTCCTCCATATGTGAACATAGCATGACCAATATTGCCTTGAATCTTCAATGTGAACAATCTTCCTTCTTTCTTCCCTGAAACAATTTGTTTATACCCATCGCTAGGGTCTTCCACAAGCACTCCTTCATTAGTGAACCTTACTTCATAACCTTTTTCCACAATTTGTCCTACACTTATCAAATTCTTAGGAATTGTAGGAACATACAAGACCTTACTCAATAAGGTGCTACCATCCTTAGCCTTCACTGATCCAATTGACTTCACATTGTGCTTTGTGTTGTCACCTGTTTGAACAACATGATTAAAAACCTTATTCTCCAAATCAGTCATCAAAGCTATATTACCACTTAGGTGATTGCTACACCCTGAGTCAATGTAGAAGACTCTTTGATCTTCACTCTGCCTTTCACAAGTTGCATTCATTATCAATGTTGAATCCTCCTTTTGATCTGAAGCATAATTGTAGTAGGTGTTGTTATATTGTTGACTTTGGAAACCTCTACCTGCATTTCTTCCAAAGTAACCCCTACTACTTCTGCCTCTGAAATTACCTCTTTGATTTCTGCCTCCTCTTCCTCTTGAATTATAGTTTTGATTGTATCCACCATTACTCTGATTATTATGCCAACAATCATTAGCTAAGTGATTTGTCTTACCACAAATCCAGCAAGCTTTGGATCCATCTTTGTTGTTCCTGCCTCTTCCTCTACCTTTGCCACCTCCTCTACCTCTTAGGAAGTTGGCTTGACTAGTTGTTCCTTCATCTTCATTTGCTTGTTGCTTTCCTTTGCTATTCTTCTTCTTGTCCTTTGAGTACATTGCATGACCGGCACTCTTGTCACCATCTCCTTTAACATCTTGCTCAAATGTTAGCATATGACCTAACAACTGATTTAAATCAGGAGTGAAATGATCAAGTGATAACTCTGTAGAAAAAATGAATGGCTTCCATTTGTCATCACCTCTTAAACCTGTAAGAATTTGCCTTACCAATTTATCCTCCTCAATGTCTTCATCAACAGCTCCTAAAGCATCTGCAATATCTTTCATTCTTGTCACATAGTCTGAAATGTATTGAGAAGCCTTCTTCTTAAAGGTGGTAAACTCTGCCCATAAGGATGCCTTCCTTGACTTAGTAGTATTCTGGAAATGCTCCTCCAAAGCATTCCAAATATCAGTTGCACTTTCAAGACCTCGAATATGAGGTAACAAGTAATCATTGACTGCCATATATATAATGCTCCTAGCTTGAGCATCTTTCTTCATCCAATTTTTCAAATCTGCTAACTCTTCCCTAGTTGGAACACTAGGATCTCTGAACTCTGGCTTCTCTTCTTCTCCTGTGATGTAAGCTATTAAATCTTTGCTCATAAGATGAGCTTCCATCCTCATTGACCATGCAGGATAGTTTTCCCTATCCAATTTCTCTATCTGAAGAGAATCTCCCATCTTGTGTCCACCTATGTATTGAAATCTTCCAGCTTTATGAACAATTTATGTACCTTTACTTCAAATTACAGTCCTTTTGTCTTTCTTGATGTCGTATGGTCTCCTCCTCAAGCTTTGCCTTCAAGCTTTCACCTTTTAGTTCTTCAATTGTTGAATTTCTTGAATCTGCAGCAGTCGGGATTGTCCTTTCCTTGATTTTGATGTTTCCTACTCTAATACCACTGATGGAGAGTGTTAATCTCCAAAAGAATAACCTACTCTTATGATTAGAGCACCTCTATACCAAGAGTAAGTCAAAATCTTCACCAAATTAGAGGTTCAATCTCCAAATTATCAAAAGTTGAAAAATTCTGTGAAGAAGATAAAACACAGAAAGTCTGCTGCACAATTTCTTCTCATTGACCTATCAAACATGTAAAGTTTTCTATGAAATTTTGTATGGAGTGTCACCTAGAAGTTGCGCAACTTCTCCAAGTTAAATTTCTTCAAAAGGTTTAGTATAACCTGAGAAATCAGCTTCACAAGTTACCTATGTCTAAATCTGCACTTCTGAAAAGTCGATTTTGACACCCCTAACTTCTAACACATAGTTCTCTCAATCTCGAACCCGTTTAAACAAATGCTTGTAGACACAGGCAGCTTACCTTCTAACTTAAAGATTAAGTGCTTGCTTGCACAAAACTTTAAACTGTGGAGTGAGAACTAACCAAAATATCAAGATCAAAATTTGCGCCTGTTTCAGAGAACTGTGAACACTCATCACATATGAATGTTCCTATTAACAATTCTCCTAGCCTGTTTACAATTAGACTCTGAAACTCAAGTCATAGACTCATTAACTATGAACTTAGATATCCTCAAAAGGATTTCACAAATGATCTAACACAGATGGAGCAGACACAGAAACATCGGGCGCAATATTTCTTCGATTACTCAGAAAATTACAGTTAAGTGATGAGAGGAAAACTCAACTAACATTTCACATGTCTCATGACCTCTAACTTCTCCTTTCTTGACTTCTATACTCACTCATCTATTCTTTCATATGCTCTCATATCACGCCTCGACATTTTCAAGGTATTTATAGAGAAATTTGTACAAGTCTATGACTAATCAAAGATCTAAGTGAACTATAACTATGCTAATGTACATATGTGTACATTCCTCATATCCTCTGAATGTATCCTTCTTTCAAGCTTCAAGAATTGAATCTTCCTTCATTCTTTAATCTTCCAAACATTCAATTGGTGATTGGTCTGCACCAACAGTTCTCTTGTGTGGGCACATATGCCAAGCTGATCTCCCCATCAGAGAACCTCTCCCTGACATAGTGATAATGCACCTCAATGTGCTTAGTGGGAGCATGGAACACATGGTTCCTCGCAACTGCCAATGCGCTCTAACTGTCAGTGAAGATGGTGGTGGCAGAAGACTGGCCAACACCCAAATCAGCCATAACGTGTCTGAGCCACACACACTTAACAGTCGGTGTGAAAGCTGCCCTATACTCAGCCTCACAACTGGAAGTGGCAATAGTAGGCTGCTTCTTGCTCAACCAAGATATACATGAGCTACCAAGCATGAAGCCAAAACCACTGGTGGACACACGAGTGTCATAGCAACCAGCCCAATCTGAGTCAGAAAAAGCATGCAAATCTGGCGGTAGTGATCCCCCCTTGGGATAAAACAACCCAAGTAGCCGAGTACCACTCAAGTAGTGAAAGATGCGCTTAACTGCCTTAATGCGTGACTCCTGGGCAATGCATAAACCTGCTCATCTGTGAGACAACAAACTGAATATCTCGCTAAGTAATGCATAAATAAATCAAGCATCCAACAGCCTGCTGATATAGAACAGCATCAAATGCATCTCCAACATCATGAAGACTCAATCATAAACCTGTCTCCATAGGAGTGGCAATAGGCTTATAATCTTCAAGGCCAAAATGCTACAATAATGTGTCAATATATTTCGTTTGACACAAAGCCATTCCACCATCAACTTGCGTAAACTGAATGCCCAAATAGTGATGCAAATGCCCCAAATCAGACATCTCAAATGAGGCATGCAAATCAGCCTTGAAATCAGCATTATGCTTCTCAATAGGACCAGTGAGCAGCATTCGTCAACATAGAGAACAATGATCAGAAGCACATCATTAGCACGCTTAACATATAAGGTGCTTTCAGTTGGACTGTTCTCAAAACCATGTGCAACGAGATAGGCATGTATCTTCTCATACCAAGCACGTGGTGCTTGCTTTAAACCATATAATGCCTTCTTTAACCTGCACACCTGGTTTTCATGCCCTCTCTGCACAAAGCCATGGGGCTGAAAAACATACACTTCTTCATGCAAGTTACCATTCAAAAATGCTCTTTTAATATCCAACTGATGTACATTCCAACCATGATGGGCTGCAAGTGCACAAATGCTCGGAAAAGTAGTCATATGACATGTAGGTGCAAAGGTCTCATCAAAATCAATGCCTCTTTCCTGCGCATAACCCTTTGCAACAAGCCTAGCCTTATACCTCTCAACTGTACCATCAGGTTTACGCTTCAGCTTGTATACCCACTTAGTGCCAATGGCCTTCTTGCCAGGAGGCAAGTCACATAAAGACCATGTACCATTCTTCATTATAGCATCATATTTAGATTGCATAGAAGCCATCCAATTTTCTGAATTTTGAGCTTCATCAAAAGAAACACCCTGAACGAGTACGATATGACAAAGATGCATCTAATTTGCTATCACGCAAAGTCTGCACCAGCCATTTTGGCATAGTTTTTGCCTGCTCAATATCAGCTCTCTCATCAAGTGCATCATGTAAATCTGCATCAGAGATGGAATGATCTGCATCATCATATGAAGCCTGCAAAGGCTGACAAGTTGCCTCATTAGGACCAGCACTAGACTGTCCACCTATAAAAAGAGGCATCAAAGTATCATACATGTCTTTGGAGCTAACAGATGTCTCCTTAGTACATGAAAGCAATGGCTGAATAGCATCTTCCACAAAGACAAAATCACGGCTAACCAGAATGCATTTAGTCTGTGGATGATACAGACGATAGCCTTTACTTTCAGAACTGTACCCAACAAAAACACATTTTACTGCCTTATCATCCAATTTTCTATGATGTTGTTCAGGCACTAATGCATATGCCAAACAACCAAAAACACGCAGATGAGAAACAGATAGCTTGCGGTCATGCCAAGCCTCATATGAGTGATAGACTGCAACGCTTTAGTGGGACACCTGTTAAGTACATATGCTGCACACATGACAGCCTCAAGCCAGAAACTATGTGGTAAAGCCTGACTCTTGACCATACACCTCGCCATCTCCATGAGTGACCTGTTCTTTCGTTCAGCAACTCCATTTTGTTGAGGTGTATACGGCATTATACACTGGTGTTTTATCCCATGTTCAGCGAGAAATGCATTAAAATCAAAAGACATATATTCTCCCCTCGATCAAAACGGAGGGTGCCCATTTTACATGCTAACAGATTTTCAGCCAAAACCAAAAACTGTTTAAAGCACATGAACACTTCGGACTTTTCTTTGAGTGGATATACGCATGCATGCCTGGAAAAATCATCAATGAAAGTCACGAAGTAAAGGTAATTTCCAAAAGAGGGTGTCTGCATAGGACCATAGACATCACTATGTACAAGCTGCAATTTCTATGTAGCCCGAACTGAAGCATCTTTTGGAAAGGAGGAACGTTGCATTTTGCCCAAAATACAGCCTTCACAAACATGTTTTCCAGGTGCCTCAAGCTTGGGCAAAGAAGACACCATATCAGATTTCTGCACGCGTAACAAACTAGCAAAATTCAGATGACCAAAGTGTGCATGTCAAAGCTTTGCATCTGACATAGCCTGAGAATCATGAACTGCACATGCTGAATCATTCATAGATCTTTCATAGTCTATGAGCTTATACAGCCCACAACATAAAATGCTAGAAGCAATAATAATGTCGCCATTTGACAGATCATGAACTATACATCTGTCATCAACAAATTTCACAACCAAGCCAATCTTGGCTAATGCAGAAACTGATAAAAGATTCTTCTTGATCCCTGGCACAAATAAAGCATCTGACAAAGTGAAAGAACTACCATCAGTAGTAGTTAGAATGATCTTACTAACTCCCATAACAGAATACGAGGAGTTGTTGGCGCATGTGACAGTTTTCCCTGTAAGGGCAGGCTGGAGTGAAGAGAAGAAACTGCACTGCGAGGTAATATGTTTGGTCGCCCCACTGTCAAAGTACCAAACATCTGAGTCCACTACAAACATGCACTACTCATGAGAAGATGAGTCAAAACTACAAACAGTAGTAAACGCCCATTCTTCTTCCTGCACAAGATTAGCAGACTCTGTTTTTGGTGTAGAGGCTTCTGCAACAACCATTCCAGCCTCCTTTTTCTTTGCCTCTTTTGCAGCCAGTTTTGGATAGTTCTTTATGATATGATCATTCCCTTTACAGTACTTGCAAAACAATTTCTGCTTTTCTGATTTCTTCTCGTCTTTATCCTCGTTCTTCCAATGTGCAGCATTTGCAGATTTCTGCTTACTATTAGAAGAGGTCCATTTTCCTTTGCCCTTCTGACAAGCCAAGAAAGCTTGATCTGCAACATGCATAATGGACCTGTTCTGTCTAGACTGATCTTCCTGCAACAGAACAGAGACTAACTCCTCAAACGATAAGGCATTCGGATTGCCTTTCATCATCAACCGAAGAGTAGAAGCAAAACTCGGATATGAATAAGGAAGACCATTCAGAACGGTCTGCACAAGTGAGCTATCTGGTATAACCTCATCAACAAAAATCAATTGTTCCTTCAAATCTTTGATCTTCGTTAGGAAACTGTCCATAGAATCACCTTCATTCATGTGCTCACTCTCCAACTGTTTTCGGAGGTAAGCAACACGAGCCTCATTCCTAGCTTGGTACAATGTGGTAAGTGTATCCCAAGCATCCCTAGCTATTTTGCAAGAGCGAATATGAGGAATAATGGCACATTTGACAGACAAAGCTATCAATGCATGTGCCTGGGCATCTCTTCCATCCCAACAAATATGCTCTGCAATAGGTGCAACAGAAATAGCAGCACGAACACGAATGTGCACAATATCATCTTCGACACCATCTTCATCAGCTCTAGCACCTGTATTCGTAGTACCTGTTATTACAAGTGTAACAGGACGTCTTTCAACACCCTGCACAATGTTCCACAATCCTTTTGCAACCAATACATGTCACATCATATAAGCCCATAATGGGTAGTTGGTACCATCCAACTTATCCTCAACAGCCAACATACGGAATCCATCACTGCTTTCAGCCATGGCCGGTGACTAAAATACCTTGATGCAGAAAATTGATTGTATCTCAAAAAGTTGAACAGAACTGCCCATACGAGTTCTGCTAGACGTGTAGTAGACTTCGAGACGCTTAAACTAGTGAACAGAAACTGGTATATACCTTTGGGACAAAAAGACGAAATAGCCTGCACAAGTGTTGCGATAGTGCATTCGGAGGCCGAAACGAGCTCAGATCCCAATTTCGGCACCTCAAAGCGAAGCAGTTTTGATCTCGGAAACACCCTGAGTATGCTCACCAAGATTCGTATGATTCTGAGACTGCAAACGGAGGAGTGTCGACGGCGCCCTAGATGAAGCAACGACCTGCTCTGATACCAATTGTTAGAGTTAGACTTCTGCGAAAGCACGCGAACAGCACAAGGAAGAAGAAGAAGCTTAGAGCACAACACACAATACTGATGTATTCCTAGAGAATGTACAAAGATAAGTAGCCCATTAGGGCAATAGGCGTATATACAAGCCGAGGGAAATCCTAAAGAGGGAAAAAAGCGCAGTCCTAGTGTGTTCACTCACATCACTACCTAAATATATCAACACACATGTCATAAGAGTACAAAATGATAGCAACCTCTACAAAATACAAGATTTTGTCTTCTATACTTTTTCAAGTGTTCCTTTTCACACTTGATATTTGGTCTTTTTAACTTCTAATCTAAAAATATGTGTTTGAAGAGCTTCTAAAAATTTTCTAAAAAATGCATATAGTTTATCTACACATGAGGAAGACTCTTCCTCATTTTTACATCATTCTGGTAAATATTTTACAAGATAATGGATTTTTTTAACAAAAAAATTCTATTCTAATGGGGTGGAAAGAAAAAACACCTAATCCACTATGCCGATCAGTTATTTGTCAATTTGAGAAGCACTATAGTACTATGGAGTCGGAGGCTCTTGCCATAGTGTTTTCCTTACAAACATTCAGACATTACTTGCTGAGAGTCAGATTTGTTGTAATTATTGATCCTAATGCCTTGAAATATCTCATCAACAAGCCCCAAGTTACTAGAAGAATTTGAGGATGGCACTTGTTGCTCGAAGAATTTGATTTTGAGATTATTCTAAGACTAGGGTGACATCATGTCATTGCTGATTATGTGTCCGGGGCATTTCCTGAGAAAGATAAGATGAAGGGATTTATCGATGAGTTTCCAGATGCCTCACTCTTCATTATTGGAAGTCTTTCCTCTTGGTATTAGAGATATGTAATCTTCTAGCCCCTTGAAGTTTTCCTATTGATTCCCACCCCCTCACAACAATACGATTACTACTCAATGTAAGCACTACAAATATATTACAAGACATATGTACAATCAAGACTACCATGGAATACTGAAAAAGTTTCTCCTTCTGCAAGAAATGCAAATATTACTCAAGGAGGCTCATGGAGCGGAGTTGGCCACCTTCTTGGACATATCTTGGATCAAAAAAATCTTAGAACCTAGTCTTTGGTGGGTAACACTCTTCATGGAAGCCACTAATTGGGATAGAAGATGTAATGCATTCCAGATGTGTGTACCTTGACCTATAGGCAAGATCCATGGTCCTCTCACCATCTCCATAGAATGGCAACCTTTTGAAAATTTAGGATATGACTTTGTAGTCCCAATTTATCCATTAGCATGGTCTAGGACATGAGAAATACTTGTTGATAGCCACTAGATACTCTACCAAGTGGGTTAAGGTACAAGCTACTCAAGATTTTTATGATCCCAAAGTCGCATGGTTCCTATTTGAATATGTATTTTCTTGATATGAGTTCCTGTGTACCTAAGTTGTAGAGCCTTAGGGACTTGTGCCAACTAAGACTATACCTCAATTTCCCAAAAGTGCATATAGTGGTGGATTAATACACATTTAATTATCAATCCATGAAATTAGACATATCAAGTGTATGGAGGCATGTGCACACATGATGGTAAATGAAGTGGAAGTGTTAACAATGCATAAATATTAGGTGTATCTACCATTCAAGTCACTTATCTTTTTGCAAATGCACGTCACAATACTTGCAACAGTAGTAAGCACAAATTAGAAATTTTTTCTCAACTCTGAACTTCGAATGTGGTCGATAGCGAGTCTCTTTTGAAGCTCTCAATGGGATACATATAATGGTCGTATTTTTAGCCTAAGATGACAAACATACTTCAAGCTATGAGGAAAATAGTGAATGTTGCAAAACACTACTTCAACTCCACAACTCACTAAGCTTCGCACATGCACTATAGTAGCTAAAACCTGATGGGGTGGGGTTGAAAACAATTCTTAACACACATTTCAAGCATCAAACACACACACAAAGCTCTTGGAGAAGAAGATACTCAGCAGAGAAGAAGCAAATTCGAAATTTAAGCTTGATTACTCATAGTGCAAAAAAGTTGTTACAAAGACTCATCAAGTGACTTATATACATGTGCCCTAAAAATGGTCCTCTTACACAAGAGACCGGCACTATTATTGAAAATTAATAAATTCCTACTATTTTACAAGGCTTTGTTACAATATTTGGGCTTCGTGCATCTAGAGGACTCCTCTAGTGCATTTACATTGCTCTTGATGTCATATTATGGAAATTTGGAGAAGAAAAATTATGCCTAATTTTGAAAATTTTTGGGGCCGACTTTTCTTCGTCTCTTTCTTCTGCAACAGGCTCTCCCTCTTTGTCTATGTCATCCCTTGATAGGATTTGCTTCTTGTCTTTAGCTTTTATCCCATGGAAGATCTAGTTCCTAATTTTCTTGATGCCATATTTGTAGTTGTCCACTGCCAACACCTGTGGAGGCCTCAAAGGTTCAGAGGCAGTGTATACTTCTTTAACTATTTTCTAGCGATCAATGAAACAATCATAACTTGACCCTGTTGCATTATTTTGAGCATGTTTATTTTTTCACCGTAAGCATCCAATAGCTAAGGTGGTTGAGGTGACATCGATCCAATCACCTTTCACTAGAGTTCTTCCCAGTGTTGGGAGGACCTTGTTTAACTTTTCTTCATTGCTCGTACCTAGTGACTAGAATGACATCGATATTGGTCACTCTTTGCTATGATTTACCTATCGGTTGTTGGAAGGACCTTATGTTTGTTTTGACTTCTTGTTCACATTCTTCGGGTCCCCTTTATTTGACGTTGAAGCTTGATGCATGCCCCTGCGGGGCTTTGGGCAGAGGGTGAGTCTTTTATTGATCTACTTTGCATTTTGATTTTCTTCTTCTTTTTCTTTTGCTAGATTCTCCCTCCACATGTCCCTCCTCCAAAACTCTATTGTCCCTTATAGGCTTTGAATGGCGATGCGAGTAAGTTTGGATGGTTGTTTACTCTCTTTGATTCATCAGATTAGTGTCAAGTATCATTAATCCTTTCCATTGTGTAGACTTCACTCCTTCATATGGAGCTTGCCTATGGTCTGCAACTTCAGGAATGCCAAAGTAAGACAAAACTCGGCATGTCCAGTTGGAGGACGAGCAGATGTGCCCTCCATAAAATAAACCAGTACTTGTGGAGCCACCTCATATGCTGGAAGGACTTTAGGAGGATGAGGAAGAGCAATTTTTAGAGGCCAACTAGGACTTACTTTTTTTTGGAGTAGTAGATGTCAAATAAGTGGCTAGCTTAGTGTGTGGCAGCATGGCAGCATCAATTTGCACAGAGTTGTTGAACATAGAAGTAGACCAAGATGCAGACTCAATAATCAAAGATCCAATGGACCTCAAGAAGATACGTGTCGAAGAAGATTTGCTCAGAATAGTGAATTTGGGCACACCTGAAGAACCCCAACCGGTGAGAATCTATGCAGACCTTGCTTCTAAATTTTGGATGGCCATGGTCGCACTATTAAGAGAGTACAAAGATGTGTTTTCTTGGCTTTATGCAAATATCAAAGGTTTGGATCCACGGGTTTAGCATCATAAGATTTTACTTAGACCTCATGCAACTCCGATCATGCAGCAACGGTATAGGATGAATCCGAATTTTGCAGAGTAGGTCAAGCATGAATTGGACCACCTAATAAAAGTGGGTTACATTGTTCCTATGGAGAATCCGGGGTGGGTATCCCTGATCTTGATTTTACCAAAGAAAAATAAGCAGTTGCAGATTTGTATAGACTATTGGAAGTTGAATGCAGCTATGATTCTAGATGTTTTCCCACTTCCCTTTTTGGATAGCATGCTAGATGAGGTTGCAGGGTGGGATATGTACTCTTTCTTGGATGGATTCATCGGATATAATCAAGTTCGCATGGTGGAAGAGGATATAATGAAGAAAACATTCATTACCAATTGGGGAGCATTTGCGTGCATAGTTATGTGGTTTGTCTTGTAAAATGCTCCTAGTATATTCTTATGGTGCATGCAGCAGATCTTCACCCCCTACCTAACTTCTTTTATGTGGATATTCTTAAATGATTTTTCTATGTCTAGAAAAATGATAGCTCATCTAGAACATTTGCTTGCCTACCTTGATGCTTCTCAAAAGATATAACTCTACCTCAATCCCAATAAATCAGCTTTTGCAGTCAAGTGTGGCAAATTGCTTGTCCACACCATTTTGTGCGACGGTATCACAGTATATCCGGATAAGGTAAAAGTCATTCTGGAGACTCCAACCCCAAGGAATCTGAAAGAGGTTTTGTGGCTTTTAGGCCAAGTATGGTGGCATGGTAGACAATTGAGAGGACTCACCCATATTGCAATACCACTTAATAGGCTAGCATATGTCCGACCATCAGAATTTTAGTGGATAGAGGAGTCTCAAATTGTTTTTGAAAGGCTATAGAAGATCCTAGCTACATCAACAATCTTGAAAGCCCCAGATTGGAAGGAATCATTTCATGCATTTGTGGATGCTTTCGAAAAAGCAATTGGTAGTGTATTAATGTTGAAAGAGGGACGCAACTGGTTCCAACTTGTTTACTATGCCAGCAAAAGATTGAATTTTGCAAAGCAGAATTATACAACAACACAAAGAGAATGCCTGGGCTTAATTTACTCAATTAAAAATTCCGGCACTATTTATTGGGCAAATCTTTTACTTTTCATAAAATTATGTATGTATATATATATATATATATATATATATATATATATATATATATATATATATATATATATATATATATATATATATATGTATATATATATATATATATATATATATATATATATATATATATATATATATATATATATATATATATATATATATATATATATATATATATAACATAAAACATAAAAATCAAAAAATTACAATAACATAAACATAAAAGGACAAAATAAATAATTCAGGAAGAATCCCCTATGATGTGTGAAATGGAGTAGTAATTACATGCAAAATACATGCAATCGTACAAGTAATCAACGATGGCGATGGTTGGTTAATTCATAACTGATTCTCTGATTCTCATCCCGAGAACCGATGGAGTAAAGATACTATTTGGGACAATCATGATGCATACTGACGCTCTCAAATTAGGCAAGTAGGTGATAAAACATAAATATAACATAAACATAAAAACTACAAAATTAAAACATAAAAATCAGAAAAATTACAATAACATAAAAATTAAAAAAAGAAAAACATAAATAATTGAAGAAGAATTACCTATGATGTGCAAAATGGAGTAGTAATTACATGCAAACTACATGAAATTGTACAAGTAATCAACAATGGCGACAGTTGGTTAATTCATAACTGATTCTTTGATTCTCATCTCGAGAACCGGTGGAGTAAAGGTACTATTCGTGACAATCATGGTGCATACCCGACGCTCTCACATGAGGCAAGCAGGTGATAAAAGGCTAAGGATGATTCCTAATCCAACTTATTTGGCAAACGAGTGAATAGAGCAGAGTGCAATCTTGTATTCTCGTACACCCTACAACAAATAGAGCAAAACAATAATGGTGATCACCTTCTCTGATGCCCATCTGCTCAATATTCCTGATTGTATTTCTCAGCCACAAGCCTACTGGTTCAAGTGTCGGGGTCTGTTGAAATGTGTATTGATCAATTGGAGGAGTATCCGGCCCCATTCTCCTTCAAAGGTTATAACGATGGAGATAGCCATATAGATGGATGGTAGTGATACAAACATGCAACACATCTGTCTACACATTGGCCAAGGAGAAGCACTCCTGATATCTCTAAAGGTGATTGCAAAGAAATATAGGTTAATAATGAAGGGATCAGAGTAGTCATTGAAATCGTTGCGTAGTCGAGAGAACCAGTATCTTAGGAAAGTCATGTTTAGGAGAGTATAAATTCTCTTAGCTTCCATAGGTTAACCCACTAAAACTCATATTATTATTAATGACTATGATAATTAATGTACAGGCTAAACATTACAGCATATCCCAGTAGTTGTTTTTATCGTTGAAGGAATCTACCAAGACATAGATTAATTCGATAGAATAGATTTTCTAAAAGATGAAGAAGGAAGTCAGAAGATTATATAGATGAATATGTCAGGCTATTAATGCAAATCTGGATAGCAAGGTCAGAGTAGTGTTTACCTTGCTTCTTCTTCACAACCCTCTATTTTTACCCCGAGAATGTAAGATAGTCACAATTGAAGTTTTCATGCAAGCCTTGAAGAAGCAATACGCAGAGAGAAAACATATTGCAAGCACTTCTAATGAGCAAGAAACAGGTGATAGGGATGAGGAGGAAGAAACCTAGATAAAAAAAGCAGATGAAAATCACCAAAAAATGGACGAGGAGAAATTACAAAAACAAGAAGAGGACCACAAGGTGGTAGAAGAGGAAGAGGCAGCAAGGAAGAGATTAGAAGAAGAGGTAGCAAGGAAGAGACTAGAAGAAGAAAATAAAAAGAAGGCAGACACTGAAGCAGAAGTGGAGAAACTCTGGAAATGAAGAGAGCAGGTTGATCATAATGCAGAGAATGCCCTGAAAGTTCTGGCACTTCTCACTTTTATTTCTTGTAATCTTCACGATAAATGGAAGCTTTCAGAGTGCCTAGTGGACTCATCATACATTAGGGGAAAGGGCCTTTTAGATTAAGGGCTGATTAGTGATGGACCAATGAGAGGAGGGTGGTGGACACATTCTAGTCCCTTAATCACATAGGCTAGGCATAAGCTTTCATGGTTTTTGTGTGGTCAAAGAAAAGAATACCTCTTAGAACTAGTGGTTTTACTTGTGTGAATGGTTTTGAAAGGCTTAGAAATGAATGAGGGCCCTTGGATTAGCTCAATCATCCAAAGGTTGAGGTTGAATAACAAAAGTCAAGGCAACTTGCAACATGGGCCCTTGGATTTGTGAGAAGGGAATGGTTGAGATGTGTTTGTTGCAAGAAAATGCACCTTTTCATAGAAGCCCTTGGATGAATGCTCAAATCGAACAGTTCTCCTTCAAATCTTTTAAGTTTGAGCACCTAAAACTGAGGCCATTGGATCTAAATTTGATCCAATGGTTAAGGATGTGATCCCAAAAGCCAAAAGGCACCTGTTGAGAAAAGGGGAACAACAAACCCTAACCACCTCACATGGAAGTGAGAGGTTTCTCCAAGTTGGGGCAAAGAATGAGAGGAGAGGTTCACCCACGCTCATGGAGCAATGGCAACAATGGCCAACATCACAAGGAGCAAGGGGAACATCCTCCCAACCATGCACACACACATGCAAATCCATACACCAAGATCATCGCCTTGCACACAAGGAAGCAAGAGAGTAGCAAATGACACCTTCTTCCATTACCAAAATGGAGGCCAAGGCCATGGCCAAGGGACCTCCTTTTACAAGAAGTGAGCCTCTACTTATAGGCTTTGCATAATTCCCCATGCGCTCATTTGGAAAAGTCAAAAAGGTGATTCTCTCTCTAACTGTTAATCTTCTAGGATATTCTAAAGATCAAATTTGTAACAACCCAATCTCCAAGAAGGGCATGCGTGGGTTTTCTACGTGGGGAATCTTTCTAGAAGGGTCATAAAGGTGAGAGACACTATCCTATAGTATGAAGAAATATTAAAAAGGGGTTTAGGAGAGTGTTCATATGGACATCTCCTAATTTACAAAAAGAAGGTATTTTCATGAGGGCTAAAGGATGCCATAGCATGAGAAAAATTATGGGAAACCCTTAGAGTAACACTCCTCCCCCTCCTAGACTTTGTCGTCCTCGACAAAGCTAAGAGAAGAGCATACATAGCTGAACCGACCCAAGGTAGAGTCTTGCAAGTCTGAAAATCTTCAAGTCTTCAAATTCTGCAATTCTTCAGCCTTGCAAGTCTTCAGGCTGCAAGTCTTTAGATCTTCCAGTCTTCATAATCTTCAAAGCTGCAGTACTTCAATCTTCCAATCTGCAAGCCATCAATCCTTTATTCTGAAAATCTTACAATCTTTAGAGTTGGGCGACACAATCCCCATGGGGGCAGTCAGCCCAACAACAACAAGAGCTATTGTCGAATTTGAAGCAGTTATTCCTATGGAGCAAGTCATATAAACTGCATTCCAAAGACTTCATGGGCATGCATAACAGGTGTAATCAAGAAGGATCAAGCAATGACCTAGTTGCCATACGAAGCTATAACATCTTTTAAACCTTAGTAGAGCAATCCCTGCTTCAAGTAGATCTGCAAAGATGCAGGAACCATGTCTTAAATCGGATATCTCAGGTCAGCCTGCTACACAGTTGTGTCCCCGAAGGCTTAAATGATAGTGCGGAATTTTGCATCTGGGTAGCTGCATATCTCATATGACAATCAATTTGATTAGTATGGTCTACACCTGATTAGGATGGAGAAGCCTGAATAGGGAAGCAACTGAGCAATAGATCTAGTGTTCCAACCACATTATCAGGCTACTTTGATTGATAGACCAATAAGCGATAGCCATCCCCCAATGCTGGGAGCCTCCCATCAGAGAAAAATTCATCAGCTTCTCTAGATTTCTAATGGGGCCTGCTCATGTAAGTACCCAAATTGTGGCAAATAGAAACGCCACAATAATGGGATGATCCAAACGTGACAGTCCATGAGTATTGACAATCTTCAACCACCTTCAGCCGTGAGTATTCGTCACAACTTCTCAATTTTATGATAATTCAAAAGTTTCTGCTTTCCTGCTACAATCATGAGAAGTGAAAGATATGAGCAACAATAAATGACATTCACAAATGTCTGGCCACACATACACAGGCAGGTTCATACTATTGGTGCTATAAACAATGTCATTCCCTGCATAAGACAGTCACAGTAGTAATTGAACATTTTATCTGCAATTGTTCCTTATGAAGGATCATATCATGGGGAGAAGCATCAGAACCCTATGTAAAACACCAGTAGAACTGTGGTGTGCCAGATAATTGATGGTCTCTACCCATCTCCAATACTTGAAGGCTGAGATTATGGAACACAACCTGCTCGAAGAAATTCTTAAGCAACCAAAAGAACGTTGGATTCCCTGTATGCTTGTTGGTCAATCACCCCCTACAACTAGAGAACCTGCCTCAGAAAGGGGAAGCACAGGGCTTGAGATGTCCAGCTTCCAAAAAGTTTCTGTTTTGAGACAGCACCTAGAAATGGTTTGCACTTCTCAAAGGAGCAGAACGGTCACTAAATTCTAATCATGTACATAGGAGCCAAGGTGAGCCCTCCTTCAGGTGTTGAAGAGAAATCATCCCCTCAGATGAGTTGTCCTCATTCCCAGAGAAACCTCATACCATTCAGAATTGTCCTTACACGTTTCAAAGCCTGCTGAAGAATGTGGATTGTTGACTGGTACCCTTATTTCTTTCTCAAGGAAGTTGAATCCTCCATTCATCTATACCTTTACACAAGTTTTGCCAAGTAGAACACCCTCACCTGGTGAAGGTTCTCCCTCTAATTTTCCATTTAGTTGTGTGATAATCTTTGCCCTTGTTTCTCTATCTTGGGTATGTTCTCAGTTTGTTGTTTGCTTAGCAAGATCATGAAGACGGCCAAGAGCAGTAGATGCCTCTTGAGCACAAGGATGAGTATTCCACCTTACTTGCAAAATTTGATGGCAATCATCCTGTAATTGCATTTGACGATTTAGCTTCCTTAAATGTTGCAAGCAGTGGGGAGTCCATGAAGGGTTCCATACCAAGATCCTCTTCTCTTTTTCTTACAAATGGACCTGCTTGTGTCATCTGAGTTGCAAAGAGCCTTTCGAAACAGTTCCATAGTTTGAACCAGTAGCAAGGATGTTTTCTTTTCAGGCCAGCCATGGATGCAGAGAATGCATCTGTGAACTCTGTCATCTGCTAGGTAGAATAATAGATCCAAACTATAAACCAATCTTGCCATTTGTGTAGAGCATATCACGCCCATCCTAGAACAAGTTTATAAGCAGGTGCAGTTGTACTAAGAGCTCTTTGAATTTCATCCATCTTCACCATAAAGAACTGCAAGTAAAGCTCAATTTGACAGAGCAACTCCATCAGCTTTGTTGAACCTCGTATCGGCCAGTTTTGGAGCAGGCAACAATAGGTTTTTCTCAGTTTTTCCTAGATTTGCAGCTATGGCCATTGTAAGCCTTGGAAGCACACTAAGTCATGACAGAAATGGCACACAATCAGAACCCACACTTCCTGTATTAAAGATGGAGAAAATGCCAGCCCTCTCATAGAGCCAAGATTCATTCTACTGTACACCATAGCCAAGGACCTGCACCTTCCATACAATCCTTACATGCACGAACAAAAAGTAAAAACTCGAAGCCCAATGTTTGCTGTAATTAATGTAGCTATATCCCTGTATCATCTCAGTCCAAGATGAATCATCTCGGATGAGAAGTTTGTAACAAACATTCCTTGCATCTAAAAGAAAGCCACCTTTTGAATTCATGTCCATCAAAGTGTTGGCAACATACAGCTCTTTTTCAAATCCTTTTTCAACTGTCTCAGAGTGCCTCTCTTGCCCCGTCTGCATAAGACCTGCACAACTGAGGAGACTCTAGACCAGCACGGCGAATATGAGCTTGAATTTGTTTGGCATGACGAAAATTTTTCCTAATCCTGCACTTCCTGTCTTAAAGCTTTCAAGCAACTGAGACTGGATTCCAGAATAAGTACAGGTATCCTTGCAGTCATCATCCCTAATATTAGGCTTTCTTTTTGGTCGGTTCAAAAATAGAGGCACAGGGAAAAAACCTGTTTGTAGAAGCTTGAGAGAATCCTCTCCATCTTCTTCTTTCAAATCAACTCCGGCTAGTGTGATTCTGGTCTGGAGAAAAGCACGGCTAGATGATATGTCATGCGTTCATGTATCAGCCTCCCTAGGACCATGACTAGAATTCTCACCGAGATAATCAATAAAGTTAGCCACATAGTCATTGACAGTTTGCACACCATGCATCGGTGTCATAAAAAATGCTGAACTTGTTTGCTGCATTCACTGAACTAGAAGCGAGTGTTGATTGAAGCCTTTTAGCCAGCATATCTACTAGAGAGAGAGTTTTTTCACCCCCATATAGATATGGCCTTCGAGTTGTCCCTAAACCAAGAGATTTGGAATGTTGAGTAATGCTAAGTTCCCTGACCAAGAGGACACCTGGATATAATCATACTTTCATCCTCAGTGGCAGTTGCAAAATAGAAGTCTTTTATCAATATGTCAAATGCCATGCCCATACTGGTTGTTGCCAATGCCCTCCAGGGCAACTTCTTCATCAAAAGAACTGGTTGCAGTCCAAGCCCCGAGTTCTTAGTGTTGTTCTTGTGCATAGAGAATGGGATAGGAACCAGCCTTAAGAAGATTCCTCAAGTTACAACATTTCCTTCATCAAAAACATCTTTTGCAGCACGTGACGCTCAATGGTTGTTTCATTCTTTAGAGACTTGCTGTAGAGAGAAAACAATTGACCCCAACTCCATAGCTTTGACAAAACTCCCAGTTCTTTTCCATGTCTATGTCAAGAGAAATATAAGTCCAGCCAAGAGATGGTTGGCAGTTGATGGCATAAATATCTGGCAACAAAGTCATCAGTCTGGTGGGTGATAGCCTCCATGTGATGGTCAGAGAGAAGAGAGATGGTAATAGCCCGAGAGAACTGAGCTTATCCATGAGTGATGGAGGAGCATAAAGCTCGCCCCAAAGGCAGCACAATGAAAGATTTCCAAACCCGAGCTAGATAGGAATTATGGAGAGTGAAGTGTTCGTCAAGATCACCAATCTTCTTCAGGAATCAAAAAATTTTACCAAAAAATTCTTCCCTTCACGAGATGCCTAACCTGTAGCATGAGGTCACAAGTCGTGTAGTTGATTCTGTTTCTCCAAGTTGTCCATAGTCATTCTTTCATGTGCAGACCTAGAATCCTCAAGCCTCAACATGTGTACTCTTTTGTGCCCCAAAATTACTGCGGGACTGTCTGTAGGATGAGGAAGAGAGCTGCAAATTTGGATAAATTTCATGCCTTCGAAATGTCCTTCTTGGAGAAATCCAAGGGGAGCTAGGATATTGGACACTGAGGTTGTCTGCAAATGCCGGTTGGAAGAGCCCCGTAGATCCTTAAAATGAGTTATGGCTTGCCCCTGTATGCACTCTTGAGGAAGCCAAAAGAAGCCCGTAGTTTCTGAGTCCGTCACAGATTATGAGCTGAGGAAAGTTGCCTGCGTAGTTTTGGAGGGCCATTAACAGTGTGGAAGTCTATGAGGACTCAAAGACCACTGCCAAAATCAAAGCCTAAAGCTCGATAATTGTAGATTGCAACAATTATCATGAACAAGCCTTTACAAGTGGCCATCTTGTTTCGGAACGCTTAGAGGTTTTGCGCTGTGGCAGGCATCAATATTATGAAAGATTATAATACATAACGTTCAAGCTACAGATACTCGTGAAGAAGACAAGAAAGCCAAACTGAGGTGCAACACCCGCGATTGCGCAAAGAGACAGTTGACAACAAGTTCATTCATAGCCACCTAGTTTTCACCAATAACTGAAATATCACCCTCAGCCAAGGGGTCCAGGATGAAGAGGACGATAATCTTCAACTATATTCTTGCCATCGACAAATACACAGTGGGTCCCTAAGCTCTACCCGCTGCAGAATACCAAGCGAGAACGGGAGGGACAGAATGGTCCCCCCCACCATACGAGTGTCAATGGGTAGACCGTAGTACCATTCTTCTTTCAAAGAAGCAAATAGCGGAGAGGCAAACAGGCATGGACATCAAGAATTAATGCCACAGAAAGTGAGGGAAAGGGAGTTAATCCACCCCACCTACCCGAATTTCCATTCGAACAGAGAGTTTCCTCAAGCAACAAATATGTATGATGAAGAGAGGGTGGGAAAGGAAGAGAGTTCTTCCCATCCCTCATTTCAAGAAGAACATCAATTTCAAGAAATGACAGAGATGGGGTTGATGTCCAAATGTGTGTAGAGATGTGTGTTTGTGTGAGAGGGAGAGAGATAAGGGGGTTAGGGGTGTTTTTATGCATCAAACAGAAATGAACTAAAATTACTCAAAAATTAAAAGAAGAGAGGTACCCTCGGCCAACCGAAGGCCACACGTATTCATCCTCCTCCAAGTGCCAAGGTGCATCTCACGAAGTATGGACACACAAACTTGGAAAAACCAACGGCTAAAGGCCGACGTCCCCGGCAACGGCGCCAAATTGTTGAGAAAAGGGGAACAACAAACCCTAACCGCCTCACATGGAAGTGAGAGGTTTCTCCAAGTTGGGGCAAAGAATGAGAGGAGAGGTTCACCCACGCTCATGGAGCAATGGCAACAATGGCCAACATCACAAGGAGCAAGGGGAACATCCTCCCAACCATGCACACACACATGCAAATCCATACACCAAGATCATCGCCTTGCACACAAGGAAGCAAGAGAGTAGCAAATGACACCTTCTTCCATTACCAAAATGGAGGCCAAGGCCATGGCCAAGGGACCTCCTTTTACAAGAAGTGAGCCTCTACTTATAGGCTTTGCATAATTCCCCATGTGCTCATTTAGAAAAGTCAAAAAGGTGATTCTCTCTCTAATTGCCAATCTTCTAGGATATTCTAAAGACCAAATTTGTAACAACCCAATCTCCAAGAAGGGCATGCGTGGGTTTTCTACGTGGGGAATCTTTCTAGAAGGGTCATAAAGGTGAGAGACACTATCCTATAGTATGAAGAAATATTAAAAAGGGGTTTAGGAGAGTGTTCATATGGACATCTCCTAATTTACAAAAAGAAGGTATTTTCATGAGGGCTAAAGGATGCCATAGCATGAGAAAAATTATGGGCAACCCTTAGAGTAACAGCACCTTCAAGCATAAGCCCTTGAATTTAAGTTGCATCGGATGGCTCTGAAGCATCCCGAATTTGTTCTCAGCCCCAATTGTGGATCTCCATTGGATTGCCATCTCATCCTATCACTCACATTCATTTTCGAATTGAGATCAGTCCCAAATCCAGCCGTGCGTTGGATTTCCTCCCATCTAAGGGTCAAAAAAAGGTGCAGAGACTCTCAAAAGAAATTTGTGGGATCCATCCTAGCTCCCACGCATGTCAGATCTTCTCTCTCTAATGTTTCAAACCTTTCAATCTAGGCCATTAAAATGGACCATCCAAAGGCCAAGAAAATTTCCTTTTTTTAAATTCAAACAAAACATTCTCTCAATCATTATTTTATTTCAGAATACCACTAGTGATTTTCTAGAGCCCCCTAATCCTAGATTAAGATTTTCAATCCTTAAAAATTAGGAATCCTTACAAGGCCCATGCAAGGCTCATATTTTCCCCTAATGATCTATCCCTAGATGTTTTTGAATGAACCCAGTAGGCCAAAGTATCTTGGTGATTTAGCCAGAGGAATCCATTGGAGTGTTGTCTGTATAGAAGAATTGCAAAAACGATATAATGCTTTAATTCAACAAAAGGAAGCATGATTGGCAGGAAACGAAGATATGAATGCAGAAATTAGCCATCTTAGGGTGGAGCTTGATGAGCTTTGGATAGAGAATATCATACGGGAGAGTGCCACTCATGAAGAGACTTTAGAAGAATTAAATGATGCTTTAACCAAAATTATGGCACTTAAAGCTGATTCTGAGGAGAAGTCTAAGAAATTGGAGTAGATACAAGTGGAAGTTGAACAAAGAAATAGAGCATACTAGAAGTTAAATAAAAGTAATAAAGAACTAACTACCAAGCTCGAGAAAGAAGAAAAGGAAGTTCAAAAACTCAAGAAAAAGCTTAATACTCATTTGGATGAAACTTTGATGAAGGAAACAACAGTATTTGATGCAGAGGAAAAACTGTCACTACGAAATTCGCAGTACAAGAGAGTTAGAAGTTAAACTCCACAATGTGCAGGAAAGCTAGGATACAATCAAAGCTCAGCTGAATCGACAACTTAGAGAACTAGGTGGTAGATTGGAAGAAGAAATGTAAAGATGCGAATAGAGTTCTGGAAGGTAAAGATGCAGAGACTATAGAATTAAAGAGTTTTGTAACAATTTTGGAATTGAAGCATAAGAAAGGGTTAGAAGAGTCGAAGAAAACAACCAAAGGATATATCAAAACGATATCAGATATTACTTTATCTTTTGATCATATGCTAGATCGGCTCTGGATGTATGTGATGTTTAGCGTGGCACACTACTGTATGTGATGTATACGGTGCAGTAATTGTTGTTGTGACTTAGTTCCGATATTAAATTTTGAAGTCTATCATATTCACTGAAGTCTGTAACAATGTCATTAAATAACGAGAATCTTGTAGTACATTGTTTTCAATCCAAATTGTGTTATTGTATATAGAATCTATGAAGTGTGATAATAATATAAGCAATAGAAACGCATGTTATTATTGTAGTAATGTAGCCATAATCCCCATTCCCAAAACCTATCCTTTGGAGGTGTGTTGTATGTATCTTGAGTCGCAAGCACCCAAACATTATACATAAGTAAAGCAAGCATCCAACAACATGATGATAGAGAACAACATCAAGTGCATCTCTAGCATCATGAAGACTTAACCATAAACGTGACTCCATGGGAGTGGAAATGGGTTTTAAATCTTCAAGGACAAGACACTAAAATAATGTGCCAATGCATTTTCTTTAACCTAATTATATTCTCTTATCAACTTCCATAAATTGAATGCCCAAATAATGATGCAAAAATGGCAAATATAACAAGCAAAATCAACCTTAAATTTAGGAATTTGCTTCTCGTTAGGAAAAATGAGCAGCATATCGTGAACACATAAAACAATGATTAGGATTACATCATCCATGTGTTTAACACATAAGAAGATTGATATTCACTTGTCTCAAATCCATGTCCTACAAGTAGGCATATACCTTTTCATATCAAGCATGTGGTGCTTGCTTCAACCCGTACAATGCCTTTTTCAATGTGCATACTTTGTTTCAATGCCTTTTTTAAATAATACCATAGGGTTGAAATACTTACACTTATTCTTGTGAATCACCATTCAAAAATGTCTTTTGGATGTTGAATTGATATACATCCCAACCATGATGATTTGCAAGTGCACACATGCTATGAACAGTTGTCATTTTTCATGGGAGAACAAATGACTCACCAAAAATCAATGCTTTTTTCTTTAGCATAAGCTTTGGCAACAATCCTAGCCTTCTACGTATCAACTCTTCCATCACGCTTACATTTGAGCTTGTATACCCATCCAATTTTCTAAATTTTTTGCGTCATCAAAAGAAACATGGTTTTTCTCATCATAGAAACTAGACTCGATAGCCATGCATAACAACATGAGGCAAAGAAGCATTATGAGACCCTTGATAAGTACAACATGAAAATGGCCTCTCAAAATTTGTACCAACCATTTAGGCATAGTTTTTTCCTCTTCAACATCAACTCTCTCATCAATAAGTGCACCATGTAAATGTGCATAAAAAATAGAATGAACTTCATCATCATTTGAAACATGTAAAGCACTACAACATATCAGGGGTATACTGAGGCTTCTACCAAGGAAAATGAACGGGCGCAATTTCGCCCTGACATCGGTGTAAGGGCCGATGTAGGCGTCGGAAAGTGCCGGTATAAGCGTCGATATAAGCCTCGGTATAAGCCTCGGTATAAGCCTAGGTATAAGCGTCGGTATAAGCGTCGGTATAAGCATCGGTATATGCGTCGGTATAAGCAACAATATAAGCGACGGTATGCCCCTGGGCAAAATAGTCGGTATAAGCATCGGTATCTTCTTGGGGATATCGACGCTTATACCGTCGCCTATACCGACGACCATATCTGCAAATTTTTTTTGGAAGAGTATGTTGTCTCTTGCAATAGCAACATTCCCATGCTGTTGTGTAGCAAAAGACAATACACTCTGCCCAAGAAAAACCCGAGTACATGTGACATGTATGCTAGGCAACAGAAACATGATTTGATAAAGCAAAACATACTGTCAAATACAAAAGACATGGGAGAAATCAATCATGAACCATGTACAAAGAAATGAGACACATTGACATGATATTTATAAACAACAACGAGAACACATGTATATGTGTGTATGCCTATGTATATACATGTTCATGTGTATATGTATTATGTGTGTATATTTGTATATGTGTAAATATTTGAATAAATTTTTAAAAACCCTAGAACCCTAATCCTAATGACCTAGACCGAAAACATGTGTATGTGTGTATTTTTGTGTATATATATATGTATGTGAATATATATATATATATATATATATATATATATATATATATATATATATATATATATATATATATATATATATATATATATATATATATATATATATATGTGTGTGTGTGTGTGTGTGTGTGTGTGTATGTGTGTGTATGCATATGTGTATCTATGTAAAAACCCTAAAACCCTAATCCTGAAGATCTAGACCTAAAACATGTATATGTGTATGCATGTGTGTATATAAGTAAAAGCCAAAAACCCTAATCTTAAAACCCTAAACCTAAAACATGCATATGTATGTATGTATATGTCACATGTGTGTATGAATGTATGTATGTGTGTATATATCTATGTGTGTGTGTATGTATGTATGTATGTGTGTGTGTGTGTGTCTTTGTGTGTGTGTGTCTTTGTGTGTGTGTGTATGTGTATGTGTGTGTGTATGTGTATATGTATTATGTGTTTATATGTGTACATGTGTGTATGCATTTGTGTATATATGTAAAAGCACAAAACCCTAATCCTAAAACCCTAACCCTAAAACATGCATATATGTGTATGTATATATGATGTGTGTGTATGTGTATGTATGTATGCATGTGTATATGTGTGCATTTGTGTATGTATTATGTGTGTATATGTGTAAACATCAAAAACCCTAGTCCTAAAACCCTAACCCTAAAACATGTATATGCGTGTGTGTGTGTGTATGCATATGCATATGCATATGTGTATGAAATATGTATGCATGTGTGTGCATGTATCTCTATGTCTCTCTCTTTCTATCTATCTATATCTCTCTCTTTATCTCTCTCTCTCTCTTTCATCTCTCTCTCCCTCTCTCTCTCTCTCTTTCTATCTCTCTCTTATTATCTCTCTCTTTCATCTCTCTCTCTCTCTCTCTTATTCTCTCTCTCTCTCTCATTCTCTCTCTCTCTTTCATCTCTCTCTCTCTCTCTCATTCTCTCTCTCTCTCTGTTGTATATTATTGAACAAGGCATTGTTAAAATGATAAATTATTAATGTATTAATATGTTTTTTGATGTTTTTGATATAGCAGCTGAAGGTTCGTGAGGAGCGTGCAAGGCGTGAAAGGGCGGACATAAATAATCCGAATAATTATTATTTATTTTGTAAATAAACCTGCGTAGAAGGTTCTATTGTTAGAAAAGTAATGGTTAGAATAAGGGTCGTTGAAGACTGCAGTTTCTATTATTTAAAGTAATGGCTTTTTGTAAAAGTTACCAACTTTTAGTTTCAGGCCTGCTTTTCGAAGCCGCCCTCATGTAACCACTATTTTCGACGTAATCAAAAGTCCTATAAATACATGCACTCTGTGGACTGTCGAAACAGAGTGCGTGGGGGGAGATTGCACCCAATACTGCGTTGTGTAGCAAAGAGCTTAGGCAATAACTTAGGCAATACATTGGCACCCAAGGCTCCCTTGGCGACCATTGGCAGCCGCTGGCTACACGCGAGACAATTTTAATTTTTGAGTGGTAATAGAGAGGTTTAGAGTCCCTAAGGTAGGAGGATTTGAACCCACAACCTCCTACTTTCAAGGGAAGTACTTTGACCACTCCACCATCTCTTGGAGTTGTACTCAAGTCTCTCTCTCTCTTTCTTTGGTACTTGTGCAAGGCGCTCGCGGCAATTTCCAGGATGGACCCAACAAAGAATCAAGTGTAACTTTCAATCCGTAGGTCGGATTGAGGCGTGTAATATACCGTTGGAAAGCTCTCGGAACGAACTTTCCAATGAGCTAGCTTGCAAGGGTGAAATCCTTGGTCATATTTTGGTGGCACTTGATTGAGTGTTCAAGATACCAAGCAAGGTTGAGAACACGGGATCGAGACACCAAGGTTGCAAACGAGAAGGTTCAATACACCAAGGTTGAGAGCAAGGGTCCAAGAGCACCATGGAGAATCACAGTAATTCACCTTTACCTGGAGTCTCATTCGAGCAAGAGTTGGAGATTATGAACCAAGAACTTCACGCACTTCAACAAACCATACAAGGACGTTATGCTATGCTTCAATTCGACGGACGAAAAGATGGCCGCTTTGTCTTATCATGGCTATCCCTATTCAACGATTTCTTTTCCGATGGGTTATATTCAGAAAATCAGAAAATTGAGTTTACCCCCAATTATTTGGTAGGACGAGCGCAGTTATGGTGGAATGATCTTTCTCGTCGTGCAGATTGTCCACGCACCTGGAAGGCTTTTCAAGAAGAGTTTAAAGATTCATTCTTACCTTTACAGTTTACCTTACCTGTTTGATAATTGTGATGTATTTACATATTGAATTTAGTCTATAGGAGCATATTACCTTTAATTTTTGAGATTTTGTTTTACTGCTATGGAAAGATATCTCCGATCTCTTTATAGAGTAGCTATCACATATCTTTTGAGCTTCTCTTCCAAGATCAAAAGAATTTGGACTTTACCCATTCATCCTGAAGGCATATTGTCCTGCTATTATGATAAAGGGGTGGATCATCTTCAGCACCTGCACACATCGGCAAATTACTTTGTAACCATCCAGATACGTTTCTTGTCAATTTAAATGCATAGTTGTCTTCTTTTTGCATCCACTTACATTTTGGACAAGCATGTTTTGCATCGTACATGGAATATACACATCGTTTAAACATGGTTTGTCTTGTATGGTACATGAATTCTTATTGCAGGGACAGGTATGTATTTTATTGCAGGTTAGCGAGGAGAAAAAAATACATATGTCAGGGTGTGTAATCCCCTTTTGGTCTCTTTATGTATCATGGAAATTGTTTGTCGGAAATTTTCCGGTTTTCAAAATCACGCCGTTATGCTGCCGAAATTTTTACAAAATTCATATGCACATGCATTCGAGTATAAATTCATGATTAGAAAATTAATTATTATTTTATCATATCTAGATATTCATTTTTGTCATCACTTTTGGATTACATTTTTGACTTAAATCCTGTATATCATACACAAACACATTAATGTAACAGCTCCATGAACATTTCCATGCATGTATTTTTACATGGCACATGCCTATTTTCTTTATTTAGTGATGAAACATGTGACTGGCCATCCATGTTTATTCTTTTATCACCTGAGGTCAGTTGCTTGTTCAACTGAGGGGCATGTTATACCTTATGGAATATGTTGAACAATGCATTGTTGGATTGAAATATGGAATAGCCAATGCATTGTTGGATTGAAATATCGAATAGCCAATGCATTGTTGAACTGTAACATAAAATATGTTGGCCAATGCATTGTTGGATTGAAATATCGAATAGCCAATGCATTGTTGGATTGTAACATGAAATATGTTGGCCAATGCATTGTTGGATTGTAACAGTAATATGAAATATGTTGAACACTCCATTACAATTGTTAGAGTGTTGAATTCTTTTATCAACTGAGGTCAGTTGCTTGTCAACTGAGAGGCATGTTGTATATTATTGAACAAGGCATTGTTAAAATGATAAATTATTAATGTATTAATATGTTTTTTGATATTTTTGATATAGCAGCTGAAGGTTCGTGAGGAGCGTGCAAGGCGTGAAAGGGCGGACATAAATAATCCGAATAATTATTATTTATTTTGTAAATAAACATGCGTAGAAGGTTCTATTGTTAGAAAAGTAATGGTTAGAATAAGGGTCGTTGAAGACCGCAGTTTCTATTATTTAAAGTAATGGCTTTCTATAAAAGTTACCAACTTTTAGTTTCACTCCTGCTTTTCGAAGCCGCCCTCATGTAACCACTATTTTCGACGTAATCAAAAGTCCTATAAATACATGCACTCTGTGGACTGTCAAAACAGAGTGTGTGGGGGGAGATTGCACCCAATACTGCATTGTGTCTCGTCTCTTGTTGCGTCTATTCTCTGTGTGTTTTCTGTGTCCGTAATCTTTGTATGCGCATGAGTAAGATCCTGACAACACACTCTCTCTCTCTCTCTCTCTCTCTCTCTCTCTCTCTTTCTCTCTCTCTCTCATTCTCTCTCTCTCTCTTTCATCTCTCTCTCTCTCATTCTCTCTCTTTCATCTCTCTCTCTCTCTCTCTCTCTCTTATTCTCTCTCTCTCTCTCTCTCTCTCTCTCTCTCTCTCTCTCTCTCTCTCTCTCTCTCTCTCTCTCTCTCTCTCTCTCTCTCTCTCTCTCTCTCTCTCTTATTCTCTCTCTCTCTCATTCTCTCTCTCTCTCTCTCATTCTCTCTCTCTCTCTCTCTCTCTCTCTCTCTCTCTCTCTCTCTCTCTCTCTTTCATCTCTCTCTCTCTCATTCTCTCTCTCTTTTATCTCTCTCTCTCTCTCCCTCCCTCTCTCTCTCTCTCTCTCTCTCTCTCTCTCTCTCTCTCTCCCTCTCTCATTCTCTCTCTCTTTCCTCTCTCTCTCTCTCTCTCTCTCTCTCTCTCTCTCTCTCTCTCTCTCTCTCTCTCTCTCTCTCTTTCTCTCTCTCTCTCTCTCTCTTTATAAAAAAGAACAAAACAATCACTTACATCGATGTAATTCTTTTTATCGCTCTCTTCAAAGCCCAATCGATGTCGTCTCTTGTCAAATTCCAAAGAATTGATGCCAAAAAGCTCCTGCAAAACAAAAGAAAAGAGAAATTAAAAAAGATATATGTAAAAGCCAGAAACCCTAATCCTAAAACCCTAAGCCTAAAACATGCATATGTGTGTATTTATATATGATGTTTGTGTATGTGTATGTATGTATGCATGTGTATATGTGTGCATGTGTGTATGTATTATGTGCGTATATGTGTAAACGTCAAAAACCCTAATCCTAAAACCCTAAACCTAAAACATGTATGTGTGTGTGTATGTATGCATATGCATATGCATATGTGTATGTAATATGTATGCATGTGTGTGTATGTATCTCTATGTCTCTCTCTTTCTATCTATCTATATCTCCCTCTTTATCTCTCTCTCTCTCTTTATCTCTCTCTCCCTCTTTCTATCTCTCTGTTATTATCTCTCTCTCTTATTCTCTCTCTCTTTCATCTCTCTCTCTTTCATCTCTCTCTCTTTCATCTCTCTCTCTCTCTCTCTATTTATAAAAAAGAACAAAACAAGCACTTACATCGATGTAATGTGTGTGTATGTAATATGCATGTGTGTATGTATGTATGTGTGTGTACAATCAAATATGTGTGTATGTATCTCTCTCTTTCTTTCATCTCTCTCTCTTTATCTCACTCTATATCAATTGAAAACAAAACAATCACTTACATCGATGTAATTGTTTGGAGCATTGTCGTCAAAGTCCACTTAATGTTTTCCTTCGTCGAATTCCAAAGAACTAATGCCAAAAATCTCTTGCAAAACAAAAGAAAAGAGAAATTCATAAACCCTAATCCTAAAACCCTAACCCTAAAACAAATATATGTGTGTATGTGTATGTGCATGTATGCATGTGTGTCTATACATATGTGAGTGTGTATACATATGTGAGTGTGTATACATATGTGAGTGTGTATATATATATGTGTGTGTATGTAATATGCATGTGTGTATGCACATATGTGTGTGTATACATATGTGAGTGTGTATGTAATATGCATGTGTTTATGTATGTATGTGTGTGTACATGCAAATATGTGTGTATGTATCTATGTATGCATATGCATGTGTGTATGTATACATGTGTGTGTACATGTGTGTATGTATATGTGTGTATACATGTATGTATGTATGTGAGTATGAGAATGAATATGTGTGTGTATGTATATGCATGTGTGTATCTAATATGCATGTGTGTATGTAATATGCATGTTTGTATGTAATATGCATGTATGTATGTATATGTGTGTATGCATGTGAGTATGTAATATGTATGTGTATGTATATGCACGTGTGTATGTAATATGTATGTGAGTGTGTATGTAATATGCATGTGTGTATGTAATATGTATGTGAGTATGTGTATGCATATGTGTGTGTATGTATGTATGCATCTGTCTCTCTATCTCATTCTCTTTCTATTTCATCTCTCTCTCTCTTTCATCTCTCTCTTTCACTCTCTCTCTATCTTTCTCTTTCATCTCTCTCTCTTTCTCTCTCTCTCTTTATTTTTCTCTAGATCTTTCTCTTTCTTTCATCTCTCTCTCTATCTCACTCTATATCAATCAAAAACAAAACAATCACTTACATCGATGTAATTGTTTGGAGCATTGTCCTCAAGGTCCACTTAATGTTGCCCTTCGTCGAATTCCAAAGATTTGATGCAAAAAAGCTCCTGCAAAACGAAAGAGAAGAGAAATTAGAAAAGGGAAAACACAAAGATCTAAAGAAACGGAGATGTAGAGAGAGAGAGAGAGAGAAAGAGAGAGAAAGAGTGAGAAAGAGAGAGATGTGTGTACACAATAGGCGTAGAATGTAGTTCGCGTGCGCAAACTCGACAGTAGCAAACTTTGGTTCAAAATGCAAGCAAATGTCGAATTTTTGCTCTCGGGCCCGGTTAAAACGTTGCCTCGGTATAAGCGTCGGTATGAGCATCGGTATAAGCATCGGTAATTTACAGTAAAGTATCGATGCCTATACCGACGCTCATACCGACGCCTGTATACCGACGATTAAATGACCGTCGATATTGCATCCATTGTTTTTCAAGCATTTTCAACGGTCATACTGACGCCGAGGCGTGACCGTCGGTATGGGCAACGTCGGTATGCCCCTGATATGTTGTAGTGAAGGCTAAGAAATTGCCTCACTAGGAGTAGCATTTGATTCTCCACCTGTAGAAAGAGGTAGCAAAGTGTCATATACATCCTTGAAGCTAATTGATATCTCTTTGGTACATGAAAGTAAGGGATGAATTGTGTCTTCCACAAAGACAACATCAGAACTAATCAGAATGCATTTAGTACGTGCATGATACAAACACTGGCCTTCATCCTCTCATCACTCCATTTGTTTTAGTGTATACAAAACAAGACAATAATTCTTTATCCCACACTAAGCTAAAAATGCCGCTTATACTTAGATGATATATGCTCCCCCCGATTCGAGTACCATTCTACACCTCTTTCTTCTTTGTCTCTTTTGTAACACATTTATGAAAATTTTTAATGACATGATCTTTTGCCTTACAAAAGTTTAAAAAAATATTTTTCTTTTATGTTTTCTTATCATCTTTATCTTTGTTATTTGACTATGCAGTATTAGTAGATTTTCTGCGTACTAGTAGATGAGCTCCATTTACATAAATTAAATGTAAAAAATTACTAAAATATATGAAAATTATAAATGTAAACTAGTAATTTGTATACCTTCTGTTGAGGAAATGACTCCTGAAGATGTAGCTGTCTACGAAAAAACTGCCACGTCTCAGGTGGTATGTTAGGTCGCCTCTTATTTTCTCCACCATACAATATCTCTTGTTAATTTAATCTCAAATAGAAAAAAAAATCAAAATACATACACATATATACACATACATACACATACACATACCCACATACACATATACATGCAAACATATACGCATACATATATGCATACATATACACATATACATACATATAACATAAACACACATATACATATCCACATATATATGTACACACACATGCATGCATATACACTCATTCATACAAAATACATGCATTTATCCCACAATAATGTGCATTTGTGTATATGTGAATATGTGTATGTGTAAATATGTATATGTGAATATGTGTGTATGTGTAAATATGTATATGTGAATTTTTTGTGTATGTAAATAATCAAATTATTAATATGAAATACCATTATTTGTAGATTCTGATCAATCAGATGAAACTCCACCACCGCCTCCTCATCGTGCAACGACTATATACTGTAAGTATGTCAAACATTTAACTTTGAATATATTTGATGGATACATAAGTTATATATTTTTTTGTTTTTTATTATAATCAGATTCTGATCAATCAGAGGGTACTCCACCACCTCCTACCCATGCAACGACTTCACATGCGTCCTCCGATAGGAATTATGATGAATTTTATTATCAAAAGCATATTATATGTGTAACTCTTGTTATGGCACGTATCAAAGACCACGATTGGAATGTAATGAACATGAGGCAGAGTATGGTACTTTTGAGTGGGCACCATCACCTGGTCAACGTGATAATGCTTGGGTATGTATTTTTTATATAAATTAATGTCATTATTTTATTTAAAAACCTAATTTACAAAATCAAATTACTGTTGATATACAGGAATACTTGCTTGATGATGATGATGATGATAATTTTTCTCATAATGTTAATATACCTCGTACACGTCATGGACTTGCTGTTCATCAATTACAAGCAGAGGTTTCTAGAAATCCTCTACCTCCTGGTTTAGAGACTGAAACGGCTAGATATTATCCATTGCCAGCCCGTGATCGTTCTCTAGTACAAACATATGATAGAAGAAGATATGGAGGATGGAATAGAGGACCACTTCCTTTGGATGGAGAGGTTTTCAACTTTTGGGGTAATCTCTATATGATTGCTCCATCCACTATTACTAGTGCTGGTCATGGTCTATTTATTGTAGAGGATTTGTATGTGCCTCCGAACTCTGAAGTCACTCTTATGTCATTTTGTGGTCCTATATATGGATGGGGAGATTGGCATCGACTTTCACGTTATGTTCAAAGCATGAGTACTTATGGAATATGCTTGAATGTAGCATCCCTTACTAGTAGAAGGATTTTACATGGAGAAAATGAAAGATTATATATTGATGGAAGACCTTACACACATGGAAATATAGCAGATTTAATAAATAGTAGTCAAGGGTTATATAATAGTTCAAGGACTAATTGCACATTTGAGGAGCATGAAAATAGTCATGAATCACCATACATGAGTAGAGATGTATCAAGATACATAGTTGTCAATGCTATTACTACATTACATGCCGGTGATGAACTATTAGTGAATTATGGATGGTGTAGACCTCCAAGAGCACCTTTTAGCTAGAGAGAATAAAACTTTTTCATCCATATTTAATTACTTATATACTTAATTTTATATTTAAAGTTTATTTTTTATTCATTTATGGAATACTAATGAATTTTATTTATATGTGTAGATTCCAACGTATGATATTGATGATATTCCTCCACACCATTCACAATTGCCAGTAAGACCTCATTTATGTTGGAGATAGACCTCTGCGAAAGCATGCGAACAGCACAAGGAAGAAGAAGAAGCTTGGAGCACAAACACACAAGACTGAATGTATTACTAGAGAATGTACAAAGATAAGTAGCACATTAGGGCAATAGGCGTATATACAAGCTGGGGGAAAAAAACCTCCTAAAGAGGGAAAAAAGTGCCCCGGCGGTCCTAGTGTGTTCACACACATCACTACCTAAATATATCAACAAATCCCCCCTGGGAGTGATGCGGTGAACAAGGAGCTGGCACTCATGTATAAGGAAGTGCCAAGCTATGTGGAAATCACTCCACAAAAGGAAGTAAGCCCAAAGCTTTGCGGAAAGCTTCAAACTTCTCCCTAGGCAGAGCCTTCATGAAAAGGTCTGCAATGTTCTCCTGCGTGGGCACATATGCCAAGCTCATCTCCCCAGCAGAGAACCTCTCCCTGACATAGTGATAATGCACCTCAATGTGCTTAGTGCGAGCATGGAATACAGGGTTCCTCGCAACTGCCAATGCGCTCTGACTGTCAGTGAAGATGGTGGTGGCAGAAGACTGGCCAACACCCAAATCAACCATAAGGCGTCTGAGCCACACACACTCAACAGTCGCTGTGAAAGCTGCCCTATACTTAGCCTCACAACTGGAAGTGGCCATAGTAGGCTGCTTCTTGCTCAACCAAGATATACATGAGCTACCAAGCATGAAGCAAAAACCACTGGTGGACACACGAGTGTCATAGCAACCAGCCCAATCTGAGTCAGAAAAAGCATGCAAATCTGGCAGTAGTGATCCCCCCTTGGGATAAAACAACCCAAGTAGCCGAGTACCACTCAAGTAGCGAAAGATGCGCTTAACCGCCTTCCAATGCGTGACTCCTGGGCAATGCATAAACCTGCTCATCTGTGAGACAGCAAACTGAATATCTGGTCGAGTAATGCATAAGTAAATCAAGCATCCAACAGCGTGCTGATAGAGAACAACATCAAATGCATCTCCAGCATCATGAAGACTCAATTGTAACCCTGTCTCCATAGGAGTGGCAATAGGCTTACAGTCTTCAAGGCCAAAACGCTGCAATAATGTGTCAATATATTTCGTTTGACACAAAGCCATTCCACCATCAACTTGCATAAACTGAATGCCCAAATAGTGATGCAAATGCCCCAAATCAGACATCTCAAATGAGGCATGCAAATCAGCCTTGAAATCAGCAATATGCTTCTCAATAGGACCAGTGAGCAGCATGTCATCAACATAGACAACAATGATCAGAAGCACATCATTAGCACGCTTAACATATAAGGTGCTTTCAGTTGGACTGTTCACAAAACCATGTGCAACTAGATAGGCATGTATCTTCTCATACCAAGCACGTGGTGCTTGCTTTAAACCATATAATGCCTTCTTTAACCTGCACACCTAGTTTTCATGCCCTTTCTGCACAAAGCCACGGGGCTGAAAAACATACACTTCTTCATGTAATTCACCATTCAGAAATGGTGTTTTAATGTCCAAATGATGTACATTCCAACCATGATGTGCTGCAAGTGCACAAATGCTCCGAACAGTAGTCATACGGCATGTATGTGCAAAGGTCTCATCAAAATCAATGCCTCTTTCCTGTGCATAACCCTTTGCAACAAGCCTAGCCTTATACCTGTCAACTGTACCATCAGGTTTACGCTTCAGCTTGTATACCCACTTCGTGCCAATGGCCTTCTTGCCAGGAGGCAAGTCACATAAAGACCATGTACCATTCTTCATTATAGCATCATATTCAGATTGCATGACAGCCATCCAATTTTCTGAATTTTGTGCTTCATCAAAAGAAACAGGCTCATTCTCATCACAGAGACTAGACGCAGCCATAGCATAGCAATCTGACGCAAAGGAGGCACTATGAGAGCCTGAACGAGTACGATATGACAAAGATGCATCTAATTTGCTATCACGCAAAGTCTGCACCAACCATTTTGGCATAGTTTCTGCCTGCTCAATATCAGCTCTCTCATCAACAAGTGCCTCATGTAAATCTGCATTAGAAATAGAATGATTTGTATCATCATATGAAACCTACAAAGGCTGAGAAGTTGCCTCATTAGGACCAGCACTAGATTGTCCACCTGTAAAAAGAGGCATCAACGTATCATACATGTCTTTGGAGCTAACAGATGTCTCCTTAGTACATGAAAGCAATGGCTGAATAGCATCTTCCACAAAGACAACATCACGGCTAACTAGAATGCGTTTAGTCTGTGGATGATACAAACGATAGCCTTTACTTTCAGAACTGTACCCAACAAAAATACATTTTACTACCTTATCATCCAATTTTCTGCGATGTTGTTCAGGCACTAATGCATATGCCAAACAACCAAAAACACGCAGATGAGCAACAGATGGCTTGCGGTCATGCCAAGCCTCATATGGAGTGATAGACTGCAACGCTTTAGTGGGACACCTGTTCAATACATATGCTGCACACATGACAGCCTCAAGCCAGAAACTATGTGGTAAAGCCTGACTTTTGACCATGCACCTCACCATCTCCATGAGTGACATGCTCTTTTGCTCAGCAATTCCATTCTGTTGAGGTGTATACGGCACTATACACTGGTGTTTTATCCCACGTTCAGCCAGAAATGCATTAAAATCTGAAGACATATATCCCCCCCCTCGATCAGAACGGAGGATGCCCATTTTACATGCTGACAGATTTTCAGCCAAAACCAAAAACTGTTTGAAGCACATGAACACTTCAGACTTTGCTTTGAGTGGATATACCCATGCATGCCTAGAAAAATCATCAATGAAAGTCACGAAGTAAAGGTAATTTCCAAAAGAGGGTGTCTGCATAGGACCACGGACATCACTATGTACAAGCTGCAATTTTTGTGTAGCCCGAACTGAACCATCTTTTGGAAAGGAAGAACGGTGCATTTTGCCCAAAATACAGCCTTCACAAACATGTTTTCTAGGAGCCTCAAGTTTGGGCAAAGAGGACACCATTTCAGATTTCTACAGGCGTAGCAAACTAGCAAAATTCAGATGACCAAAGAGTGCATGCCAAAGCTTTGCATCTGACATAGCCTGAGAATCATGAACTGCACATGCCGAATCATTCACAGATCTTTCATAGTCTATGAGCTTATACAGCCCACGACATAAAATGCCAGAAGCAATAATCACATCGCCATTTGAGAGATCATGGACTGTACACCTGTCATCAACGAATTTCACAACCAAGCCAATCTTGGCTAATGCAGAAACTGATAACAAGTTCTTTTTGATCCCTGGCACAAATAAAGCATCTGACAAAGTGAAAAAACTACCATCAGCAGTAGTCAGAATGATCTTACCAACTCCCATAACAGGATAAGAGGAGTTATTGGCGCATGTGACAGTATTCCCTGTAGGGGCAGGCTTGAGTGAAGAGAAGAAACTGCGCTGCGAGGTAATATCTTTGGTCGCCCCACTGTCAAAGTACCAAACATCTGAGTCTACTGCAGACATGCACTGATCATGAGAAGATGGGTCAAAACTGCAGACAGTAGTAAACGCCCATTCTTCTTCCTGCACAAGATTTGCAGACTCTGTTTTTGGTGTAGAGGCCTCTGCAACAACCATTCCAGCCTCTTTCTTCTTTGCCTCTTTAGCAGCCAGTTTTGGACAGTTCTTTATGATATGATCGTTTCCTTTACAATACTTGCAAAAAAATTTCTGCTTTTCTGATTTCTTCTCATCTTTATCCTGGTTCTTCGATTGTGCAGCATTTGCAGATTTCTGCTTACTAGTAGAAGAGCTCCATTTTCCTTTGCCCTTCTAACTAGCCAGGAAAGCTTGATCTACAACACGCATAATGGACCTGTTCTGCCTGGACTGATCTTCCTGCAGCAGAACAGAGACTAACTCCTCAAATGACAAGGCATTTGGATTGCCTTTCATCATCAACCGAAGAGTAGAAGCAAAACTCTGATATGAATCAGGAAGACCATTCAGAACGGTCTGCACAAGTGAGCTATCTGGTATAACCTCATCAGCAGAAATCAACTGTTCCTTCAAATCTTTGATCTTTGTTAAGAAACTGTCCATAGAATCACCTTCATTCATATGCTCACTCTCCAACTGTTTTCGAAGGTAAGCAACACGAGCCTCATTCCTAGCCTGGTACAAAGTGGTAAGTGTATCCCAAGCATCCTTTGCTGTTCTGCAAGAGCGAATGTGAGGAATAATGGCACGTTTCACAGACAAAGCTATCAATGCATGTGCCTGGGCATCTCTACCATCCCAGCGAATCTGCTCTGCAGTAGGTGCAACAGAAACAGCAGCACGAACAGGAATCTGCGGAATATCATCTTCGACACCATCTTCATCAGCTCCAGCACCTGTATTTGCAGTACTTGTCGTTACAGGTGTAACAGGACGTCTTTCAACACCCTGCACAATGTTCCACAATCCTTTTGCAACCAGTACATGTCGCATCATATAAGCCCATAATGGGTAGTTGGTACCATCTAACTTATCCTCAACAACCAACATACGGAATACATCACTGCTTTCAGCCATGGCTGGTGACTAAAATACCTTGATGCAGAAAATTGACTGTATCTCAAAAAGTTGAACGGAATTGCCCAGACGAGTTCTGCTAGACCTGTAGCAGACTTCGAGACGCTTGATCTCGGAAACACCCTGAGTATGCTCACCAAATTTCATGCGAATCTGAGACTGCAAACAGAGGAGTGTCGACGGTGCCCTAGAAGAAGCGACAACCTGCTCTGATACCAATTGTTGGAGATAGACGTCTGCGGAAGCACGCGAACAGCACAAGGAAGAAGAAGAAGCTTGGAGCACAAACACACAATACTGAATGTATTACTAGAGAATGTACAAAGATAAGTAGCCCATTAGGGCAATAGGCGTATATACAAGCCGGGGGAAAAAAACCTCCTAAAGAGGGAAAAAAGTGCCCCGGCGGTCCACACATCACTACCTAAATATATCAACAATTTATCAGAAGCCTTTATGAGGAGGCTATGCAAAAGTAATCATGTGGAATATGCAAGGTTGAAAGATCTAATTCAAAAGACGATAAAGTACAAGATTTGTGTGACAATGTTGAAGATGATGGCATGGTAGATTTTAATGAGGATTGGTATCAAAATGATAGTGAGATCATTATATCTTCAAGAGGAATGTCTAAAGCATGTATATGAAGGAAGTCGTTTGACACGACTAAGTGCGAGCTTACTTATTCTCAATCTTCAAAATCGTTTTGGATGGAGTAATGTATCTGTTTTGACACTATTAAGGTATAATTTTCAATTTTCTATATATATATATATATATATATATATATATATATATATATATATATATATATATATATATATATATATATATGCATAAATATGTATATATAAATACATGCATATATAAACATACACATAATATACATGAATGCATACACACATATAAACATACACACACATACACATGTTATGAAAGTAAGGTCAAATTATACATACCTGTATCGAATGAAGATGTCTTGTCCATCTAGCCTTTAGAATTGTCCACCCAACCTTTATAATCTTCTTGACACATATGTTTCTCCTATTTTAGTCGACCTAATACCTATGCTGCTAATTATACAAATATTAAATAGCAGTTACCAAGGAAGGTATTAAGCCACATGTAAAATGGGAGGAGCAAATTTATCTTGAAGATTTTGAAGGATGGAAAAACAATTTTAAAGGATGGGCGAACAAAAAGTGTCCATTCAATGCAGGTTTTATTCTTACTTTAGATAAGGTAAGAACAAGAACTTGAATTGAATGGATACTTTTTGTCTGCCCATCTTTTAAAACTATTAATGCATCTTTCAAAATATTTGCAAAAAATTTGATCCTCCCATTTTACATATGACTAAATACCTTCCTTGGTAACCTCTATTTAATATCTGTAAACAGCTTAGCAAGATATGTAATATAAAATGGGAAACTTCCAGATGATTCAATGGTCTAGATATGAAAATTTGGAAACCACAATATACAAAAAACAATTAAAAACGAAATCAAATATACATAGCTACACATGCATACATACATATACATACATATATACACATTCATACATACACATACATACATACATACATACATACAAACATACACATGTATACACACATACATATACATATATGCATACATATACGCATGTGTATATATACATACATATACACCTATAAAACACATATACATACATATATACATATACACATACACATATGTATATGCATGCACATGCATATTCACATCCACATACACATACACATAAGCATACACACACACACATACATACATATATATATATATATATATATATATATATATATATATATATATATATATATATATATATATATATATATATATATATATATATATATATATATATATATATATATATATGTGTGTGTGTGTGTGTGTGTGTGTATGCATGTTTATTTATTTGCTTTTTTTAATATATCTTTTTTTTATGAACTTACAGGTTATTATCTGAAAAGTTTTTACCAAGTCAAAATATTCTTCCTACCTCACATGATGAAATGAAGAAGATAATCAATAATCTTGCTATAGATTATCAATGTATACATGCATGTCCTAACGATTGTATTCTATATCGAGGTGAATATGCAGACTCTTTGACATGTCCCAAATGTCAATCTCCTTGATATAAGGGTGAAGAAGGTAAAACCCCAAAAAAGGTATTAAGACATTTTCCATTGGCTCCATGGATTAGACATATGTTTCAAAGCCCCGAATTATCGAAGCTTTTGACTTGGGGACATGATCATAAAAGTACTGATGGAATAATCAGAATTCCTCATGATAGTGTTGCTTTTTAGCATATTGATTCTACATGGCCTGAATTTGCACAAAATCCACAGAATCTAAAGTTAGGAGTTGCATTAGATGGGGTTGATCCATTCTCCATGAAATCCAGTAAATGGTCAACATGGCCAGTGGTAGTCATAAACTACAATCTTCCACCATATCTTAGCATTAAAAAGGAACATTTAATTCTTTCACTTTTAATCTCAGGCAAAAGACAAGTTAAAGATATGAATATATATCTTGCTCCTCTCATTGACGATCTCCAAGAGTTATGGAGAGGTATTAATGTCATTGATGTATCGAAAAGCATCAATGAAAGACATATTATGGTTCGTGGTATTGTGGCTTGGACTATTCACGATTTTCCACGATAAGGTGTTTGTTTAGGTATTGATGTAATTTTTTTATTCAATATGTATATAAATAAATATGATTTAATCTAATTATATTTTTATCATTTTCATGATGCATGAATATCTACTAAGGGTTATAAAGCTTGTCCATATTGTGGTGATTGGTTGAGATCAATCTATAGTAAGAATCTCAACAAAAATATTTATCTTCGACATCGACGATTCTTGCCTGATGATCATCCATTAAGATCTAAAAGAGAAGCGATACATTTTAATGGAAAGCTTGAAACAGGTTAGTGTTCAAAACCTATGACGCCTATGGATTGGTATAAAAAATGGACAGATGGACCTCTAATAGATCCAGAATCAGAAATCTTCAGTGATGATTCAGATAATGAGTATGTGAAGAGAGGTAAAGGAAAATTGGCACTCGCAGAGAACATATCAATATGGTATTCTTTGGAGTATTGGAAAGAGTTAAAAGTATGTCATCTTCTTGATCCTATGCATATATTCAAAAATATTGGTTATTCACTATGGCATCATCTTCTTGGACTAAAAGATACCATAGCATCAAGGAATGATTTGAAAGATAAAAAATCAAAACCAAAGTTATGGCAAGTTTTTGATAGACATCGACAAGAAACGACTTATGTACCTGCTCCTTGGGTACTTACAACAAAAGAGATACAGACTATCAACAATAGAATTCAATTGATTAAGACACCTACAGGATATGGAGCATCTTTTCAGAACATGTTTACTATGCATGATAAGAGCTTATCTGGGTTAAAGACCCATGACTGGCATAACATTTTGAAACATATTTTACCTTTGGTTATGGATGGATGTACAATGAAAGGAGTACGAGATGTGATCTATCATCTTGGATCACTTATAAGGTAATTATGATACTTTTATATCTAATATGTATGAATATTGAATATCTTTTATTTTTTAACCAACTTCTTTATAATTGTTTTTATGATATGTATAGGTGGATTACATCCAAAGAGATTGACAAAAACGTGATCCCACAAAAAAAAACGTGAATGCAAAGAGCTACTATGTTTGATGGAGAAAGAACTTCCTACTTCATTTTTTGATATTCAGGTTCATTTATTAGTCCATCTTGTAGATGAAATAGAGATTGCAGGTGTTGTCAACACTCGATGGATGTTTTGGGTTGAGTGATTTATTGAAATATTAAAAGGTTATGTGCGACAAAGAGCGAAACCAGAAGGATCCATGGCAAAGGGTTCAAAAATAACAGATGAGGTATTATCAGGTAAGGGAGTTCCATGCTTATTTACATTTCAAGGAAAAAAATGATGTTTCTACTTTTGTAGCATATAATAGAGAATGCATGCAAGCATTCCTTAGCGAGTACGAATAGGAACTTCAAAATCTTCGAAGTAAAAGGTAAAAAAACAAAAGATATAGACGTAATCTCGATAATAATGAGATTATAGATATATCTTCTTTCACGGATTGGCTATATAGTCATTTGCAACGCGCCAACGCAAATAATCAAGAAATCTCAGATGAGCAGAGAGATTTAATGATAGGTTGTGAACAAAAGGTAATTTTATTTTAATAATGTTTCATTTTTTTCATATATGTATATTAGTTTCTATTTACTAATTGAATTTCTTTTGCAGGTTCGAATGTTCACTAATATGTGGGCTTTTGGACATCATATTAGAATCAAAGCCATTGATTCTTTACGTAAAACAGAGGATTCTAGTATTGTTGCTTCTTTCAAGCAACTATCATGTGCTAGCTCAAAAGACTCGAACCTTATAGATGGCGAACTTGGTTATGTAGGAACTATTGTTGGTATCTACGAAATTTCATTTAGTACATTCAAATAGGTAGAAAAGAGTTTATATTTTTTATGATAGAGTTAGTTATTTTTTTAAGCACCTAATAATGGGTTTTTGTTTTTATATATTTGGATAGGTCATTTTGAAGGTTGACTGGTTTCGAGCCGAGTATAAAGGTAGTAATTCCATATTAAGAAAAGAATTATCTGGGTTTTGGGCAATTGATTCTTCCAAGGTAATGTGATCTACTAAAGAACCCTATATACTTCCTAGGCATATTGAATAAGCATTTTTTTATAAAAACCCAGATGCTCACCTTTGGTGGAAAGTCATTCATGTGCAACCTAGAGGTAGGTCATTAGTTGAACAGTTTATTGTTAGAGAGATGGAAGAAAGTCCTCTTGATGATTCAGCATCAGATACTGATACATCAACATCTGAAAGAGAAATTAGAATCATTCTACGTGATAATGATACTAATCTTTTTGATGAAGAGGATAATTCTCTACATGCTGATTCTACTGATGAGGAAGAGGAATTACCAGAAATAGATATTAATCCATCAATAGATGATGTGACTAATGAGAACATAGATTTAACAACAGAAGAAATAAATGAAATCAATAAGGATAATGAAGATGAGACTATATTGATGTCTTACCAAAATGATGGCAATAATGAAAACATATGAGCAGATTAGATAGTAAATTCTACTCTAGTTATCGATCGATAACTTGAAGCTTCTAAATGGATATCAGATAATAGATTTTTTATTAACTTGAATAACAATGAATCCTACTAGAGAGATGAAATCATGTTCTTTTAAGTTAGAACATGAAGCTCGGGGGTATGCCTAATTATTTTATATATAGCTTTATCTTCGAGGAGCAAATTTTTATCATGTATGTATGCATATGTGTGTGTATTCATGTGTATTATATGTATACATATGTTAGTATGCATATATATGTATTTCATGTATATGTATGTGTGTGCATGTGTGTGATATACGTATACATGTGTTTCTATGCATATGTGTATATATGCATATGCATTTATGTAAAATATTCATGTATTCATGTAATATATGCAAGTGTTTATAATTGTGTACATGTATAAATGTATATGTGTCTATGTGTAAATATGTATATGTAAATATGTATGCATGTATACATATATTTATGTGCGCATGTAGGCATGCATATATGATGTGTATATGTATATATGTATATGTGTCTATGTGTAAATGTGTACATGTAAATATGTATGCATGTATATATATATTTATGTGTGCATTTAGGCATGTATGTGTGATGCATAATATACCTACTCCATTTTATATATGTGTATCTACATGATGTGTATATATCTTTATACATATTATGATCCTCGTTGATTGGAGCAGTTATATATAGAGGCATAAGGTTGGGAGGAGAGACATCTCTCTAGTAGGACGTCGGAGGAATAGATGCAATGTGTACATATACTTCAGTCATATGGCTAAAAGGTTGAATTAGAGTTTTTAAATTACGGGTTTTAAAACCCTAATATCGAAATTAGTGTTTTCAAATTAGGATTTTTGAAATAAGATTTATTTATTTATGCGTATGCATGTGTTGTGTATGTATGTGTATCTATATGTGCATATGCATGTGTTGTGTGTGTGTATATATGCATGTGCATATGTATATATGCATGTGCATATGTATATATGCATGTGCATATGTATATATGCATGTAAATATGATTATATGAGTCTATGTGTGTGTACATATGATTATGTGTGTGTATGTGTATGTGAGTATGTGTATGTGTATGTGAGTATGTGTATGTGTATGTGAGTATGTGTATGTCTCTATGTGTATTCATTATATGTGTGTAACTACATGCATGTGTATGTGTGTGTAACAATGTGCATGTATGTGTGTGTATGTATAAATGTGCATGTATGTGTATATGTATGTAAATGTGCATGTATGATGTATATGTGTGTGTATGCGTGTATTTGTACCTCTAGTCTCACTCTTTTCTCTCTCTCTCTCTCATATACATACATATATACATAAACACACATACTCATGTCCACATATATATATACATAAAAGCAGTGTGTACCGTGCATTATCGCGACGATGAGCCATAAGTGTCCGCATCTCTTTTAGACACCACTTATGTGACCATCCTGTCCCAAACTCTGTCTCAAGTGAACTAAGTACGTATTTTTTATCCCTCTCATCATGCTCACTACAAAAATAAAAAAAATCATGTAAATAAAACATAAGATATTTATGTCAATTTATATGCAAAATTTATACTTACTTCCATGGTAAGTGGACAAGGCGCAGGTAAGAGTCGCATAATGCCCGCATTCTTCTCTTGAACTCCAATCCATTCCCTATGTACACAATGTTCCCCTCTGGCTCTATATCGCACTCTAGTCCTAAGGTGCCTATGCATGTCCTCATAGGCAACTCTGCTCTGCTATCATGATCTGGAGGTAGTATAGGTGTCCTGAAAATAGATAGATAAAAATAAATAAAAATATATGTTATAATATCATTAAAAGGTTTATGAAAAAAAAACATACCTATGAGCAAATAGCTGTCTTCCTGCATGTGGAGCCGCAGAAGAGCCCTCCTCTAATCGTTGGGTAAGCATCTGGATCGTATAGTCCAGCTCATCATCAGACATCTCTGAGTAATCATGCATGATGGACCCTAGAGTATCAGACGGAACTCTTGCTCTCATAAGACTTTTTATGAGAGTGAGTTTCACCTTTCTCTCTCTACTAAGATCCATAATACCTAACATATAAAACAAAATGGGTTAGAAATCAATATATATACGTGTACATATGTATGTGTGTACGCATTAAGTATGTGTATGTATGCATGTGCATTATGTATGCATATGTGTGTGTATGCATGTAAGTATGAATGTATGCATATGCATTATGTATGCATATGCATTATGTATGCATATGTATGCATGTATGTGTATGCGTGTGTATGTCTCTCTATGTGTGTGTATGCATATATGTGTGTGTATGTGTGTATGTGTGTATGTGTGTATGTGTGTATGTGTGTGCGTGTATGTGTGTATGCATGTGTATGTGTGTGTATGCATCATTATGTGTGTATGTGTGTGTGTGTATATGTGTGTGTGTATGTGTGTGTGTGTCTATGTGTATGTGTGTGCCTCTATGAGTGTGTATGTGTTTATGCATGTGTATGTGTCTATGTGTGTGTATGTGTCTATGTGTGTATGTTTATGCCTGTATGTATGCATATGCATGTGCATTATGTATGCATATGTGTGTGTATGCATTAAGTATGTGTATGTATGCATGTGCATTATGTATGCACATGTGTGTGTATGCATGTAAGTATGTATGTATGCATACGCATATGCATTATGTATGCATATGCATATGCATTATGTATGCATATGTATGCATGTATGTGTATGTGTGTGTATGTCTCTCTATGTGTGTGTATGCATATATGTGTGTGTATGTGTGTATGTGTGTGTATGTGTGTGTGTATGTGTGTGTGTATGTGTGTGTGTATGTGTGTGCGTGTATGTGTGTGTATGTGTGTATGCATGTGTATGTGTGTGTATGCATCATTATGTGTCTATGTGTCTATGTGTGTATGTGTGTGTGTATATGTGTGTGTGTCTATGTGTATGTGTGTGTGTCTATGAGTGTGTATGTGTTTATGCATGTGTATGTGTCTATGTGTGTGTATGTGTCTATGTGTCTATGTGTATCATGTATGTATGCATATGCATGTGCATTATGTATGCATATGTGTGTGTATGCATTAAGTATGTTTATGTATGCATATGTGTGTGTATGCATGTAAGTATGTATGTATGCATATGCATATGCATTATGTATGCATATGTATGCATGTATGTGTATGTGTGTGTATGTCTCTCTATGTGTGTGTATGCATATATGTGTGTGTATGTGTGTGTATGTGTGTATGCATGTGTATGTGTGTGTATGCATCATTATGTGTGTATGTGTGTATGTGTCTATGTGTGTATGTGTGTGTATATGTGTGTGTGTGTATGTGTGTGTGTCTATGTGTATGTGTGTGCGTCTATGAGTGTGTATGTGTTTATGCGTGTGTATGTGTCTATGTATGTGTATGTGTTTATGTGTGTATGTGTATGCATGTATGTATGCATATGCATGCGCATTATGTATGCATATGTGTGTGTATGTGTGTGTATGCATTATGTATGCTTTATGTATGCATATGTGTGTGTATGCATTAACTATGTGTATGTATGCATGTGCATTATGTATGCATATGTGTGTGTATGCATGTAAGTATGTATGTATGCATATGCATATGCATTATGTATGCATATGTATGCATGTATGTGTATGTGTGTGTATGTCTCTCTATGTGTGTGTATGAATATATGTGTGTGTGTATGTATGTGTGTGTATGTGTGTGCGTGTATGTGTGTGTGTATGCAACATTATGTGTGTATGTGTGTAAATGTGTGTGTATATGTGTGTGTATGTGTGTGTGTGTCTATGTGTATGTGTGTGTGTGTCTATGTGTGTATATGTGTGTGTGTGTATGCATTTGTATGTGTAAGTGTGTGTGTGTGTGCATGCATACCTGGCTTCAATGATGATATGTGTGTGTCTCTCTCGTTGTCTCTCTCTCTCTCTCGTGCTTTCTCTCTCTCTCTCTCTCTCTCTCTCTCTCTCTCTCTCTCTCTCTCTCATTCGCTTGCTCTCTCGCATCTGAATCCCGGCACAAATATGCCAGGAGAAATTGAATTATTTTTTTTTAACATTCTAGAGCGTCGCTTATGCGACGCTCTGGAACACAGGACATCGCTTATGCGACGCCAGCCAGTTTGCCAACATCGCAAATAACGTCGCTACTTAGTGATGCTATTTGCGATGCACACTTTTAGCGTCGCATAAGCAACGCTAGCATCGCTTATGCGACGAAGGCCCGTAAAAAAAAGAAAATCCAAAAACAACACCGTCGCTTATGCGATGCTAGCATCGCATAAGCGACGATTCTCATTTTTTTTTTCAATTCGGGGGCGTCACTACACCCCCTATTTCTTGTAGTGGTGTCATCTTCTCCAAATTTAGTACACTTCCAGCGCTTGGCTCTCCCTACTTGGAAGTCCAATACTCTTGATTAAGGATTCATTGGAAACTTATTAGTATCTATTTTCATTATTCAAAATCTTGTATACTTTGGATTTTTCTATTGTGTGTTAGTGTTCAATGATTGTCTCGGAGTTTGTTATTGTTAGTCCTTGAAAAGTCTTGGTGAACCCATGTACATGTTGAGCTCATAATCAGAGTATGTCTTGCTTATAAATCAAAATATGGTGCACAATAGCTTCTTTAAAGTAGTAGACAACATCCTCTAAGAAAAATTCAACCAATTTCAATCAAGTGAGAGCAGGTAGTGTTTCAAGTTACACTTTCTATCCATAAATAGAAAGTTCTTCATAGTTGCTTCATGATTAAATAGTGTGTTTGCACCAACGCTTTCATAGTGACGTTACAAAGGACACAAGCTGTTTTATTTCACTTACTTGAGGCTTATAAACTCTCAAAGGGATAAAGGGCATATGCCTCTTTTCACTTGTACCCATTTTTTATACGCAAATGGCGGCGACTATGGTATCCCAGCGAGTCATCATGCCTGACTTGGTTCTATGATATATTTAGTTGAAAGTACTTACCGGAATTTGGAAGTAGTTCTATGATATCTATTGTGTACGCAGGTGATCAGGTCCCGTGCATACACAATAGATATTGGCATCCTTCTAGGAAACACATTCATGGAGTCTAGAGACATACTTCTTAGTTGCTCTTTGAGCTATTGAACCAACATGTCATATGGATGGATAGAGTCCGAGCAATCTCTATTTTCTATTGGGTCTTTTCTGTTGACCTTCGGACAATCTCTAACTTGTGAAGGTCATGGAATAAATTGCCTTCGAATACATCGTTTCCCTTTTTTGTTAAATATGAGATGTCCCTTCAAATAGACGTATACTCTACTTGTGGAATATAGTACGTCCCTGGAATACTATGTTCATTTAAGTCTCGTCTCTAATTATTTCAATGTGAAGCTATAGGCTGCAAAACCATCCCCGAGGAGATCAATATAGTGATGTCTAAACGGTGGAGATCTCTTATCTCGAGAGATTATTTTACCTAGAAGGAACATGGCTTTCTCAATCGACCATTCCTTTGGAGTTTGGCCAAAATTGAAAGCACATCGTTCCCTCCAAAATGGGTCCCACATGAGGGAGATGATAGATTTGTCCGCCTAATTTGTAATGCCCTCTAGCTTGCCGTAATCCTCCCCTGCATTGTGGGATTTAGGGGATCCCATGGGCACTAGTCCCATTCACTTGTAAGTTTTCGTTTTTTTTAATTAAAGTCCCGGAGAATAGGCTAAGGCCGAACTTCCTTTTATTTAAAAAAAAAAGAAATCCCCGATAAGAAAAGGAAAATACCAGCATGCTCCTTTTCCTATCCTACAGATTCCAGGACCCATAGTCAGCAACGAACATGCAAGGCTTCCACGATTTACGCCCAACAGTAGTGTTAACGCCATATCCTGCCAAAAGCTGATGAGCAGGCTGTTAGACGTTAGGCGGTTTCTGTTGACAGCCGCCATGTCGATCGCTTATTATAGTCTCCGCGCTCCAAAGAAACAAAGAAACTAGTGCACACTTTTGGCCAAACTCCTAAGGAATGGTTGATGGAGAAATCCTTGTTTCTCCTAGGTAAAAGAATCTCCCGAGATAAGATATCTCCACCGTTTAGACATCACTGTATTTATCTCCTTGAAAACAACAAGTTGAAACCCAAATGGATCCCACATGAGAGTGATGATAAATTTATCCGCCTCATTTGTAATGCCCTCTAGCTTGCCATACGCCTCCCCTGCATTGTGGGATTTGGGGGGTCCCATGGGCACTAGTCCCACCCACTTGTAACTTTTTTTCTTTATTTTAATTAAAGTCTGAGAGATTAGGCTAAAGCCGAACTTCCTTTTATTAAAAAAAAAAAAAAACTAGTGCATAGTGCACAGGAACTATTGTACGCAACTTTCGAGCTCGATGACAGCCTAAAGCATGCGTCCGTGGTCCTGCCCGTGACATGGGGCCCTTTGCCATGCGAGCAGACGACAGCGGAAGATGATGGGGTCGGATATCGAAGCCACAGACCAGTAACAGGTTTCGTTATCTACATTCTACAGTACGATTCGTGCGATTCGGTGCAAAGACTGACAGGGGGTGCAGTATGCATCCCATTATCCAAAAGCGGAGCAGAAGCATGTGCATTGTGTATGCCGGCAGGCTGCAGCAATCGCATGTTCTGTTTCGCTCTTCAGCAGAGTTTAAGCTCCATCGCCAGCAAATGGAGAAAGGCTGCCCGAATGGCGCCCACCATCAGAAAAGAGGGTGCAGTTAAATTGAAGAACAGCCGAGACTCTAGAGTCGAGAGGTCGGATGGAGCCTTGGAGGACGAACTACGGATTCAGTGTTGTATTTTGACGGTCTACCATGCCCTTCGATTTTTTTTCGACCAGAACAGGAAGGATGAAATTAGAACAGGAATAAAAAAGATTACAACAGCAGGCAACTCAGAGCTACAGCTGGTACATAGACGAATGCACATAGTTTTTTTTTTTTTAATAAAAGGAAGTTCGGTCATAGCCTATTCTCTCGGACTTTAATTAAAATAAAGAAGAAAAGTTACACGTGAATGGGACTAGTGCCCATGGGATCCCCAAATCCCAAATCTATCATCTCCCTCATGTGGGACCCATTTGGGTTTTAACCTCTTGTTTTCGAGGAGATAAATACAGTGATGTTTAAATGGTGGAGATCTCTTCTCTCGGGAGATTCTTTTACCTAGAAGCAACAAGGATTTCTCGATCGACCATTCCTTAGGAGTTTGGCCAAAATTGACAGCACATCGCTCCCTCCAAATCTTCCAAAGAGTCTCACCCCTGATGGCATTCCACAACCTAGATGAGCAACCAACCGCCTCACCCAACAGCACTTGTTGCCAATTGATTTGGTTCGTGAGTCTCAATACTCGCGTCACGTGATGCCAGATAACACGAGACTTGGGGCAATCGAAGAACATGTGAGCTAAATCTTTGATGCATCGATGGCAATGCTTGCACCAAGGTGGCACACCAGAGATTTTGTTAGCCCTTGCATTGGACCAGATTCCCTTATGCAAGATCTGCCACATGAGAACGGAAGTTTTTATCTCAATTAGGGGGTGCCAAATAGACATGAACTTTAGTTCCCATCGAAGTTTGGTCCAAGAAAGGCACCACCTCTTGTTGAGGGTGTGATGAACATCTAAGTTCTCTTTGAAGTTGGGGATTCTGGATATTTTCTTACCATTGCTCCATTTGAGGCCCTCCAGGCAAGGAAGATCCTGTCCGCAAAGAAGGCGGGTAGTTGAGCGGTCGCACGCTAAACACCTGCCTTGAAGAAGAGTCCATTCCTCGAGGGTAACTCTATGTCTCGAGTCTAAGTCTTCGAACCTAATCCATTGGCTGGTCTCTTGTTTCCAGAGCTGTTTCCACTGTTTGAACCCCTTGTTCCATAACCACTTTGCAGTTTGGAGGTTCCAAGGCTCCACCCCCCTAATGCCGTTGATCGGGAACTAGAGAGAGTCATTTTGTCTTATCCCAGCCGCCCACTTCCACTCATCACTATTTATGATGACGAGGACTCTCAAAACTAAGGCAGCATGATGCTACAGAGGATGCAAACCAATAGAGTGCACATAGATACAGAGAAAACATAACAGTAGGTAGCATGTAGCCACAAAAGTTACAAAGTTGCCTCCAGAAAGTGTATCATTGACCGTCTAACTGGAGAGTACAATTCCAGTAAGCATCTTTTCCACTTATTCCAGTGAAGACCTTTGATGATGGACAGAGGATTAACATTGTCAGGCAGCAAATGCTTCATCTCCTTTTTACAGTCCTCCTACATATGATAAGAGTACAGAAAGTCTCCAATTTTGAAAGCTATCCACACATTATACATGTATTTCATGTTTTTAATGTATTTTTTGAAGGTCTAATAAAAATTTATACCTCACTTTATGATTAAAAATGGCCAAAATGGCAATAGGGCCGTCAAAAGATCAACACTATGCGAATTAGAGAGCGAAAGTAAGACAATAGTCACATTGGAATCGATCGAGTTAGCAAGAGTGTCCCTCTCTGCAGGCTAATGATGGGGACCTAGGGTTTCTCTGTTACTGAGTGTTCGGTGTTCATAGCATGTCTTTTGGCTCACACCCCCGCTGGGGGTCGGGGCATGCACCCGATGGATACTCTAACTAGTCTGATGGATACTCTAACTAGTCTGAGCGGCTTTGCACTATTATCGCCTAAAGTGTTATTCGTTTTGACTGCTACCGAGCTACTATTGTGGAGGTCGGAGTTTTATTCCCTTCTGCATTATTGTTCGCATGTTCTGTTTCACTCTTCAGCAGAGTTTAAGCTCCATCGCCAGCTCCACATGAACCTTTAATGGAGAAAGGCCGCCTGAATGGCGCCCACCATCAGAAAAGAGGGTGCAGTTAAATTGAAGAACAGCCGAGACTCTAGAGTCTAGAGGTCGGATGGAGGACGAACTACGGATTCAGTGTTGTATTTTCACGGTCTACCATGCCCTTCAATTTTGATGAAAGCTATCCACACATCATACCTGTATTTCGTATTTTTAATATATTTTTTGAAGGTCTAATAAAATTTTTTACCTCACTTGACGGTTAAAAATGGCCAAAATGGCAATACGGCCGTGGAAAATCAACACTGTGCAGATTAGAGAGCGGAAGTAAGACCGAGGGTTTCTCTATTCCTAGTGTTCGCTGTTAGTAGTATGTCTTTTGGCTCACACCCCCGTTGGGGGTTGGGGAATGCACCCCATGGATAGTCTAACTAGTCTGAGCATCTTTGCACTATTGTCGCCTAAAGTGTTATTCATTTTGGCTGCTACCGAGCTATTGTTGTGGGGGTTGGGGTTTTATTCCCTTCTTCATTATTGTTCTCATGGCACTACATGAGGCCCTAAGGAATGGGGTAATTGTAATGGATGCCGAGAGTGGCAATATCACGAAAGTTGTGGATGCTATAGTTGATCACAACAATTGTGTGCAGGGATTTGCTTCACCTCGAAAAACTTATGCAGGTAATGCAAGAACCTCTAGTTACTCCTCTGTTGACTCAATCTTTGAAGTCAAGTATGCTCTAGGTATGAACTCTAACCTTTGCTAAAGATGCTAGAGGAAAGAAAAAGTCGATGATAACCATCATAGTATGAACGTAGATGAGGTGGATAGTGATATCAAAAACGACTCCTTGATTATGGACAGATGCTCTCTTGATAACTCGCAAGTGTCAATTAAGTGAGAACGTTATCATTGGGCTATGCCATGGCCCAAGACAAGCCCAATACACATTAAAGTTCTAGATTTGAAAAAAAAAGGGAAAATAGATCTCTCAATGTGAGGCATATCAATATTGTCGTAATAACTACTTGTTTTTCTTTGAGGATGCTAATAGTGCCTTGTAAGTAATAAGTGAAGGCCAATCGTTGATAAAGAATGTGAGTGTTTCTTTTTTCAAATAGTATATAGGATTTAATTCTAAAGTCCTAAGCCAAAAAAAAACCTATTTGGGTAGAGTTTCTAGACTTGCCTGCTAATTTATACCCTTGGGTAGCTTAGAAAATATGGTAGGTAAGGTGCTTGGACAAAAGCAAGAGAGAATGGGATTAACCCTAAATGGGACCCACAATTGATGATTGAGGTAGATATACCAAAGACCATTAGGATATCCATTGTTATTAAAGATCCTCATGGCAAGAGGCTTCATGAAAAAACATCTTGTATAAGAATTTGCCAATGCTTGCTATAATTGTTATATGCATGGGCATAATCAAAGATTGTCCCTTGCTCCAGAATTTAGATATTCGCAAGGAAGCTCCTAAATTGACTCTGATCACTTCCACTGGTGAAGAAAACAACACTTATTCTAGTAGTAAAAGGGCCAGTGTTAAATTAAAGAAGAAAAAGAATCGAAATTCTTTTAACCGTTTTGATGTTTTATTACAGGAGGTATCAAACCCCTATGAGGAAGGTAAAGATATTGCTGCAAGCTCATCTGGTCTTCAGCACAAGGAGAATGAGCATCTTAATGAGGAAACAACAAGTGTTGAGTAGCAAACTAGTAAGACTAAATTGGCTCCTGAAAATAACCATACTCTAGGTAATGAATGGAATTTTCTTGGCAAAAAAAATAAAGGTATCCTTACCCCAGCAAGTAACACTAAGCATTCCCAACAAGTTACATCTGATCATGTTGCTTCCTTTCCTCAGGAACGTAATGAAATGGATAATCAAAAGGTCAATGTTATGAGTCAAGAGGATGAGAGATTTGAAGACATCCCAATGACACACTACGAGGATAGTTTTACTCCTCAAGATACTACTAGCAAACCTAAGAGAAAAGAGACAATAAGAACTTCCATTTCAGTTTCCAAGCCTACTAAAACAAGTAGGAAATAAAGCTTTTAGGTTAGTTCCTATTTTCCCTTATCTTGTCTTATGATGAATGACTTGAAAAATATGCCTTTAAATGTTAAATGTCTCGTAGACACAGTTAGGCCTAAAGTTATTGGTAATTGGCTCAAAACCCTTCCTGGTTTGCCTAATATGATTTGTCTTTAGGAAGTTAAAATTGGAGGTCATAAGCTCGTTAGCAACCTGCATTTCTTGTCCATCAACTACAAATGGTATATTACTGATCATTGATCTAATGGTAAAGGTGGTTCATTTACTGGTATTGCTAATTCCTTGGTGCATCTGGTTAATTCTACATCTTTAAGTACAACTAAGCAATGGGTTTATCTTTGTATTAGGGATCCTATAAACTTGAACATTGTTTTTGTTTATGCTGCTAATAACATTTTCTTAGGGAGGCTTCCTATAGAACATTAGCCAAGGGAAATACACATTTAAATCCTTAGGGGCTTTTCCTTATTGTAGGAAGCACTCTTACCTTCAATGGCTAATCATACACAATGGCTTATGGATTGGCCCAAGAGTGAGAATAATTATACCTAATGGTGGTCTATGTACTTATTATGGCAAGATGGAAGATGTTTCCCATCTTTTGTTTTAATGTCCTCATGCCAAGACGTTTTGGGAGCCAGTGGAGAATTATTTGTATTTACATAATTTTCCCAAGCTCAATAAATTAGACATCCTTATTGAATGTTGTAGGAATTTGGATCTTCTATTGTAGAATGTGTAGGGAGGATACATTATTTGGAGTATATGATAAAGTGGAAATAATGCAGTATTTTCTAATGGAAATAAGAACCTCCTTATTTCCCTTAAGCTCATTCTTAAGAGAGGAGGTGTCTCTTGTATGTAGCACGTTTCCAATGCCTTCAACTCTCATAGTGACATACCCAAGTTGCTAGCTGACAATCATTACAACATCTGGAAATCCTTACTTCTTGCCCTTCACTCTAAGAAGAGATTGTTAATGTATTCCTCTTTGTGCGGGTAGGTCATTGGAAGTTTTTTTGTAGGATGGACTCTTGCCCCCCTATAGTGTATGTACATTTATCCATTTTTTATATCATTGTTTTTCAAAAAGAAAAAGTCTTTGGAGAATGCCCATCGAGTGACAAATCAATCCTAATGTGTGTATGTGTGTGAAAGAGAATATTTATGAGAGAGAGAGAGAGAGTTTTATTAAAAATAAAGAAAATATAAATGTTAATATAAGAAAGTGAATGGATTATGATATCTATCAATTTCAAGTGATTTTTGGGCTTGTTTGATAAAAAGCATTTGTGATAAGTTCTTTATTAAACATCATAAAGCTTGGATTAATAATGAGTTGTGGGACATTGTGAGTTCTCATTATGTTTTTATACTTGCAGGTAGTAAATTGATTTGCTCTCTTTGGAATGCTTAAGATGGAAGTAAAACACAACTATACTTTACCACTGACTCTTTCCATAAATACTTCCTTCTACATGGAGGAGTCCATCTAGATTGGGTGGATAATGCATCATGACAATAAGACCCTTTGTATGAGAATGAATAAATGTAGAAAAGCTAGTTTTGTCAATTGTAAGTGATCTTACAAGGAAGAAGAGATTCTCCATGGTAGTGACATTTTTTATTCTAATTCCTATCTTTTGCTTGTAAAGAGGTTCTTATTGGGAGAAGATAAAAGCTGCAGGATAGACTCTCAATGAGTCGGTGTATTTGCAAGATGTTGCTAAAGACATGTACAAGCATTACAAAAAGTCTTGCACTGCCATCAATGTTATTAGTGATAAGTTGAATAACAATTGGAGACTTCAATGGAATCCCCAACACTAGACAAATAGGTTTAAGAGTATGTGGGCTTTCCCACTATCTATCAAGCACTCCATATTACAATGGTTGATTCTTCACAAGGGAGTGCGGATTGGAAGAAAAGCAAAAAAGATGAATATTAATATGGGTTCTTGTTACTTTTGTGAACCAAGGAGAATCTTTCCCACCTTTTTATCTCCTGCTAGAATGCTAAGATACTAGAAGGTCATCAACAATTTCTGTATAGCTTTTGGGCTCCCCATGTCGGGCTACCAAGAAATCTTGATAGATGAATGTAATAAAATTGACATTACTCTCTCGCAAATTTGACTAGAGCTCAAGTCCTCTGGTACATTTGGAAAAATAGGAACCACAAACTCTTCAATAGTGTTCCTTAAGTTTTTTTTTTTTGTAGTAACAAATCAAGAGAACTATGAGAAACTATTCCAAAGCCATTGTTGATGCTCCTTATGAATGCATCAGCTTCCATGATGTGATGTATAAGTACAATGCTAAGAGTTCGATGGATAAAATGTTATCTCTCCACTCTGATGTTAGGTTGAACTTGATCAATTTCATGGAATGTTTCTATTAGGATTTGTGGGGGACCACCCTCTTACTCTTGTAACATCCTATATTAATATTAATATGTCTTGTTCTTGCTAAATATTAATAACGTGAATGAAAGGGAATAAAAACTTTGACAGCGTCTATCATAAATTTATATTATATTTTCGTTTGAAGACAAAGATAGGTTGAAGCCTAATCTCCCTATTTTGAACTGATGGGAAGAACAAGCGTACAAGTGAATGAGGGCATAATATCCATGGGACCTCTCATATCCCACAAAGGAGGGGCTAAGGCTTAGTAGGTTGCCTGAAGATAGTACAATAGTGATGATAGCCCAAAGGTAACATGGAAAATGGTTTGAGAGTTTAACCTAAAGCCTACTACATGTCCACCATCACTGGCAGGCGTTGAAACTTTTCCCTGCCTGAAGAGGCGAGAGTTTCAACCAATTGAACCAACACACATAAACAATTTAGATGATATTCAAATGTTTTCTTTAATGAAAAAAACACAAAAAAATCAAAATTTAAAATCTTCAAATGGGAACATTTTACCATGTATTTCAATGCCATGGAAAGGTTTTTCACACTACTTGGCATACCAATGGGGTCCAATGTCTCTTATGCTCAAAGTTGGAATGGATTTTTGAGAAGTTCAAGACATAGTTGCTTCAATGGTACTCCCTCTGACCTAATATTGCATGTATGATTTTTGTTCTTAATCACTAGATTCTTCGAGGTGTAACTTGTTTTCTTTGAAAGTTATAACTGTTGCTAGGAGGTTTCGTTAAGAGGACATACATCAACCCCTAGAATCTCTAGAGTGTCTCAGGACGTTTTTTGTTTGCATGAAAGAGATGGAGGTCTAGGTATCATCTCACCAGAAGGATGATAAATGAATCAATGATTAAATGAACCTTAAGAAGCCTCGATACTGATAATTACCAAGGATATGTGATCAAAAGAAATAATCACCTATTCTCCCTTCATTATTATAAGTCTTGGATTAATCATAGAACGTGGGGTCTTGTTATCTCTGTTCATTTGTTGGTACTTAGCTCACCTATAGAATGTGGTAGACTTGGATGGATACAAATATAGATCTCCATTTTCATCTTAAAATCATCTCTTGCAATGCATTTTGGTATATAAATCTCGATAGATAAGGTGGCAACCCTTTTTTGCAACTATATACATTGCATCAAAAGTCACAATTTTCACAAACTTGATGTGCAATCTTGGGAAGACCTTTATAACTAGGGTAGGCCTCTGATTGATCGATAAATTCCTAGCAGGTTGCATAATGTTCTTGGATCCAAGAAAGAGATGTTCAAAGTTAGAGATTTGACTAAAAACATGAGACACTATGGAAAACATCCATAGTTCTAAGTTCTCAAAGAACTTCACCCTTCTCATTTACGAGTCAAAAAATCTCTCTGGGAAAGGATTAACTAATCTCATTGAAAAGATCAGTAATAAATGGGGATTGAATTGGAATTAAAAAACTAGAGATACAGATTCCAATGTTTCTAGAAATTTCTAATAGCTACCGAAGAAAATTTGGCTCCTAAGTGGATCCGTAGAAATTTGCATAGAAATGGTATTTGGTATGCCTTGTTGTCTTAGGAATTTGAAAAAAATCATGTTAAAAATTATAAATCTTGGAATAACATTGAATAATGGGATGGTGTAGTGTCTCCTCATATTTTCATTCTAGTTGGAAGTTCCTAATTTGTTAGCAAAATGTGGTCTACTTGGATGAAACTTAAGCAGCATTTCTCTCCTTCTGATAATCTCACTTTTAATGCTAACTTCTATATGCAGGAATCTCCTTGGTTAGGTTGGTTATCCCTTTGGAACAATCGCAACCTGTCCATCAAGGAACACAAATGTCATAAAGCAAGATTCAATTCTTGGGACTATTTCATGGATGGTGACAAGGTAATTCTTGATCATGTACTATCTACCCACCACAATGTATCTTATGCTTGTTTTTAGATTCTTTGTATGCATAAAGGAATTCTAGAAAGAAAGCTTGAATATTTCCAAGTCAATAGATTAAAAATCAATGAAGTTGCTGATGTTATCATATCTTCATTCAAAAAAGCTAAGGGGACTACTGGAAAGATTTTTTCCAAGCTGAATAGAAGATGGAATACTTGTTGGAACATTAGCCAAGGTAAATATAGATTTAAACCCTTAGGGGCTTTTCCTGATTGTAGAAAGCACTCTTACCTTCAATGGCTAATCATACACCTTATGCATTGGCCCAAGAGCGAGAATAATTATACCCAATGGTTGTCTATGTACTTATTATGGAAGGATGGAAGATGTGTCCGATCTTTTGTTTTAATGTCCTCATGCCAAGAATTTTAGGGAGCTAGTGGAGAATTATTTGTATTTACATAATTATTTGTATTATTTTAGGGATCTAGTGGAGAATTATTTGTATTTCCCAAGCTCAATAAATTGGACATCCTTCTCGAATGTTGTAGGAATCTAGATCTACTACTGTGGAATGTGTAGAGAGGATACATTCTTTGAAGTATTTGGTTAAGTAGAAATAATGCAATATTTTGTAATGGAAATAAGAGCCTCCTTATTTCCCTTAAACTCATTCTTAAGAGAGGAAGTGTCTCTTGTATGTAGTATGTTTCCAATTTTTTCAATGCCTTCAGCTCTCATAGTGACATACCACAAGTTGCTAGTTGAAAACCATTACAATAGATGGAAATCCTTACTTCTTGCCCTTTACTCTAAGAAGAGATTGTTAATGTATTCCTCTCTATGAGTGTAGGTCCTTGGTGTTTTTTTTGTAGGATGGCCTCTTGCCCCCTATAGTGTATGTACATTTATCCTTTTTTATATCATTATGTTGTTTTTCAAAAAGAAAAAGTCATTGGAGAATGGCTAGCGAGAGACAAATCAATCCTAATGTGTGTATGTGTGTGAAAGAGAATATTTATGAGAGAGAGAGAGTTTTATTAAAAATAAAGAAAACATAAATGTTAATACAAGAAAGTGAATAGATTATGAGATCTGTCAATTCACGTGATTTTTGGGCTTGTTTAATAAAAAGGAATTGTGATAAGTTTTTTATTAAAAAACATAAACCTTGGAATAATAATGAGTTGTGGGACATTGTGACTTCTCGTTCTATTTTTATACATGTAGGTAGTAAATTGATTTGCTCTCTTTGGAATGCTTAAGATGGAAGTAAAACACAACTGTACTTTACCACTGAATTTTTCCACACTTCCTAGGAGTTCATCTAGATTGAGTGGATAATGCATCATGACAATAAGACCGTTAGTATGAGAATGAATAAATGTAGAAAAGCTAGTTTTGTCAACTCCAAGTGATTTTACAAGGAAGACGAGATTCTCCATGAGTGACATTTTTTATTCTAATTTCTTATCTTTTGCTTGTAAAGAGGTTCTTATTGGGAGAAAACAAAAGCTGTAGGATAGACTCAGTGTCTGTACTCTCAATGAGTAGGTGTTATGGTTCTTGTTGCTATTGTGAATCCTGTTGAAAATGTAGCAAGCTTCAATGGAAGCTCTTCATATGAAGCCCCTTGACTTATCTCCCATTTTCTTCACTATCTCATTCATAGGAACCTTCTCTTAGGCACTAGAAATTAGATTTGTACTTCTTGCATATGAACGCACTTTTTAGAGTTATTCACTTTTTCCTTATTTCTTAAGCATGTAATAGAAAGTCCTTTTTTCCTTGAGTCACGCATAAGAGAAGCATGTAATAGAAAGTCATTTTCTCCTTGAGTCACGCATAAGAAAGGTGCAGAAAGTCATTTTCCTTGAGTCACGCATAAGAGAAGACGTAACCTAGATCATTGCCTAAATATATGAAGGCCACCGATTGATGGAATGCATCTATATATAGACTGTTGACGAACCTCCTTATGTGGCTTGTACAACACCGTGGCCCTCTCTCATAAAGATGATGCTTACTGTTGCATTAGCAGTGAAGCTCTTATGTATCAAGCTATGATCAATTCAGCTTTTATTTTAGTTGAATATCTATTTGTTCTCTACTTCTCTCTATACATAACTGTCGGTTGAATGATGCTGTGAAGAAATGGACCGTAGATTGCAGAAGCTCGTGAAAAACTGTCAGAGAATACCAAAACCTGCAACAACTGTGGTGATGGAAATCTATTGGTAAATTCTGTATTTTTTATTATTGATCAGACAAGGATAATAGAGATCCGCACTCATGTCTTTTTCACTTTGAGTATTTGAGCAAATGTGTCGTTTGATAGCGTGATATAAAAATCGTTGTTTGTGGATGTATTCTTCATATAATGAGTGATGTGATATGACAGACAATAGTTTATATATATCTATGCTCATTTAGTGATGTGATATGACAGAGAACATTTTATATATCTATGCTCATTGAGAATACAATTATCAAGACGTAGGTCGCTTGGTCAAAGTGAATGAAGTGATGTGATGTAAATATCTCCTTGTGAGATATCCATATTTATTGTTATGTACATGCAGGGACTAAATGACAGTGGTTATTCTGCATACCCAAAGTTATTTATTCATGATGCTACTAAAGTTCAATGAAGATGTGATGAAGTTGCAGGTTTATATGAAGACATTATACAAGTGATGTTGCAGGTCCATATTAAGATACTATCGAATGATATGCAAATATCTTTGTTGTGAGACACAAATATTTATTTGCAGGAAATAAGCACTACAGATTGAGGTTATAATCATACAGGTTGCTTCTCTTGAAAGATATATCAATAGTTTTCGGGTTATGGTTTGAATGAATATCACATTATAAATGATGTATGATTATGTGCTGAAGGGTTCACATGGAACCGATCTTGAATATTGACATAAGGAGTTCTTTGAAAGTGACACACTACATAGTATGAACTGTTCGAGATGATTCATATGTGCAGGGACGTATCTATAGAAGTTTAGTAGTTTGTAGTAGCAAACTTGGCAAACAAGTGATAAAGGAGAATGTACACTAAAATGAGTTGTGATCATATGTGATTGACAACATCAAATGCAATGTTGTGTTGCTACAGTATATTCAAGCTATACATCCCATGTAGGATCAATTGTATATGAGAACAAAAGGTCACAGTATTGTTTTCTATGCGGGAAACTCTAGAATATGTTATATATATATATATATATATATATATATATATATATATATATATATATATATATTGGATGTTTTGATGTATGTGGACAACAGTACAAACGAAATGTGTGAAGAAGATTTATGTGGCTGATCTATGATTTGAATATGGTTTATATGCGTGATGTTCTGTTGAGGTTCTATTGACTTTATCTATGTATGAATCTTGTGGAATGATGATGATACTATGCTATGATTGAAGTGATGTATTGAAGCTGTGGTTAATTACTAAAAAGCAAAAGGGGACTATAGAGCATTGAAAAAAAGTGATTCAAGTTCTCATTTAGATCTCGTTGGGTAACCAGCCCATCACCTTCCGCATGTGCTTCGGTATTGCATATACCAACAGTGGTATCAGAGCCATAGTGCTCTTGTATGCTTGCAAATTGTTGAAGTCCCCTCATTGATTTTGGATGCACTTTGATTGCTAGAGGCTTGTTGAAGCCGTCGAATTACAAGAAGACTATAGGAGCCATTGGAGTTCAAGGTCCCCCCAAGGATTTCATACTTGATATTTTTTGTTGGAAGAGATACTAACTCTTTAAGAGTGTTTGAAGAATACAGGTTCTTGGATAAAGCAAGTTCAAAAGTAAAAGCAAACGAGTAAAGACGAAGAAGCTTTGGGAAAAGACAGAATCTCGAGACAAGAAGAAGACTCCAAAAGGTAAAGGGCTGCCATCATAAAGGTGGATAGGATTCGAGAAGGAACTCCTATCAAAGTGAAGTCTCCTCATCAATTGAGTTGAAGACAAGCCAAAAGAAGAAAGCTAGCAAAGGTTCGGATTCAAGCCTTGGAAGGCAAACGAGCTGTGGCAGAGCTCGAGGCAAGGAGTGTGAGTCCTTGTTACAAACTTGCTTCGATTCAAGAGGAAGAAAACTCAAGGTATACATTTCTTTAGTTCATTGTTCTTGAACATTGAAGCTAAAGTGATAAAGGTTCTACAAAGGACTTCTAGTCCTAAGTCATTTATGCTAGTGCTTTGAGAATCTCACAAGTAGCTCGCCTAAAGCTTGAGCATTGGTCGCTACTGGGAAGCTTGAGCAATGTTCGCTAAAGGCTTGAGCATTTTCGGCTTATTTTTATCTTGAAGTGATCTCAACAAGAAGTGTTGAGAACCAATTGAAGACAAGGAAGAAGTCAAGAAGATGTTTTTTCAAAGGAGATGATCAAGCAAAGCCACAACAAGGCAAGGGAGTCAAGAGGAATCATCAAAGGAGTTAGAGCTATTGAAGCTCACTTAAGCTACATAAAGGAGTCAAGAGGACTTGTCAAAGGAGTTAGAGCTATTGAAGCTCACTCAAGCTACATAAAGGAGTCAAGAGGACTCCTCAAAGGAGTTAGAGCTATTGAAGCTCACTCAAGCCACATCAAGGAGTCAAGAAGACAAAGGAGTTTTGAGCTAGTGTGGAAGCTCACTCAAGGATAATTGAAGGAAGGAGTCAAAACTATCATTCCAAGATAGTCGCAAAGGTATAAAATCTTGGAATATTTGTTGTGTTCTATTTCAGGTTTTGAAGATAGAAGAGATGGCAAGACAAAGCCCTGCCTTTGAAGAAGAAGAGAAAATCATTCATGATTTTCTATCATGGTTGGAGGACCAGCCATATGAAGAACTTGCACATACTAGAGATGAAGGGGGAGACATGTCAATGAGTCAAGAGAGTGCACGTTATGAAGATCAACCAATAGATGGAGTAGAAGAAAAGGTTCAAAGATTCAAAGATGACAAAGAAGAAGTGCAACCAGCCCAAGGAATATTGATAAATAGAAGAAGTTATGAAGAAGACACGACCATCCTTGCACATGAAGATGAAGGAAACCAAGGTAAGAAGATTTTGGAAGAAGAAGCAAAAGAAGACAAGATCAAGGCATCCACCTACAAAGGAAAGCAAATGGAAGAAGTAAGCAGAGATCAACATGAGGAAAAGAAGAATGGAAAAGAGAGGGAAGCCACCAGAATAGAAAAGAGGAGAGAAAGAGAAGACAACAAGAGAGAGAAAGCAAATGAAGAAACGATTTATCAAGACTTGAAGAGTCAAAGCAATGGAAGAGCATTCATGGAGTCAAAGGTCAAAGAGAACGAAGTATCGAACGGGAACATCATCAATCTTGAAGTGAAGGTAAGAAGAAAAGGGTCGTTTCCCTTTCTCATTTTGAAATCAATTCAATGGACAACTCGGTTGTTCATCACTCTACTTATGTTGAAGATCATCTACCAAGATATCTTCAAACAAGTCATGAAGTGGTGTCTTGGATTATCATATGATCCAAGTCATTTCTTTATGAGAAGAAGCATGGCGCGTCAACGACAAATCTTGAAGACATGGATATCACACCAAGGATCTCGAGCATTCATTTCTATGCTCAAAGAAAACTTTGTATGGCATGTTCCTTGGATCTTCCATTGAATCTTGAGGGGGAGTGTTGAAAATGTAGCAAGCTTCAATGGAAGCTCTTCATATGAAGCCCCTTGACTTATCTCCCATTTTCTTCACTATCTCATTCATAGGAACCTTCTCTTATGAACGCACTTTTTAGAGTTATTCACTTTTTCCTTATTTCTTAAGCATGTAATAGAAAGTCCTTTTTTCCTTGAGTCACGCATAAGAGAAGCATGTAATAGAAAGTCATTTTCTCCTTGAGTCACGCATAAGAAAGGTGCAGAAAGTCATTTTCCTTGAGTCACGCATAAGAAAAGACGTAACTTAGATCATTGCCTAAATATATGAAGGCCACCGATTGATGGAATGCATCTATATATAGACTGTTGACGAACCTCCTTATGTGGCTTGTACAACACCATGGCCCTCTCTCATAAAGATGATGCTTACTGTTGCATTAGCAGTGAAGCTCTTATGTATCAAGCTATGATCAATTCAGCTTTTATTTTAGTTGAATATCTATTTGTTCTACTTCTCTCTATACATAACTGTCGGTTGAATGATGCTGTGAAGAAATGGACCGTAGATTGCAGAAGCTCGTGAAAAACTGTCAGAGAATACCAAAACCTGCAACAAGTGTGGTGATGGAAATCTATTGGTAAATTCTGTATTTTTTATTATTGATCAGACAAGGATAATAGAGATCCGCACTCATGTCTTTTTCACTTTGAGTATTTGAGCAAATGTGTCGTTTGATAGCATGATATAAAATACGTTGTTTGTGGATGTATTCTTCATATAATGAGTGATGTGATATGACAGAGAATAGTTTATATATTTCTATGCTCATTGAGTGATGTGATATGACAGAGAACATTTTATATATCTATGCTCATTGAGAATACAATTATCAAGACGTAGGTCGCTTGCTCAAAATGAATGAAGTGATGTGATGTAAATATCTCCTTGTGAGATATCCATATTTATTGTTATGTACATGCAAGGACTAAATGACAGTGGTTATTCTGCATACCCAAAGTTATTTATTCATGATGCTACTAAAGTTCAATGAAGATGTGATGAAGTTGCAGGTTTATATGAAGACATAATACAAGTGACGTTGCAGGTCCATATTAAGATACTATCGAATGATATGCAAATATCTTTGTTGTGAGACACAAATATTTATTTGCAGGAAATAAGCACTACAGATTGAGGTTATAATCATACAGGTTGCTTCTCTTGAAAGATATATCAATAGTTTTCGGGTTATGGTTTGAATGAATATCACATTATAAATGATGTATGATTATGTGCTGAAGGGTTCACATGGAACCGATCTTGAATATTGACATAAGGAGTTCTTTGAAAGTGACACACTACATAGTATGAACTGTTCGAGATGATTCATATGTGCAGGGACGTATCTATAGAAGTTTAGTAGTTTGTAGTAGCAAACTTGGCAAACAAGTGATAAAGGAGAATGTACAGTAAAATGAGTTGTGATCATATGTGATTGACAACATCAAATGCAATGTTGTGTTGCTACAGTATATTCAAGCTATACATCCCATGTAGGATCAATTGTATATGAGAACAAAAGGTCACAGTATTGTTTTCTATGCGGGAAACTCTAGAATATGTTATATATATATATATATATATATATATATATATATATATATATATATATATATATATATATATATATATATATATATATATATATATATATATATATATATATATATATATATATATATATTGGATGTTTTGATGTATGTGGACAACAGTACAAATGAAATGTGTGAAGAAGATTTACGTGGCTGATCTATGATTTGAATAGTGTATGGTTTATATGTGTGATGTTCTGTTGAGGTTCTATTGACTTTATTTATGTATGAATCTTGTGGAATGATGATGATACTATGCTATGATTGAAGTGATGTATTGAAGCTGTGGTTAATTACTAAAAAGCAAAAGGGGACTATAGAGCATTGAAAAAAAGTGATTCAAGTTCTCATTTAGATCTCGTTGGGTAACCAGCCCATCACCTTCCGCATGTGCTTCGGTATTGCATATACCAACAGTGGTATCAGAGCCATAGTGCTCTTGTATGCTTGCAAATTGTTGAAGTCCCCTCATTGATTTTGGATGCACTTTGATTGCTAGAGGCTTGTTGAAGCCGTCGAATTACAAGAAGACTATAGGAGCCATTGGAGTTCAAGGTCCCTCCAAGGATTTCATACTTGATATTTTTTGTTGGAAGAGATACTAACTCTTTAAGAGTGTTTGAAGAATACAGGTTCTTGGAGAAAGCAAGTTCAAAAGTAAAAGCAAACGAGTAAAGACGAAGAAGCTTTGGGAAAAGACAGAATCTCGAGACAAGAAGAAGACTCCAAAAGGTAAAGGGCTGCCATCATAAAGGTGGATAGGATTCGAGAAGGAACTCCTATCAAAGTGAAGTCTCCTCATCAATTGAGTTGAAGACAAGCCAAAAGAAGAAAGCTAGCAAAGGTTCGGATTCAAGCCTTGGAAGGCAAACGAGCTGTGGCAGAGCTCGAGGCAACGAGTGTGAGTCCTTGTTACAAACTTGCTTAGATTCAAGAGGAAGAAAACTCAAGGTATACATTTCTTTAGTTCATTGTTCTTGAACATTGAAGCTAAAGTGATAAAGGTTCTACAAAGGACTTCTAGTCCTAAGTCATTTATGCTAGTGCTTTGAGAATCTCACAAGTAGCTCGCCTAAAGCTTGAGCACTGGTCGCTACTGGAAAGCTTGAGCAATGTTCGCTAAAGGCTTGAGCATTTTCGGCTTATTTTTATCTTGAAGTGATCTCAACAAGAAGTGTTGAGAACCAATTGAAGACAAGGAAGAAGTCAAGAAGATGTTTTTTCAAAGGAGATGATCAAGCAAAGCCACAACAAGGCAAGGGAGTCAAGAGGAATCATCAAAGGAGTTAGAGCTATTGAAGCTCACTCAAGCTACATAAAGGAGTCAAGAGGACTCGTCAAAGGAGTTAGAGCTATTGAAGCTCACTCAAGCTACATAGAGGAGTCAAGAGGACTCCTCAAAGGAGTTAGAGCTATTGAAGCTCACTCAAGCCACATCAAGGAGTCAAGAAGACAAAGGAGTTTTGAGCTAGTGTGGAAGCTCACTCAAGGATAATTGAAGGAAGGAGTCAAAACTATCATTCCAAGATAGTCGCAAAGGTATAAAATCTTGGAATATTTGTTGTGTTCTATTTCAGGTTTTGAAGATAGAAGAGATGGCCAGACAAAGCCCTGCCTTTGAAGAAGAAGAGAAAATCATTCATGATTTTCTATCATGGTTGGAGGACCAGCCATATGAAGAACTTGCACATACTAGAGATGAAGGGGGAGACATGTCAATGAGTCAAGAGAGTGCACCTTATGAAGATCAACCAATAGATGGAGTAGAAGAAAAGGTTCAAAGATTCAAAGATGACAAAGAAGAAGTGCAACCAGCCCAAGGAATATTGATAAATCGAAGAAGTTATGAAGAAGACACGACCATCCTTGCACATGAAGATGAAGGAAACCAAGGTAAGAAGATTTTGGAAGAAGAAGCAAAAGAAGACAAGATCAAGGCATCCACCTACAAAGGAAAGCAAATGGAAGAAGTAAGCAGAGATCAACATGAGGAAAAGAAGAATGGAAAAGAGAGGGAAGCCACCAGAATAGAAAAGAGGAGAGAAAGAGAAGACAACAAGAGAGAGAAAGCAAATGAAGAAAAGATTTATCAAGACTTGAAGAGTCAAAGCAATGGAAGAGCATTCATGGAGTTAAAGGTCCAAGAGAACCAAGTATCGAGCGGGAACATCATCAATCTTGAAGTGAAGGTAAGAAGAAAAGGGTCGTTTCCCTTTCTCATTTTGAAATCAATTCAATGGACAACTCGGTTGTTCATCACTCTACTTATGTTGAAGATCATCTACCAAGATATCTTCAAACAAGTCATGAAGTGGTGTCTTGGATTATCATATGATCCAAGTCATTTCTTTATGAGAAGAAGCATGGCGCGTCAACGACAAATCTTGAAGACATGGATATCACACCAAGGATCTCGAGCATTCATTTCTATGCTCAAAGAAAACTTTGTATGGCATGTCCCTTGGATCTTCCATTGAATCTTGAGGGGGAGTGTTGAAAATGTAGCAAGCTTCAATGGAAGCTCTTCATATGAAGCCCCTTGACTTATCTCCCATTTTCTTCACTATCTCATTCATAGGAACCTTCTCTTAGGCACGATAAATTAGATTTGTACTTCTTGCATATGAACGCACTTTTTAGAGTTATTCACTTTTTCCTTATTTCTTAAGCATGTAATAGAAAGTCCTTTTTTCCTTGAGTCACGCATAAGAGAAGCATGTAATAGAAAGTCATTTTCTCCTTGAGTCACGCATAAGAAAGGTGCAGAAAGTCATTTTCCTTGAGTCACGCATAAGAGAAGACGTAACCTAGATCATTGCCTAAATATATAAAGGCCACCGATTGATGGAATGCATCTATATATAGACTGTTGACGAACCTCCTTATGTGGCTTGTACAACACCATGGCCCTCTCTCATAAAGATGATGCTTACTGTTGCATTAGCAGTGAAGCTCTTATGTATCAAGCTATGATCAATTCAGCTTTTATTTTAGTTGAATATCTATTTGTTCTACTTCTCTCTATACATTACTGTCGGTTGAATGATGCTGTGAAGAAATGGACCGTAGATTGCAGAAGCTCGTGAAAAACTGTCAGAGAATACCAAAACCTGCAACAAGTGTGGTGATGGAAATGTATTGGTAAATTCTATATTTTTTATTATTGATCAGACAAGGATAATAGAGATCCGCACTCATGTCTTTTTCACTTTGAGTATTTGAGCAAATGTGTCGTTTGATAGCGTGATATAAAAATAGTTGTTTGTGGATGTATTCTTCATATAATGAGTGATGTGATATGACAGAGAATAGTTTATATATATCTATGCTCATTGAGTGATGTGATATGACAGAGAACATTTTATATATCTATGCTCATTGAGAATACAATTATCAAGACGTAGGTCGCTTGGTCAAAGTGAATGAAGTGATGTGATGTAAATATCTCCTTGTGAGATATCCATATTTATTGTTATGTACATGCAGGGACTAAATGACAGTGGTTATTCTGCATACCCAAAGTTATTTATTCATGATGCTACTAAAGTTCAATGAAGATGTGATGAAGTTGCAGGTTTATATGAAGACATTATACAAGTGACGTTGCAGGTCCATATTAAGATACTATCGAATGATATGCAAATATCTTTGTTGTGAGACACAAATATTTATTTGCAGGAAATAAGCACTACAGATTGAGGTTATAATCATACAGGTTGCTTCTCTTGAAAGATACATCAATAGTTTTCGGGTTATGGTTTGAATGAATATCACATTATAAATGATGTATGATTATGTGCTGAAGGGTTCACATGGAACCGATCTTGAATATCGACATAAGGAGTTCTTTGAAAGTGACACACTACATAGTATGAACTGTTCGAGATGATTCATATGTGCAGGGACGTATCTATAGAAGTTTAGTAGTTTGTAGTAGCAAACTTGGCAAACAAGTGATAAAGGAGAATGTAGAGTAAAATGAGTTGTGATCATATGTGATTGACAACATCAAATGCAATGTTGTGTTGCTACAGTATATTCAAGCTATACATCCCATGCAGGATCAATTGTATATGAGAACAAAAGGTCACAGTATTGTTTTCTATGCGGGAAACTCTAGAATATGTTATATATATATTGGATGTTTTGATGTATGTGGACAACAGTACAAACGAAATGTGTGAAGAAGATTTATGTGGTTGATCTATGATTTGAATAGTGTATGGCTTATATGTGTGATGTTTTGTTGAGGTTCTATTGACTTTATTTATGTATGAATCCTGTGGAATGATGATGATACTATGCTATGATTGAAGTGATGTATTGAAGGTGTGGTTAATTACTAAAAAGCAAAAGGGGACTATAAAGCATTGAAAAAAAGTGATTCAAGTTCTCATTTAGATCTCGTTGGGTAACCAACCCATCACTTTCCGCATGTGCTTCGGTATTGCATATACCAACAGTGGTATCAGAGCCATAGTGCTCTTGTATGCTTGCAATTGTTGAAGTCCCCTCATTGATTTTGGATGCACTTTGATTGCTAGAGGCTTGTTGAAGCCGTCGAATTACAAGAAGACTATAGGAGCCATTGGAGCTCAAGGTCCCCCCAAGGATTTCATACTTGATATTTTTTGTTGGAAGAGATACTAACTCTTTAAGAGTGTTTGAAGAATACAGGTTCTTGGAGAAAGCAAGTTCAAAAGTAAAAGCAAACGAGTAAAGACGAAGAAGCTTTGGGAAAAGACAGAATCTCGAGACAAGAAGAAGACTCCAAAAGGTAAAGGGCTGCCATCATAAAGGTGGATAGGATTCGAGAAGGAACTCCTATCAAAGTGAAGTCTCCTCATCAATTGAGTTGAAGACAAGCCAAAAGAAGAAAGCTAGCAAAGGTTCGGATTCAAGCCTTGGAAGGCAAACGAGCTGTGGCAGAGCTCGAGGCAAGGAGTGTGAGTCCTTGTTACAAACTTGCTTAGATTCAAGAGGAAGAAAACTCAAGGTATACATTTCTTTCGTACATTGTTCTTGAACATTGAAGCTAAAGTGATAAAGGTTCTATAAAGGACTTCTAGTCCTAAGTCATTTATGCTAGTGCTTTGAGAATCTCACAAGTAGCTCGCCTAAAGCTTGAGCATTGGTCGCTACTGGGAAGCTTGAGCAATGTTCGCTAAAGGCTTGAGCATTTTCTGCTTATTTTTATCTTGAAGTGATCTCAACAAGAAGTGTTGAGAACCAATTGAAGACAAGGAAGAAGTCAAGAAGATGTTTTTTCAAAGGAGATGATCAAGCAAAGCCACAACAAGGCAAGGGAGCCAAGAGGAATCATCAAAGGAGTTAGAGCTATTGAAGCTCACTCAAGCTACATAAAGGAGTCAAGAGGACTCGTCAAAGGAGTTAGAGCTATTGAAGCTCACTCAAGCTACATAAAGGAGTCAAGAGGACTCCTCAAAGGAGTTAGAGCTATTGAAGCTCACTCAAGCCACATCAAGGAGTCAAGAAGACAAAGGAGTTTTGAGCTAGTGTGGAAGCTCACTCAAGGATAATTGAAGGAAGAAGTCAAAACTATCATTCCAAGATAGTCACAAAGGTATAAAATCTTGGAATATTTGTTGTGTTCTATTTCAGGTTTTGAAGATAGAAGAGATGACAAGACAAAGCTCTGCCTTTGAAGAAGAAGAGAAAATCATTCATGATTTTCTATCATGGTTGGAGGACCAGCCATATGAAGAACTTGCACATACTAGAGATGAAGGGGGAGACATGTCAATGAGTCAAGAGAGTGCACCTTATGAAGATCAACCAATAGATGGAGTAGAAGAAAAGGTTCAAAGATTCAAAGATGACAAAGAAGAAGTGCAACCAGCCCAAGGAATATTGATAAATCGAAGAAGTTATGAAGAAGACACGACCATCCTTGCACATGAAGATGAAGGAAACCAAGGTAAGAAGATTTTGGAAGAAGAAGCAAAAGAAGACAAGATCAAGGCATCCACCTACAAAGGAAAGCAAATGGAAGAAGTAAGCAGAGATCAACATGAGGAAAAGAAGAATGGAAAAGAGAGGGAAGCCACCAGAATAGAAAAGAGGAGAGAAAGAGAAGACAACAAGAGAGAGAAAGCAAATGAAGAAAAGATTTATCAAGACTTGAAGAGTCAAAGCAATGGAAGAGCATTCACGGAGTTAAAGGTCCAAGAGAACCAAGTATCGAACGGGAACATCATCAATCTTGAAGTGAAGGTAAGAAGAAAAGGGTCGTTTCCCTTTCTCATTTTGAAATCAATTCAATGGACAACTCGGTTGTTCATCACTCTACTTATGTTGAAGATCATCTACCAAGATATCTTCAAACAAGTCATGAAGTGGTGTCTTGGATTATCATATGATCCAAGTCATTTCTTTATGAGAAGAAGCATGGCGCGTCAACGACAAATCTTGAAGACATGGATATCACACCAAGGATCTCGAGCATTCATTTCTATGCTCAAAGAAAACTTTGTATGGCATGTCCCTTGGATCTTCCATTGAATCTTGAGGGGGAGTGTTGAAAATGTAGCAAGCTTCAATGGAAGCTCTTCATATGAAGCCCCTTGACTTATCTCCCATTTTCTTCACTATCTCATTCATAGGAACCTTCTCTTAGGCACTAGAAATTAGATTTGTACTTCTTGCATATGAATGCACTTTTTAGAGTTATTCACTTTTTCCTTATTTCTTAAGCATGTAATAGAAAGTCCTTTTTTCCTTGAGTCACGCATAAGAGAAGCATGTAATAGAAAGTCATTTTCTCCTTGAGTCACGCATAAGAAAGGTGCAGAAAGTCATTTTCCTTGAGTCACGCATAAGAGAAGACGTAACCTAGATCATTGCCTAAATATATGAAGGCCACCGATTGATGGAATGCATCTATATATAGAGTGTTGACGAACCTCCTTATGTGGCTTGTACAACACCGTGGCCCTCTCTCATAAAGATGATGCTTACTGTTGCATTAGCAGTGAAGCTCTTATGTATCAAGCTATGATCAATTCAGCTTTTATTTTAGTTGAATATCTATTTGTTCTCTACTTCTCTGTATACATAACTGTCGGTTGAATGATGCTGTGAAGAAATGGACCGTAGATTGCAGAAGCTCGTGAAAAACTGTCAGAGAATACCAAAACCTGCAACAACTGTGGTGATGGAAATCTATTGGTAAATTCTGTATTTTTTATTATTGATCAGACAAGTATAATAGAGATCCGCACTCATGTCTTTTTCACTTTGAGTATTTGAGCAAATGTGTCGTTTGATAGCGTGATATAAAAATCGTTGTTTGTGGATGTATTCTTCATATAATGAGTGATGTGATATGACAGAGAATAGTTTATATATATCTATGCTCATTGAGTGATGTGATATGACAGAGAACATTTTATATATCTATGCTCATTGAGCATACAATTATCAAGACGTAGGTCGCTTGGTCAAAGTGAATGAAGTGATGTGATGTAAATATCTCCTTGTGAGATATCCATATTTATTGTTATGTACATGCAGGGACTAAATGACATTGGTTATTCTGCATACCCAAAGGTATTTATTCATGATGCTACTAAAGTTCAATGAAGATGTGATGAAGTTGCAGGTTTATATGAAGACATTATACAAGTGACGTTGCAGGTCCATATTAAGATACTATCGAATGATATGCAAATATCTTTGTTGTGAGACACAAATATTTATTTGCAGGAAATAAGCACTACAGATTGAGGTTATAATCATACAGGTTGCTTCTCTTGAAAGATATATCAATAGTTTTCGGGTTATGGTTTGAATGAATATCACATTATAAATGATGTATGATTATGTGCTGAAGGGTTCACATGGAACCGATCTTGAATATTGACATAAGGAGTTCTTTGAAAGTGACACACTACATAGTATGAACTGTTCGAGATGATTCATATGTGCAGGGACGTATCTATAGAAGTTTAGTAGTTTGTAGTAGAAAACTTGGCAAACAAGTGATAAAGGAGAATGTACAGTAAAATGAGTTGTGATCATATGTGATTGACAACATCAAATGGAATGTTGTGTTGCTACAGTATATTCAAGCTATACATCCCATGTAGGATCAATTGTATATGAGAACAAAAGGTCACAGTATTGTTTTCTATGCGGGAAACTCTAGAATATGTTATATATATATATATTGGATGTTTTAATATATGTGGACAACAGTACAAACGAAATGTGTGAAGAAGATTTATGTGGCTGATCTATGATTTGAATAGTGTATGGTTTATATGTGTGATGTTCTGTTGAGGTTCTATTGACTTTATTTATGTATGAATCTTGTGGAATGATGATGATACTATGCTATGATTCAAGTGATGTATTGAAGCTGTGGTTAATTACTGAAAAGCAAAAGGGGACTATAGAGCATTGAAAAAAAGTGATTCAAGTTCTCATTTAGATCTCGTTGGGTAACCAGCCCATCACCTTCCACATGTGCTTCGGTATTGCATATACCAACAGTGGTATCAGAGCCATAGTGCTCTTGTATGCTTGCAAGTTGTTGAAGTTCCCTCATTGATTTTGGATGCACTTTGATTGCTAGAGGCTTGTTAAAGCCGTCGAATTACAAGAAGACTATAGGAGCCATTGGAGCTCAAGGTCCCCCCAAGGATTTCATACTTGATATTTTTTGTTGGAAGAGATACTAACTCTTTAAGAGTGTTTGAAGAATACAGGTTCTTGGAGAAAGCAAGTTCAAAAGTAAAAGCAAACGAGTAAAGACGAAGAAGCTTTGGGAAAAGACAGAATCTCGAGACAAGAAGAAGACTCCAAAAGGTAAAGGGCTGCCATCATAAAGGTGGATAGGATTCGAGAAGGAACTCCTATCAAAGTGAAGTCTCCTCATCAATTGAGTTGAAGAAAGAAGAAAGCTAGCAAAGGTTCGGATTCAAGCCTTGGAAGGCAAACGAGCTGTGGCAGAGCTCGAGGCAAGGAGTGTGAGTCCTTGTTACAAACTTGCTTAGATTCAAGAGGAAGAAAACTAAAGGTATACATTTCTTTAGTTCATTGTTCTTGAACATTGAAGCTAAAGTGATAAAGGTTCTACAAAGGACTTCTAGTCCTAAGTCATTTATGCTAGTGCTTTGAGAATCTCACAAGTAGCTCGCCTAAAGCTTGAACATTGGTCGCTACTGCGAAGCTTGAGCAATGTTCGCTAAAGGCTTGAGCATTTTCGGCTTATTTTTATCTTGAAGTGATCTCAACAAGAAGTGTTGAGAACCAATTGAAGACAAGGAAGAAGTCAAGAAGATGTTTTCTCAAAGGAGATGATCAAGCAAAGCCACAACAAGGCAAGGGAGTCAAGAGGAATCATCAAAGGAGTTAGAGCTATTGAAGCTCACTCAAGCTACATAAAGGAGTCAAGAGGACTCGTCAAAGGAGTTAGAGCTATTGAAGCTCACTCAAGCTACATAAAGGAGTCAAGAGGACTCCTCAAAGGAGTTAGAGCTATTGAAGCTCACTCAAGCCACATCAAGGAGTCAAGAAGACAAAGGAGTTTTGAGCTAGTGTGGAAGCTCACTCAAGGATAATTGAAGGAAGGAGTCAAAACTATCATTCCAAGATAGTCGCAAAGGTATAAAATCTTGGAATATTTGTTGTGTTCTATTTCAGGTTTTGAAGATAGAAGAGATGGCAAGACAAAGCCCTGCCTTTGAAGAAGAAGAGAAAATCATTCATGATTTTCTATCATGGTTCGAGGACCAGCCATATGAAGAACTTGCACATACTAGAGATGAAGGGGGAGACATGTCAATGAGTCAAGAGAGTGCACCTAATGAAGATCAACCAATAGATGGAGTAGAAGAAAAGGTTCAAAGATTCAAAGATGACAAAGAAGAAGTGCAACCAACCCAAGGAATATTAATAAATCGAAGAAGTTATGAAGAAGACACGACCATCCTTGCACATGAAGATGAAGGAAACCAAGGTAAGAAGATTTTGGAAGAAGAAGCAAAAGAAGACAAGATCAAGGCAACCACCTACAAAGGAAAGCAAATGGAAGAAGTAAGCAGAGATCAACATGAGGAAAAGAAGAATGGAAAAGAGAGGGAAGCCACCAGAATAGAAAAGAGGAGAGAAAGAGAAGACAACAAGAGAGAGAAAGCAAATGAAGAAAAGATTTATCAAGACTTGAAGAGTCAAAGCAATGGAAGAGCATTCATGGAGTTAAAGGTCCAGGAGAACCAAGTATCGAACGGGAACATCATCAATCTTGAAGTGAAGGTAAGAAGAAAAGGGTCGTTTCCCTTTCTCATTTTGAAATCAATTCAATGGACAACTTGGTTGTTCATCACTCTACTTATGTTGAAGATCATCTACCAAGATATCTTCAAACAAGTCATGAAGTGGTGTCTTGGATTATCATATGATCCAAGTCATTTCTTTATGAGAAGAAGCATGGCGCGTCAACGAAAAATCTTGAAGACATGGATATCACACCAAGGATCTCGAGCATTCATTTCTATTCTCAAAGAAAACTTTGTATGGCATGTCCCTTGGATCTTCCATTGAATCTTGAGGGGGAGTGTTGAAAATGTAGCAAGCTTCAATGGAAGCTCTTCATATGAAGCCCCTTAACTTATCTCCCATTTTCTTCACTATCTCATTCATAGGAACCTTCTCTTAGGCACTAGAAATTAGATTTGTACTTCTTGCATATGAACGCACTTTTTAGAGTTATTCACTTTTTCCTTATTTCTTAAGCATGTAATAGAAAGTCCTTTTTTCCTTGAGTCACGCATAAGAGAAGCATGTAATAGAAAGTCATTTTCTCCTTGAGTCACGCATAAGAAAGGTGCAGAAAGTCATTTTCCTTGAGTCACGCATAAGAGAAGACGTAACCTAGATCATTGCCTAAATATATGAAGGCCACCGATTGATGGAATGCATCTATATATAGACTGTTGACGAACCTCCTTATGTGGCTTGTACAACACCGTGGCCCTCTCTCATAAAGATGATGCTTACTGTTGCATTAGCAGTGAAGCTCTTATGTATCAAGCTATGATCAATTCAGCTTTTATTTTAGTTGAATATCTATTTGTTCTCTACTTCTCTCTATACATAACTGTCGGTTGAATGATGCTGTGAAGAAATGGACCGTAGATTGCAGAAGCTCGTGAAAAACTGTCAGAGAATACCAAACCCTGCAACAAGTGTGGTGATGGAAATCTATTGGTAAATTCTGTATTTTTTATTATTGATCAGATAAGGATAATAGAGATCCGCACTCATGTCTTTTTCACTTTGAGTATTTGAGCAAATGTGTCGTTTGATAGCGTGATATAAAAATCATTTTTTGTGGATGTATTCTTCATATAATGAGTGATGTGATATGACAGAGAATAGTTTATATATATCTATGCTCATTGAGTGATGTGATATGACAGAGAACATTTTATATATCTATGCTCATTGAGGATACAATTATCAAGACGTAGGTCACTTGGTCAAAGTGAATGAAGTGATGTGACCTAAATATCTCCTTGTGAGATATCCATATTTATTGTTATGTACATGCAGGGACTAAATGACAGTGGTTATTTTGCATACCCAAAGTTATTTATTCATGATGCTACTAAAGTACAATGAAGATGTGATGAAGTTGCAGGTTTATATGAAGACATTATACAAGTGACGTTGCAGGTCCATATTAAGATACTATCGAATGATATGCAAATATCTTTGTTGTGAGACACAAATATTTATTTGCAGGAAATAAGCACTACAGATTGAGGTTATAATCATACAGGTTGCTTCTCTTGAAAGATATATCAATAGTTTTCGGGTTATGGTTTGAATGAATATCACATTATAAATGATGTATGATTATGTGCTGAAGGGTTCACATGGAACCGATCTTGAATATTGACATAAGGAATTCTTTGAAAGTGACACACTACATAGTATGAACTCTTCGAGATGATTCATATGTGCAGGGACGTATCTATAGAAGTTTAGTAGTTTGTAGTAGCAAACTTGGCAAACAAGTGATAAAGGAGAATGTACAGTAAAATGAGTTGTGATCATATGTGATTGACAACATCAAATGCAATGTTGTGTTGCTACAGTATATTCAAGCTATACATCCCATGTAGGATCAATTGTATATGAGAACAAAAGGTCACAGTATTGTTTTCTATGCGGGAAACTCTACAATATGTTATATATATATATATTGGATGTTTTGATGTATGTGGACAACAGTACAAACGAAATGTGTGAAGAAGATTTATGTGGCTGATCTATGATTTGAATAGTGTATGGTTTATATGTGTGATGTTCTGTTGAGGTTCTATTGACTTTATTTATGTATGAATCTTGTGGAATGATGATGATACTATGCTATGATTGAAGTGATGTATTGAAGCTGTGGTTAATTACTAAAAAGCAAAAGGGGACTATAGAGCATTGAAAAAAAGTGATTCAAGTTCTCATTTAGATCTCGTTGGGTAACCAGCCCATCACCTTCCGCATGTGCTTCGGTATTGCATATACCAACAGTGGTATCAGAGACATAGTGCTCTTGTATGCTTGCAAATTGTTGAAGTCCCCTCATTGATTTTGGATGCACTTTGATTGCTAGAGGCTTGTTGAAGCGGTCGAATTACAAGAAGACTATAGGAGCCATTGGAGCTCAAGGTCCCCCCAAGGACTTCATACTTGATATTTTTTGTTGGAAGAGATACTAACTCTTTAAGAGTGTTTGAAGAATACAGGTTCTTGGAGAAAGCAAGTTCAAAAGTAAAAGCAAACGAGTAAAGACGAAGAAGCTTTGGGAAAAGACAGAATCTCGAGACAAGAAGAAGACTCCAAAAGGTAAAGGGCTGCCATCATAAAGGTGGATAGGATTCGAGAAGGAACTCCTATCAAAGTGAAGTCTCCTCATCAATTGAGTTGAAGACAAGCCAAAAGAAGAAAGCTAGCAAAGGTTTGGATTCAAGCCTTGGAAGGCAAACGAGCTGTGGCAGAGCTCGAGGCAAGGAGTGTGAGTCCTTGTTACAAACTTGCTTAGATTCAAGAGGAAGAAAACTCAAGGTATACATTTCTTTAGTTCATTGTTCTTGAACATTGAAGCTAAAGTGATAAAGGTTCTACAAAGGACTTCTAGTCCTAAGTCATTTATGCTAGTGCTTTGAGAATCTCACAAGAAGCTCGCCTAAAGCTTGAACATTGGTCGCTACTGGGAAGCTTGAGCAATGTTCGCTAAAGGCTTGAGCATTTTCGGCTTATTTTTATCTTGAAGTGATCTCAACAAGAAGTGTTGAGAACCAATTGAAGACAAGGAAGAAGTCAAGAAGATGTTTTCTCAAAGGAGATGATCAAGCAAAGCCACAACAAGGCAAGGGAGTCAAGAGGAATCATCAAAGGAGTTAGAGCTATTGAAGCTCACTCAAGCTACATAAAGGAGTCAAGAGGACTTGTCAAAGGAGTTAGAGCTATTGAAGCTCACTCAAGCTACATAAAGGAGTCAAGAGGACTCCTCAAAGGAGTTAGAGCTATTGAAGCTCACTCAAGCCACATCAAGGAGTCAAGAAGACAAAGGAGTTTTGAGCTAGTGTGGAAGCTCACTCAAGGATAATTGAAGGAAGGCGTCAAAACTATCATTCCAAGATAGTCGCAAAGGTATAAAATCTTGGAATATTTGTTGTGTTCTATTTCAGGTTTTGAAGATAGAAGAGATGGCAAGACAAAGCCCTGCCTTTGAAGAAGAAGAGAAAATCATTCATGATTTTCTATCATAGTTGGAGGACCAGCCATATAAAGAACTTGCACATACTAGAGATGAAGGGGGAGACATGTCAATGAGTCAAGAGAGTGCACCTTATGAAGATCAACCAATAGATGGAGTAGAGGAAAAGGTTCAAAGATTCAAAGATGACAAAGAAGAAGTGCAACCAGCCCAAGGAATATTAATAAATCGAAGAAGTTATAAAGAAGACATGACCATCCTTGCACATGAAGATGAAGGAAACCAAGGTAAGAAGATTTTGGAAGAAGAAGCAAAAGAAGACAAGATCAAGGCATCCACCTACAAAGGAAAGCAAATGGAAGAAGTAAGCAGAGATCAACATGAGGAAAAGAAGAATGGAAAAGAGAGGGAAGCCACCAGAATAGAAAAGAGGAGAGAAAGAGAAGACAACAAGAGAGAGAAAGCAAATAAAGAAAAGATTTATCAAGACTTGAAGAGTCAAGGCAATGGAAGAGCATTCATGGAGTTAAAGGTCCAAGAGAACCAAGTATCGAACGGGAACATCATCAATCTTGAAGTGAAGGTAAGAAGAAAAGGGTCGTTTCCCTTTCTCATTTTGAAATCAATTCAATGGACAACTCGGTTGTTCATCACTCTACTTATGTTGAAGATCATCTACCAAGATATCTTCAAACAAGTCATGAAGTGGTGTCTTGGATTATCATATGATCCAAGTCATTTCTTTATGAGAAGAAGCATGGCGCGTCAACGACAAATCTTGAAGACATGGATATCACACCAAGGATCTCGAGCATTCATTTCTATGCTCAAAGAAAACTTTGTATGGCATGTCCCTTGGATCTTCCATTGAATCTTGAGGGGGAGTGTTGAAAATGTAGCAAGCTTCAATGGAAGCTCTTCATATGAAGCCCCTTGACTTATCTCCCATTTTCTTCACTATCTCATTCATAGGAACCTTCTCTTAGGCACTAGAAATTAGATTTGTACTTCTTGCATATGAACGCACTTTTTAGAGTTATTCACTTTTTCCTTATTTCTTAAGCATGTAATAGAAAGTCCTTTTTTCCTTGAGTCACGCATAAGAGAAGCATGTAATAGAAAGTCATTTTATCCTTGAGTCACGCATAAGAAAGGTGCAGAAAGTCATTTTCCTTGAGTCACGCATAAGAGAAGACGTAACCTAGATCATTGCCTAAATATATGAAGGCCACCGATTGATGGAATGCATCTATATATAGACTGTTGACAAACCTCCTTATGTGGCTTGTACAACACCGTGGCCCTCTCTCATAAAGATGATGCTTACTGTTGCATTAGCAGTGAAGCTCTTATGTATCAAGCTATGATCAATTCAGCTTTTATTTTAGTTGAATATCTATTTTTTCTCTACTTCTCTCTATACATAACTGTCAATTGAATGATGCTGTGAAGAAATGGACTGTAGATTGCAGAAGCTCGTGAAAAACTGTCAGAGAATACCAAAACCTGCAACAAGTGTGGTGATGGAAATCTATTGGTAAATTCTGTATTTTTTATTATTGATCAGACAAGGATAATAGAGATCCGCACTCATGTCTTTTTCACTTTGAGTATTTGAGCAAATGTGTCGTTTGATAGCGTGATATAAAAATCGTTGTTTGTGGATGTATTCTTCATATAATGAGTGATGTGATATGACAGAGAATAGTTTATATATATCTATGCTCATTGAGTGATGTGATATGACAGAGAACATTTTATATATCTATGCTCATTGAGAATACAATTATCAAGACGTAGGTCGCTTGGTCAAAGTGAATGAAGTGATGTGACGTAAATATCTCCTTGTGAGATATCCATATTTATTGTTATGTACATGCAGGGACTAAATGACAGTGGTTATTCTGCATACCCAAAGTTATTTATTCATGATGCTACTAAAGTTCAATGAAGATGTGATGAAGTTGCAGGTTTATATGAAGACATTATACAAGTGACGTTGCAGGTCCATATTAAGATACTATCGAATGATATGCAAATATCTTTGTTGTGAGACACAAATATTTATTTGCAGGAAATAAGGACTACAGATTGAGGTTATAATCATATAGGTTGCTTCTCTTGAAAGATATATCAATAGTTTTTGGGTTATGGTTTGAATGAATATCACATTATAAATGATGTATGATTATGTGCTGAAGGGTTCACATGGAACCGATCTTGAATATTGACATAAGGAGTTCTTTGAAAGTGACACACTACATAGTATGAACTGTTCGAGATGATTCATATGTGTAGGGACGTATCTATAGAAGTTTAGTAGTTTGTAGTAGCAAACTTGGCAAACAAGTGATAAAGGAGAATGTACAGTAAAATGAGTTGTGATCATATGTGATTGACAACATCAAATGCAATGTTGTGTTGCTACAGTATATTCAAGCTATACATCCCATGTAGGATCAATTGTATATGAGAACAAAAGGTCACAGTATTGTTTTCTATGCGGGAAACTCTAGAATATGTTATATATATATATATATATATATTGGATGTTTTGATGTATGTGGACAATAATACAAACGAAATGTGTGAAGAAGATTTATGTGGCTGATCTATGATTTGAATAGTGTATGGTTTATATGCGTGATGTTCTGTTGAGGTTCTATTGACTTTATTTATGTATGAATCTTGTGGAATGATGATGGTACTATGCTATGATTGAAGTGATGTATTGAAGCTGTGGTTAATTACTAAAAAGCAAAAGGGGACTATAGAGCATTGAAAAAAAGTGATTCAAGTTCTTATTTAGATCTCGTTGGGTAACCAGCCCATCACCTTCTGTTAGTATATGATCAATGTCTACCCCTCATGATTGTATGCACATTTTTTAAGGCCCCCTTTATGAGGAGAAGCCAAGCGTGCATTACCCAATTGATGGGAATCCCAACTTGAATGTTGGATGAAGGTCATATTGGACCATGTAAGATATTATAAGGAAAGGGAGTTACCAGGGTCCCCAATTGTGGGGTCCGGGGCAGCGGTGAGCAGCCCCGGCTGGGGGGTCCATGGAATATTCCCTGTCGGAGTCAGAAATCATTTATATTTGTTAGGTCGGTTCAACCAGTCTAAGCCGTGTATGGCAATTACGCGGGCGGTGGCCGCCCACGCTCTACCGCCCATGTATAGCCGTCCATGGCAGGCCACCCATGATCCTATATATACATGACTTCTGCACTTCCTAAGATACCGAGTTGAGCCAGCATACCTCTACCTTGTATCTCCCTATCTAGAGTTGTCTAGATCACCATTTAAGCTCTACCTTGAGAGCGCACGGGTGGACAACGCCATCATCTTTGTACTTGCTGCTAGTAGAAAATTGTTGAGATTCTCCTATATCTGTTATCTTCTCTGCTATTGCTCCTGTGTTATATTGCGTAACTATTGTCTTTCACCTTCCGCATGTGCTTCGGTATTGCATATACCAACAGTGGTATCAGAGCCATAGTGCTCTTGTATGCTTGCAAATTGTTGAAGTCCCCTCATTGATTTTGGATGCACTTTGATTGCTAGAGGCTTGTTGAAGCGGTCAAATTGCAAGAAGACTATAGGAGCCATTGGAGCTCAAGGTCCCCCCAAGGATTTCATACTTGATATTTTTTGTTGGAAGAGATACTAACTCTTTAAGAGTGTTTGAAGAATACAGGTTCTTGGAGAAAGCAAGTTCAAAAGTAAAAGCAAACGAGTAAAGACGAAGAAGCTTTGGGAAAAGACAGAATCTCGAGACAAGAAGAAGACTCCAAAAGGTAAAGGGCTGCAATCATAAAGGTGGATAGGGTTCGAGAAGGAACTCCTATCAAAGTGAAGTCTCCTCATCAAATGAGTTGAAGACAAGCCAAAAGAAGAAAGCTAGCAAAGGTTCGGATTCAAGCCTTGGAAGGCAAACGAGCTGTGGCAAAGCTCGAGGCAAGGAGTGTGAGTCCTTGTTACAAACTTGCTTAGATTCAAGAGGAAGAAAACTCAAGGTATACATTTCTTTATTTCATTGTTCTTGAACATTGAAGCTAAAGTGATAAAGGTTCTACAAAGGACTTCTAGTCCTAAGTCATTTATGCTAGTGCTTTGAGAATCTCACAAGTAGCTCGCCTAAAGCTTGAACATTGGTCGCTACTGGGAAGCTTGAGCAATGTTCGCTAAAGGCTTGAGCATTTTCGGCTTATTTTTATCTTGAAGTGATCTCAACAAGAAGTGTTGAGAACCAATTGAAGACAAGGAAGAAGTCAAGAAGATGTTTTTTCAAAGGAGATGATCAAGCAAAGCCACAACAAAGCAAGGGAGTCAAGAGGAATCATCAAAGGAGTTAGAGCTATTGAAGCTCACTCAAGCTACATAAAGGAGTCAAGAGGACTCGTCAAAGGAGTTAGAGCTATTGAAGCTCACTCAAGCTACATAAAGGAGTCAAGAGGACTCCTCAAAGGAGTTAGAGCTATTGAAGCTCACTCAAGCCACATCAAGGAGTCAAGAAGACAAAGGAGTTTTGAGCTAGTTTGGAAGCTCACTCAAGGATAATTGAAGGAAGGAGTCAAAACTATCATTCCAAGATAGTCGCAAAGGTATGAAATCTTGGAATATTTGTTGTGTTCTATTTCAGGTTTTGAAGATAGAAGAGATGGCAAGACAAAGCCCTGCCTTTGAAGAAGAAGAGAAAATCATTCATGATTTTCTATCATGGTTGGAGGGCCAGCCATATGAAGAACTTGCACATACTAGAGATGAAGGGGGAGACATGTCAATGAGTCAAGAGAGTGCACCTTATGAAGATCAACCAATAGATGGATAAGAAGAAAAGGTTCAAAGATTCAAAGATGACAAAGAAGAAGTGCAACCAGCCCAAGGAATATTAATAAATCTAAGAGGTTATGAAGACGACACGACCATCCTTGCACATGAAGATGAAGGAAACCAAGGTAAGAAGATTTTGGAAGAAGAAGCAAAAGAAGACAAGATCAAGGCATCCACCTACAAAGGAAAGTAAATGGAAGAAGTAAGCAGAGATCAACATGAGGAAAAGAAGAATGGAAAAGAGAGGGAAGCCACAAGAATAGAAAAGAGGAGAGAAAGAGAAGAGAAAGAGAAGACAACAAGAGAGAGAAAGCAAATGAAGAAAAGATTTATCAAGACTTGAAGAGTCAAAGCAATGGAAGAGCATTCATGGAGTTAAAGGTCCAAGAGAACCAAGTATCGAACGAGAACATCATCAATCTTGAAGTGAAGGTAAGAAGAAAAGGGTCGTTTCCCTTTCTCATTTTGAAATCAATTCAATGGACAACTCGGTTGTTCATCACTCTACTTATGTTGAAGATCATCTACCAAGATATCTTCAAACAAGTCATGAAGTGGTGTCTTGGATTATCATATGATCCAAGTCATTTCTTTATGAGAAGAAGCATGGCGCGTCAACGACAAATCTTGAACACATGGATATCACACCAAGGATCTCGAGCATTCATTTCTATGCTCAAAGAAAACTTTGTATGGCATGTCCCTTGGATCTTCCATTGAATCTTGAGGGGGAGTGTTGAAAATGTAGCAAGCTTCAATGGAAGCTCTTCATATGAAGCCCCTTGACTTATCTCCCATTTTCTTCACTATCTCATTCATAGGAACCTTCTCTTAGGCACTAGAAATTAGATTTGTACTTCTTGCATATGAATGCACTTTTTAGAGTTATTCACTTTTTCCTTATTTCTTAAGCATGTAATAGAAAGTCCTTTTTTCCTTGAGTCACGCATAAGAGAAGCATGTAATAGAAAGTCATTTTCTCCTTGAGTCACGCATAAGAAAGGTGCAGAAAGTCATTTTCCTTGAGTCACGCATAAGAGAAGACGTAACCTAGATCATTGCCTAAATATATGAAGGCCACCGATTGATGGAATGCATCTATATATAGACTGTTGACGAACCTCCTTATGTGGCTTGTACAACACCATGGCCCTCTCTCATAAAGATGATGCTTACTGTTGCATTAGCAGTGAAGCTCTTATGTATCAAGCTATGATCAATTCAGCTTTTATTTTAGTTGAATATCTATTTGTTCTCTACTTCTCTCTATACATAACTGTCGGTTGAATGATGCTGTGAAGAAATGGACTGTAGATTGAAGAAGCTCGTGAAAAACTGTCAGAGAATACCAAAACATGCAACAAGTGTGGTGATGGAAATCTATTGGTAAATTCTGTATTTTTTATTATTCATCAGACAAGGATAATAGAGATCCGCACTCATGTCTTTTCCACTTTGAGTATTTGAGCAAATGTGTCGTTTGATAGCGTGATATAAAAATCGTTGTTTGTGGATGTATTCTTCATATAATGAGTGATGTGATATGAGAGAGAATAGTTTATATATATCTATGCTCATTGAGTGATGTGATATGACAGAGAACATTTTATATATCTATGCTCATTGATTATACAATTATCAAGACGTAGGTCGCTTGGTCAAAGTGAATGAAGTGATGGGACGTAAATATCTCCTTGCGAGATATCCATATTTATTGTTATGTACATGCAAGGACTAAATGACCGTGGTTATTCTGCATACCCAAAGTTATTTATTCATGATGCTACTAAAGTTCAATGAAGATGTGATGAAGTTGCAGGTTTATATGAAGACATTATACAAGTGACGTTGCAGGTCCATATTAAGATACTATCGAATGATATGCAAATATCTTTGTTGTGAGACACAAATATTTATTTGCAGGAAATAAGCACTACAGATTGAGGTTATCATCATACAGGTTGCTTCTCTTGAAAGATATATCAATAGTTTTCGGGTTATGGTTTGAATGAATATCACATTATAAATGATGTATGATTATGTGCTGAAGGGTTCACATGGAACCGATCTTGAATATTGACATAAGGAGTTCTTTGAAAGTGACACACTACATAGTATGAACTGTTCGAGATGATTCATATGTGCAGGGACGTATCTATAGAAGTTTAGTAGTTTGTAGTAGCAAAGTTGGCAAACAAGTGATAAAGGAGAATGTACAGTAAAATGAGTTGTGATCATATGTGATTGACAACATCAAATGCAATGTTGTGTTGCTACAGTATATTCAAGCTATACATCCCATGTAGGATCAATTGTATATGAGAACAAAAGGTCACAGTATTGTTTTCTATGCGGGAAACTCTAGAATATGTTATATATATATATATTGCATGTTTTGATGTATGTGGACAATAGTACAAAGGAAATGTGTGAAGAAGATTTATGTGGCTGATCTATGATTTGAATAGTGTATGGTTTATATGCGTGATGTTCTGTTGAGGTTCTATTGACTTTATTTATGTATGATTCTTGTGGAATGATGATGATACTATGCTATGATTGAAGTGATGTATTGAAGCTTTGGTTAATTACTAAAAAGCAAAAGGGGACTATAGAGCATTGAAAAAAAGTGATTCAAGTTCTCATTTAGATCTCGTTGGGTAACCAGCCCATCACCTTCCGCATGTGCTTCGGTATGGCATATACCAACAGTGGTATCAGAGCCATAGTGCTCTTGTATGCTTGCAAATTGTTGAAGTCCCCTCATTGATTTTGGATGCACTTTGATTGCTAGAGGCTTGTTGAAGCCGTCGAATTATAAGAAGACTATAGGAGCCATTGGAGCTCAAGGTCCCCCCAAGGATTTCATACTTGATATTTTTTGTTGGAAGAGATACTAACTCTTTAAGAGTGTTTGAAGAATACAGGTTCTTGGAGAAAGCAAGTTCAAAAGTAAAAGCAAACGAGTAAAGACGAAGAAGCTTTGGGAAAAGACAGAATCTAAGGCCTATTCAGGAAATTTGGGAATTATTCAAGTCCCATTTATATTACTTAAAATGTTAACTACTTAAGTTTGAGCCTAACGCTCATAACCTATTTATAATACAATTATCCTTAATATTAAAGTGTCAATTTAATATACTCCAATCAAGAGAAAATAACAATTTGTAGTGTTTGAATGAGTCAAAATGTAAAACATTGGGACACAAAGAACAGTCTCAAAATCTTGTGTAATTCCCATTTTTCTTGAATAGGCCTTATCTCGAGACAAGAAGAAGACTCCAAAAGGTAAAGGGCTGCCATCATAAAGGTGGATAGGATTCGAGAAGGAACTCCTATCAAAGTGAAGTCTCCTCATCAATTGAGTTGAAGACAAGCCAAAAGAAGAAAGCTAGCAAAGGTTCAGATTCAAGCCTTGGAAGGCAAACGAGCTGTGGCAGAGCTCGAGGCAAGGAGTGTGAGTCCTTGTTACAAACTTGCTTAGATTCAAGAGGAAGAAAACTCAAGGTATACATTTCTTTATTTCATTGTTCTTGAACATTGAAGCTAAAGTGATAAAGGTTCTACAAAGGACTTCTAGTTCTAAGTCATTTATGTTAGTGCTTTGAGAATCTCACAAGTAGCTCGCCTAAAGCTTGAGCATTGGTCGCTACTGGGAAGCTTGAGCAATGTTCGCTAAAGGCTTGAGCATTTTCGGCTTATTTTTATCTTGAAGTGATCTCAACAAGAAGTGTTGAGAACCAATTGAAGACAAGGAAGAAGTCAAGAAGATGTTTTTTCAAAGGAGATGATCAAGCAAAGCCACAACAAGGCAAGGGAGTCAAGAGGAATCATCAAAGGAGTTAGAGCTATTGAAGCTCACTCAAGCTACATAAAGGAGTCAAGAGGACTCGTCAAAGGAGTTAGAGCTATTGAAGCTCACTCAAGCTACATAGAGGAGTCAAGAGGACTCCTCAAAGGAGTTAGAGCTATTGAAGCTCACTCAAGCCACATCAAGGAGTTAAGAAGACAAAGGAGTTTTGAGCTAGTGTGGAAGCTCACTCAAGGATAATTGAAGGAAGAAGTCAAAACTATCATTCCAAGATGGTCGCAAAGGTATAAAATCTTGGAATATTTGTTGTGTTCTATTTCAGGTTTTGAAGATAGAAGAGATGGCAAGACAAAGCCCTGCCTTTGAAGAAGAAGAGAAAATCATTCATGATTTTCTATCATGGTTGGAGGACCAGCCATATGAAGAACTTGCACATACTAGAGATGAAGGGGGAGACATGTCAATGAGTCAAGAGAGTGCACCTTATGAAGATCAACCAATAGATGGAGTAGAAGAAAAGGTTCAAAGATTCAAAGATGACAAAGAAGAAGTGCAACCAGCCCAAGGAATACTGATAAATCGAAGAAGTTATGAAGAAGACACGACCATCCTTGCACATGAAGATGTAGGAAACCAAGGTAAGAAGATTTTGGAAGAAGAAGCAAAAGAAGACAAGATCAAGGCATCCACCTACAAAGGAAAGCAAATGGAAGAAGTAAGCAGAGATCAACATGAGGAAAAGAAGAATGGAAAAGAGAGGGAAGCCACCAGAATAGAAAAGAGGAGAGAAAGAGAAGACAACAAGAGAGAGAAAGCAAATGAAGAAAAGATTTATCAAGACTTGAAGAGTCAAAGCAATGGAAGAGCATTCATGGAGTTAAAGGTCCAAGAGAACCAAGTATCGAATGGGAACATCATCAATCTTGAAGTGAAGGTAAGAAGAAAAGGGTCGTTTCCCTTTCTCATTTTGAAATCAATTCAATGGACAACTCGGTTGTTCATCACTCTACTTATGTTGAAGATCATCTACCAAGATATCTTCAAACAAGTCATGAAGTGGTCTCTTGGATTATCATATGATCTAATGTTGGAGTTTATTGACCTCCAAAGTATAGCAGGAAGTAGGTGGAACCCCCTAGGAACAAGTTGACCTTCTCACAAACTTCATCATAGAAAACCAGTCATGCTTGCAGAGCTTACTACTCTGTACTCACTCAAAATTTTTTAAAACTGTTTTAACCACACATACTAGAGACCAAGAGCTTTCCAATGAGCCAAAGAACACGCAATTTGGATAAATACTCAATGAGCTATGACCTCTGCAATATGCAGCTTTAATGGAGACCTTGAAACAGAGATGAACCTGAGGACATACATCACTTGCAGAGACTACTGCTCTTAACTCACAACTCCAATGAATCTGAAAATTTCCAGAACACAAATAGACTTGGAGAGCTTTCTAACAAGCCAAAGAACACATGATTTGGATACATACACAAGGAGATATGACCTCTGCAAGTTGGATGTTTAATGGAGACCTTCAGCAGGGATAAAAAACAGAGAACACACACTACTTGCAGAGAGTGTTGCTCTCAGCTCACAAATCCAATGATTATGAAAATTGGTACTATGAACGTAGACAAGAAGAGCTTTCAAATGAGCTATCAAACATGTAATTTGGATATATAATGAGGGAGATACAAGCTCTGCAAGCTCTGCATACAAAAACTAGAGTAGCATAGAGATACTCTCTTGGACATCCCACAAGATCATGACTTTTCTCCTCTTTTTATAGCATGGGAAACTAATCTAAAACCTTCCTAATACATCTAAATTCGTGGTAGACACTTGGATGGAGGTATTACATGACTCAAGTGCTCAAATAAGCAAAGTATTGATGGACTTTGAGAACTAGCCACATCGACCTTCCACTAGGATACCACTGAAGCTCCCTTGTGACTCACTAATTTGACTCACCATGTTCTAGAACTCACGTGGTATTTTTGCTAAATTTTATGAATAATATGAGCCTTCTTGAAGTATTTGAAGACTTCCCAAAGGTATTTACATAATTTGAAACTTGTACCCTACATAAAACAAATGTTCGCAACATTCTCCCCCTCAAGTTTCAAAGGGTATTTCCTTCATGCCAAGAATATAGTTGAATCTTTGAAGCTTTGGTCCATCCAAGGATTTGGTGAAGATATCTGCAACTTGATCCTTTGTTCCAACAAAAGAAACCTGCACTTCATTGTTCATGGCCTTCTCTCGAACATAATGATAGTGAACCTCTATATGCTTTGTTCTAGCATGAAAAATAGGATTTGAGGTCATATGAATGCTGCTCAAGTTATCCCCATATATCAGTGGTACATCAACCTGCACATTCAAGTCATGAAACAACTTTTTAAACCACATAACCTCAGTAGTAGCCAATGCTAAACCTCTATACTCAGCCTCTGTAGAAGATAAAGCAACTGTAGGCTGTTTCTTTGAACTCCATGTTAATGTCTTGTTTCCTGCTATTACCACATATCCACTTGTGGATCTTCTGTCATCTTTGCTTCCAGCCCAATCTGCATCACTAAAGACTTTAAGAGTTAGATCAACTTCATGACTATAAAATAATCCTTCGTTCATGGTACCTTTCAAATACCTAAGCACTCTTTTCGCTGCATGCATATGAGGTACTCTAGGTTCATGCATAAACTGTGACAATACTCCCACTGCATAACATATATCAGGTCTAGTTTTTGTTGCATAAATCAAAGATCCTACCATGGATCTATATACATTCATATCATGCAACTCATCACTTTCCTTTGCACTCAGCTTTACATTACATTCCATTGGAGTAGAAACAAATTTACATTCCTGCATACCAAACCTTTTCAGCATATCACATATATACTTTCTTTGTATCAACCACATACCTTCATCGCTATACACAATTTCAATCCCAAGAAAGTATATGAGCAAACCAAGATCTGAAATTTTAAATTCCTTTCCCAAATTACCTTTTATCTCATCAATTGCTTTTGCATTATTCCCTGTAATCAACAAGTCATCCACATAAATGCATACATAGACACACATGCCATCTACATGTTTTACATAAAGTGAAGGATCAGCATGACTCGCTGTGTATCCTTGCAGCATAAGATACTTTACCAACCTTGCATTCCATGCCCTTGGTGCCTGCTTAAGACCATACAATGCCTTCTTTAACCTGCATACATGATTAGGATATTTTGCATCCACATAACCATCTGGTTGTGACATATACACTTCTTCATTTAACTCACCATTAAGAAAGGCATTCTTTATATCGAGTTGATATATATTCCACCTTTTACTTGCAGCTAAAGCCAACAAAGTTCTCACCGTTGCCATATTTGCTACTGGACTAAATGTTTCCTCATAGTCCACACCTTGAGTTTGATTATATCCTTTTGCTACAAGTCTAGCCTTATATCTAGACACACTTCCATCACTATTTCTTTTAATCTTAAAAACCCACTTGCAACCAATTACCTTTTGCTTTGGTGTACTTGGAACTAAATACCAAGTCTTGTTATCCTGTAGTGCTTCCATTTCTTCTCTCATTGCTTTCTCCCACTTTTCATCTCCTTTGGCCTCATCATAACATGTGGGTTCATTTTCCTGCTCAACTTTTGTCATAAAAGCATAATGAGTATTCATGAAAGATTCATAAGTATACCTTTGAGGTTGCTTACTTACTCTTGAAGTTCTTCTTACCTCCAATGTAGATGCTCTTCCTTTCTTATTAGGAACCTTTGATGATTCTCCATACTCACATACATCACTAATTTCCTCTCCTTCATCATTAACTTCAACAAGTTTGAGTTTACCTTTACTTTTAACACTTGGAGGTGACTCTTGCCTTAATCTTCCATTGAAAGGTGATCCTCTTTCTTCATCTAGACCACTCCTTTCATCATTTAAACTTCCTGATGGCTGAACTATGCATTCATCTCCTTCAACCACACCTTCTTCATTTTCATCCATGTCCTGCAAACAATTCTTATCTGCATACCATGAAAGTGATTCATCAAAGTTTACATCTCTTGACACAACAACCTTATTGGTATGAGGATTATAGCATCTATATCCTCTTTGAGTATCTGCATAACCAATAAATATACATTTTTCTGATTTTGCATCAAGTTTAGATCTCACCTCACTAGGTACATGTACATAACATACACAACCAAATACTTTCAAATGACTTACACTTGGTTTCCTTCCATGCCACACCTCATATGGTGTCAAATGATGAACTCCAGCAGTCGGAACTCTATTCATAATGTAAACACTTGTGCTAACAGCTTCAGCCCAAAAATAATTAGGCAAACACATATCATTAAGCATACTTCTAGATGCTTCTGCTATGATTCTGTTTCTTCTTTCTGCGACTCCATTTTGTTGTGGAGTATACCTGCATGTAACTTCTCTTTTGATACCTTCATCATACAAAAAATCAGTAAAAGCTTGAGAGAAATACTCTCCCCCTCCATCAGACCTTAGCTTCTTAATATACCTTCCTGTTTGCTTTTCGACATATGATTTGAACTTCTTGAAACAATCAAAGACCTCACTCTTATGTTTAATGAAATACACAAATGTCATTCTACTATGATCATCAATGAATGATACATAGTACTTATTACCAATCAAGGATGCCTCTTTAGTAGGTCCCCACACATCTGTGTGTATGAGATCTAGCAAACCATCACTTACATAACTTGAATGCTTGAAAGGTTGTCTACTCTGCTTACCCATTTGACATGCTTCACAAAGATGCACCATATGTTGCTTAGTAAGATCAGGTAATCCTTCAACAATCCTCTTCTTTGATAGCTCCTTTAACCTGTGTACATTCATGTGTCCAATCCTTTTGTGCCATAGATCAAGCTCTGCTATTCAATGCATACCATAAGAGAAATAGTTTGTATGATTTGGGTTTACCTTGAATGTAAACAATCTACCTTGTTTTTGACCTCTAGCAATTAACCTCCTTTGCTTTGGATCCTCAATGAAGCAACCTGCATGATTAAATCTCACTTGTAGACCTTTTTCTACCATTTGACCAACCGACATCAAATTCTTAGTGATCGTTGGCACATAAAGTACATCCTTCAAGCAATTTTTCTTGCTCTTATCCTGCATAACAACATCTCCAACCTGCATAATCTTATGTGTTGTATCATCTCCTGTTTCAACATGACCTTTACATGACGGATTATGCATATTAGAAAACCATGAAGCATCATGAGACATGTGATTAGAACAACCACTATCTACATACCATACATCACTATTGGAATTCATCTTAGTTTCTACATTCATCATAAGAAGAGAATCATAATCATCACTTTTACCTTCAACTGCATAATTTCCTTGTTGTTTACCTCTTCTTGAATAGCCTCCTCTTTGATTACCACCTTGATTATTTTCATTTTGATAACAATCTTTGGCATAGTGTCCATACCTTCCACATATATAGCAATTGTTCTTATTATCTTCACTCCTTTGTCTTTGGTTGTAGTTGTAGTAGCCTCTCGTACCTCTAGCGCTTGATCTTCCTCTTCCTCTTGTGTTGAAGAAGCCACTTGAAGTCCTTTGATCATCGATCCTTCTTCCTCGACCTCTATTTGAACCTCTTCCACCTCTGTTTCCACCTCTTGATGATCCTACATAAAGAGCTTGTCCTTGAGATCCTTTTTGATTTGAAGTAGAACCATTTAGATTCATCTCCTCCGTGACCATGAGGGCAATAAGTTGATCAAAATCTGGTAATTCTCCTCTGACATAAACTGAAGTAATGAAGGGTTTCCATCTCTCATCATCTTTGAGTCCGTTGAGAGTATGTGCAACCAAGTCGTCGTCCTCCACATGAGCTTGAATTGATCCTAGTTGATCTGCAATCTCTTTAACTTTCAATATGTAATCATTGACCGATGTCCTTGTATCTTTCTTTATGTTATTCAACTCATTTTTGAGTTGAATCTTCCTTGCTCTTGTACCTGTAGCATACAACCTTTCCAATGCAAGCCAAACATCTCTACTTGTGTTTAGATCTTGTATGTGTCCTACCATTGAATCTTGAATATTTTGTGATAAAATGAATATAACCCTTTTGTCTCTCTCATTCCAAAGTCTAAACTCCCTCAATTGTTGCTGATTTGGGTCCTCTGGTAATGTGGGTTTGATATCTGTGCCGTCAATCAAACCATACAAGCCTCTACCTTGCAAGTATGCTGTGATTCTAAACTTCCATGCTTGATAATTGGTCTTATCAAGCTTCTCTATTTGTGCATGTTGGTCTCCCATAATACAAATGCTAAGCTTCCTCCTTTAAGCCTCCTTTCCAATGTGTGTGATGAGAAGAAATATAATATTTACCTTGTAAATGAGGTATGTGCACCTTTCTTTGCTTGGATGTTGCTTCAGATGCCTCCTTGCAATCTTCTTCTACCTTTGTGTAGTGTTGTTGATGAACTGCTTCTTTGATAGCTTCAAATTCTTCGTCAAGGTATGATAACCTTCTCCAAGTCTCCAAGTACTTGCTCTGATACCAATGTTGGAGTTTATTGACCTCCAAAGTATAGCAGGAAGTAGGTGGAACCCCCTAGGAACAAGTTGACCTTCTCACAAACTTCATCATAGAAAACCAGTCATGCTTGCAGAGCTTACTACTCTCTACTCACTCAAAATTTTTTAAAACTGTTTTAACCACATATACTAGAGACCAAGAGCTTTCCAATGAGCCAAAGAACACTCAATTTGGATAAATACTCAATGAGCTATGACCTCTGCAATATGCAGCTTTAATGGAGACCTTGAAACAGAGATGAACCTGAGGACATACATCACTTGCAGAGACTACTGCTCTTAACTCACAACTCCAATGAATCTGAAAATTTCCAGAACACAAATAGACTTAGAGAGCTTTCTAACAAGCCAAAGAACACATGCTTTGGATACATACACAAGGAGATATGACCTCTGCAAGTTGGATGTTTAATGGAGACCTTCAGCAGGGATAAAAAACAGAGAACACACACTACTTGCAGAGAGTGTTGCTCTCAGCTCACAAATCCAATGATTATGAAAATTGGTACTATGAAAGTAGACAAGAAGAGCTTTCAAATGAGCTATCAAACATGTAATTTGGATATATAATGAGGGCGATACAAGCTCTGCAAGCTCTGCATACAAAAACTAGAGTAGCATAGAGATACTCTCTTGGACATCCCACAAGATCACGACTTTTCTCCTCTTTTTATAGCATGGGAAACTAATCTAAAACCTTCCTAATACATCTAAATTCGTGGTAGACACTTGGATGGAGGTATTACATGACTCAAGTGCTCAAATAAGCAAAGTATTGATGGACTTTGAGAACTAGCCACATCGACCTTCCACTAGGACACCACTGAAGCTCCCTTGTGACTCACTAATTTGACTCACCATGTTCTAGAACTCACGTGGTATTTTTGCTAAATTTTATGAATAATATGAGCCTTCTTGAAGTATTTGAAGACTTCCCAAAGGTATTTACATAATTTGAAACTTGTACCCTACATAAAACAAATGTTCGCAACATCCAAGTCATTTCTTTATGAGAAGAAGCATGGCGCGTCAACGACAAATCTTGAAGACATGGATATCACACCAAGGATCTCGAGCATTCATTTCTATGCTCAAAGAAAACTTTGTATGGCATGTCCCTTGGATCTTCCATTGAATCTTGAGGGGGAGTGTTGAAAATGTAGCAAGCTTCAATGGAAGCTCTTCATATGAAGCCCCTTGACTTATCTCCCATTTTCTTCACTATCTCATTCATAGGAACCTTCTCTTAGGCACTAGAAATTAGATTTGTACTTCTTGCATATGAACGCACTTTTTAGAGTTATTCACTTTTTCCTTATTTCTTAAGCATGTAATAGAAAGTCCTTTTTTCCTTGAGTCACGCATAAGAGAAGCATGTAATAGAAAGTCATTTTCTCCTTGAGTCACGCATAAGAAAGGTGCAGAAAGTCATTTTCCTTGAGTCTCGCATAAGAGAAGACGTAACCTAGATCATTGCCTAAATATATGAAGGCCACCGATTGATGGAATGCATCTATATATAGATTGTTGACGAACCTCCTTATGTGGCTTGTACAACACCGTGGCCCTCTCTCATAAAGATGATGCTTACTGTTGCATTAGCAGTGAAGCTCTTATGTATCAAGCTATGATCAATTCAGCTTTTATTTTAGTTGAATATCTATTTGTTCTCGACTTCTCTCTATACATAACTATCGGTTGAATGATGCTGTGAAGAAATGGACCGTAGATTGCAGAAGCTCGTGAAAAACTGTCAGAGAATACCAAAACCTGCAACAAGTGTGGTGATGGAAATCTATTGGTAAATTCTGTATTTTTTATTATTGATCAGACAAGGATAATAGAGATCCGCACTCATGTCTTTTTCACTTTGAGTATTTGAGCAAATGTGTCGTTTGATAGCGTGATATAAAAATCGTTGTTTGTGGATGTATTCTTCATATAATGAGTGATGTGATATGACAGAGAATAGTTTATATATATCTATGCTCATTGAGTGATGTGATATGACAGAGAACATTTTATATATCTATGCTCATTGAAAATACAAATATCAAGACGTAGTTCGCTTGGTCAAAGTGAATGAAGTGATGTGACGTAAATATCTCCTTGTGAGATATCCATATTTATTGTTATGTACATGCAGGGACTAAATGACAGTGGTTATTCTGCATACCCAAAGTTATTTATTCATGATGCTACTAAAGTTCAATGAAGATGTGAAGAAGTTGCAGGTTTATATGAAGACATTATACAAGTGACGTTGCAGGTCCATATTAAGATACTATCGAATGATATGCAAATATCTTTGTTGTGAGACACAAATATTTATTTGCAGGAAATAAGCACTACAGATTGAGGTTATAATCATACAGGTTGCTTCTCTTGAAAGATATATCAATAGTTTTCGGGTTATGGTTTGAATGAATATCACATTATAAATGATGTATGATTATGTGCTGAAGGGTTCACATGGAACCGATCTTGAATATTGACATAAGGAGTTCTTTGAAAGTGACACACTACATAGTATGAACTGTTCGAGATGATTCATATGTGCAGGGACGTATCTATAGAAGTTTAGTAGTTTGTAGTAGCAAACTTGGCAAACAAGTGATAAAGGAGAATGTACAGTAAAATGAGTTGTGATCATATGTGATTGACAACATCAAATGCAATGTTGTGTTGCTACAGTATATTCAAGCTATACATCCATGTAGGATCAATTGTATATGAGAACAAAAGGTCACAGTATTGTTTTCTATGCGGGAAACTCTAGAATATGTTTTATATATATATATATATATATATTGGATGTTTTGATGTATGTGGACAACAGTACAAACGAAATGTGTGAAGAAGATTTATGTGGCTGATCTATGATTTGAATAGTGTATGGTTTATATGCGTGATGTTCTGTTGAGGTTCTATTGACTTTATTTATGTATGAATCTTGTGGAATGATGATGATACTATGCTATGATTGAAGTGATGTATTGAAGCTGTGGTTAATTACTAAAAAGCAAAAGGGGACTATAGAGCATTGAAAAAAAGTGATTCAAGTTCTCATTTAGATCTCGTTGGGTAACCAGCCCATCACCTTCCGCATGTGCTTCGGTATTGCATATACCAACAAATCCAAGGAGAATCTTTCCCACCTTTTTATCTCCTTTTGGAATGTTGAGATACTAGAATGTCATCAACAATTTCTATATAGCTTTTGGGCTCCCCATGTCCGGCTACCAAGAAATATTGATAGATGAATGTAATAAAATTAACATTACTCTGGCAAATTTGAGAGCTCAAGTCCTCTGGTACATTTGGAAAAGTAGGAACCACAAGCTCTTCAATAATGTTCCTTAAGATGTTTTTTTTTTTGTAGTAACAAATTAAGAGAAGTATGAGAAACCGTTCCAAAGCCATTGTTGATGCTGCTTATGAAGGCATCAGCTCCCATGATGTGATGTATAAGTACAGTGCTAATAGTTCGAGGGATAATACTTGATCAATTTCATGGAATGTATCTATTAGGATTTGTTGGGGCCTGCCCTCTATACTCTTGTAACATCCTATATTAATATTAATATCTCTTGTTCTTGCTATAAAAAAATGTGAATGAAAGGGAATAAAAACTTTGACAGTTTCGATCATAAATTTATATTATATTTTCTTTTGACGACAAAGATGGGTTGAAGCCTACTCTCCCTAGTTTGAACTGATGGGAAAAACAACTGATGGGAAAAACAACCGTACAAGTGAATGTGGTCATAATATTCATGGGACCTCTCATATCCCACAAAGGAGGGGATAAGACTTAGTAGGTTGCCTGAAGGTAGTACAACGGTGATGATAGCCCAAAGTTGACATGGAAATTGGTTTGAAAATTTAACCGAAATCCTAATACATGTCCACCTTCACTGGTAGGCATTGAAACTTTTACCTGCCTCAAGAGTAGGCATTGAAACTTTTACCTGCCTCAAGAGGTGAGAGTTTCAACCAATTGAACCAATGCACATAAACGATTTAGATGATATTCAAATGTTTTCTTTAACGAAAAAACACAAAAAAGCCAAAATTTAAAATCCTCAAATAGGAACATTTTACCATGTTTTCCAATGCCATGGAAAGGTTTTTCACACTACTTGCACGGCAACGTAGAACAACAAGCCTTCAACATAATTGAGGCTTAAAATTTCAATTTTTTTGGGCAACCAAGTTTTATTTTTTTTTTTATATAAAGGAAGTTCGGCAATAGCCTACTCTCCCGGACTTGAATTAAATTAAGAAACAAAGGTACAATAGAAGGGGACTAGTGCCCACGGGACCCCCCAAATCCCACAAAGCAGGGGAAGCTTGGATGATACCTAGGTTGCATTATAAAGAAGGTTGATCACCCTCTCGTCGCCCTCATGCGGGACCCACTTGGGTTTGAGCTTGTTGTTGATCAATAGGAGGACTTGATGATGCCTGAAGGGGGGGGATTTCTTACTGTTGACAATCCTTTTGCCAAGGAGGACAAGAGATTTTTCAATCGACCACTCCCTGGGGGAGTCACCGAAGTTGAGAGCACACCGCTCCCGCCAGATTTTCCACAGGACTTCCCCTCTGATTGCGTTCCAGAGAGCCGCAGAGCACCCAATCGCTTCACCCAAAAGGACTTGTTTCCAACTAAGCTGTTTCTGGACTCTGATTTTCAGTCCAACCATCTGCCAGATTCTGTAGGAGTTGGGGCAAGTAAGGAAGATGTGAGGGACATCTTCGATTGCGCGGTGGCAACGTTTGCACCACGGAGGGATCCCACAAATTTTGCTTGCCTTATGGTTAGTCCAAATTCCTCGATGAAGAATTTGCCATAAGAGGACCGACTTCTTAATCTCTATAAGTGGGTGCCAGATACCCATGAATTTCATGTCCCACCGAAGCCGCGTCCAAGACAGGCACCACTTCTTGTTGAGGCTGATCTGAAGGTCAGTCGTTTCATTGATGTTCGGGATTTTGAGTAGGCTGTTTCCATTGTGCCATTTGAGACCACGCGCGTTCGGAGCGTCATGTCCCATGAGTAGGCGAGTTTCGTGCCGATCCCAAGCGAGGCATCTGCTTTGCAAGGTGTTCCATTCTTCGTAGGAGATGTTTATGCGAGGGTCAATATCCTCGTAGTTGATCCAACTGTTGGTGTCATGTTTCCAGAGGTGTTTCCATTTTTTGAATCCTTTGTTCCATAACTTCTTGGCATTTTGAATGTTCCACGGCTCCACACTCCGGATGCCATGAATCGGAAACCAGATAGAGTCGTTTTGTCTGATGCCGGCCGCCCACTTCCAGTCCTCACTAATTCTTGTGAAGCTTTTGACTTTATTCCAGCCCTTCCAAAGAGAGCAAACGAGATTGGAGCCTTTCGGGAAGACAGGTATCGGGGAGAATAGCAGGGTCATGATGTCAAGGTTCTTCCAGTTCGGGAATCCCGTGAGGGCCAACTCATTTTTGTTTCTGAAGATCAGCTTGGCCCACGAGGCCTCCCTATTGCACCAAGCTTTAATCATCCATTTGGCTGCCAGTTTGTTAGCCATGCACCCAATGTCCAGGATGCCAAGCCCCCCGCTATCTCTAGGGCTGGTGCAGATGGCCCATCTGATTTGGGCACCCCCCTTCTGTTATGGTCACCCGTCCAAAGAAAGTTTCTGCAGATGCTATTCAGTTTGGATAGGCCTTGCTCATTCGGTCTCCAGCAAGAAAGGAAATAGATGGTAGACGAGAGGAGGAACGTGTTGATTACCATCGCCCGTCCAGCGAGATTGATTTGCATACCTCTCCAGTAATTGAGCTTGTTTTCAAGTTTGGCGAGCACCCAGTTCCATCGCTGCTCCATAGAGACGCCAAACCCCAAGGGGATTCCGAGCAGCCGAATGATTTGACCCTGCGGAATGATTTGACAGCCATGATCAATGAGAAGGCCGGGTTGGTGTCCCACAATGGCCCTAAATGCGGTCTTATTGTGGTTGATTTTGGATCCAGAGGCCACGCAGAAGGTATCAAGACACCTCTAGAAAGTCTCCAGGCTGGTATTATCATTGTGAACGAACGCATTCATATCGTCGGCAAAAAGTCTCATGATAATTTGACTGGAGGCCTTTGATATTGCCAGCCTCCACATGATGAGCCACAAGAGCCTTCGAAAGTCCCATTCTAGCCTATCGTAGGCTTTGTCAAAGTCGATCTTGAGGAAGACTTCGAACTTAAGCGGGGTGGCAACCACCAGCTTGAAGGATTTAAAGAACTCATTGGTGAGTCCGTCGGGTCCCGGGCTTTTACCGAGAGGGAGGGCATCAATGACCTCAATGATTTCTGATTCAGAGATAGGGGCATGAAGTAGGGAGTGGAGGTTGGGTGGAATCCTCCGAGGGGAAACCCTAGAAACTCGTGAAGTGCCCCTCGATGATGTCGAAATTATCTTCTTCCGAATTGCAAACGTTGCCGTGTGGATCTAGCAGTAGGGGGATCGAATCTCAATTTTGTTTCCTTTTAAGGATACGGCACATCTCTTTGGTGGGCTTGTCGGCTTTGCCAGCCCACCACTCCTTGAAGAAAATTTGCAGGTTTTTTCTTTGTATTTCTTCCTCGTATCTCAACACCGCTCTGATTTTTCGGAGACCTTTCTGGGCTTGGTGTTTTCCTTTGTTCACTTCCTCCTCGAGCCGCCAGAGTCTGAGGTAGATAGCCTACGAGCCCGTCTCACAGTCTCGAGCGTCTTCTTAGTTCTGATCATGATCTTGCGAGACTCCAGCACTTGGCTGGGGCCGAGCCAGAGGCGAACGCCACCTTCCACACATCGGCAATCTCTTGATGGACGGAAGGGAGAGAGAACCACGGAGCCTTGCGGATCTTGTTGGAAGGTTGAAAATTGATAACGATCGGGTAGTGATCAGAGATGGTGAGGTCGGTGCGTTGCGTGATGGTAGGGAGACCCCACTGGTGAGTAAAACTCTGAGAGACGTAGCATCTGTCGAGCCTGGCTTTCCTCAGATAGTTGTCTTAGTATTTATCCGTATATATTCACTTGAACAATTTCTCATGAACCATAAGCATTAGCTTATTATTTGGAAATGTAATATGAGCCTAAACCACAGGTCAAGTGGTTGGTCTCCAACCAACACTCCAAATCAATTGATTAAGTTTTATTCCTCATCTCCGAGATTGTAGGAAAAAAGAAAAAATATCACAACTATCCATTCTTGCGAGGATTTTGAACTGATTTTTGTTGTTAGGAGTCGTGGAATACCACAAGGAGATTTGAAGGAGTGCATATAATCACTCCATGTGCTTGAATTTTAATTTAGAATGGAATACAGACAGATTTGATCTACATCTTGCTCATTGCCTCTTTCTCTATGTCATCTTCTCCAAATTTAGCAGACTTCCAAAGCTTGCTTCTCCCTACTCAGAAGTCCAATCCTCTTGATCAAGGCATCATTGGAAATTTATTAGTATCATTTTCATTATTCAAAATCTTGTATACTTTGAATTCTTCTATTGTGTGTTAGAGCTCAATGATTGTCTCAAGCTCTGTTACTATTAGTCCCTGAAAAGTCCAGGTGACCCCCTATAGATGTTAAGCTCATAATCAGAGTATGTCTTGCTTATAAATTAAAATCTAGTGCACAATAGCTTCTTTAAAGAATAATTTAATAATTTTCTTCTCTTGTTTAAAAAGTGAAAGTTTGTAGAAACACTATTGACAACATGTGATGCCATGGGAATTCTTAATCTCCAAAAGTTTTATAACCTTCTCAGGGTCGGCAAGGAAAGAGGGTTTTTCCTTCACAAAGTGGAACCCCTAGCTCTTTTGCTTCCTCATGCATGTGGTCGTCCTACTCCCTCTCCTGTGTCTGTCATCTGAGTTTGTGGCCAAGAACTTATGCTGCTGTTGGCAGTAACAAGCTCCCCTCCACTCCCCCGTGAGGAGGAGATCACAATGGATGCTCCTGTGGAATCACTATTTTGGGTGCAACCTATACCGGGTCCTTCGAGGAGGGGCAATCTGCAAATGGTGGTTCTACATCAAGTCTACAAGTGGAAAACTCCGATAAACTCATGCACTTGGCTTCGTCTTCATCTTTAGGTATGAGCTCTCCTATTCAGCATGCAAGGGCTTTTGCTGAGGCTGCCACTGTGAATATCCAAGTTCCCCTTAACTTAGAAGGTTTGCATGGTTATCCATCATCTCTAATAGCGTTAGGCAAAGTCTAAAGGAAGAAAATCCGCATAAACTTGAGTTCCGGATGTCTATGATTTGGGTGACTCCACACTTGTTATTGACTGCAATGCCCTGGATAAATGGCAATCCCAATTGGTAGATAGAGTTGCAATTGCTCTTTCCCATGGGCCTAGGCCCCCACAAGAAGTCCTTAACCTATGGATTAAGACCAACTAGGAAGTCAAGGGTTTATTTGTTAATCATATCCAAGATCTACCTGATAGGTACTTTCTTTTCTTCTTTGACAACTCGAATAGTGCCCTTCAAGTCATCACTGAAGGCCAGTGGTTGATCAAATCTACTCTGGTTATGTTTTTTAGATGGTTTTCGAGGTTTAACCCCTTGGGCCCTAAACCTACCAAAGTCCTAGTGTGGATCGAGTTTCCTGACTTGCCTGTGGAGTATTACCCATGGATCGGCAGTCTTTGCTCGCTTATTGGTAAGGTGCTAGGTCAAAGGGCAAGGGGGTATTAACCCTAAATGGGATCCCCAGGTTATGGTTGAAGTGGATGTCTCTAAACCCATAAATTCTATGATTAAAACCAAACATTCTAATGGTTTGTGCCTGCATGAGCAAAAGGTGTTGTATAAAAACCTTCCTAATGCATGTTTAAACTATCATAAGCAAGGTCATTGGGTAAAGGATTGTCCCATACTAAAAGAAAAATATGTCAGTGTTGTTAATAAGTTCTTTGATGATCCCCCTACCCCCAAGCCCAATCAAGGGCAAGTAGCAAAGAAAACTCAAGCTAAAAACACAAAAAAAGGTAAAGCTTGGGTTAACTCCTTTGATGTCCTTCTTGAAGAAGTTTTTAACCCCTTCCCTAAAGCTTAGGACTCGCCCACAACTTCTTCCTTCCCAAAAGAAATGGGCCCCCAGGACAAGTCTCCCAAAAATGGGGGGGCTACTGCCATTATGGAAATAGATATATCCCCTGAAGTTACAGGCAATAATGGACATGGCCCTCATCCGAAGTCAGGATGGACTAAAGTTGTGAAAAAAAAATGGTTAAGTGGGATTTAGGATCTGATCCTATAGGTAATTCTTCAGGGCATACTGACTCCTTGTTTTCTAATGATTACAGGTTCTCCAAAGAACTTAATGCACATGATGTGCTAGAAATGGAAAAATTGCAAGAAGCTAGGATTGACATGGAAGATTTTCAATTAACTCAGAAAGAAAATGAAGATCCTTTGGACCAAAATTCTTCTAAAGCTAAAAGGAAAGATGGTAACTATAAATCAAGAAGGAATGATATCCTTTGAAACTCAGTATCATTGAATAGGCTTACCAAGAACATTAGAAAATGACTTTTTGGTGCTATCTTATTTCTTTCTCTGTGTTGTTCTTCCATGGGAGTTATCAAATTACTATCCTATAATACTAAAGGGCTCTATGACTCAGTAAGAGCCAAGTGCATTTCTAAGGGGATTTGTGATTTGTATGCTAGGCTACTTTCATTTGTCTGCAAGAGCTTAAGATAAGTGGTAATAGACTCCCCCTTCATCTCAACATTATGTCTAGCAATAATAAATGGTATTTTACCAAACATCCCCAAGAGAGAGGATGTACAGCTCTGGGTGTCTCCTACTCTATTGACCATCTTGTCCAAGATGTGCTTCTTAGCCCTACTCACCAATGGGTAGGTCTTTCATTAAAAGCCCCCTTTGAATGTACTGTCATTACTGTCTATGCTGCTAACTATCCTTCTAATAGGACTAGGCGTTGGGAAGAGTTGACTGCCCTTCCTGGGCCTCTTCTCATGCTGGGAGATTTCAAGGTGGTGACCACCATCACTGATAGGTATTGTAAAAAAGGTAGCACCATTTGTGGATAGAGTGGAACTCTTAGGTCCATCTTGTGTCCAAAGGCCTTATAGATAGCTCCACTGATACTGGTCTCATGTGGAATAATAAACAAAAAGGTGATAACCACCTGAGTGCTCATTTGGACAGATGCTACTTAAACATCCACTTCCTTCAGCAATTCTGGGATGTCAAGGCTCCCTTGATATCTCCATTAGCATATCTGATCACTTTCTCCTTACTATTTCCCTCAAAAAGGACTGCCCTAATGTGAGGGCTTGATGGCCTCATCTTGACCCCTCATTGCTGAAAATCCCTTGTGTGATTGAGAAGTCTAAATAGATCATCCCCCATCATTTTAAGCATAAGATTAACCCCTTTGTGGCTTGGGGTAGAGAGATCAAGATATTCATTCCCTGTTCAACCATTACAAGAACCTTAAGAAAAAATTAGGGCTAACTAAAGAAATCACATCCCGAGAGAAATCAGGCTCCTTTTTCCCTCTTCTAACACTACCCAAGGCATGTTGGAAAGGATTTTATACCTTTAGGACAAATTAAATATGAAGAGTACATTGAAGCTAGTAGTATTCTCTCTGCATCAAGAGAATTCTGGGCTCGAAATCTAGATAGACCTAACAAAAGTATGTTTTCTTTGTTAAGGAAAAAGAAGTGTAAAGACTTCATGCCTATGTTGATGAAAGAGTCTAGTGGATTTGTTATCAATGATGATGATAATTTGGAGGACAATGGCAGCTTCTTTACCAATGTTTTCTCTAGCTCTCCCAAGTGTGGGGAGGATATCCGTGGAGCCAAGGCCCATATTGCTCTTGAAAGGAAAAAAATCTATTCCCCTAGGCATGGCCTCCTTGTTGGACCTGCTCCTCACTGCTAATGAGGTTAAAGAAACCATTGGTAAATTGAAACCCTACAAAACTCATGGCCTTGATGACCTTCCCAATGAGTTTTTCATGGTTCTTAAATATTTCCTTGCTCCTTTTCTTCTCTTGATTTGGAAAGAAGTTGTTAGTAGAGGCACTCTTCCTATTGAGATTAACACTAGAGTTATAAAACTTATTCACAAAAAAGGGTCTAAAGAGAACTTGAACAACTGGAGACCTATCACTTGTTTGACCACCATCTATAAGATCTTTGCCTCCTCCCTTGCTAGAAGACTAAGTCCTATAATGAAAGACATCATTTTGCATGAACAAAAAGGATTCATAAAAGGTAGATACATTCTCGATGCCATTATCTCCCTCTGGGAAGGTGTTGAACATGCCAATGAGTTCAACCAAGCTTTCTATTTCCTCAAATTTGACTTTGACAAAGCTTATGATAGAATAGAGTGGGACTTTATTCTTCAGTCCCTCGAGGACATTGGTGCTACCAGTTCTTTCATTAAAGCTCTCAATACCCTTTTTGGCAATAATCACTCTAGAGTTTCTGTCAATGGTGCCCTTTCTCCCCTTTAAACTTAGGAGATCCATTATACAAGGCTACCTTATTACCCCCCTTCTCTTTTCTATAGTTAGTGATGCCCTTGGCTGGCTGATCAATGATGTTATTGCTCATAAGAACTTGGATGGTATTGATATCCCTCGTTCTCCCAAACATTTATGTCTCCAAGATTTTGCCGATGACACCAATGTTCTTCTCAAAGCTAGTAATAGCTCTTTGCAGGTGTTTCTGGATTGCTTGAAAATCTTTTGTTTGGCCAGTGGCTCTTATGCTAATCACAAAAAAATGGCTTTTAGAGCCTCGAATAACTCTATTCCTGATTGTATCAAAGTTCTGAATTGTGATATCATTAAGGATGGCGAAATCTTTAGACTCTTGGGTATACCTATGGGCTTTGAAGTCTCCCTTAGTCAAAGATGGGATTGGGTGCTCAACAAATTTAGGGGTAAAATTTTCAAGTGATATGCCTATCAAAGTGCCTTATCTCATAGAGTCTTTGTGTTGAATCACTTTATTTTACCTAGTCTAACATATTTCCTGTCTTGTTGGATGCCTAAGAAAAAGGATTTTTGCTAGGTGATTCCTCTTGCTAGAAGGTTTTTGTGGGGGGGGGGGGGGAGCCCTCAACATAACAAAATTCCCAAAGTGTCTTGGGACATCTATTGTCTCCCTAAAAAGGAGGGTGGCCTGGGTATTATATGTCCTAAAAAAATGGCCACCAATATGGCTGCTAAGTGGATAGCCTGGTCTCTTGAGTCTGATGACATTTGGGCTTGCTTAATTAGAAGAAACACTGGTCAATTCTCTTTAGAACAATTCAAAGCCTAGAAAGACCACTAGCTTTGCTGTTTCTCCCCACTCCTTTACTCCCTTGGGTAGTCCCCTTAGTTGTAGACTCTGGAAAGGATGGATGGAAGTAAAAAAAAATTGTATTCCTAATGATAAGTTATTTCAGTACACTGACTTTTACTTGCAGGAAAGCATCTAGAATGGATGGCTCTCCCTATGGAGCAATATGGGGATTTGCATTAAAGAAAAAAAATTCAAAAAGAAAGGTTTTTCTTGCTGGAGGGACTTCTTCTTACAGGGTGAAGTCATGTCTGATGATTATATTATTGATCATACTGATCTTTCCTTTCCCTGCCTACAGGTCCTGATCAAGCATAAAGGTCTACTACAAGATAAGTTCCAACAATGCCAAAATAACAGACATGTGAAGCTCTCCATGGTGGCCTCGGACATGTTCAGAAATTTCAAGAAGTTTAAAGGTTATGTGCACAAGATTCTGAACAAGTTGAACAGTAGATGGATGGTGAACTGGTCTTCAAGACAATGGCAATATAGATTCACTTGCTTATGGGCTTTCAACATCAACATCAAACAGTCATTGCTTCAATGGCTCATTATCCACAATGGCATTTGGTGTGGCCCAAGAATAAAGATGGATGGCATTATTGATAGAAAATGTACATTTTGTGGCACTATGGAGGATTTTCCCCACCTCTTCTACAATTGTAAACATGCTAAGCAATTTTGGAAACATGTTCAACCCTGTTGCAGCAAACTCAACTTTCAGTTTAGCTACAGAGAAATTATGTTGGGATCTTGCAATAGAATGGATCTTGTACTGTGGAATCTTTGGAGAGCTCATACGCTGTGGTTCATTTGGAAAAGTAGAAATGAAGTTGTCTTCAACAAGAGATTCAACTGCTTCTACTTGGCCTTTTACTAGGGTATTAGAAAGATTTCTATGAAATGTCTTTCAACCATTAAAGAGGCTCTTGCTGTACATTTTCAAGTGTCCAGATTTCTCCAAGATTTACCTCCCAATAAATGGAGAGAGTCCCTAATGAGGTTGTACTCTAGTGTCAAACTAGATATGATCTTTTCTTGTATTAGCTCCTAGATTTTGCTAGTCTTAGGTCTCTTTGTTGAGTCTTTTTGTAAGCTTTGATTGATTCTGGTTTCTTTTGGCCTTCTATTTTGATGGTCCTCTGCTTCTTGTAAAGAAGTGGTTTCTTGCCCTGGGAACATGTACATTTTCTATATTTAATGCACCTTTCTTTTTTCTTTCAAAAAAAAACATGTGATGCCATGTAAAGGTCAAATCTTGTGGGGTCCTTCTAATTTGGTTGACATGCCAAAAGGATCACTTAGAACAAGTGTGTGGAAGTTTTGGATTTTCTGTAAATTGATCCCTTGTAGATAAAAACCCTTTTTAGATGCCAAATTAATCTTGATATGGACTAAAATCATCCATTTAGCACATATTTTTCTAAGAAGAACTCAAAAGGCTTTTATAGGTTTCATCATAAGAGAATAGAATATAGAACTTTTGAATATGAAAAGAGATATCTAATTTTCTATAAAATTGCCCATGTTCATAATCAAAGCGTCTTGGGATGTCTCCTGATATTGTCATTCCTTGCAATTAAGTATGTTTTAGCCTTCTTTAAAGAGATGATTGCGACTTTCTTGCATTCAGTTCAAGAATAATTGCAAGTAGGTAAAACAAACAAATCACTCTTTCTTACTCTAAGTACTTTTCATCTTCCCATTAGTCGTGTCCTTTTTGTGGATTTAATATTAGAAAGATCAAGATATTCAGTCCCTTTTCAGCCATTACAAGAACCTTAAGAAAAAATTAGGGCTAACAGAAGAAATCACATCCCGAGAGAAATCAGTCTCCTTTTTGCCTCTTCTCACCCTACCCAAGGCATGTTGGAAAGGATTTTATACCTTCAGGGCAAATTAAATATGAACAGTACATTGAAAGTAGTAGTATTCTCTTTGCATCAAGAGAATTCTGGGCTGGAAATCTGGGCAGACCTAACAAAAGTATGTTTTCTTTGTTAAGGAAAAAGAAGTGTAAAGACTTCATGCCTATGTTGATGAAAGAGTCTGGTGGATTTGTTATCAATGATGAGGAGAATTTGCAAGAGGCTACCAGCTTCTTTACCAATGTTTTCTCTAGCTCGCCCAAGTGTGGGAAGGATATTCATGGAGCCAGGGCTTATATTGCTCTTCAAAGGAAAAAATTTATTCCTCTAGGCATGGCCTCCTTGCTGGACCTGCCCCTCATTGCTAGTGAGGTTAAAGAAACCATTGGTAAATTGAAACCCTGCAAAACGCACAGCCTTGATGGCCTTCCCAATGAGTTTTTCATGGTTCTTAAAGATTTCCTTGCTCCTTTTCTTCTCTTGATTTGGAAAGAAGTTGTTAGTAGAGGCACTCTTCCTATTGAGATTAACACTGGAGTTATAAAACTTATTCACAAAAAAGAGTCTAAAGAGGACTTGAACAACTGGAGACCTATCACTTGTTTGACCACCATCTATAAGATCTTTGCCTCCTCCCTTGCTAGAAGACTAAGTCCTATAATGAAAGACATCATTTTGCATGAGCAAAAAGGATTCATAAAAGGTAGATACATTCCCGATGCCATTATCTCCCTCTAGGAAGGTGTTGAACATGCCAATGAGTCCAACCAAGCTTTCTATTTCCTCAAACTGACTTTGACAAAGCTTATGATAGAATAGAGTGGGACTTTATTCTTCAATCCCTCCAAGACATTGGTGCTACCAAGTCTTTCATTAAAGCTGTCAGTACCCTTTTTGGCAATGCTCACTCTAGAGTTTCTGTCAATGGTGCCCTTTCTCCCGCTTTTAAACTTAGGAGATCCATTAGACAAGGCTACCTTATTACCCCCCTTCTCTTTGCTATAGTTAGTGATGCCCTTGGCTGGCTGATCAATGATGGTATTGCTCATAAGAACTTGGATGGCATTGATATCCCTCATTCTCCCAAACCTTTATGTCTCCAAGATTTTGCTGATGACACCAATTTTCTTCTCAAAGCTAATAATAGCTCTTTGCAGGTGTTTGTGGATTGCTTGAACATCTTTTGTTTGGCTAATGGCTCTCATGTTCATCACAAAAGAAAGGCCTTTAGAGCCTCCAATAACTCTATTCCTGATTGTATCAAAGTTTTGAATTGTGATATAGCACTACCTTTGCGATATCATTGTTTCTCCCCACTCCTTTACTCCCTTGGGTAGTCCCCTTAGTTGTAGACTCTGGAAAGGATGCATGGAAGTAAAAAAAATTGTATTCCTAATGATAAGTTCTTTCAGTACAGTGACTTTTACTTGCAGGAAATCATCTGGACTGGATGGATCTCCCTATGGAGCAATATGGGCATTGGTATTAAAGAACAAAAGTGCAAAAAGAAAGGCTTTGCTTCTTGGAGGGACTTCTTCATATAGGGTCAAGTCATGTCTGATGATTATATTATTGATCATATTGATCTTTCCTTTCCTTGCCCACAGGTCTTGATCAAGCATAAAGGTATACTGCAGGACAAGTTCCAACAATGCCAAAATAACAAATAGGTGAAGCTCTCCATGGTGGCCTGGGACATGTTCAGAAATTTCAAGAAGTTCAGAGGTTTCGTGCACAAGATTCTGAACAAGTTGAACAGTAGATGGATGGTGAATTCATCTTCAAGACAATGGCAATATAGATTTACTTGCTTATGTGCTTTGCCCATCAACATCAAACAGTCCTTGCTTGAGTGGCTCATTATCCACAATGGCATTTGGTGTGGCCCAAGAATAAAGATGGATGGCATTATTGATAGAAAACGTACATTTTGTGGCACTATGGAGGATTTTCCCCACCTCTTCTACAATTGTAAACATGCTAAGAAATTTTGGAAACCTGTTCAACCATGTTGCAGCAAACTCAACTTTTAGTTTAGCTACAAAGAAATTATGTTGGGATCTTGCAATAGAATGGATCCTGTACTATGGAATCTTTGGAGAGCTCATACTCTGTGGTTCATTTGGAAAAGTAGAAATGAAGGTATCTTCAACAAGAGATTCAACTGCTTCTACTTGGCCTTTTACCAGGGTATTAGAAAGATTGCTATGAAATGTCTTTTAGCCATTAAAGAAGCTCCTGGTTTAGATTTTCAACTGTTCAGATTTCTCCAAGGTTTACCTCCCAATCAATGGAGAGAGTCCCTAATGAATTTGTACTCTAGTGCCAGACTAGATATGATCTTTTCTTGTATTAGCTCCTAGATTTTGCTGGTCTGAGGTCTCTCTGTTGAGTGTCTTTGTAAGCTCTGATTCATTCTGGTTTCTTTTGGCCTTCTATTTTGATGGGCCTCTGCTTCTTGTAAAGAGGTGGTTTCTTGCCCTGGGCACATGTACATTTTCTATATTTAATTCATCTTTCTTTTTGCTTTCAAAAAAAAACATGCGATGCCATGTAAAGGTCAAATCTTGTGGGGTCCTTTTAATTTGGTTGATATGCCAAAAGGATCACTTAGAACAAGTGTGTGGAAGTTTTGCATTTTGCGTAAATTTATCCCTTGTAGATAGAAACCCTTTGTAGATGCCAAATTAATCTTGTTATGGACTAAAATCTTCCATTTACCACATATTTTTATAAGAAGCACTCAAAAGGCTTTTATAGATTTCATCATAGGAGAATACAATATAGAACTCTTGAATATGAAAAGAGATATCTAATTTTCTATAAAGTTGCCCATGTTCATAATCAAAGCGTCTTAGGATGTCTCCTCATATTGTCATTCCTTGCAATTAAGTATGTTTTAGCCTTCCTTAAAGAGATGATTGCGACTTTCTTGCATTCAGTTCAAGAATAATTGCAAGTAGGTAAAACAAACAAATCGTTCTTTCTTACTAGTACTTTCTGGATTTAATAGTAGATCATGTATGAAATGTTTTTGGTAAGTAATCAAGGACATGTGAAAGATAAATACAAAACATAAAAGACAAAATCTAGGCAAGAATCATATGGTTGATTTTTTCTGACCAAGATTACGCATAAATAGCATGAGGAAGAGAAGGAAGCTTAGAAGCACAATTTTAAGTGTATTCATTAGTTTGGAATATAAAAAGATAAGTAGCCTTTTAGGCTTCGGAGAATATAAACAAGTTGGGGAAAGAAAACCTCCTAAAAAGACAAAAACTATCCTAGCAATCCTAAGTGTGTGCACACACATTAACACCAAGAATATATTAATAAATACCTCTAGGAATGATTGAATGCATAAATAAGGAATCCAACAAATTTTTGACTAAAGTGTTGTGATCGTGATGCACCACAGTGGACTCTCCTTCTTGAGAGCTCCATGATGATACCCTCATAGTAGAAAATTGAGCTCCACGCACTGCACAGAGTACTCTGCACAAAAGTACACTGTGCAAAAAACACACAATACACATAGAGCACACCACAAATTTCTTGGGTGTTACAAATGCGGTCAAACTTACAGTTTGTGGATGACTAGGCCACTATATATGTTTTATTAAAGAGAATATAAAGAAGTTTCTGGTGACCATTTGGCCTTTCACATGAACACTAACAATAACAATCTCCCACTAAAGGCAAATATGGCCAAAGTGCCTATAGGAGAAAAATGAACAATGATAAAAAATACCTAGTATACAAACTATACTTCCCACTGAATGGGCATGTTACACGATATACAAGTAATTGTGTAAGATCATGAATCGAGTGACCATAGTGTCGAAAGCTATCCTGCGATAGAGCTTTAGTCAAAGTATCTCGATCATTATCTTGAGTATGAACCTTCTCAAAAATAATGTGCTCAGTGGTTAAGAAGTCTTAATGAAGTGATACCTCACCTCAATGTGCTTGGTATTTGCATGATAGACCGGATTCTTAGCCAAAGCAATGGCACTCTAACTATGACTGAGCAAACGAGGTGCATGCAAAGGTAGGCCCATATCAGAAGCAAGATGAGAAAGCCACAATGCTTAGATGCCTCACTTGTTGCAACATACTCTGCTTCTATAGTGGAAACAACTATACATCCTTGAAAACAAGATCTCCAAGAGATAGCACCTCCAACAAAATGAACAATTTACCTTGATGTAGAATTTGGATTTTCTACAAAACTAGCATAACGAGAATCTGTGTAACCAATAATGGATGCTTTCCCTCTTCCCAAGCATAGACACTTGTCCTAAGTGCCACTCAGATATTTTAAAATCATCTAGACTGCTTCCAATGCTTCTTCCTAGGATTAAACATATATCTACTCACAACTTGCACTACAAATGCAATGTCTGGTCTCGTAGCGACCATAGCATGAGACTACCAACAACAAACTGATAAGGAATTTTGGTCATGAATTCATTTCCCTCATCTGATTTGGGGCAATCATCCTTTATCAATTTCACATATGTGGGTAAAGGTGTACTCAATGCCTTTCCACTCTGCATATTGAACATGTGAATTACTTTGGATATGTACTCACATTGACACAAATATATGCATCTTTTACTTTTATCACGAGTAATGTGCATGCCACAAATATGTTTGCCATCCCCCACATCCTTCCTATCAAATGTCTCACTAAACTTCTTTTTGAGAATTGACAAGTCATAAGACCCAGCAATCAACATATCATCGACATAAAGTATCAAGCATATCAAGCTGCCATCTCAACATCTCTTTGTGTAGAGACAATGATCCTCATTGCTTTGACTAGCCTTGAGACTTCATAAAAGAATCACACTTTTGGTACCATTTATGAAGAGATGGATAGGTATGTGCTTGAAGATGAAGAGGTGTTGCAAAATCCTTGATCTACACTAGCCAAATGAAATCCAGGAGTATGTGGTGGGCCCTTTTAGCTTGCCAATGAATGTATTAGACACCCTATGTACCTTGGAAGATCAATCTCAAAAAGATAGATCAAAACAGATAAGTTGGAGTTAGCTCAGAGGTGAAGAACTTGCTATTTTGGTTCATACACCTATCCACTGTTTTGCATAGTTCTCTGCGCACAGCAACAATTAGCTTACTTCCTTCTGGGGAAGTCTAGTTAACTTAAAAAGCTAAATTTCAAGAGTAATCTCATAAAAAATAATGAACCACACACTGAGAATGATGTTTAACAAGTGATGATATCATCCTTATTTTCACTGGTTGCTACAGTAATGAGAACAGTGAGCAGAAAAATGAACATAACTCAAGCTTTAATAATCCAATAATTATGAAAATTTGTATGCGTATACTAGACTATATGCTGAATCCCAAAAGCTTTAAATCATTGAATTTTAGTAAGTACACATTGAGAAACAGCTCTGACAAAATGAGTAAAAAAGTCGGGTACCTGACAGAGAAGTGAAAATGAACAGACAGGGTTGACTTCAACTGAACATAACTAAAGATTGAAACACCCATTGAAATGAAAATTGGTGAGCATATAGTAGAATTATAGAGCTAACTTTAACAAGTGAAATCATTGAAAATGATGCACCAAGCTCAGAGAAACCATCTCTACAATCTGTATAAGAAAACTGAGAGGTATGGTAGTGAGTAGTACACTTCACAAGAACATGGAAATATGAACTCAAATGATCATGAAAATGAAAGTATATTGATTTTACAACACAATGGAATTACTGATACATATGTGTGCCTTAAAATCACACCTTGATATGGCATAAAGCTCAGCTCTTCGAGGTATTCTTTGAGGTCTCTCTAACCACAACTAAAGCTGCCATCTATGTATAGTTGAACTTGGGAGGCTAACTTCCCTCAATCACTCTCCAATCAATCAGTGATTGATTTGATTCTCTATCTACCAAAAATCACAAATTTGTACAAAGTTACAAGAGGTAGTTCACAAGTGAACTTTACATTGTCTTCATTTTAAGGCTTCTTCTTTGAATTTGTGGGACTCAAGCCAATACTTAGGCTTGTCATAGACTTGCTCCAACAGCTCCCCCTCTTGAGGTCTTCAATCTTCCAAGATTACCTGCAAACCTATCGTAGCCTTGAATTTGCAAAGCTTTGTACCACCCAATGCTTTGGTTAGAATATCTGCACATTGTTGATGAGTGGACACATATGATATTTGAATCTCTTTGCATAGAACCTTCTCTGGTACATAGTGATAATGAGCTTCAATATGTTTAGTCCTTGCAGGAAAAATAGGATTAGCAGCCAAATGAATAGAACTCATATTGTCACAAAAAATAGTTGGAGTTCCAAACTCCAATCCAAGATCTGTGAATAATTTCTTCATCCACATAGCTTCCTGAGTAGCTATGGCAAGACCTCTATGGAAGAAAGAGCAACTGTAGGTTGCTTCTTGGATGACCATGAAATAAGCTTTGAACCTGCAAAAGTAAGATATCCTGAAGTGCTCCTTCTATCTTCCTTGGAACCAGCCCAATCTGCATAAGAAAATAGCTTCAAACCTAAATCAGATACATAAGGATAATAAAGTCCTTCATTTATGGTTCCTTTGAGATACTTGAGAATCCTTTTGGTAGCATCCATGTGTGGTTTCCTTGGTGTGTGCATAAATTGACTTAGCACACTCACACTGTAACATATATCTACTCTTGTCAATGTAGCATAGTTGAGACTACCCACTAGACTTATGATATGATGTAATGTCCTCTATGAGTTCACCTTCATGTGAGCTCAATTTGTGATTGACCTCCATTGGAGTACTTGCAATCTTACAATCTTGCATCTTGAATTTTGCAAACATGTCCTTAGTGTACTTTCTTTGAGTGGGAAACAAACCATGATCTTTGTAGAGAACTTCCAAACCTAGGAAGTAGGTAAGTGAACCCAAATCACTTATCTTGAACTCTTCTCTCATCTGAGCTTTGATCTTCCTCATACCGTCTGCATCATTTCATGTCAATATAATATCATCTACATATACACATAGGTAGATGATCTCAAAATTACTCTTTTTAATAAAGAGTGAAGGATCTGCCTTGCTTGGTTGAAAGCCTTTGTCCTGCAAGAATGAAACAAGCCTGAAATTCCAAGCTCTTGGGACTTGCTTGAGACCATACAATGTTTTGTTAAGTTTACACACATAATCAGGATAAACTTGATTCTCAAAACCAGGTGGTTGTGCCATATATACCTCTTCTATTATCCAACCATTCAAGAATGCATTCTTTACATCTAGTTGAAGTATCTTCCAATTCTTGGAAGAAGCAATACTAAGTAACACTCTGATTGTAGGCATCTTAGCTACAAGAGAAAAAGTTTCTTCATAATCAACTCCTTGAGTTTGTGCAAAGCCTTTTGCTACAAGCCTTGTGTTATACCTGTTAATGGAACCATCAGAATTCTTCTTGAGTTTATAGACCCATCTTGAGCCTATTACTTTCATGGATGAAGTCTTGGGCACCAAATCCCAAGTGTTTTTTTCCTCAAGTGCTTCAATCTCTTCCTTCATTGCATGCTTCCATTCTGATTTTGCTTTGGCCTCTTCAAACGATGATGGATCCTCTTGATTTATGTCATGTGCTATGTAAATAGAATGTTTAGTTACTAATGAGGTGTCAAACCCATACCTTTCTGGTTTTTTCTTTTCCCTCATAGATCTTCTTAGGTGTCTTCATCATCCTTTGAGGTGTCGTATTCTTCAATCTTTGGTTGTTCTCTACCAAGCTTTGGAAAATCTTCTTCAAGATCATATGGTGAATTGACCTTCCTGCATGAATCTTCATACCATGAGTTGTTCTCATCGAAAACTACATCAAAAACTACATCTCTGCTTACCAAGAATCCTTTGTTGGTTGGATTGTATAACCTGTAGCCATTTTGATTGTTGTCATATCCAATGAATATGCACCTTTCTACCTTTGGATCCATCTTTTCTCTAACCTGTGAAGGAACATGAGTATACACAATGCAACCAAAAATTTTACAATGATCTAAGCTTGGTCTTCTTCCATTCCAAGCCTCATATGGAGTCATCCCATCAAGGGATTTTAAAGGCAACCTGTTAATCAAGTAAGTGGTTGTATTCAGCCCATAAGTAATTAGGTAAATGCTTTTCATTCAACATAGACGTTGCAGCTTCAACAATTGTCCTATTCCTCCTTTTTGCCACTCCATTTTGCTCAGGAGTGTACCTTGTAGTTACCTCTCTTTTGATTCCTCTTTCTTGAAGAAAAGAATCAAACTCATGGGAGAAGTATTCTCCTCCTCCATCTGACCTTAGCCTTTTTAGTGATTTACCTGTTTGATTCTCCACAAGGGCCAAATATCTTTTGAAACATGAAAAAACTTCATCTTTGTGTTTCATAAAGAATAGGATAGTCCATCTACTGCAATCATCAATAAAGGAGACATAATACCTTGATCCAGATATTGAAGCATCCTTGCTAGGTCCCCATACATCTGTATGAGCCAACTCCAAGAGATCTCCATGCATATAACCTTCTTCATGAATGGTAACCTGTGAGACTTTCCAAATTGACATGCACTACACTTATAAATCATGTGTTGTTTTGACAAGTTAGGGAGTCCAAGTATGCTTTGGTCCCTACAAATTTGCTTTAATGATCTTTCACCAATATGTGCCAATCTCTTGTGCCATACCTCTAGTTTTGTGAGTGTTTGATTACCATAATTGAAGAGAGTTATGTTCCTTGTGTCGTGCAACTCAAAGGTGAATAGTTTACTTATCTTTTCTCCCTTTGCTATTCTTCTGAACCCTTGGCCAGGGTCTTCCACATATGCTCCTCCTCTTGTGAACCTGACTTGCAATCCTTTCTCTACTATCTGCCCAACACTTATCAAATTCTTTGTAATGATAGGGACATAGAGTACCTTACTGAGTAGGTTGATGTTTCAATCAGGTGCTTTGACATTGCCTATTTTCTCCACAGGATGTCTTGTGTAATCTCCTATTTGTGCCTCAAGCTTATTCCTTGGATCTTCCAAGTCTGGTAGGAGAGCTACAGTTCCTGCCACATGATTGAAGCAACCTAAATCTATGTAGAAAACATGCTCATCGGATTTACCTTGTGCATAGCCATGTTCATGATCAATAATGAATCCTCTTTGTTTGAGTCTTCTGTGTAGTTATTGAAGTCTCTCCTTCCTTTGTAGCCTCCTTGATAGTTTGAATGATTGTAGTTGTTGTAATTGCCATGGTAGTTGTTGAACCTTCCTCTTGAGTAGCCATAACTTCCTCTATTGTATCCTCTTCATCTTTGATTCTTGGAATTCCTAAAGCAATTTTGAGTTGTATGATTAGTTAGTCCACAAATAGAACATGGGTTGGAGTCTTGGGATCTCCCCCTGCCTTGTCTACCTCTTCTTCCTCTACCTCTGCCATGTCTTCCTCTACCTGCATAGTTAACTTGATGTGTAGCTGCTTCATCATCCACTTTCTTTGCCTTTCCTTTGTTATCTTTGGACTTGCTTTTATCAGTGTATAAAGCTGAAGATTGATTACCTTTAGAGCATTCTCCATTTTTTATAAGCTTTGCCTCTTGAGTGAGTAATTGTCCAATGAGTGTATTGAAATCAGGTACATGCATGTCCATGTACAAATCCATAGTTGTGGTGAATGCTTCCCACTTGTCATCTGCTTTCAATCCATTGATGACCTGCCTTACAATTTACTCTTCATTTATTACCTCTCCAATGCTTCCCAACTGATCTGCTATATCCTTGAGCTTTGTGACAAAATCAGTCACATTTTTTTTGGGAGCCTTCTTGAGAGTTGTGAAATCCAGCCACAGTTGATGCTTCCTAGCTTTAGTACTTGAAGAGAAGAAAGCTTCAAGTGCATCCCACACTTCCTGAGATGTCTAAATCACCCTTCTGATAGAGTGTGACAGAGATATGAGAGTAGGAAGTAATGAACATGTATTGACTATATCATGTAAATTTACAAAGTCATTGGCAATAAGGCATTGCTCAATGAATGTAGAATGAGAGAGCTATGAGGTGAGCTCCTCTTCTCAATGAAGATACATGGAAATGATCGCAGAACTTCGAGATACACAAAGCATTTGAATTCAAATTCAAATCCTCACCTAAAAGTAATCCTAAAGTATAGGATTGATTCTCTCTTGAATTTGACTACCAAATGATACAAGATTCCAAGCCTCCTAACTCCTCGTGGGTCTACATCACTTTTACAATGAGTAATTAGACTCAAAGTTACAAGAGGTTGTACATATGAAGCTTCTCAAGTGATATGCTAGTACATCAAGCTTATGTGTACTCATTAAGTATGTAGGCTTGGGCTTAATTGCACCAACAGCTACCCCTCAAGCCTACCATGCTTGATCTTCAATGCTCCTTGATCTCTTGAAGCCCAATCATCAATTTGAACCTGTTCATCTTTGTTCCATCCAATGCTTTGGTGAGTAAATGCACATCGCAAATGAGTAGATACATATGCTAATTGAATGTCCTTTCTTAGCAATTTCTCTCTAACATAATGATAATGCACTTCAATGTGCTTAGTCCTTGCATGCTACACAAGATTAGCAGCCAAATGAAGTGAGCTGGTATAATCTCCAAATATAGTTGGAGTGTAGGAATGTATCTCCAAATCTACATACAATTGCTTTAGCCACATAGGTTCCTGAGTTGCATTAGCCAAGCCTCTACTTCTGTGGAAGATAAGGCCACAGTTGGTTGCTTATTGGATGACCATGATATGATTTTTGCACCTCCAAAAGATAGATACCCTGAAGTGCTCCTCCTATCATCCTTAGAGCCAGCCCAATCTGCATCAGAATATAACTATGTCAAAAGTGAAGGGATATTATAGTCCCTCATTCATTGTACCCTTTAGGTACTTAAGCACCCTCTTTGCAACTTCCATGTGTGGCTTCCTTGGTACATGCATGAATTGACTCAATGTACTCACAACATATGCAATATCCACTCTTGTCAAAGTAGCATAATTAAGACTACCCACAAGTTGTTGGTAACCTATAATATATTCAAGTGGTTCACCTTCATGTGAACTTAGTTTATGATTGATGTCCATGGGAATACCTGCATCTTTAGTGTTATCCATCTTAAACTTTACCAACATATCATGTATGTACTTCCTTTGTGTGATGAATATACCTGAATTTGTATACACAAGTTCTAAGCCAAGGAAATAGGTTAACAACCCTAGATCACTGATTTTGAATTCCTTCATCAATTGAGCCTTGACCTGCTTGATATCATCAAAATCATTACCTGTAATAATGATATCATCTACATAGACACACAAGTAGATGATCTTTGATTTATTCTTCTTCATAAACAAAGAAGAATCTCCCTTGCTTGCTACAAAGCCTTGATCCTGCAAATAGGTAACAAGTCTATGGTTCCAAGCTCTAGGAGCTTGTTTGAGACCATAGAGTGCTTTGCTAAGCTTGCATACATATCCTGCTTTTTCTTCATCTTCAAAACCTAGTGGTTGTGCCATATACACTTCCTCTGATATCCAACCATTTAAAAATGCGTTCTTGACATCCAACTGATATAAAAATTCCAATTTTTTGATGCAGCAAGACATACCAATACCCTGATTTTTGGCATCTTTGCTATAGGTGAAAAATGTTTCTTCATAATCTACTCCATGTGTTTGGGCAAATCCCTTTGCCACTAATCTTGCCTTGTACCTGTTTATAGAACCATGAGAGTTCTTTTTAACTTTATATATCCACCTTGAACCAATTACCTCCATATCTGGTTTCTTGGGAACTAGATCTCAAGTGTGCTTTTCCTGCAATGCTTCCACTTCCTCCTGCATGGCTTCTATCCACTCTTCCTCCTTCTTAGCCTCTTCAAATGAAGAAGGCTCCTCTTCCATTGAATCTTTGGTGATGTATATAGAGTGCTTTGTGACTAAGGATGTATCATATCCATACCTAATGGGCTTCTTAATTTCTCTTGGTGATCTCCTTAAAGCTTAATTGGAAGACTCGGGTAGATCGTCTAGTTGCTTGTATTTGAACTTGCCTCTTGACTTCGAAGCTTTGAAGTCAATATGCTTCTCATCTTCTGAGTTGATGTCCTATGCTTGGTGTTTGTCTTCTTGAGTTAGGGTTGGAAAATCATTTTCCAAATCATATGGTAATTTGACTTTCCTGCAATCATCTTCAAACCAAGAATTATTCTCATCAGACTACATCCCTACAAACTATGAATGCCTTGTTAAAGGGATTATAAAGTCTATATCCCTTTTGATTCTGATCATACCCAATGAATATGCACTTCTCAGCCTTAGGATGAAGTTTCCCTTTGATTTGTGATGGGATGTGTGCATAGGCAATGCACCCAAATATCTTGAAATGATCCAATGAGGGTCTCCTGCCATTCCAAGCTTCATATGGTGTCATACCATCCAATGACTTGGATGGAAGCCTCTTAACCAAATAGGTAGTTGTAGAAATAGCCTCTGCCCATAAATAATTAGGTAATTTTTTCTCATTTAACATAGACCTAGCTATCTCAACAATTAACCTGTTCCTTCTCTCTACCACTCCATTCAATTCAGGAGTATACCTGGTTGTTACTTCCCTCTTTATGCCTCTGTCCTATGCAAATAGATCCAACTCATGTGAAAAATAATCACCACCTCCATTAGACCTGATTCTCTTCAAGCTCCTTCTTGTTTGGTTTTCCACTAATGCCAAATATTTCTTGAAACATGTAAACACCTCATCCTTATGTTTCATAAAATAGAGAATTGTCCACCTACTGTAATCATCAATAAAAGAGACATAGTACCTTGAACTTGAGATGGATGGATCTTTTCTAGGACCCCACACATCAGTGTGTACAAGCTCCAAATAATCTTCATGGATGTATCCTTTCCTGTTGAATGGTTGCCTATGAGCTTTGCCAAATTGGCAAGCTCCACATTTGTAAATCGTATGCTACTTGGTCACATTAGGAATCCCAAGCACACTTTGATCCCTACAAATTTTCTTTAGAGTTCTCTCTCCTATGTGCCCTAGCCTCTTGTGCCATATTTCCAATTCAAATAGGGTTTGGTCTCTATAACTGAATAGTGCTATGTTCCTTGTGTCTTCAATTTCAAAAGTAAACAATCTTCTTGACTTCTCACCTTTGGCTATCCTTTTGAATCCTTGTTGAGGGTATTCCACATATGCTCCATGCTTGGTGAACCTGACCTGTAGACCTTTCTCTACTATCTTCCCAACACCAATTAAATTTTTGGTTATGGTAGGCACATACAAAACTTTGCTCAAAAGATTCATACTACCATCTAATGTCTTAACATTTCCAATTTTCTTGACTAAATGTTTAGTGTCATCACTTGTTTGTACCTCATGCTTTACCTTTGGTTCTTCAAGATTAGATAAGAGTGTGACATTCCCTGCCACATGGTTTGAACAACCTGAGTCAATGTAAAAGAAATGCTCGTGCCTGGATGTCATGTTCATAATGAGCATAGAATCCTCTTGATCTTCTGTGTAGTTATTGAAGTCCCTTCTTCTTCTAACACCTCCTTGATAGTTGTTGTTGTTGTTGTAGCCTTGATTGCAGTTATGGTTGTAGTTTCCTCCACCATTGTTGTACCTACCTCTAGTTTGTCCATAGCTTCCTCTATGGAAACCTTTTCCCCTTTGGTTCCTTGTATGCTTGTAGCATTCGTCAGTAGTTTGGTTGTTGAGACCACATATGTTGCATGGTGAGTTTTTGGAGGGTCTCCCCCTACCTTGCTTACCTCCTCTGCCCCTACCTCTAGCACCTCTTCCTCTTCCTGCATAATTGGCTTGAGAGGTACTAGCCTCTTCATCTTGTTTCTTACTTTTAACTTTATCCTTAGCTTTATTCTTATCTATATAGAGGGCAGAAGATTGGTTACCTCTTGAGTTGTCACCATTTCTGTTGAGCTTTGCTTCATGGATGAAGAGTTGTCCCATCAAGGTGTTGAGATCAAGTATTTGCATATCCATGTAGAGATCCATTGCAATGGTGAAGGATTCCCACTTGTCATCAGCTTTAATTCCATTGATGATCTACCTCACTATGTGCTCTTCCTCTATCTCTTCTCTGTTGCTTGCAAGTTGGTCTGCAACATCCTTCATTTTGGTTACATAGTCAGACACTCCTTGCTTTGATTGCTTCTTGAGAGTTGTGAATTCCATCCACAATTGATTCTTCCTAGCTCTTGTGTTGGAGGAGAAGTATGATGAAAGCACTTCCCAAGTCTGTTGCAAGGTTTTACAGTTTCCAACATGAGCTAATAAGAAGTCAAAGATTGATTTTAGTAAATATGACCTTGGAAGAGCATCCTTTGCACACCATGTGGTTAGTCTCTCTTGCTCTTCCCTTGTTGGTTGATTCTTGCTCCTAAAGATTGGCATATCTTCATCTCTTGAGATACATCCATGTAAGCTTCTCCCTTGAAGGTATGCTTGCATCCTTAGGGACCATGATGAGTAGTTGTTCATGTCCAACTTGTCAATGAAGGATGGGAAAACATCTCCCATCTTGATTGTGCTTGCTTGCTGTGATAACACTATTGGAGGAGATGGTGGATAATCACAAGAGATGAGTTGGTGTAGCTAAAACCTGCTTCACACATGCTATAAGTGATGGCTGGAGACTATTGTGGGACTCCTTAGCTAGCTAATAAGCATAAATGATCATGTATGTTGCTTGGAAGATGATGCTCAATGATAGAATCAAAGAAAATAGGTAGGCATATGATCCAATGCACAAAACTTGCTATTTTGGTTGAGACACCTACGCAGTGTTTTAGTCAATTTTTTGTGTACAATAGAAATTAGTAAAATTCCTTTTAGGGAACTTTAATTAGTTTAAAAAGATGCCAATCATGAATGGAATCATCTAAAATGATAGAATATATGCAGATAATTATGTTTAGCAAGTAAAGCAACACCCTCGACTTTTATGGGCCTAGATAGTCACATACCAGTGAGCATTAATCAAACAATATCTAACAATTTTGAGAACCAAATTCAGTGAAACTTTGTAGGCTCAAAGTGGATAGTATATTGAAGATGTCTACGACATAATCTAAATTTTGTATCATCATCTTCTTGGATATTCTTCCGTTAGTGAGTGCACCACTTTATATGGTTGAGTAATACTCCCATGTTGTAATTTGGACATCTATTTTTTAGTGAGTAAGCATCCTTCTTACGTTCCCTATCCTTGTCTCAAGATCTCTTTCTTTCTATCTCTCACTTATCATCTTGTCAATTAAGTTGTGTATGCCCAAAAGGTTTTAGTATTGGAACGATCCTGGGGCCCCAAATTCCAACACTTGGTATCAAAGCATAATTGGCATACACACTTAGTTAAGATGAGTGAGATTAGAATTGAGATTGAAGACAAGTTGGATGGATCTTCTAATTATCCCATGTGGAGTTTCATGATGATGAATATTTTAGTGACAAAGGATTTATGGAGTATCGTCAATGGATCCTTAAGAAGACCAAGATGAGAAGTTGAAGAAGGGGATACAACAACTTCAAGAGGTACTGGAGTCACAATTGTAGAACCGACAGAAGAAGAGGTAACCACTTCTATATCCAGGGTCACTGCTAGGTCTTTACCTAGAGTTCCTCCTACTGAAGATCAAGCAATATGGGATGCTAGAGATGCTTTAGCACTTCCATTCATAGCAATGAGTGTCAAAAAGCATATTCTACCACAGATCAAATCTTGTAGAAGTTCTAGTCAAGCTTGGTTGAAGCTTGAGAATCTTTTTTCAGAGTAGAAATCCTGCTAGGAAAGCTCACTTGAGGAGACAACTAGCAAATACAAGGATGAATGCTGGTGAGTCAATTCAAACCCACATTATGAGACTCGTTGACCTGAGAGATCAACTTCTAAATATAGGGGTTGAGATATCAGATGAAGAAATGGTAAATATGCTGATTAATTCACTTCCTATTTCATATCGATCTTTTATAACCACTCTTACCCTTACCACAAGAGATAGAGAGGTTACATTTGAAGAGATAGAGTTCTTGTTACTTCAAGATGAAGATCAATAAAAGGGAATGGAAGAGAATGAAGAAGCACTTTTCTCTTCATCAAAGGGTAAAAAGAAGAAGAAGGATAAGAAGCAAAGTAGGTCCCTCTCACCGTCTACTTTAGATTCTGTATCTACTACATCTAAGGAGAAGTCTTCTAAGAAGAAGGAAGTAATATGTTATTACTGCAAGAAACCTGGACATATTAAGTCAGCATGCTATAAAAGGATAGCAGCAGAAAAGAAAAAGGCATTAGATAATGTTGCAGAAGATGATAAAAAAGGGAAATCTCAAGGTGATTCTTATGCTTGTATCACCATTGAGGAAGTAGCTTTTGATCAGGCAGCTTTACAAGTTCTTTCAGCAAGTCCTTGGATATTTGATTCAGGTGCTACAAGGCATATGATAGGTTGCAGAGACGTGTTTTCTTCTCTTTCCTATTCTTCAGGTAGAAGAGTTACTATTGCAGATGGCAATGATTTGGATGTTGTGGGAATAGGTACAGTAAGCCTAAAGTCAAGCGAAGGTGGTAATTTTCAGATTTCAGATGTCCTTTATGTACCTGAAATGAAGAAGAATTTGCTATCTATATCTGCATTTTTAAGTGATGGTTTTAAAGTTGTATTTGAGAGAGATCTTTGTAAGATCTTATCACATAAAGAAGACAGGTGTATATTGCAAGGTGAGCATAGAGGAGGGATCTTTGTTTTGTCAAAAATTAGTCAGGCATATGCAGTCAAATCTTCGTCACCGGTGGAAGATATGAAGCTATGGCATGAAAGATTTGTACATATTAGTTTGGAGCTCTCAAAAGTATCAAAGACAGAGGTATGGTTGAGAGTTTACCCTCATTCAAGCTACCAGATGATTCAGATATATGTGAAGGTTGTTTTGAAGGTAAGATGCATAAACTACCTTTCAAGAAACATGGTCATATTACAGCTACCAAGAAATTGCAAATTATTCATTCAGATGTGAATGGACCTATGAGAGCAAAATCTATTCAGGGCTTCAGGTATTTTGTTCTATTCGTTCATGATTTTACGAGATACTCATGGATCTATGGTCTTAAGTTGAAGTCAGAAGTCTTTCGTATGTTGAAGAAGTTTGTAGCTATGGTTGAAAATGAAAATCAAGAAACTATCCAGATTCTCAGAAGTGATAGAGGTGGAGAATACTTGTCAAAAGAATTCCAAACATTTCTTAGTGAGAAAGGTATTACTCGACACCTTACTATTGCTCATACACCTCAGCAGAATGGTGTTGCAGAAAGAAAGAATAGAGTACTTGTTGAGATGATGCGGAGCATGATGGCATCCAAGAAGCTTTCACCGAAATTTTGGTTTGATACAGTACATACAGCTAATCACATTTTGAACAGGTCATCTACAAAAGCTTTAAAGGTAATCACACCATATGAAGCTTATTATGGTAGAAAACCTAATGTGAATTATTTCAGAGTGTTTGGATCACTTTCTTATGTACATATTGAGAAAAAGGACCGAGGCAAACTAGATGTAAAGGCAAAGAAAGTTCTTTTTATTGGATATCCTGTTTAGAGTAAAGGATACAGGTTTTATGAGATAGGTGAAATTATTCTTTCACGTAATGCTTATATTGCTGATAAGGTTTATGATAAAGAAGCAAAAATTCCAGAGTACTTCATTAGTGAAAATGACTATGGAATTTTTAGAAAGATTCTGGATGTAGATGTTCAGCCATATCAAGAGGGAATAAAATTCCTAGGATTCAAGAAAAAGTTAAAGAAAGAGGAATTTTACAACCTTCTACAGAGTCGGTTCCACATGAGACTGTGATTCTAGAAATGGAAGAAGTTTGAGTTCTAGAGAGTCCTAGTACCTCGGCAGGACAAGTTCTAGAACATGTGGAATCTGAAAGTTCAGAAAGATTTTCACCACTATTTAAGGATACACCTACTTGGTCATATCAGACTTGGAAAGATAGTGGTATAAAGACTTTTACTGGAAGAACAAGGAGTCAGACTAGACAACAACAACAAGATCATGCAAGAACAAGAAGTCAGACTAGACAAGAGCAACAAAAAGATCATGTATGTTTTGCTGAAGACTTTGAGATTCATGATATTTTGGCACTTATGACTGTTGAAGTTGAACTTGCATGTGTTAAAGATGCACTTAACATTCCTATTTGGAGAAAATCTATGCAAGAAGAGATTGATTTAATTCATAAGAATCAAAGTTGGCAGCTTTGTGAGTTACCATAAGGAAAGAAGGCTATAGGTGTAAAATGGATCTTCAAAATCAAAAGGAAAGTAGATGGTAGTATTGATAGATACAAGGCCAGGTTGGTTGACAAAGGATATGCACAACAAAAAGATATTGATTATGATGAGACATTTGCTCCTACATCTAGGATGATTGTTATTAGGTCAATAATTGCTCTAGCAACACATTTTGGTTGGCATATATATCAACTTGACATTAAGACTGCTTTTCTAAATGGTGATTTACATGAGGATGTGTATAGTCAGCAACTAGAAGGTTTTGAAGAGACACGTAAAGAACACTTTGTGTAAGCTTATAAAAGCTTTGTATGGTTTAAAACAGGCACCTAGAGCATGGTATGAAAAGATACATACACATATTTTATCCATTGGTTTCCATAACTCAAATGCAGCTCCAACTCTTTATGTCAAAACTGAAATAGGTATGATGATTATAGCAATCATATATGTGGATGATATTATAGTCACAGGTCCCAGAGATGCAAATTTGCAGATGTTCAAAGAAAAACTGAAGCAAACATTTGATGTGAATGATTTAGGCATTTTACATGATTATCTTGGGATTCAGTTTCTGTTTTGAGATGAGTGTATCTATATGACACAGCAAAAGTACATTGAGAAACTTTTGGAAGGTTTCAGATGGGTGATTATAAACCTATGCAAACACCTATGGATCAGAACATAACTTTAAAAATGGTAGCAGATGCAGAGACATTTGATGCTACTCTATATAGTCAAGCAGTTGGTTGCTTGATATATCTTTGTAATACACCTATTGATATATAGTTTGCAGTTTCTCAAGTATCAAGGTTCATGCAGAATCCGACAATGTTACATTGGAAAGCAGTAAAGCGAATCTTTTGATATTTGAAGGGAACTTCAAATTTTGCTATGGTATTTTTGAAATCTATACATTTGTTACTAAAAGGATTTTCAGATTTTGATTGGGCAGGTGATAAAGACACAAGAAGAAGTACTAGTGGATTTTGTTTTTATCTTGGAGATTGTCTTATCTCATGGATTTTGAAGAGACAACCCACTATTGCCACTTCATCATGTGAAGCTGAATATCGTGCAGCATTTACAGCTACTCTAGAGTCAATTTGGTTGTAGAAGATTTTCAGTTATCTTGATGTAAGAGTACATGAACCCATTCAGATATTTTCAGATAGCCAGAGTGCTATAGCGATAGCTAAGAATCCAGTGCATCATGCAAGGACAAAGCATATAGAGGTACACTACCACTATATTCAAGAGCAGATAGCTAAGAAGCACATTGAGCTAGTTTATGTTCCTTCTAGTGAGAATGTTGCAGATATATTTACCAAAGCATTGACTTGAGATAGTCATGAGAAGATTTGCAGGTTTTTGAAGCTTGTACCATTGTGACATTGAAGGAGGGATTGTTGGAAGTCAATGTCATCATTGGTCCAACAGAGTGCTCCTACATCATTTCCATTCGTATCCACATAAGTGCATATCCATTTTGTATCCAAGAGCCACTCCATTTCCATTTTATATTGCATCTCTTTTGTATTTGGATACCTTGCCATGTGCTTCTACCTACGGATTTTCATTCCCTTTCAAAGGGAATTATCCCACATTTGATGTACTTTGGGGAGCTCCCTCCAACTCTATATAAGCAGGGCCTCTCCCCCCATTTGTACTTTTCTAGAAGCTTGAGGAGCCTACTCCATGATCTTGCCAAGCTCACTGTAATCAATGTGAGTTTTCCCATTTCATGGTCTACTCACTTTTGAATCTCACATTCTTTCATTTGGTGAGTACACTCTTCATTTCATTTTACTTCCATGCATGTACTCTCTTCACCATACATAGAACCCATGGACATCTCATCACATGCATCCATTCCCCCACCCCCATCTCTCCCTTCCTACAGCCCCCTATCCCACCCCCACCACCTCCAATCACTACCATATTCATTACCCCCTTAACAATTTTGATCCTCTATGCACAACCCATCCCCCCTTCTACATTCACACATAACAAACCCATCTACACGTCCATGACATAGAGACCTCTCTAGCCTAAATGCTCTCTTGTATGAACCAAGTCTACGATGAGTATATAGCATAAGGATACTTGCAGACCATGCTCAAAGAACAAATGAAAATGCTACAATCATAAGTGAAGTCATTGATGCTCAAGAATGCTTCTTTGAATGATAGCACACTACCCAAAAAGATCTGAATGCAGCTTTGGAAACTATTAGGATTGCAAAGTAATAATTGCTGTATAATTATATTTAGTTAGAAATATATCTGAACAATTGTAAATGTGAATGCAAACACTTCAAAGAGATAAGATTAATATAATGATTGGCACAACAATGAGACGTAGTAGAGTGGGTAGCCATCGGTGGTGCTTCAAGCACAAAGCAGAGAATTCTAGACACATTGAGCTTTGACTCTATCTTGTTCTATTTCGATTCTATTGATTGAGTCGGTATCTTATTGTTGAATGTGTTTTGAAAAGATTAGTCATATAAGTTTGGTTACATTGTTGTCTACAATTTTTTTGGAGAAATAAGTGTGTAAGCATGGATGGTGTTCCTTGATGGTATTTCGCTTAGTTGTCGGAATGGACTAACTCATATTTTGTCATTCATATTTCTTTGTAATAGGAGAAGGGATTTTATTTGAGATCTGAAGAGTTATTTCCAAAAAGTGCAGTAACTTTTATATCTCAGAGTTCGGAATGGTGTGATATAGGGGTGTAACTTGTCTATGCAAAATGGAAGAAACAGAGAGAAGGAGAGATGAAGAGACAGTGACTCTGAAATTATAGAGATTGTGGTATTCTACCTATAGAACAATAGGTGATTGTGGTAGGTGAATTGTGGTATTCTACCTCTATTACAAAAATAAGTTTAAAGACAAATGCAAAGATCTGTAGGTGATGTTTACGATGGAGTGTATGTTGCTGTAAACCCAATTTTTATATTATCTCTTAATTATATTTTAACATCAAAGTCTATAATTATTCCGAAGTAATCTGAATCTTGCGATGTATTGGCTACACTCTGAATTGTGTGAATGAAAACTTAATTATATTAAGTGTGCAGTGGTAATTTAAAGGAATAGAAATGCATGTTATGGTTACTATGTTGTAATCATAATCCCCACTTCCCAAATTCATTCCTTTGGATGTGTTGTATGTTATTCGAATAACATAGCACCAAACAAATTAGTGACCATGATGGGATGGGGTTCGTTCTTGAGATGGGGTTCTTCTTAAATTGATGTCGTTGTAGAGTGCCACGGAATACTTGCATAGTAATCGATGTTAGGAATACTTAGATTAACTTATCAAGAAGACCTTAGGAACTTTGTGTTTAGAAGATATTTCAATTGCCGAATAAGCAAAGATCCTAGAAGAATTGCTGCTATGGGTGGAAAATTGTGTCTTGTTGTAGTCAATCTTGGATGATTGGATATTCGAGTGGAAGAACAAAAAATTAGCTAAAGCTTTTTGAAAAGGGGAATCTAGCATAGCTAGCCAACAATTGGAAGAAAAGTGCCCTACAGATCTGAGCCAAAGCAATGGCAGCAGACCCCAGTTAGAGCTTACCTTAATATTGGTACATATCGCTCGACCCAACAAACTAGACTTTATGCGAGACTCGACCACCATTAGTAAAGAGGATTCTGGAGAGAAGATTTGGAATAAAGGTCCACTTCGGAGATTACAATACACCTATTTCTATGGTCGACCAGAAGAAGATCCCGATGTACATGTTTGGACTTTTGAGAATCAATATGCATGTAACAATAGAGCAGTGCACGATGATGATCATAAGCAACAGGTATTCCAAGCTACCTTAGCTAGTGATGCAGCTAAATGGTTAATCGAATATCCTCTAGACCATTTTACAAAATACAATGACCTAAAAGAGGCTTTTTTGGAGAGATTTTGAAATGCTAAAAGTGTTTCAGAATTATATGGAACATTATAGTACATGATCCAAAAGGATATGGTGTAGCATTATAGCAAGATCCTTAGACTAGATAATTTATCTAGCCATATGAGTTAACAAAATATAGCTGGAAAATTTGGGCTCCAAAAAAACAAATCCAACCATGAAAAAAGGGGTTAACCTGATTCAACATTTGTATTATCTATGATGTAGAAATATGGGTCATATTAGTGCCAATTGTGCATTAATCTAGGTATATTGCGCTATTTGCAACAAAAATAATCATAGCTTGGAAGAATGTCAGTTTAATGGTAAGGATACCCTGGTCGCAACTACAGAAGTCAAATCGTCCTCGTGGAAGGATAATCCTATGGGATATAATCCTCAAGTTCAACCGAGATTGTGGATGGATAGTCAGGATGTGAGATTTTCCATATCCCCTCAGTTTTTCGAATCCTAGTACTTCCAAGACCAGCAGTGGTTCTACCATCCCAACTTTCAAGATTACAAAAGAGGCCATAGATTTTGGCAACCTTGACCCATTTATTTTGAAAATCGACCAATACCATGTCAGTTTTGCTTATAGTATGGACATTGTCGATTCAAATGCGAGGAAGCTAAAGAATATGATCAAAGGAAAAAGGAAGACAAGTTGAAAACTCCCATGGCAAATGTAGTAACCTTGGAATATATGGAACCTTCAATGATTGTTATCACAAGATTAGGCCAAGAGTACTACACCGTACAACAACTCGAGAACTCACCAGTGGAGCAAAATAAGTGCTTGGTGAAAGCAATTCAGTGGGCCAAGGAGTACCCACCATATTATGTAGATATAAAACCAGTCACTAGTGTTAACAATACTGAGGTCTGGACAGGTAAAATAACAAAGATAAAAGGTTCAAAAAGAATGTAGATCCATGATGGTAGAGCGATAGTACAGGAAAGTGGGATCTCTGGACACGTACTAGAAACAATATCAACCGAGTCTAAAGTTTCAGAATTTCAGACATTGATTTCAGGTTTCTAGGGCCCTAGCATCGAAACATCTGACCAGACTTTGGAAGAACCACAGAACCAAGGCATTTCGAAACAAGTAGTGTCAGAGGAAGGTAATTCTTGGCATAGTGGCAAGGGCATCATTTATGTGGTTTGGCCCATATTGCAATCCCTCTTAACAAATTGGCACATGTATGACCCTCCGAATTCTAGTGGACAATTGATGCCCAAATTGCTTTTGAACACTATGGAAAATGCTTGCCATGGCATGAGTGTTGAAAGCTCTGGTCTTGGCAGAAGCTTTCCATGGAGTTGTGGATGCTTCAAATAAAGCAATAGGAAGTGTGCTTATGCAAAAAGAAGGACACAATTGGTTTCGACCTATGTATTATGCCAATAGAAGATTGACATCTGCATAACAGAACTACTCTACTATGGAACGTGAATGTATGGGCCTAATCTATTCTATTAAGAAATTTCAGCATTATTTATTGGGAAAATCATTCACTTTTCATGTTGATCATAATGCACTACTATATCTAGTGAAACAACAGAATCTGGTAAGCTGACTTGTCAGATGGTTCTTATTACTCCAAGAGTTTGAGTATGATATTGTTCATAGGCCAGGATCTAGTCATGCAATTGCCAATTTCCTATCTCGTATCGATCATGGTGAACCACTAGTAGGAATTGATGACAATCTTTCAGACATGGATGTCTTTTTTATTACAGAAATTGAAGAGTCTCTACAGATGTTCCCCACGTGATATGAGGAAATGCTAAGTTTTTTGGAAAATGGAGTAGCACCCTCTCATTTATGGCTAGAATACACAAAAGAAACTAGGACTCTAGAGCCGCCAATTTACAATTATAATGAGGCAGTTATATCATAAAGACCCTACCACTGTATGGATGCGTTGTGTGCCTCCGCACGAAGTTATTGCAGTAATTCAAGAGGCACATGCTGGTGAAGTTGGAGGACACCTTAATCATTCAATTATGGTTTGGAAGATTCAACAGGCCAGACTTTGGTGGCCTACAATGTATGCAGACATGCTTATTGTAGTATAGAACTATGATCTTTGTCAGTGTACCAGAGAACCATGAGACAACCATCATTTTCCATTGCAACCAATCCTCCCATTGGAGCGATTTCAAAAGTGGAGCCTAGATTTCATTGGTCCTTTTAAACCCCCTATAACCCAGACTAGAGTGCTATAGATTTTGACTTGTAGTGACTATTGTACCCGATGGGTAGAAGCATGGGCTACACAGAATGCTATGGCAAGGAAAATAGCTAAGAAGCTCCAATATGAAATTTTCCCACGGCCTGGCTTGCCATTAGAACTAGTGTCTGATCGTGGCACTCATTTTTTGAACCAACTCATTTCGAAATTAACTATGGAATATCAAATCAAACATAAATTCAGTTCATCGTATTATCCAAGAGCCAACGGTCTAGCGAAGAGTACGAAGAAGGTTCTTCTACATATGTTGCAAAAAATGCTTTTGGATTCTAAAGATCAATGGGAACATATACTTCCTACAATACTATGGGCATACCGAACCTCTTATAAAGTCTTGGTTGGAAGCACACCTTTTAAACTTTGTATGGACAAGAAGCCATTCTCTCGTTTGAATTTGTGCTACCCAGTCTCTGGATTGTAGTGTAGAAACAGTTACTTTTGGAAGACTCTTGTGCCTACAGAATGGACAAGCTATGGCAGCTGCAAGAAAACAGATATGCTAGTTTTTTGTTACTTCAAGAAGTGCAGAATTGACAGAAGAAATGGCATGAACAAAAATATTGAATGCGGTAAATGGAAAATGAATGGTTACATGAAATTGTATAATGATGTCGTTAAGTTGCAACAACATTATAAGGGAAATCCATGAGCTGGTTTAGCTAGTATGGCATAACACATTTTCCTAATTATAATGCTTTGAAGATAGCATTTTTACACAGTTTTCAAAGAGAAAAGACTACAAATGATATTCTAAGAAAACTTAGAGCCATTAGAGAGAAAAATATTCTAGTAGAAGATTATGCTTAGAAGTTCATAATTTTAGTGGGCATATTGTAGGGTAATGAAAGAGCCACAGATGAAATGTTAGCAGGATATTTTCTAAAAGGGCTAAGGAGCAGCTTGAGGAATGATGTGGCTACCATAGATATTGTGGGTGGATTTAATATTCTACTCCTTATTTCAGCTAGGGTTGAAAAGTGACTTGGTAGGACAAAGGGGAAGTATAGTAGACATGAGGAGTCTGAGTTAGATGAAGAATTTGATATAGTATCAAATTCATGTGAGGATGATACGAGTACGGGTCCAGATAGTGAGGAAGAAGAGGTACAAATCAAGAAGGATCACAATGAAAAGGCAAACACTTCAAAGAAGAGGATTCAGTAGGTAAAGTAAAGAAGCATGGTTATTTTGTGGTACCACCAAAAGAGAAGAAGGTTTTTGAGATTTGTGATAAAGAAGGCCATAAGACATCTCAATGTTAGTAAAATCCAAAAAATAGAGGGCAATCCATAATGTAAGAAGGGAGAGGTAAAGGGAAAGTAGTAGCAAATCAGGAAGCTCCAATCAAGGGTAGAGAAGAATTTCAAAGGCAAGACCTAGAAGGCCACCATGAGGAAGCATGAGAATCAAGAAGGTAGACTAGCATGAGTAATGTTGTGTGTATATTGCTCTGCTTCAGATCATTGGGTAGGGTTGAATTGTCCCATACAGGTAAAGCATAGGGGAGAAAGAGGAGTTTTGATAATTAGATATAATCAAGGAAACCATCAAGCACATCCACAACAAAAGAATCATCTGACAGCTTAGGCCAATGTAATTGTGATCAAATTATCAAATGAGGAAGGGACAAGTGGATAGGATTCCAGAAACACAAGTGCAAAAAAATAATGCATTTGTGATTTTAATCAATGTCTAAAAATGGAGGATGTTGAAATTTCGGTAGTAACAAGGTCCAAACGGAAAGGACCAATAGGTTGGAAGGGGAAAAAAGGATCAAGGATCAACTTGAGAAAAGAATTTAGAAGAATCAAGAGAATCAAGAGGTAAATGAGTTGGAGATTGAAGAGCATTTGATTCACCAACAAGGAGAGGACAACAAAAGGATCATAAATGATCAAGAGAATGATTGGTTTGAGGAAATTATTAATGCTCCATCAAAGTAACCAAAAGTGGGGAATAATCACAATGTGTTATCAATAGTTAATAACATTGATCCAGTAGATGTAGATTTTGTGGCGCCTATTATTAGGGTCCAGTGTCAAGGCAAAACATTTGATGAGGTACTATTGGATGGTGGGTCAAGAGTAAATATCTTATCAAAGATTATTTACAAAGAGATGCATGCAAGCAAATTAGCTCCATCACTATTTCAGTTCAAAATGGCCAATCAGACAAGGATACAACCATTAGGGATTCTGAAGGAGCAAGAAATAGAAGCTGCAAGGATGAGTTTTTTGGTGAATCTTGTGGTGATTTGGATGTCAAAATTAGCATCTCCTTATGCTGTTATGAAAACTCTTTGAGGGTTCTCTTCCATTGTATAATTGAGCGGAATGATGAGGCTGAGGAGATTTTTTTACCTAGCACTAGTTGTGCTCAGTTTTCCCATACAACCATTGTGGTTGCCCTTGAGCAAATTGTTTTTCCTTTGGCAATGAGAGAAATCCCTATTTGGATATGGTTTTGGTACTCAAGTGTTGTATTTTGGATTTCTATTCACATTTGGTTAGTACTATGCTTGGTTACGGTGCACTTTGATAACTATGAGGCCTCATAATAGGCTATGGTTGTCAAACATCTTGTCTATTATAGAACCAATCTATAGTGGAGTGATTGGTCATTTTTTGTTAAATGTGACACTACTGAGAGATATTACATGGTTGTATCAGATGAGTAGGTTAAAAAACCTGGTTTTGTCTAGGAAAAAAACTAGTCATATGGTCACCACCACAATGTTTGCAATGCCTATTTGGTTATACCTCTCATTGTTTCCATCGAGCCCTAACGGGGGATGCCATTTCTTTGCCAACTTATCTACTAGATCATCAAGACATGAGTATGATTGAATGCTAGCCAAACTACTCTTCTTTAGAGATTCCTTGGCTAATTCAACGTTATCTTCCAAGTCAATACATTCCTTGATGCACTCATCTATAGTAGATGATCTCTTAATGAATAATTACTTTCTCATTTTGTGATAAGTTATTCCATCTATGAATAGGGGTACCATCTTTTATTCTAAGGGCAACTCCCAAGTAGGACATCTAGAAATGTATTTCTTGAAACTTTGTGTAGCCAATCTCATAAATTCCAAACCTGATTGTTTGAAACTATGAATTAAAGAAGAGGTTTCATGTCTGACTCTTTGTGTGGAAAATTATCCAGTGAATTCATCTATCAATATATTTTAGTTTGCAACGTATTCAATCCATAAGGATTGAAATCGTGTTACAGAAAACCCTTTGAAAGTAAGCCCAAAGGCTTCATATTGAATCACAAAGTCATCTACTTGCTCTGCTCAAAGAATTCGCCTAAATTTTGCAACATGATCATGAGGGTATCCATGTCCTTCATATAAATCACTTATATAGTTGTGGACTTGTGTAGGCCTTAATTGCTTTCCCAAATCCAATCTTGTGATTGGCATTTGTGTTCCGGAGAATTTTTCCTTTGCGCATTAGTTCTTCCTGCACCTTGTATGTGCAAATGTGGTTTATTATTTTAATTCTCATTGAATCTTGGATCCCCTTGCTCTTGAGGATCTCTTAACTAGTGATTAGTGAACCTAGGAGTAATGGTCTCTGGCCTAGGCACACCATTCACAAATATAGGTTAGCCTTGATATAAGTACTTATCCTAAAGAACTTAGAATAAGACCCAAAATTCTCTTTTCATTAGATCCTCATATACTACCATAGTTGGAGTATTAGAAGATCTAAGTTCATTTATATTTCGGAAGGGTGCACTTGACCCTTCCGAAATATAAATGAACTTAGATCTAAAATTCTCTTTTCATTAGATCCTCATATACTACCATAGTTGGAGTATTAGAAGATCTAAGTTCATTTATATTTCGGAAGGGTGCACTTGACCTATGGGAGGAAAATTCCATAATGTTTTCTTCATATCCATGGTGTAATAGACTTCCATGATTCATGAATCCAATACAAGTCTAGTAAGGAACAAGGTTGTCTCCAGTATATATGCTCTTTATAAGCCATTCCAAGGTTCTCTAGATGGATGCTTGTGAATCCACTAGGTCCACCACTAGAGGTGATTGGTGATTCATCTGGAACTTCATTTCCATACTCATCCAATCCTTCTGGATCTTCATGGAACACATGTAATGAGCAGCTCTTATCGACCTAAGCATTACCTTCTTGGATGGAGTCTTAGGTTTATTCTTGCATTGTGTTGGGGGATTCTTTAGTTGAAAGTCTTTAGGAGAAGAATGGAGAAGAAGAAGAAAGACAATTGCATCGAAAGCCTCTACTTCTTGATTAGAATAAAATATTACAATAGCTTTGTCTAATTAAGACAAAATGTTCTCTATGCATAGCAATTAAACCAAAGATGCACACAGACAAGTATACAAAATATCACAATTACTTGTGCAGTCAACCTCTGTGCCGACCCTTCACATTGTCTAATACCTTGCCCTTGTGCACTCCTTGCACTCAATCTTCCAATGAAGGCTTGGTCACTTCTACTATTGATGTGCAACACCTCCTTGATGATACTTTGCCGCACCTTCGTTGCTCTCTATGCACTCTCTCTGCATACTTTGTCACCTCCTTTGCACACTTTATCTCTCTCTTTGCACACTTTTTCTCTTTTTGTATGCACTATCGAAGTGTGTGTCTTGCTTTGTCTTGCTATGTCTTGCTCTCTAAATGTAGACTACGCTCTTGCTCCGTGCTCCTTGTTCTATCTCTAAGAATGCTCTTTTATGGTGTTTTGATTCCTTCTACATACATCGCTTCAACTACTTGTCTATCTTGAAGTTCACTTTGTTGTCCCAAGAACCTTCTTGTGTAAAGACCAATGACCCCCTTTTTTTCATGTTCTAACTTTATGGAAAACAAAATTTTAAATGGGGAGCCACATATAAAATCTTGCGTACTATCTCCACTTCTTATCTTTTCTACTTTTGACCTTAATTTCTACAAAAATTGCACATAAGGGAGGGTTCACATGGAATTTCAATAACACTTCAAAATCCATAAAACCCTTCAAAGGCCTTTTTGCAACCTACATTTAACTTTTCCTACAAGACCTTGTGAACAACTATTTGTGCACTACTTATGCACCCATGTCCTTGGCCACATGTGCACCACCTATGCGCCATTTTGCCAAGTCACCACTTTGACTTGCTCAATAGTTGCCCACCACCTAGTGGGCTCTCCATCTCGGAGATCGAATAGCCAAACCATGAGCAACGATGTGCCACCTCAACACCAGAGTGGGTAAAACCTTGAAAATAACATATGCACAATCCACCAAGAGAAAGAAAGAAAACATTTGCAAGGAATTAGAAAAATTGGACACCAGAGAGATTAGTGAAAATGGAGGAAGAAGCAGGATTAGTTGAGGGGTGAAGGAGGAAAGAGGAAGTAGGATTGGGGGGCTAATGAGGAAAAGGTAGGGAGGATTGAGGGTTAGGATGGGGTTTTGGTATAAAGGAAGGGGAAAGGGGTAGGATGTGGGGTTGGTTGACATGGAAAAATAGCATTAAAGGAGAAGAGACATATTTTACTTACGAAAAATGTGGAACATGTGGAAAAAAAAGAGCTATTACACCATGTGGAACATGTGGAAGTGAGAAATCACATGTTAAAATGTGTGCAAATCATATAGGGTTTGACTAAAAGTAGGAAAAATTGATGAATTTGGAGAAATTAATGCTAAAAAAGAGTTCATTGGGGTTGAGGATCATGAAAATGACTTGAAGTTTGAAAACGTTGAGCACCCAAAGTGCACCCTAGAGCCATGAAGCATGTAATAAAAAGCAAAAAAAAGGTCATACCATAGGATAAAATTTTATCTTATGGTGTTTGGGGGGAGATAAAATAATTTTAAAAAAACAAAATCCAAAAAAATTACCTCATGATAAAAATTTTTAAGTAAGGTTGGTAGGGCATAGGGGGGATAAAATAATAATAAAAATCAAAACCCAAAAAAATACCTTAGGATATAATTTTCAAAGTAAGGTTGGTGGGGGGGATCTTTTTCGTAAGGTTGGTGGGGGGGATCTTTTTCTTTTCTTTTTTTGGTTCAGAGAAAAACAATGGACCCTTTTTTTTTGGAGAAATACACCCAAAAATAGAAAAAAGGTCAAATAAAAAATAAAAAAAATACTAAAAAATCAAGAAAAATTGGTCTAAAAATTACCACGACTTCCCACACTCAAAACCTCAAAGAACTTCCTTTGTTCATCTATTTCAAAAAGAAAAAGATGATTGAAAAAAAAATCCCAAAAAATAAACTAAAAAATTCAAAAAAATCCTAAAAATTTCCAACAAGATTCTTATGAATATAACTATGAAACAGCCTCCAAATTGCATAAAAAACCTTAAATAAAGAGCATGATATCTAATGAAAATGCAAAACTAAGTGGAAAAGAGATACGAGAAGACCTATGTACAACCTCGATAGATTTTACAAGTTCCAGCTACCAAAAAGTTTCAGTTTTATTGATGATGGGCCTTGAGCCTGTTGATGTTGACTAGTGACAATGCCTCGCCACCAAAGTCTCTAATTGCATTGCACCCCATTATAGCATCTCTCTAATCTTGTATGGTCCTTCCCAATGATGGAGCCACTTGCTTTGCAATTGAGTCTATAATTGTGGTCTATGTAAGAGAACAAGCATACTAGTCTATAACTTTTTTTCCATAAATTTCTATAATGAGCTTCTTTCCTTTTATTTTGTGTCTCCTCCAACTATCTTCCTGCATGTCGGCAAATTTCCTCCAATTTGTTGAGTGCAGATGGTCTAGAAAAGAACAGACTATACTTTCTTACCTATATAGATTCGGGCTTTAACATACATTACTTCCTTAGCAAAGCTATCAATACCTTTTGTGGAGTCTGCTTGTCCATTTGCCCTCAGATAATATGCATAGGAAGTATGATGGAGAACCTTGTACTTGTTAAAAACTTCATAAAGAACTTTGTTTAACAAAGTGTATTCCTAGATCAATGAAAATTTCAAGTGGACAACCAAACCTAGAAAAGATGTTGTTGTGCAAGAAATCAACAACTATTTGGGCAATGCAATTTGGAGGAGTAATAGCCTCCGCCCATTTAGTTGCATAGTTAGTGGTTGTTATTGTTAGTATCCATGTGAAAGGCCAAACATCCACTATGCACTTTTGTATATGTTCTTTGATAAAACATATAGTCACTTGGTCAGCCACGAACTATAAGTTCGAGTGCATTTGTAACACATAAGAAGTCTGTGTTCGTGCTCCCTATGTATTATGTTTTTCTACGTATTCTGTAGCCTCTGTGCAGAGTACCATGCACTATGCCTGGAGCTTGGTTTTCTACTCAGAGGATATCATCATGGAGCTATCCAGAAGGAGAGCGCACTCTAGTGCATCACCATCAAAATACATCAGTGGTATCAAAGCATTTTGATGCAAAAGCTTTGTTCCTTTTGTGCAAGCGAAGCAAGCACCCACCCACCCACCCAAAGCTTTCTTGAAGGCTTACGATTAAGGCATTGACCAAGAAATAAACCTTGGCATATCTTGTCATCTGAGTCACCAAAGTCACCATTGGCACTATTGGTTGCGCATGATGCAAGTACTCAATGATCAAGGAAGATAGAGGTTCCCAGTACTTCTCGGGAGGTCACCCATCCCAGTATTGTTCCCCTCGGAGCTCGCTTAACGAGCAATCTCTTGCCACTAAGCTACACTCTTGTGGTGTTTGAAGAAGGGGAAATACTAAGGTTAACATTACCTTGAGCACGTTTTGGGCCCTCAAAGCTTCATTCTTTGCTTTCAAAGCATGTTTTGAAGCATTTTTGGGGTGATTCTTGGAACCCTTTTGGATTATTTTCGTACATAGTTCTCTTTACACATTTTCAAGAACATCAAGAAGAGTGCTCTTTGTACTTCTTTGATAAAAAATTTTCACCTTTTGGGGATGTGGTTTTAGTCACACTAGTAAATCTACAAGTTTCTTGAAAGGTTTTTAGTTGTGGTGGGAGCAACCAGTCAAAGTCTATGCAGGTTTTTGCACCTAAAGAATAGAGTTGACAAACACTTGCAGTTGTTGTTTGCCAACGTTTGGGAAATGAATTCAGCCTTTCAGTACCATTTTATTCCATATATTGAGCACATACACTATGTATGCTTTTGTGGATATCGCTTATGTATGTCCATGTGGTCATTGATATAGCAGTTACGTTTTTGCATAAAGCCTTTTACATTTGATAAAGAGGGCCATGGTGAGGTTTTCTTAACTGGGAGACAATGATGCTGGTGGAATACTTAACCAACCTCGCCATAGGAGATGTATGATAGTTGTTTATAGGTGTTCAATAAGCCTAGTTGGCTTCTTTTAGGTAAATGCTTATATGCAAAGGAGTTAGTGATTCATTATGCAAGTTAACATGTCAATACTTGCAGTTTTATGAGATTTTGACACTAGTCATATGATCATTTTGCAGAGGATACTGTGGCAAAATTTTTCCAAATTTTTTGGTTTTATCAACTATTTTATAGTGATCGATTTACGCCTTGATACACTTATTAATGTGAGCACATTTATTCTCACATAATCCTTTTGGTTGTTCATAAATGTCTATTAATTCATTTTTTGGAAAGACTGTTGAATTTTTTTCCAGAATCTAACACTTGGTAATCCTTCTTTGAGCCTTAGTGGTGTTTGGACTCTTCTAGCTCCATTATCATTCTATTCAGTTCTCTACCATCATGGAATAAGATGTCTTTGGACATCTAGTGGATCAGGGTCTAATGCCAGTGTTTGAGGAACTATAACTTGCAAGGCAAAGACCATTTTGAGATCCAAAAATTTGATGGCACCAACATTTCTCTTTGAAGAATCAGATTAAAGATGTGATGATTAAAGATGTGAAGAATCAGATTAAAGATGTTTATCTATGCTTGTGTGTATATAAAATGTATATATGGACATGTAGGTATATATCTATATTTGTGTAAGCGTGTCTATATGCATGTATATATATGTGCATGTATGTATGTGCATATGTATATGTGTATATGTATGAATCTACATGTGCACGTGTAAGTGTATGTGTGTATGTGCATGTGTATGTGTATGTGTGTATATGTATGTATGTATGTGCATGTATATATGTAAGTGTATGTGTATATGTGTGTATGTGTATGTATATGTGTGTATATGTATGTATGTGCATGTGTATGTGTGTATATGTATGTATGTATGTGCATGCATATGTGTGTGTATGCGTGTGTACGTATGTGCATGTATATGTGTGTAATATGTGTGTGTATATGTATGTATGTATGTACATATGTATATATGTATATGTGTATATGCATGTATGTGCATGTGCATGTGTAAGTGTATATGCGTATGTATGCATATGTGCATGTGTATGTGTGTGGATATGTATTTATGTGCATGTACATGTGTAAGTGTATATGCTTATGTATGTGTATGTGCATGTGCATGTGTATGTGTGTGTATATGTATGTATGCGCATGTATATGTGTAAGTGTATGTGTATATGTTTGTATGTGCATGTATATGTGTATATGTATGTATGTGCATGTGTGTATGTGCATATGTGTGTGTACGCATGTGAATATATATGTGTATGTGTGTGTGTGTATGTACGTATTTGCATATGTATGTGTATGTGTATAAACATATACAAGTGTATGTATATGCATGTGTATATGTATGAAACATGCATGTGCATGTGGATGCATTTCCGTTTGCATCCATCTATATATGCATGCATGTGAATGTGCATGCATGTGGATGTGCATGCATGTGGATGTGCATATACATGTATTTAAGTATGTGTTAATGTCTCACTGGTCCTATTGAGAAGCATATTGTTGATTTTAAGGCTTTCTTGCATGCCTCATTTGAGATGTCAGATTTGGGGCACTTGCATCATTACTTGGGCATTCAATTTATGCAAGTTGATGGTAGAATAGCTTTGTGTCAAACAAAACATATTGACACATTAAGGTTTAGCATTTTGGTCTTGAAGATTGTAAAACTATTGCCACTTCTATGGAGACAGGTTTACGGTTGAGTCTTCATGATCTTGGAGATACATTTGATGTTGTTCTCTATCAGTAGTCTATTGGATGCTTGATTTACTTATGCATTACTCGACTAGATATTTAGTTTGTTGTCTCATAAATGAGTAGGTTTATGTATTGCCCAAGTGTCAAGAATTGGGAGGTGATTAAGTGCATCTTTTGCTACTTGAGTGGCAGCTGGATACTTGGATTGTTTTATCCCAAGGGGGGATCACTACCGCCAGATTTACATGCTTTTTTATGAATCTGATTAGGCTAGTTTTAATGACATCCATGTGTCCACTAGTGGCTTTTGCTTCATGCTTGGTAGATCATGTATATCTTGGTTGAGCAAGAATCACCCTACTATGGCCACTTCCAATTGTGAGGCTGAGTATAGGGCAGCTTTCACAGTGGCCATTGAGTGTGTGTGGCTCAGACACCTTATGGCTGATTTGAGTGTTGCTCATTCTGCTGCCACCACCATCTTCACTGATAGCTAGAGCACATTGGCATTCACGAGGAACCCTATGTTCCATGCTTGCACTAAGCACATTGAGATGCATTATAATTATGTCAAGGAGAGGTTCTCTACTAGAGAGATCAGTTTGGCATATGTGCCCATACAGGAGAACATTGCATACCTTTTCACAAAGGCTATACCTAGGGAGAAGTTTGAAGCTTTCTGTAAAGCTTTGGGCTTACTTCCTTTTGTGGATTAATTCCACATAGCTTGGCACTTCCTTATACATGAGTGCTAGCTCCTTATTCACCACGTCACTCCCAAGGGGGATTAGTTGATATATTTAGGTAGTGATGTGTGTGAACACAATAGGACTATCGAGGCACTTTTTTCTCTCTTTAGGAGGTTTTTTTCCTCGGCTTGTATATACACCTATAACCCTAATAAATCACTTATCTTTGTACATTCTCTTAGTAATAAATTCAGTATTGTGTGTTGTGCTCCAGGATTCTTCTTCTTCCTTGTGTTGTTCATGTGCTTCCACATGCCTCAAACTCCAACACAAGTAATCGTGTAAGATCATGAATCAATTAAACCCCATCAAGTGACAAAAATGCCAAAAGCTATCCTATGGTAGAGCTTGAGTCAAAGCATCTGCAACATTATCTCGATTATGAAACTTCACAAGAATAATGCACTTAGTGGATAAAAAGTCTCTAATGAAGTGATACCACACTTCAATGTGCTTGGTCTTTGCATGATAGACCGGGTTCTTAGCCATTGCATGGCACTCTTATTATCATTGAGCAAACAAGGTACATGTTGAGGTAAACCCATATCACAAGAAAGATTAGAAAGCCACAATGCTTCCTTACGTCTCACTACAACATACTCTGCTTCTGTGGTGGAAACAAATATACATTCTTGAAGATAAGATCTATAAGAGATAGCACCTCCAAGAAAATGAAAAATGTACCCTAATGTAGACTTATGATTGTCTACACAACCAACATAGTCAGAATTTGTGTAACCAATAATGGATGCTTTCACTCTACCTAAGCATAGAAACTTGTCCTTAGTGCCACTCAGATATCTCAAAATCATCTTCGTCGCTTCCCAATGGTGCTTGCCAGGATTATACATATACTTTCTCATAACTCCCACTACAAATGCAATGTCTGGTCTCATAGCTATCGTAGCATATATGAGACTACCAACAACACACTCATAATGAATTTTGGCCATGAATTCCTTCTCCTCATTTGATTTGGGGCAATCATTCTTGCTCAATTTCACATATATGGGTAAAGGTGTACTCAATGCCTTTCCACCTTGGATATTGAACTTGTGAAGTACTTGGATATGTACTCACTTTGAGGCAAGTAAATGCATCTTTTACTCCTTTCAAGAGTAGTGCGCATACCAAGGATATATTTGGCATCCCCCAAATCCTTCATATCAAATGTCTGACTCAACTTCTATTTGCAAATTGACAAGTCATAAGAGGGCTTTTCAACAATCAACATATCATCGACATAAAGTATCAAGCATATCAAGCTATCATCTGAGCATCTCTTTGCGTAGAGACAATGATCCTCATTGCTTTGAGAATAGCCTTGAGACTTCATAAAAGCATCAGATTTTTGGTACCATTGTGAAGGGAATTGTTTAAGTCTATATAAGCTTTTCTTTAGCTTACAAAATAGACTTTCTTTGCGAGGAACTACATAACCCTCGAGTTGTTCCATATAGATATCATCTATATAATCTCCATGCAAAAAAGTAGGTTTCACATCCATTTGGACTAGCCCTAAATCCTCCATTGCAATGAGTCCAAGCAACATTGAAAGGGTAGTCATCTTGACCATTGGAGAGAACATTTCCTCAAAATCAACACCATGTTGTTGCTTAAAACCCTTTGCAACAAGTCATGCTTTATACTTTGGAGAAGCACTATCGGATGTGAATTTCAGCTTATATACCCATTTACATGGTAAAGCTTTCCTACCCTTTGGCAATGGTACTAAATCCCAAGTACCATTCTTGTGAATAGAATCCATCTCATTCTTCATGGCACGCTCCCACTTGACATGATCCTTTGTCTGCATGGCCTCTTTGTAGCAAGAACGCTCACCGACATCTATTAACATAACAAAATCCAAATCTAGAACATATTGATCATGTGGATGTGAGACATGTGCAGAGCATCTCAATGGTTGTGGAATGAGAACATTTGTAGATTGATGTGATTGAACATTCTCTTGAACATCCCTATGTGCAACATTTTTATGCATGCTAATTGGAGGAATAGTATCCTCAAACACCATTCTTCTCAGTTCAACCTCCTTAATTGGCTGAGTATGCACCTTAGACTCATTGAAAATGACATTACTACTTCTGAACACTAACTGTGTTTCACGATCCAATAAGCGATATCCAAATTGTCCTTCTCAACCATATCCAAGAAAAATGCATTTCTTTGACTTATGGTCTAACTTTTGTCTAAGATTCTTGAGTATATGAACATATGCTTCACACTCAAAAACTCAAAGATGATCATAATATGGTGGTTTCCCTGTCCATAACTCTTGTGCCACTTTCGGAACTTTGGAAATACTAGGTGAAAGGTTAATCACATGAGCTACAATCAATATTGCTTCTGCCCAAAAGCCTTGTGAAAGGTTTGCATGATGCAACATAGAAACTACTCTATTCTGATTAGTTCTATTCATCCTTTTAACTACACCATTCTATATTGGGGTATAAGGAGCTATAAAATCTCTAGGAAATCCTCTAGATTGGCAGAAAAGCTGAATTCATGTGAGGTATACTCAACTCCATTATCTGAACATAAAGCTTTTAGCTTAGTTCCTTTTTCAGTCTCAATTGAAAGCAATCCATTTTTTGAAGGTAGGGAATACCTCATCCTTCAATTTGATAGGATATACCCAAACTCTTCTAGTAGCATAATCTATGAAAGAGACGAATAAAGAGAACCACCTAATGAACTTGTGGGCATTGGACCACACACATCTGAATGTATGAGATCTAAAGGCTGAATGGAAGAGTCAATGTGCATTTTATGCACATTCCTACTTTGTTTTCCATATTGAAAATGCTCACAGAATAAAAAATCAAAGAAAGACATAGGTAAGTAGCCAGAATGAGAAAGATTTTCCATTCCATACAAGAGATGTGGCCCAAACGACCATGCCAAATACAAGCCATAGGCTATTCAGTCATGTTGGAATTTGAGGTCTACGGAAGCATGCGAACAACACAAGGAAGAAGAAGAAGAAGCTTGGAGCACATCATTCAATATTGAATGTACAAAGATAAGTGATCCATTAGGGTTATAAGCATATATACAAGTCGAGGGGGAAAAATCCTCCTAAAGAGGGAAAAAAGTACCCTGATGGTCCTAGTGTGTTCACATACATCACTACCTAAATATATTAACAAATCCCACCCTGAGAGTGATGCAATGAATGAGGACTAACACTCATGTATAAACGAAGCTATGTGGAATCAATCCACAAAAGGAAGTAAGCCCAAAGCTTTGTGGAAAGCTTCAGACTTCTCCTTAGGCAGAGCCTTTGTGAAAAGTTTTGCAATGTTCTCCTGTGTGAACAGATATGCCAAACTGATCTCTCTAGCAGAGTACCTCTCCTTGACATAATGATAGTGCACCTCAATGTGCTTAGTGCGAGCATGGAACACATGGTTCCTCAGAATTGCCAATGTGCTCTCACTATCAGTGAAGATGTGGTAGAAGACTGACCAACACCCAAATCAACCATAAGGCATCTGAGCCACACACACTCAAGAGTCACTATGAAAGTTGCCTTATACTCAGCCTCACAACTAGAAGTAGCCATAGTAGGCTACTTCTTTCTCAACCAAGATATGCATGACCTACCACAAATGAAGCAAAAACCACTAGTGGACACATGAGTGTCATAGCAACCAGCCTAGTTAGAGTCATAAAAAGCATGTAAATCTAGCAATAGTGACCCCCCTTGGGATAAAACAATCAAAGTAGTTAGGTACCACTCAAGTAGCAAAAGATGCACATAACCACGTGCCAATGCTTGACACCTGGGAAAAGCATAAACCTGCTCATCTGTGAGATAACAAATTGAATATCTGGCTGAGTAATGCATAAGTAAGTCGAGCATCCAATACCTTGTTGATAGAGAACAACATCAAATGCATCTCCAACATCATGAAGACTCAATCATCAACCTGTTTCCATAGGAGTGGCAATAGGTTTGCAGTGTTCAAGGCCAAAACACTGCAATAATGTGTCAATATATTTTGTTTAACAAAAAGCTATTCCGCCATCAACTTGCATAAAATGAATGCCCAAATAATGATGCAAATGCCCCAAATCTGACATCTCAAATGAGGCATGCAACTTAGCCTTAAAATCAACAATATGCTTCTCATGAGGACTAGTGAGAAGCATGTCATCAACATAGACAACAACAACCAGAAGCACACATTTTCACGCTTCACATATAAGGTGCTCTTAGTTGGATTGTTCTCAAAACCATGTGCAATCAGATAGGCATGTATCTTTTCATACCAACTTTTAGCCGTCATAATGGAGATTTTGTAAAATAATTCATATATTTTGTAAATCAATCGATTAGCATTCCAGTGAATTCAACAAATGTTCCCATTACTGTGTAACGGGAGTGAGTTTTCATATGACTATTGGAATCCCATAGAGGAGAGAGAGAACCTTGAATCAACAAAGTCGTAGCCCATTGCATATGCAGTCAATTGTATCTTTGTATTGTAATGAAGAATTACTTTTGATGCAAAACTCTAGGTACTGTTGTAAAGACTGAATCATTCTGTTATTGTTGTGAACCTTATTGTCTGTTAAGTTTGTATAATGCTAAGGAATAGAAATGCATTGGAAACTATTTGGTAATCCCCATTCCTTGAGCCTATCTTTGTTTGTGGAATTCAAGCAGCCAAACATTTTGGCGACCATGATGGGATGGGGAGAGTAAAGACGTAAAAACTAGGAATATTTACAATCTTAAAGATGAAGTAGTGGCATCGTTAATAGCACTGATGCAGATGGAGAGGGAGTATGCCAACATGATAGGGTAAGCATTTTTCAAAATATTTAGATACACAAGAGATAGACCATATGATGACATCAGGGATGACGGAACATGAAGGTGAGAGTTGAGTTTGTGCATGTATATTGGCACAATTAAGATATTTGGTAGGATAGGGCATAGTCTCATATCCGTTGTTGCATCAATTGTTGGAGGTATAGGGAGCCTTTGAAGCGACAAAGTTGCAGATGGACAAAGTAGAAGGATGACTGGTTAAGGATGAATTAAAAAAGGGGATAGAAGGAAGACCTTGGGATTTAGTTTTAACATTGAGCCTTCTCAATTCCGTTTGGGTAGAGCAGCTTGCAGAAGAACAGACTGAATTATAAAGGTAATTTTTTGCACACAGCAAGACAAAGTTTCCCCACCCAATCAAGATAGAGGAAGAAGAGATTTCATTAGTAACCATAGATGAAGAGTGGAAACTATGGTAGGTTCCTTTTGTTATGGAAGATCCTATCCAGTGCATTAGTGGGGTGCAATTAAAGAATTCAGTGGAAGAATAGATGATGTCCCGGATGTACATGTGAGATTATTCAATACACAATATGATTTACTAGAAGGCAAACCAGATGATGCATGGAAGTGCCAAGTTTTTCAAGTCACATTGGGCGGTGAGGTGGTAAGATGGTTAACCAAATTTTCCCCTAATCATTTTGCAACATATGATGCCCTCAAATATGCACCCTTTAGATGGTTCAGGAAGGCAAAGACCACTGGGAAATTATTTATTACTTTACAATACATGGTGCAACAAGCTAATCAAATGATGGTGGACTATGCATCACTTTTCCGGAGTACTTATGTCAAATTTCAAAACCAGAGTGACCTCCAGAGGATGTAGTTCGAGGTTGGTTTATGGATGGTTTGAACTCCATATTAAAGTCGATTATTAAACTACCATTGGGGGATCTATTAAACTTGGTTCCTGCATCTTGAGACACTCTAAAAAAAGCAATGCACAACTATGAGCCCATAGAGCAAGTAATTGAACAAGCTCAAGTGAACACGGTGGAAACCTGCCAAGAGGAATTAGTGGATTATGCGGCTCCACACATTTTAGTATGATATAATAATACCTAGATTTTGGAGGTCTTGATTGATGGTGGATTTGGAGTTAACATTGTTACTATGCCAATTTGTAGACAATTGGATTGGATTGATATACAACTTGCCTCATTTTACATTCACATGGTGGACTAGTCCAGAGTCCAAATAGTTGGTCTTATAAAAGATATCACAATTAAAGTATAGAATATTTCTTTTAAAGTAAATTTTGTGGTTATTGAGTTAACTGGAAAAAATAATGATTATAACCTTTTGTTGGGATGCCCTTGGCTCAAAAAGGCTAAGCTACAACAAGATTGGGGCTCCCAAGCAATCACTTTTCATAGGGGACACAAGAAGTACTCCATATCGTTGAATGATCGTCATCAGTATTCGAAGGCCTTGATACTCATGATTGCAGAGCCTCCTCACATGATTGATGGTTCATAAGATGATGAAGAAATGAAAATTTAGGAAGCCAATCATGATCTTTGATCAATAGGATTAGTAGATATTCTAGAGGTATTGGAAAAAATGAAACAAGGTCATGTGGTGGCTAATATGCAACTAGAGGAGATGATTCCTTCTGAGGATGAAGACGCTTGGTTGGCAAAGGATGATTTTCTTACCCAAACCAATGTTCATATTTAGTTGGACCAAATTGAAAAAGTCAACCTTAGCACCGAAGCTTTGCCACAAATGGCCAAAATAGGTGGTGATTTAGTTGGTCCTTTTCAAGAGGCTCTAATTCAATTATTAACTGAATTTAAATATGTATTTGCTTGGAATTATTTTGATATGGAAGGGCTAGATCCCTAGTTTTATCAGCATAAGATTGTTCTTAAGCTGGATGCTTTCCCAGTAGTTCAACAATGCTATCGCATGAATCTGAATTTCGCTAAATAGGTAAAAGAAGAATTGGACCGCTTGTTGAAGGTGGGATTCATAATTCCAATCGAGTATCTAGAATGGGTATCCCCCATTGTTACTGTGCCTAAGAAAAATAAACAACTGAGAATTTGTATCGACTATCAAAAATTGAATGTTGCTACAATCCCTGATCCTTTTCCACTCTTGTTTCAGGATATTATGTTAGATGAAGTGGCAAGAAGAGAGATGTATTCTTTTTGTGATGGATTTAGTGGCTATAATCATGTTTGGATGCTAGAAACTGATATCCCAAAAACCACATTTATTAGAAATTCGAGTGTATTTGCCTGTACGATCATGTGGTCCGATTTAAGGAATGCCCCCAATACCTTTCAGCATGCCCCCAACACCTTTCAACGATGTATGCAAAAAATTTTTGTGCCATTTCTCACAAGTTTCATGCGTGTTTTCTCATTGATTTCTCAGTTTTGGGCTATCATGTCAATCATTTATAGCAATTACGAATCTGTTTTATGAAGTGCCAAGATGTTCAATTAAGTCTCAATCTGTCTAGATCAATGTTTGGTGTAAAATGTGGGAAACTATTGGGACATATTAGTTCTCATCAAGGAATTGTAGTGGATCTGAAAAAAGTCAAAGTGGTTCTGCAAGTCCCTTCGCCACATAATTCAAAGGAAGTTCTATGATTTTTAGGTTAGATTCGTTGGCATGGGTGGCATTTATGCTATTTGGCCCATATTGCAATGCCGTTGAACGCTTTGGCACATGTTAAACCGGAAAATTTTAGTTGAATATGGAAAGTGATAGAGCATTCCGAAGATTAAAAGCTTTACTCATGCAAGCACCTATGTTGCAAGCTTTGGATTGGTCCGAACCTTTCCACATCTTTGTTGATGCTTCGGACATTGCCATTGGAGCCATATTGATGTAGAAAGTCAAAAGATCATGGTTTCGTCAAATTTATTATGAAACTCGCACATTGACCACTACAAAGAAGAATTATTTAGTCACTGAACGTGAATGCTTAATTTTAATTTACTCTATCAAGAAATTTAGGCATTATCTATTGGGTAGGGCAGTCACTTTCCATGTTGACCACTCTGCCTTGCTGTATTTAGTTAAGTAGCAAAATTTGGTGGGACGATTAGCTAGATGGGTGATCCTTTTACAAGAATTTGAGTATGATGTAGTACATCATCCCAGATCTTCACATATCATTGTGGAATTTTTATCAAGATTGGATAATGGTGAGCCACTAGATGGAGTTGACGATTCTTTTTTGGACGCGGATTATTTTATATGACAGATCAATCTGAGCCTGATTTAGGTAGTCCAACATGTTACAATGAGATGCTTTCTTTTTTGGCAACAGGTATCCCACCATCTCATTTACAATCTACAGCTCGCAAAAAGTTGGCACTTCACAATCACCAATTTTTTATTATTCTTGATCAACTATACTATAAGGATGTAATGTGAATTCGGCTACATTGTGTCCCACCGCATGAAGTACCAGTTGTTGTTTCAGAGGCTCATTCAAGTATGATTGGTGGTCATTTAAGTACAGAGCTTATAGTCCAAAAGATTTTACATAGTGGTTTATGGTGGCCAATGATGCATAAAGATGTTAGTGTACATGTTATACATTGTGCTCCTTGCCAACGTATGGGTGAACCCTGAGATATTCATCGATTTCCATTACAACCCATCTTACCAAGTTTGGAACCATTTCAAAAATGAGGACTAGATTTTATTGGTCCTATTTGTAGAGAGAGATGGTGGATGCAATCTGAAGATGAGTTGGTGCTGCAACAACCAGATTCACACCAGCCAACTCAAACTATAGATTTGGTTATTAGACCCTTTAAGCTTCCTAAATCCACAAGAAAATCACCCAAGTGTTTTGGAACAAGTGTCTCAAAAGTTTGAGTCAAGATAGACTAGTTGCAAAATGACTAGCTCCCAAAACTTGCTATTTTTGTACATACACCTGTGAGAAAAAATGAACAGTGCTCTCAAGCTGGTAGGAATTAGAAACAATCCTTTTGGAAATAGAAACTAGACTTAGACAGCTTGCTAATCCAAGTACAAAAACTTCAATTGGTCAACTGAGCATTGAGAGAAATATTTAGCTAGAATTGGAACACTCCCACCATTTTTGGGGCTCTGTAGAGATTCAAGAAGTGAGTAAAAAAACATAGATTTATCACAAATGGTAAATCCACTAGCCAAAATATTTTGTGCACATAAACTAGACTTAGAGAGAAATCCAATGCACTTTACAAATCTGAAAAAGGTTATGTATAGCCCAAGATAGGAGCTTCTAAAGTTACTATTTTGAGTGAGTATAACAGAGAATAAAACAGAGAAGAAGTAAATGATGAATGTAGAGATTCACATATAGTTACAACCAGATTGGCAATGAATACTTGCACAATGGGAGTAGAATGATAGAGATATGGAGTAAGCTCTTCAATCTCTACAAATGAACGTGAAGTGGGCATGAATCAAGCTCTCTAATGGTGACTTCCTTCTTGCTCTTTTTATAGCTACTTTTGGAGGTAGTTTTGAATTTGAATTCAAATAATTTAACCTAAAAGAAATGCTAAGAATTATGAGATATTATTCATGGTTTTAGGTAGCTGGAGCCATGAATTTCATTTTTACATCATGGATGACTTAAGCCATTCTTTCTTTCACAATTACAAGAGATAAAATATACTCTTTTAGAAGAGGTATTCATATGTCTACACATATGACTACAAATGAACATAAATCAAATCATATCAAGCATGTAGGCTTGGGCAAAATGCATCAAGATCTCCCCCTCAAGCCAAACATGCTTGGCCTCCAAATAAGTCTTCAATTGTCCTTGATTTCTTGCAAGCCAATCATCAACTTGAATCTACTCAATTTTGTACCATCAAGAGCTTTAGTCAACATACCTGCACATTGCATATTTGTAGAGACATAGGATAGTTGAATATCCTTGTTCATTAGCTTCTACCGTACATAATGGTAGTGGACTTTAATATGCTTGGTTCTATCATGGTATTTCGGATTAGCTGCAAGATGTAGTGAGCTTGTGTTTTCACCAAAAATGTGAGGTGTTGAAGAATGAAGTCCAAGATCTGTATACAAAGATTTTAACCACATGATTTCTTGAGTTGCATTAGCCAAACCTCTATATTCGGCTTTAGTAGAAGATAATGCCACTGTTGGTTGCATCTTGGATGACCAAGAAATGATTTTTGAACCTGCAAATGATACATACCTCGATGTGCTTCTTCTACGATCTCTGGATATGGCCCAATCCGCATCTGAGTAGGCCATTAGCTCAATATCTAAAGTAAATGGATAAAACAAACCTTCATTCATGGTCCCCTTTAGGTACTTGAGGACTCTCTTGGCCGCTTCCATATGTGGTCTTCTTGGCTTATGCATAAATTGACTCAATATGCTAACACTATACCATATATCCACCCTTGTGAGTGTTGCATAGTTCAAACTTCCAACCAAGCTTTGATAGCTTGTGATATTTCAATTGGCTCTCCTTCATAAGCACTAAGCTTATGATTTTGCTCCATAGGTGTACATGCACACTCGGTGTTTTCCATCTTGAACTTGATGAGCATGTCATCATGCACTTACTTCCTTTGTGTGATGTATATACTTGAACCTATGTAGATTAACTCCAATCCAAGAAAATAAGTGAGTGGTCCAAGATCACTTATTTTGAACTCCTCCTTCTTTTGATTCTTTACCTATTTGATTCCTTCAAGATCATTCCCTATGATAATAATATCATCAACATACACACATAGATAGATCACTTCAGATCCATTCCTCTTTATGAACAAAGAGGTATCCACCTTGCTAGCTTTGAATCCTTGGTCTTGCAAATAAGTCACCAATATGAAATTCCAAGATCTTGGAGCTTGCTTCAATCCATACAAGGCTTTCTTTAATTTGCATACATAGTTAGGGTGATGTGCATCCTCATATCTAGGAGGTTGTGCCATATACACTTCCTCAGAAATCCATCCATTTAAGAAAGGATTCTTTACATCAAGTTGATAGAGCTTCCAATTTTTGGATGCAGCAAGACTAGTGAGAAACGTAATTTTAGGCATTTTTGCAACAAGAGAGAAAGTCTCCTCATAATCAATACCATGGGTTTGAGAAAACCCTTTAGCAACTAACCTTGCTTTATGTCTATTTATACTTCCACCTGGATTCCTCTTGATTTTGTATATCCATCAAGATCCAATTACCTTCATAGATGGCTTGTTAGGTACAAGTTCCCAAGTGCCTTCAAGGCTTCCATTTCTTCATCCATTGCATCTCTCCAAGATTTCTTGCTTTGTGCTTCTTCAAATGTGCTAGGTTCTTCATTGGTTGGATCCTTTGCAATGTAGATTGAGTGCTTGGTGACCAAAAAAGTATCATAACCATACCTATATGGTTTCTTCTTCTCCCTTGAAGACCTTCTAAGTGATTGATGTGAGCTCTCGGGTCCATATGTAGCATCTTGCATCTTTGCTTTACCTTTGCTCTTCCATAGATTTAGTCTTTCCAAGTCTTCTAGGTCAATCTCTGAATCAATTTCTTTAATTTGCTTTGGCTTCTTTGGTTGAAGTGATGGAAAATCTTCATCCAAGTCATAAGGCAGCTTCACTTTCCTGTCATCATCAAATTATGATTTGTTCTCATCAAAAATTAAATCTCTACTCATAGAAAATCCTTTATTGGTTGGATTGTACAATCTATATCCTTTTTGGTTTTGGTCATAACCAATAAATATGGACTTTTTTGCCTTTGGATCCAATTTCCCTATTACTTGAGAAGGAATTTGAGCATAGGCTAATCATCCAAAGATTTTACAATGCTCTAGACTAGGTCTTCTTCCATTCCACACGTCATATGGAGTGGTTCCATCTAGTGACTTAGATGGAAGTCTATTTATGAGATATGTGGATGTAGACACAACATCTGCCCATAGGTAGCTTGGCAATCCCTTTTCATTGAGTATGGACCTTGCGGCTTCAACAATAGCTCTATTTCTCCTCTCTGCTACACCATTGAGTTTGGGTGTATACCTTGTAGTGACTTCCCTTTTAATGCCTCTTTCCTCCAAGTAGGCATCAAATTCAGAAGAGAAGTATTCTCCTCCACCATCTGATCTGAGTCTTTTCAAAGTTCTACCTGTTTGGTTTTCAACAAGAGCAACATACTTCTTAAAGCAATTAAAAACTTCATCCTTGTGCTTCATGAAAAACATAATGGTCCACCTGCTACAATCATCTATGATAGGCACATAATATCTTGATCCTGATATAGATGGCTCCTTACTAGGACCCCACACATCCATGTGTGCTAGATCCAAAAGAGTTTGATACACATATCCCTTCCTATTGAAAGGTTGTCTATGAGCCTTACCGAATTGACAAGCTTCACACTTATAAATCATGTGTTGCCTTGTGATATTAGGCAAACCAAATACACTTTGTTCCGTGCAAATTTGTTTGAGTGTCCTCTCACCAATGTGAGCAAGCCTTTTGTGCCATATCTCCAACTTTGTGAGAGTTTGAGATCCATAGCTAAATAAAGCTATGTTCTTTGTATCTTCCACTCAAAAGTGAAAAGCCTTCCTGTCTTTTCTCCTTTGGAAATCCTTCCAAAGCCTTGCCTAAGGTCTTCAACATATGCTCCCAGTTGGTTGAATCTAACATGCAATCCTTTTTCAACAATCTACCCAAAACTTATTAATTTTTTGGTAATTGTAGGGACATACAAGACTTTGCTTAAGAGGTTCATATTCCCATCTTCTCCACTGAGTGCTTTGTATCATCTCCTGTTTGCACTTCATGTTTGTTGTGAGGATCTTCCAAATTAGAAAGTAAAGCCACATTTTTGCTACATGATCTGAGCATCCTGAATCAATGTAAAAGATGTGATCATCATCCTTACCCTTCTTCACTGATAGATTCGTAATCAATAATGAATCTTATTGACTTTGGTCCTTTGCATAGTTATTGTAATCTCTTCTTCCTCTATGGCCACTTTGATAGTTGTTTTTGTCGTAATTGTTGTTGTAGTTGTTGTTGTTGTAGCCTCCATTGTATCTGCCTCTATTTGATCCATATCCATCTCTATTGAATCCTCTTCCTCTTGAGTTCCTTGGGTTCCTGAAACATTATTCAGTAGTACGATTAGATAAGCCACATATATTCCAAGGTTGAGATGATTGGAATCTCCCCTTGCCTTGTTTTCCACCTCTACCTCTTCCTCTAGCTGTTCGTCTACCTGCAAAGTTTGGTTGGAAAGAGCTACCTTCATCTTCATTCTTCTTATTCTTTGACTTGTCATTGACCTTAGCTTTATCAAAATATAAGGTAGAAGTTTGATTACCTCTTGAGGACTCACCACCTTTTCTAATCTTTACTTCATGATTGAAGAGTTGGCTCATGAGTGTGTTGAGGTCGGGTACATGCATATCCATGTACAAATCCATGGTTGTTGTGAAGGACTCCCACTTGTCATCTGCTTTGATTCCATTTATGATTTGTCTAATGATTTGTCCTTCTTCAATTACCTCTCCAATGCTTCCAAGTTGATCCGAAATCTCCTTCATCTTTATGACATAATCAGTCATACTTTGCTTGGGGCTTTTCTTCATTGTTGTGAACTCCATCCACAATTGGTTCTTCCTTGCTCGAGTGTTGGAGGAGAAGAAAGAAGCAAGTGCATTCCAATTCTCGCTTGATGTCTCGCATCGCTTGACATGAGGTAAAAGAAAATCAGAGATTGAGTTTAGAATATTGGAGCTTGCAAGTGCATTCTTTGAACACAAATTTGAAAGTCTTTCCTCTTCTTCATGTGATGGTTGCCCTTTGTTCCTCATGGGTGGCATAGCTTCATCGCCAGATATGTATCCAAATAGATTCCTCCCTTGAAGATAAGCCTCCATCCTTAGAGACCATGCTGGGTAGTTTTTTCTATCCAATTTGTCAATTGTTGATGGAAATCCATCTCCCATGTTGATTGACTATGCTCAGATACCACTGTAGAGAGAGATGGTGGATGTAATCTGAAGATGAGTTGGTGCTGCTACAAGCAGCTTCACAACAGCCAACTGAGACTTTAGATTTGGTTAGTAGACCTTTTGACCTTCCTAAATCCACAAAAAAATCACCCAAGTGTTTTGGAACTCAAAAGTTTGAGTCACGACAAACTAGTTGCAAAATGACTAGCTCCCAAAACTTGCTATTTTTATACATACATCTGCTAGAAAAAATGAATAATGCTCTCAACCTGGTAAGAATTAGTAACATTCCTTTTGTACATAGCAAATAGAATTAGACAGCTTGCTAATCCAAGTTAAAAAATATCAATTGATCAACTAAGCACTAAGAAAAAGATTTAGCAAAAAATGGAACACTCTCGCCATTTTTGGGGCTTTGCAGAGATTCAACCAGTGAGCACAAAAACACAGAGTTCTCAAAAATGGTAAATTCAAGGACCATAAAATTATGTAAGCATAAACTAGACTTAGAGAGAAATCCAATGCACTTTAAAACGCAGAAAAAGGTTATGTATAGCCCGAGATATGAGCTTTTGAAGTTAGTATTCTGAGTGAGTATAACAGAGAATAAAACAGAGAAGTAAATGATGAATGTATAGATTCACATATAATTACAACCACATTGGCAATGAATACTTGCACAATGGGGATAGAATGATAGAGCTATGGAGTAAGCTCTTCAATCTCTACAAATGAACATGAAGTGGGCATGAATCAATCTCCCTAATTGCGACTCCTTCTTGCTCTTTTTATAGCTACTTTTGGAGGAAGTTTTGAATTTGAATTCAAATAACTTCACCTAAAAGTGATGATAAAAATTATGAGATATTCTCTCAGTTGATGGATTCGTGGTTTTAGGTAGTTGGAGCCACAAGTTTCCTTTTTACATCATGGATGACTTAAGCCATTCTTTCTTTCACAATTACAAGAGATAAAATATACTCTTTTACAAGAGGTGTTCATATGTCTACACATATGACTACAAATGAACATAAATCAAATCATATCAAGCATAGAGGCTTGAATAAAATGCACCAACACTATTCATGCATCGGTTATGTCAAGTAAAAATTTAATTTTAACTTGTAAAAACTATTATACATGATGAGTGGAAGCTTGGTGTTTGTGAGATTCTACTATGAATAGTGTCAATACAGTGCTAACACCAAATTATTCCCTCATTATGGTCTTCCATTAGAGCTTGTTTCGGATTGGGGTACTCATTTTCTCAATCAGCTTATTAAGTCCGTCACAGATTATTTTTGTATTGAACATAAGTTTAGCTCTCCGTATTGTCCTCGGGCAAATGGATTGGCAAAAAGTACAAATAAAATTTTATTAACTATGTTGCAAAAGTTACTTCTAGAATGTCTGAACAAATGAGAAGAATATTTATCTTTTGTTTTGTGGGCTTATTGCACTTCATACAAGGTATCTACTAGTTTCACACCTTTTAAACTTGTTTATGGGTTGGAATCCATAGTACCTATGGAAATCATGGTGCCCAGTTTATGGATTGCAGTTCAACAAAGGCTTCTACCAGAAGATTCATTAGATTTTTGAATTGACACACTATGGCAACTTGAAGAACATCGTTATACTAGTTTTCTATTGATGCAAGTAGTATCAAATAGACAAAGTCATTGGCATGATAGACACTTACAAACTCCTATTTTTCAGCCTGACAATTTAGTCCTCTTCTTTAATTCCAAAATGAAAAGACAGGCCCAAACATTGGGACTTCGATGGATAGGTTCTTTCCGTATTCATCAAGAAATTGGACCCACTATGTTTCAGGTTTCCATGTTAAGGGGTGAAATTTTATAGACTCTAGTCAATGGGTCCAAACTATGACCTTATCACAATTAATGTGGTGATTAGTACCTGTACATAATGTATATATTCAGAATAAATTGACAATTCCATGTGCTAAATAAATGGCATCCTGAAAGGTGGCTTGGGATGGTGACAACTTCTTATGAATCTTTAGCATCATGCAAGTGTAGTAAATTTCCATGCAGCATTATCTGCCCTTTATATTGAATTGTGCACATGGAGATATTTTTGATTCTATGATCAATGGCCTTGCTCTATTCTATTTAAACCTTGCTATCGGTTATAATAGAGTTTTACTTGAACTTTTTATAGATTTTGTGCTTACTCACTTACCTTCTGCTCCAAGATGATAGCCACCGTTTTACCCAATCTGCTCAAGGCCTTAGACATGAACCAGTTAGTAATTCTTGATCAATTAACGTAGTTTCATATCAACTAGTTCCAATGATGGACTTACTCTCATATGCACAGATTCAGTGGCTTGCTATCTCTAATCATCCTATGATTAACTCTTTTGTCCAACAATGTCACAAACAAGTCGACGATTCAAGGGATCAAATCACTTTTATTGAATTTTGCATTGGACAAACTACTCGCTTGGCGATTGATGCAGAGTATATTGCAACTCAATTGCATGTCAGTAATCAAGGGGTAACAACACCAAAAAAATTAGCTTCAATAGAGAAGATGGAATGCATGTTTGATCACCCATGTTCAGGAGAATACAAGTATGCAAGGCTTCCCAATACCAACCCATGGAAGTTTGGCCTGCAATTGGCTACATTACCCATATTCATGTACTCCTTGGTGAAGGATGTTGCATCAATAGAAGGTAATGTCAACTTGGTTGAGGTAATTTTTAGGTGAATTAAGAAGGAGGTGCAGAGACCGTGCAGAGCTTCTTGTAAGTCCCATCAACTCGATATGAAGTTAGGTGTGCTTTTTACTTTGTTAGTATTGACAAACCCTTTTCTTGTATTGGTCAATTTATAGTGGTAGATGAAGAAACTTTCCTTGAGGCAGGTAAGCGATAGGGTAAAAGACTAGTACCCAATCTGCAGGATCCCATGAATGCAGAGAAGCGAGTGTGGGTCCATATTGTTTAGAAAACTATGCATCAGGTGAAAGAAGCACACCAACAAAGAATGCGGAAGCAAATTGGGGAAGAGCTTTGATAGCAACAACAAGAGGAGGTTGCGAGAGCTACGAAAGCCCAACAACACCAATAAACCATTATAGATGAAGCTGCCCATCGACAGCAACCACAACAGTAGATGGAAGGCAATGGTCCGAAAGGGCAACAACAACAGCTGCAAACACACAGCTAAGGACCGGGTGGGCAACAACAACAACAAATGCAACAACAACAACAACAACAATAGTAGAGGTGTGTTGAAGGTCAAGGCCAGACTTGGGTACCTGACCCCTTATCATGGCAGTTCTACCTAGGCTATCAGTCTGGTAACCCTCCTTCCAACTTATGGCATGAACAAGATTCTTGTTGATATATTTAGGTAGTGATCTGTGTGAACACAGTAGGACTGTTAGGGCACTTTTTTCTCTTTTTTAGGGGTTTTTTCCTCCGGCTTGTATATACGCCTATAGCCCTAACAAGTTACTAATCTTTGTACATTCTAGTGGTAATACATTCAATATTGTGTGTTGTGCTCCAAGATTCTTCTTCTTCCTTGTGTTGTTCATGTGCTTTCGTAGACGTATCCAACAATTAGTATCAAAGCAGGTCACCGCTTCATCTAGGGCATCGTCGATACCCCTCTGGTCATAGTCTCAGAATCGCACAAGATTTGGTGAGCATACTCAAGGTGATTAGGAGATCAAAACTACTTCACTTAGTCGTGCCAAAATCGTGATCTCAACTCGTTTTGGCCTCCAAATGCACTATCACAGTGCTTGTGTAGGCTATTTTGTCTTTTTGTGCCAAAGATATATACAGGTTTTGGTTCACTAGTATAAGCATCTCAAAGTCTGCTACATGTTTAGTAGAACTTGTTAGGGGAGTTTTGTTCAACTTTTTCAGATACAATCATTTTTTTGCATCATAGTATTTTAGTAAGTGGCCATGGATGAAAGCAGTGATGTATTCTGGTTGAGGATAAGTTGGATGCTACCAATTACCCATTGTGGGCTTATATGTTGTGTGTGTGTGTGTGTATGTGTATGTGTGTGAATGCATGTAAGCATGTATGTATGCATATGCATGTGCATTATGTATGCATGTGTGTGTATGTGTGTGTATGCATGTAAGTATGTATGTATGTATGCATATGCATATGCATTATGTATGCATATGCATATGCATTATGTATGCATATGTATGCATGTATGTGTATGTGTGTGCATGTGTCTCTACGTGTGTGTGTATGTGTCTCTACGTGTGTGTGTATGCATATATGTGTGTGTATGTGTGTGTGTGTCTATGTGTGTATGTGTGTGTGTGTCTATGTGTGTATGTGTGTGTCTATGTGTGTATATACATGTGTATCTCTATATATGTGTCTGTATGCATGTGTATGTGTATGTGTAAATGTGTGTGGATGTGTGTGTGTGTAAGTGTGTATGTGTCTATGTGTGTGTGTATGTGTATGTGTGTGTGTGTGTGTGTCTATGTGTGTATGTGTGTGCCTATGTGTGTATATATGTGTGTGTATGCATGTGTATGTGTGTGTGTAAATTTGTGTGTGTATGTGTGTGTATGTGTCTATGTGTGTATGTGTGTGTATGTGTCTATGTGTGTATGTGTGTGTATGCGTCTGTATATGTGTGTGTGTCTATGTATGTATGTGTGTGTGTCTATGTGTGTATGCGTGTGTCTATGTCTATGTATACGTATGTATGTGTATATATGTGTGTGTATGAATGTGTATGTGTGTGTGTAAATCTATGTGTATGTGTGTGTGTATATATGTCTGTGTGTATATGTGTGTGTATCTATGTGTGTATGTGTGTGTCTATGTGTGCATATATGTGTGTATGTGTATATGTGTGTGAATGCATGTGTATTTGTGTGTGGAAACATGTGTGGATGTGTCTTTGTGTGTGTGTGTGTAAGTGTGTATGCGTCTATGTGTGTATGTGTGTGTGTCTATGTGTGTGTGTGTGTGTGTGTCTATGTGTGTATGTGTGTGTGTGTGTCTATGTGTGTATGTGTGTGTGTATGTGTGTGTATATATATGTGTGTATGCATGTGTATGGGTGTGGGTAAATCTATGTGTATGTGTGTGTGTGTGTGTATGTGTGTGTATGTGTGTGTATGTGTGTGTATGTGTGTGTATGTGTCTATGTGTGTATGTGTCTATGTGTGTATGTGTCTATGTGTGTATGTGTCTATGTGTGTATGTGTCTATGTGTGTATGTGTGTGTGTGTCTATGTGTCTATGTGTGTATGTGTGTGTCTATGTGTGTGTGTGTAACTGTATGTGTATGTGTGTATGTGTGTGTGTATATGTGTGTGTATGTGTGTATGTGTGTATGTGTGTATGTGTGTATGTGTGTATGTGTGTATGTGTGTATGTGTGTATGTGTGTATGTGTGTATGTGTGTATGTGTGTATGTGTGTATGTGTGTATGTGTGTATGTGTGTATGTGTGTATGTGTGTATGTGTGTATGTGTGTATGTGTGTATGTGTGTATGTGTGTATGTGTGTATGTGTGTATGTGTGTATGTGTGTATGTGTGTATGTGTGTATGTGTGTATGTGTGTATGTGTGTATGTGTGTATGTGTGTATGTGTGTATGTGTGTATGTGTGTATGTGTGTATGTGTGTATGTGTGTATGTGTGTATGTGTCTATGTGTCTATGTGTCTATGTGTCTATGTGTCTATGTGTCTATGTGTCTATGTGTCTATGTGTGTATTTGTCTATGTGTGTATGTGTGTGGATATGTGTGTGTATGTGTGTGTGTCTATGTGTCTATGTGTATATGTGTGTGTATCTATGTGTGTACATATGTTTGTGTCTATGTGCATATATATGTGTGTGTATGCATGTGTATGTGTGTGTAAATCTGTGAATGTGTGTGTATGTGTGTATGTGTGTGTGTTTCTATGTGTATATGTATGTCTATGTGTGTGTATGCATGTGTATATGTGTGTGTGTGTATGCATGTGTATATGTGTGTGTAAATATGTGTGTGTATGTGTGTGTGTGTGAGCATACCTTTGTGCTTCTCCGACCATCGTTAGAAGGTTGTGTGTGCACATGTTCTCTCTCTCTCTCTCTCTCTCTCTCTCTCTCTCTCTCTCTCTCTCTCTCTCTCTCTCTCTCTCTCTCTCTCTCTCTCTCTCTCTCTCTCTCTCTCTCTCTCTCTCTCTCTCTCTCTCTCAATCCCATCACAAATGTATCGGGAGAAATCAAAATTTTTTTTTAACATTCCAGAGTGTTGCTTATGCGATGCTCTGAAATCCCAAAACTTTGCTTATGCGATGCTACAACATTGCAATCAGTTTTCCAACATCAGTAGGAGCGACACTATTTGCAACATGCAAAGTAGCATCGCATAAGCGATGCTCAACATCACTTATTCGATGATTTTTTGTTTTTTTAATAAAAAATAGTTTTGTCACTTATGCGACACTTTCGTCGCATAAGCGACAAAACATGATTTTTTTTCAATGAGGGGTGTTGCTACGCCCCCTAGTTTCTAGTAGCGTATGGAGTGATATGTTGTAGTGCTTTAGTGGGACACCTGTTAAGTACATATGTTGCACACATAACAGCCTCAAGCCAGAAACTATGTGGTAGAGCTTGACTCTTGACCATATACCTCGTCATCTCCATGAGTGACATGTTCTTCCTTTGAGCAACTCCATTCTGTTGAGGTGTATATGGCACTATACACTAATTTTTTATCCCATGTTCAACTAGAAATATATTAAAATCAGAAGACATATATCCCCCCCAATCAAAATGGAGGGTGCCCATTTTACATGCTAGCATATTTTTGCCAAAACAAAAAACTCTTTGAAGCACATAAACACTTTGGGCTTTGTTTTCAATGGATATACCCATGCATTCCTAGGAAAATCATCAATGAAAGTCACAAAGTAAAGATAATTCCCAAAGTAGGGTGTCTGTATAGGACCACAGACATCACTGTGAACAAGCTGGAATTTCTGAGTAGCTTGAATTGAACCATCTTTTGGGAATGAGGAATGCTACATTTTGCCCAAAATATAGCCGTCACAAACATGTTTACCAGGTGTGTCAAGTTTGGGCAGATAGGACACCATTCCAAATTTTTGTAGGCATAGAAAACTAGCAAAATTGAAATGACCAAAGGGTGCATGCCAAAGCTTTGCATCTGACATAGCCTGAGAATCATGTATTGCACATGTTGAATCATTCACAGATTTTTCATAATCTATGAGCTTATACAACTCACGACATAAAATGCCAAAAGCAATAACAACATCACCATTTGATAGATCGTGAACTGTACATCTGTCATCAACAAATTTCACAACCAAGCCGATCTTGGATAATGTTGAAATTGATAACAATTTTTTCTTGATCCCTGGCACAAATAAAGCATCCAACAATGTAAAAGAACTACCATCAGTAGTAGTCAAAATGATCTTACTAATTCCCATAATAGGATAAGAGGAGTTGTTGGCACATGTGACAGTATTCCCTATAGGGACAGGCTCTAGTGAAGTGAAGAAACTATGTTGCAAGATAATATGTTTGGTTGCCCTAGTATCAAAGTACCAAACATCTGAGTCTACTATAGACATACATTGTTCATGAGAAGATGGGTCATAATTGCAAACAGTGATAAATGCCCATTCAAGAGCAAATGTGGGAAATAATGGCATGTTTGATAGACAAGGCTATCAATGCATGTGCATGAGCCTCTCTGCCATCCCATTAAATTTTCTTTATATTAGGTGCAGCAGGAACTGCGGCATGAATAGGAACCTGAAGAATATCAGCATCTTCAATGCCATCCAGATCACCTTCAGTAGTTGTGTTTGTAGGTGAAATAGGATATTTTTCAACACCCTACACAATACAGAATACATTGCCGCTTCCAGCCATGGCCAATGACTAAAATACCCTAATGCAAAAAAATGATTGTATCTAAAAAAGTTGAACAAAACTAACCTTGTTGAGTTCTACTAAACATGTAGTAGACTTCAAGGTGCTTATACTGGCAAACCGAAACCTATATATATCTTTGGCACAAAAAGACAATATTGCCTGCACAAGCAATATGATAGTGCATTCGAAGGCTGAAATGAGCTCATATCGCAATTTTGACACTATAGAGCGAGCCATTTTTGAACTCCTAATTGCCCTGAGTATGCTCACCAAATTTTGTACGATTGTGAGACTATGACCGAAGGGGTGTTGATGATGCCCTAGATGAAGCGGCAACCTGCTCTTATACCAACTGTTGGAGTTTTGGACCTGCAAAAGCACGTGAACAACACAAGGAAGAGGAAGAAGCTTGGAGACAACACACAATATTGAATGTATTACCAAGAAAATGTACAAAGATAAGTGACTAGTTAGGGTTATAGGGGTATATACAAGCTAGGGGGAAAAACCTCCTAAAGAGGGAAAAAAGTGCCCCGACGGTCATAGTGTGTTCACACAAATCACTACCTAAATATTTCAACAACTTGTATACTGTGTAACATGCCCATCAAGTGGGAGGTATAGTTTGTATACTTACATTCAAGTACTCTTTATCATTCTTTATTTTTTTTCTCATACTCACTTTAGCCATATTGGCCTTTACTGGGAGATTTTTATCATTAGTGTCCATGTGAAAGGCCAAATGGCTACTAGATACTTTTGTATATGTTCTTTAATAAAAAATATAGTGGCCTGACCAGTCACAGACTGTAAGTTTGACCACATTTGTAACACCTAAGAAGTTTGTGTTCATGCTCCCTGTGTATTGTGTTTTTCTACATATTCTACAACATCTATGCAAAGTACCATGCACTGCACCTGGTGCTCAATTTTCTACTCTAAGGATATCATCATGGAGCTCTCAAGAAGCAGAGCACATTGTGATGCAATGTCATTGAAATATTTCAGTGGCAACCAACAAATACTTCTTGTTTCTTGGAAAGAATGCTGGATAGATTGGCCCTATAAAATCTAGCCTCCACTTCTCAAATCGTTGCCATGATGTGGAGACAACCAATGGGTGTTGTCTCTACTTTGTGGGTTTAGGACCACATTTTTGACAGACATCACATGCATGAGCCCTTTCATCTATATCTCTGAATAATGTAGGACCTTTTGAAGTATTGGAATCCTCTGTTTTATAACCAATCCTTAATCGATAAGATATAAGGAGGACCTTGAATCTACTAGGGTTGTAAGGGAAAGGGTCTTCTTAGACATGATTAACTTGATAGGGGCAAGACATGTTTCAATGGGTGTTGCTGGAATTATGAGACCCTTTCTTATATCATGGTCCAGTTGTACGGTCTCCTTTACAATTGGACTTCCTCGTCTCCCTGCTCTACAAGGGTGACTGCAACTCTGGAGTTTGTTCTCTTATTGGGACAATTAACTGTAGTATGGCCAGGGTTTCCACAATAGAGGCATAACTTATTATCTCTCCTTCTTTTTTTCTCTTAAGGGGTTAGAGGATGGAACCTATTCATGTCTATCTACATAGGTTCAAGAATAGGCTCTTCTCTAGGAGTGGGTTGGAAGGGTTTCCATTTTCGAAGTCTTCCTTTTAATTATTATCTCTCCTTCTTTTTTTCTCTTGTGGGGTTAGAGGATGGAACCTAGTCATGTCTATCTACATAGATTCAAGAATAGGCTCTTCTCTAGGAGTGGGTTGGAAGGGTTTCCATTTTCGAAGTCTTCCTTTTAATTGATTTTCTTGTTTCCTTCAAAAAATGTGGTTATCACATTGAATGGCTTGAGTGATGTATTCATTCAATGTCTTAACCTCTAGCATCATGAGTAGAAGGTCCTTCATATCATCTCTCAAACCCCATCTTAATTTTTTTATGAAATAATCTTCGTGCCAAGTGAGATTGCATATCAATTGCCTAAATTTTGATGCATAGGTAGAGGCAAGTCAGTTACCTTGACATAGCTTTCGAACTTCCACTCGACTCATGTCTACATCTCCAAACATGGTGGTGAGCTCTCGAAGAATCCCCTCATAATCACAAAGTACTGCCATGTCCTTGTCCAAGATTGGAGCAAACCATGATAACGCTTGACCATAGAGCAAGGTTCCAATAAAGTTGACCTTGGATGCATCATCACGGTATCTATAAGGCTACATATGGATGTAGAGTTTGACTTGTTGCACGAACCTACAGAACTTCATGCAATCACCATCAAACCTTTTTGGCATGTAAATCTTGGGTTCCTTCATGAAGGATGAACTAGGATATTGGTTCAGCTAAGTACTCCCTTGATTTTCTTGAAGAATCCCAATTTATTCTTGTAGTTCTTGGATAAGTATGATGGGATGTCCCATCTCGACTTGTGCTTGTCGATGAGTTAGGTCCTCAACTTGTTGTTGGAGACTTTGTAGTGATGCCACAATTTGTTCATAAGTGTTTTCCATGAGGCTTGGTCTTGGATAGGATCTGATCTTGCCAAAATGTCAGTGGAGCACTAGATTGTGCTCTTTGACTACACTAGACAAGATTTTGGAAATATAATTTTGATTACAAGAGCACCCACATAGGTAAAATAATACAAGATTATGTAACTAATACAAGACATCCCACAACCTGGGACTGACATGTATGACTAACTTGACTAGAGATGATATAGGAGATCCCACAACCCGGGATCGTAGGTATGAAACAAGATATCTCAATTACAACAATTCCCTTCAGGGAGATGGACTAGATACAAGAAATAACTAGAAAAGATCTTGTACTACAAGATTACAAGAGAACAGGACAAGGTGTCCAAGAACTAGACTAGACAAGACTAGAACAAGGATCAAGACAAGAACTACAATTGGAACTTGGAAAGTACTTACTTGAAGATTGTGACTCCTTGAGCACCCAAGACTAGCATTGGCAAGACCGAGGATGTATGTGGCCAAGCCCTCCTTATATAGATGTTCAAGGGTGGTTATTAAAGGTGGTTCAAAGGCAATTATGACTTGATTATACCATCGGTGATGTCAGCAATCCAAACAAGACCACCATATGTCAAAATTTAGCAAGTAGATAGTTGATCTTAGGGTTTTGGCACGTTTCAAATTCAATGAAAGCATGGGTTTCTCCAAATTTTGAACCAATCATGAGATATAGAAGTCACATGGGATCTGAGGTTCAAGGTGATTTCCTTTGTCACTTCACTATCCACAAGGAATTGTACTAAGCTTTCACCAAGGTTTTGTGGACTGTAAAAGATAGTTAAGAAGCTTAGTGATGTTGCATACTGATTAGAGCTTCCTCTAGATTGCAAAGTCTATCTAGTGTTTCATGTAAGTAAACTTAGAAAGTATATTTCCAAGGAGGATAATCTAATAGACGATATTGTTTCTTTACAGGAAGGTGATAGCAGAGATCATTCTCTAGATAGGATAGTAGATCAGAGAAAGAAACGGTTGAGAAACTATGTCATCCAGGAGTATCTAATATCCTAGATAGGATTACTGCTTACAGATTCTGCTTGGGAATTATAAGTTCTAATTTGCAAGTAATTTGTTATTGTTAGTGTCCATGTGAAAGGCCAAATGACCCTTGACACTTCTTTGTATATGTTCTTTAATAAAACATATAGTGGCATTGTCAACCATACACTATAAGTTCGATCGCATTTTGTAACACATAAGAAGTTTGCGTTTGTGCTCCTTGTGTACTGTGTTTTTTTGTGTATTTTACAGCCTCTATACGGAGTACCGTGTGCAACCCTAGGAGCTCGATTTTCTACTCTGAGGATATTGTCATGGAGCTCTTGAGAAGGAGAGTGCAGTATGGTGCATTGCCATCAAAATATGTAACTAGTATTAGATGTTTCAATGCAAAAGATTTGTTCTTTTTGTGCAAGCAAAGCGAGCACCCCCCCAAGGCTTTCTCCAAGGCTTATGACCAAGGTGGTGACCAAGGTGGCGACCAAGGCATAGACTTTGGCATACCTTGTCATCAGAGTCACCGAAGTCATCGTTGGCATTGTTGGCTTTGCAGAGGGAGGACCTCAATGCTCAAGGAAGACAGAGGTTCTCAGTACTTCCCGAGAGGTCACTCATCCTAGTATTGTTCCCCCTGGTGTCGTCGAGATTTTCTCTCCTCTCTCATTCATGAAGGCCTATAGGAAACACATTCGGTGAAGGTGGCCGGAATTCCCTGAGAATTCCAAGATGCATCAAGGATGTCAAAGGGAGTTCACATGCAAACTTTGGAAGAAATCAAGCAAAGCTTGGGTAGTAGTCAAAGCTGGTCAATTTTTCAAAATTAGGGCAAAAATTTCAATGTCTCCAAATCACATGAAAATTCATATACTTGTAAAGCCTATCAAAGGCAGACTATAGCATGAAAATGGATTTTCTAGCACATTGATATGCCATGTGCATTTTGTAAAAAATGTAATTTTTTCACTTAGATCCTACAAAATCTTGTATAGGAATTTTCGTTAGCCATATGGTTTGGCATTTATAAAGACCATATGTGGCTACATATTTTTACAAAGTTTCAAGGCTATTAGAGCTTCCTACACACCTTAATGCCACCTTGCAAGCTTCCAAATGTAGTCAAACTTGTACAAGGGAGATTCAGATGGGAGTTTTTTCTGCATATTCCTAAAGGAGGCCTTTCAAAACATAGCACTACAAATTTTCATCTTCATCAAAGGATATTTGAAGGGTCAAAGAGCACAAAATCCAATTTTCAAGGTCACCACAGTTTCCTAGAATAAGAAAATTGAAGGCTTGAAGGGTTGCCACATGGCAAACAATGATTGAACCATGTTGTACGATCAAGATGAGCTCATATTCAAGGGTGGAGATGCACTAAAGCATAAAGCAAGGACGATCCACGAGTTTTTTCACCGGATAAGCCTTGATGATCAAAGATCAATAATGCAAAATTTGTCCAAAAATAGTAGCTTATCTTATCCAAATTGATATCAGCACTGATGCAATGGTCTAGAGCAGCCCCAAATCCAATGGTGGAGAATGAAGGTGCCTATTTTCCTCCCCTTTGCCATAGATATCATATAAAGAACCAATCCTAACCATCCATTTGATAAATCCAATGGTTGTAATCAAAAGAAGTTGATCTTAGGGTTCAGAGTTGATTTCTCTAGATCTACGGGCCCAAATTCATTCAAAAAACTATATAAACCCCCCTCCAAACTCCTAGAGCATCATTTTTAGATATCCATAGGGCCCTTGCTAGCACATGGTTTCCTTGAGACGATCACCCTCAGTTGAGCGCATGAGGATCCAAGGTGGGCTAGTAAGAGCATAGTTCCTAGATTCAATTTTTAGACTTCCTCTCTAGGATAGGATCATAAACCCAGTTTCTCTTTCTTTGCTCACCCTCAATGGATAGTGTGAGTGAGTTAGAGCTGATTTTATGTGTCTTAGACTTCTTTAGAATCACATTATGATCCTAGAAAGACATAGGATCAATGAAGTGGCACCTATCCTCTTACGTGTGACATTCGGTTGAACTGTCATGATGAGAGGGTCGTGCGGACCACCTTTGACTAGTAGAATGCTTAGCTTGACGTTTCACAACATTCATGTATATGTTTGTCATAACAATATCTTCTATTGCATGTCTCATGTCTCATGGCTCTTATCTCTTTGTCTCTTATATGTTTTTACATGTCACCTTCTATCTCTTTCTATGTGTGAGAAGGCTCTGCAGTATTGCGTTGATTAGTGAGGATGATCCATTAAGGTTGAGAGAATAATTTTCTATTCATTTTTTACACCATGACCCACATGCATTCATAACACCCATAAAAACCCATGCTTATGAATTGATTTTCGAAAGTGTATAAGAAGCTCTATTCGTGGACCATTCTTCCTTTCAAAAGTTGATTCATGTGTGTGGTTTTCTTTTTGTTCTCATCGTGCATACATCCACAAGAACCCATGCTTATGAATTGATTCTCGAAAGTGTATAAGAAGCTCCATTCGTGGACCATTCTTCCTTTCAAAAGTTGATTCATGTGTGTGGTTTTCTTTTTGTTCTCATCGTGCATACATCCATATGTTCCCCTTTCATAATTAAATCATGACATCTCTCCTCCCCATACCCAAATTCATCTTCACCTTCACATTTTTATCACAAAGACCTTCCAACACTCACTAGCTTCATACACTTTGTGTGTGCCACGACCGGACCCGATCCACTTGGATTGTGATCATCTCCACATCTGATCTCCCTTAACCATGGCAATCTCTTGCCACTAAGCTACACTCTTCTGGTGTCTAAAAAAGGGGAAAGACTAAGGTTAACATTACCTTGAACATGTTTTGGTCCCTCAAAGCTTCATTCTTTGCTTTCAAAGCCTATTTTTGAAGCATTTTTGGGGTGTCTTTTGGAGCCATTTTGGAGTACTTTCACACATAGTTCTCTTCACACAGGTCCAAGAACATCAAGAAGAGTGTTTTTTGTACTTCTTTGAAAATAAATATCAACTTTTGGTGCTCTGTTTTTAGCCACACTCGTAAAATTACGGGTTTCTCCAAAGGTTTTCAGTTTTGGTGGGAGTAGTCACTGCAAATTTGTGTCAATTTTTTGAACCTAAAACATCAGAGTTAACAGACACTTGCAGGTGTTGTTGGCTAGTTCTTGGGTTGTGAATTTAGCCTTTTAGTGTCATTTTACTTCATATATTGAACACATACACACCATGTACACTTTTGCAGATACCGCTTATGTACATCCATGTGGTCATTGATATAGCGGTTACATTTTTTCATAAGGCCATGTATGTTTGATAAAGAGGACCATGGTGAGGCTTAACTGGGAGACACCTAGATGTTGGGGTCTCTTTGGTGATGCAGGTGGAAGACTTACCCAACCTCGCCATATGAGATGTATGATAGTTGTTCATAGGTGCTCCATAATCCTAGTTGGCTTCTACTGGGAAATTGATTATATGTAGTGGAGTCAGTGATTCACTATGCGGGTAAACATGTTAGTACTTGCAGTATTATGATATTTTGACATTGTTCATATACTCGTTTTGCAGAGGATACTCTAGCAAAATTTTTCCAGATTTTTGGTTTTATCAACTATATAGTGGTCAATTTACTCCTTGATACACTTATTTGTTGGTGTTTGGGTTCTTCTACCTCCATTACCATTCTATTCAGTTCTCTACCATCATGGCATCAGAGGTCTTAGGCACATATGGTTGATCAAGTTCTAGTGCCAGTGTTCCAAGGAGGAGCTATAACTTGCAGGGCAAAGACCATTTTGAGATCCAAAAATTTGATGGGACAAACTTTGCTCTATGGAAGAATCAGATTAAACATGTGCTGATTCAAAGGAGGCAATGGAAGCCAATAAATGAAAATTCAAAGAATCCTATTGACATGGATGAAGATGATTGGGATGAGTTAGATGAAATGGTCAGGTGTACCATTTGCTTGCACTAGGCAGATAATGTTTACTTTATAGTATTAGACTCTGAAAGTGCAGCGGAGCTTTGGAAGAAGTTATGCAATACATATGAAAAAGAGACAGCATCAAATAAAGCGTATCTGATGAAAAAATTATATGACCTTTGCATGAAGGACACAGATAGTGTTGTTGCTCATCTAAATGAGTTTGGTTCTATATTCTCCTAGTTGCAGGCTCAAAAAATGGATATGGATAATGAAATGAAAGCAGTATTGCTATTATGCACCTTGCCATCATGATGGGATACATTTTGCATAGCTATTAGCAATTGTGCACCTAGTGATAAAATCGTCTATGATGACATATGTGGAGCACTCTTGGGTGAGGAGATTCATAGAAAATATATGGTTGGCACTGAGAGTGGAGATGCATATAATGTTCGTGATTCTTAACAAGGAAAGAATCAGCAACATAGCCGAAGCAAGAATAAGGAAAAGAATGGTCAACAGAATAAGAGTAGAAGTAAATCAAGGAAGAGGGATATCAAATGCCATTATTGTCCTAAGAAAGGACACATGAAGAAAGACCATTATGCATTAAAGAATGCTAAAGGTAAAGGGCAGAATGTTGATGGGCATGTTAAATATGCACCATCTACTTCGACTATGAAGATTGAAGAAATTAATGCTATTTTTTATGATGATGATGATGATGATGTGTTGACACTTGATAGTACTATCCCAATTAAGGCTCTTATGGCTGATTCTCTTTCCCACACATGGCTGCTAGATTGTGGTGCATCTTTCCATGTGACACCACACAGAGAATGGTTCTCTAATTATGCAGCAAAGTCTCTTTGTACCATCAAACTTTGTGACTCTTACTAGTGTGATGTTGTGGGGATTGGAGATGTGGTTGTGTAGTTCATTGATGGTTCAAAATTTACTATGCATAACGTACACCATGTACCTCAGTTATCATGTAGTTCGATGTCAGTTGGTCAACTTGATGACCTTGGTTACAAGGTGGTCTTCTATGCTCAGTCCTTTTGTATATCAAAGGGCAATATGGTTATTGCAAAAGGAAGCAAAGTTGGTTCACTTTATCCTTTATTTGTATCACAGAAAGAACACTTGTTAGTTGTTACTAAACAACATATGGCTTGTATTTGGCATGGTTGTTCGGGCCATATATCTCGTAGTGGAATGGAAAATCTTTCTCATTCTGGCTACTTAATTGTGTTATCTTTATCTATTTTTTTATTTTATGAGCATTATCAATATGGAAGGCAAACCAAAAATGTGCATAGAATGCACATTGACTCTTCAATTAAGCCTTTAGATCTCATTCATAAACATGTGTTGGAAACAATGTCCATTGGTCAAAAATTTGCTCAGAGATAATAGCATGTATAGTTGTCAGTATTAGTCCCTCTACAAGCGATCGGCGTTGGATACCGTGGCTAGAACATTAACCTCCCAAAACTGTGGCACGAGATCGATTCCTTGCGGCAGCAGCCAGTTCGCAAAAGTTTTTTTTTTGTTTGTACTTTTACAATAAGCGACGGATTCCAACATCGATGGATTTTTTTTTCTTTGATATATCGCATAGCGATCGTATTGCTTCACGCTTTATGTGCTTTTCATGATGTTTGTGAAGTTCTTTAGCATTGGAAGAAACAAAGAGTCAAGTTCTATCAGATTTGTGTTGCAGAGAGATAGAAGAAGATACTTGTTATGTGTTGATATATTTAGGTGGTGATGTGTGTGAACACACTAGGACCGCCGGGGCACTTTTTTCCCTCTTTAGGAGGTTTTTTTTCCCCAGCTTGTATATACGCCTATTGCCCTAATGGTCTACTTATCTTTGTACATTCTCTAGTAATACATTCAATATTGTGTGTTGTGCTCCAAGCTTCTTCTTCTTCCTTGTGTTGTTCGCGTGCTTCCGCAGACATCTATCTCCAACAATTGGTATCAGAGCAGGTCGTCGCTTCATCTAGGGTGCCATTGACACTCCTTCATTTGCAGTCTCAGATTCGCACGAAATTTGGTGAGCATATGCAGGGTGTTTTAGAGATCAAAACAGCTTCACTCTGTGGTGCCAAAATCGCAATCTGAGCTCGTTTCGGCCTTCGAACGCATTATCATAGTGCTTGTGTAGGCTATTTCGTCTTTTTGTGCCAAAGGTATATACCAGTTTTTGTTCACCAGTTTAAGCATCTTGAAGTCTGCTATAGGTCTAGCAAAACTCGTCTGGGCAATTCTGTTCAACTTTTTGAGATACAGTCAATTTTCTGCATCAAGGTATTTTAGTCACCGGCCATGGCTGAAAGCAGTGATGTATTCCGTATGTTGGTTGTGGAGGATAAGTTGGATGGTACCAACTACCCATTGTGGGCTTATATGATGCGACATGTATTGGTTGCAAAAGGATTGTGGAACATTGTGCAGGGTATTGAAAGACGTCCTGTTACACCTCTGACTACAGGTACTACAAATACACGTGCTGGAGCTGATGAAGATGGTATGGAAGATGATATTCCGCAGATTCCTGTGCGTGATGCTGTTTCTACTGCACCTACTGTAGAGCACAAAGAAGGAAGAGGCTGGAATGGTTGTTGCAGAGGCCTCTACACCAAAAACAGAGTCTGCAAATCTTGTGCAGGAAGAAGAATGGGTGTTTACTACTGTCTACAGTTTTGACCCATCTTCTCATGAGCAGTGCATGTCTGCAGTAGACTCAAATGTTTGGTATTTTGACAATGAGGCAACCAAACATATTACCTCGCAGCACAGTTTCTTCTCTTAACTCGAGCCTGCCCCTACAGGGAATACTGTTACATGCGCCAACAACTCCTCTTATCGTGTTATGGGAGTTGGTAAGATCATTTTGACTACTACTGATGGTAGTTCTTTCACTTTGTCAGATTCTTTATTTGTGCCAAGGATCAAAAAGAACCTGTTATCAGTTTTTGCATTAGCCAAGATTGGCTTGGTTGTGAAATTTGTTGATGACAGGTGTACAGTTCATGATCTGTCAAATGGCGATGTGATTATTGCTTCTGGCATTTTATGTTGTGGATTGTATAAGCTCATAGACTATGAAAGATCTGAAAATGATTTGGCATGTGCAGTAAATGATTCTCAGGCTATGTCAGATGCAAAGCTTTGGCATGCACGCTTTGGTCATCTGAATTTTGCTAGTTTGCTACGCCTGCAAAAATCTGAAATGGTGTCCTCTTTGCCCAAACTTAAGGCACCTAGAAAACATGTTTGTGAAGGTTGTATTTTGGGCAAAATGCAGCGTTCCTCCTTTCCAAAAGATGGTTCAGTTCGGGCTACATAGAAATTGTAGCTTGTACATAGTGATGTCTGTGGTCCTATGCAGACACCCTCTTTTGGAAATTACCTTTACTTCGTGAATTTCATTGATGATTTTTCCAAGCATGCATGGGTATATCCACTCAAGGCAAAGTCCGAAGTGTTCATGTGCTTTAAACAGTTTTTGGTTTTGGCTCAAAATCTGTCAGCATGTAAAATGGGCACCCTCCGTTCTGATCGAGGGGGGGAATATATGTCTTCTGATTTTTATGCATTTCTGGCTGAACGTGGGATAAAACACCAGTGTATAGTGCCGTATACACCTCAACAGAATGGAGTTGCTGAACGAAAGAACAGGTCACTCATGGAGATGGCGAGGTGCATGGTCAAGAGTCAGGCTTTACCACATAGTTTCTGGCTTGAGGCTATCATGTGTGCAGCATATGTACTGAACAGGTGTCCCACTAAAGCGTTGTAGTCTATCACTCCATATGAGGTTTGGCATGACCGCAAGCCATCTATTGCTCATCTGTGTGTTTTCGGTTGTTTGGCATATGCACTAGTGCCTGAACAACATCATAGAAAATTGGATGATAAGGCAGTAAAATGTATTTTTGTTGGGTACAATTCTGAAAGTAAAGGCTACCGTCTGTATCATCCACAGACTAAACGCATTCTGGTTAGCCGTGATGTTGTCTTTGTGGAAGATGCTATTCAGCCATTGCTTTCATGTACTAAGGAGACATCTGTTAGCTCCAAAGACATGTATGATACTTTGATGCCTCTTTTTACAGGTGGACAGTCTAGTGTTGGTCCTAATGAGGCAACTTCTCAACCTTTGCAGGTTTCATATGATGATGCAGATCATTCCATTTCTGATGCAGATTTACATGATGCACTTGTTGATGAGAGAGATGATATTGAACAGGCAAAAACTATGCCAAAATGGCTGGTGCAGACTTTACGTCACAGCAAATTAGATGCACCTTTGTCATATCGTACTCGTTCAGGCTCTCATAGTCCCTCCTTTGCATCAGATTGCTATGCTATGGCTGTGTCTAGTCTCTGTGATGAGAATGAGCCTGTTTCTTTTGATGAAGCACAGAATTCAGAAAATTGGATGGCTGCTATGCAATCTGAATATGATGCTATAATGAAGAATGGTACATGGTCTTTATGTGACTTGCCTCCTGGCAAGAAGGCCATTGGCACTAAGTGGGTATACAAGCTGAAGCATAAACCTGATGGTACAGTTGACAGGTATAAGGTTGGGCTTGTTGCAAAGGGTTATGCGCAGGAAAGAGGCATTGATTTTGATGAGACCTTTGCACCTACATGCCGTATGACTACTGTTCGGAGCATTTGTGCACTTGCAGCCCATCATGGTTGGAATGTACATCAGTTGGACATTAAAAAAACATTTTTGAATGGTGACTTGCATGAAGAAGTGTATGTTTTTCAGCCCCGTGGCTTTGTGCAGAAAGGGCATGAAAACCAGGTGTGCAGGTTAAAGAAGGCATTATATGGTTTAAAGCAAGCACCACGTGCTTGGTATGAGAAGATACATGCCTATCTGGTTGCACATGGTTTTGAGAACAGTCCAACTGAAAGCACCTTATATGTTAAGCGTGATAATGATGTGCTTCTGATCATTGTTGTCTATGTTGACGACATGCTGCTCACTGGTCCTATTGAGAAGCATATTGCTGATTTCAAGGCTGATTTGCATGCCTCATTTGAGATGTCTGATTTGGGGCATTTGCATCACTATTTGGGCATTCAGTTATGCAAGTTGATGGTGGAATGGCTCTGTATCAAACGAAATATGTTGACACATTATTGCAGCGTTTTGGCCTTCAGAAGTGTAAGCCTATTGCCACTCCTATGGAGACAGGTTTACAATTGAGTCTTCATGATGTTGGAGATGCATTTGATGCTGTTCTCTATCAGCAGGCTGTTGGATGCTTGATTTACTTATGCATTACTCGGCCAGATATTCAGTTTGTTGTCTCATAGATGAGCAGATTTATGCATTGCCCAGGAGTCAAGCATTGGCAGGCGGTTAAGCGCATCTTTTGCTACTTGAGTGGTACTCGACTACTTGGGTTGTTTTATCCCAAGGGGGGATCACTATTGCCAGATTTGCATGCTTTTTCTGACTCTGATTGGGCTAGTTGCTATGACACTCATGTGTCCACCAATGGTCTTTGCTTCATGCTTGGTAGCTCATGTATATCTTGGTTGAGCAAGAAGCAGCCTACTGTGGCCACTTCCAGTTGTGAGGCTGAGTATAGGGCAGCTGTTACAGCGACTGTTGAGTGTGTGTGGCTCAGATGCCTTATGGCTGATTTGGGTGTTCGCTAGTCTTTTGCCACCACCATCTTCACTGACAGTCAGAGCGCATTGGCAGTTGCGAGGAACCCTGTGTTCCATGCTTGCACTAAGCACATTGAGGTGCATTATCACTATGTCAGGGAGAGGTTCTCTGCTGGGGAGATCAGCTTGGCATATGTGCCCATGCAAGAGAACATTGCAGACCTTTTCACGAAGGCTCTGCCCAGGGAGAAGTTTGAAGCTTCCCGCAAAGCTTTGGGCTTACTTCCTTTTGTGGAGTGATTTCCACATAGCTTGGCACTTCCTTATACATGAGTGCCAGCTCCTTGTTCACCGCATCACTCCCAGGGGGGATTTGTTGATATATTTAGGTAGTGATGTGTGTGAACACACTAGGACCGCCGGGGCACTTTATTCCCTCGTTAGGAGGTTTTTTTCCCCCGGCTTGTATATACGCCTATTGCCCTAATGGGCTACTTATCTTTGTACATTCTCTAGTAATATATTCAGTATTGTGTGTTGTGCTCCAAGCTTCTTCTTCTTCCTTGTGTTGTTCGTGTGCTTCCGCAGACATCTATCTCCAACATTATGTTGCGAAAGTTTATGAATCCTAAAATGCTTTCATCAAAGGTTTTATTGGATCATCTAACCTTATTCTAGATTTTGGGAAGCTTAGGAATGACAGGGAAAGCTATTGGCATATGCACAATGCTAATAAAAAGGGTTCAGAGATTTTGTTTTAGATACAGGTATTGATCATTGAAGATCAGATTTATTGAAAGAAGGAAGACGTTCCAGATTTCATAAAGTCTGATATATATGAAGAATTCTGGATACTAGTGTTAAGTCATCCAGGGGGTGATGAAACATGAAGACTTATTTTCAGCCATATATGAAAGAATACAGAGTCATACCTATAGGTATTCCTATTTCAAGTATTCCTATATTTCCTTTGTCAGTTTCTCTTTATGGTCCAACTTTGAAAGAAGAAGGAAGAAGGAGAAATTATGGAGAAAGCTCCTGTTAGGATGTTCCTGTTCAGGAGAAGGTTCCAGAGTTCTATTGAAGAGAAGCTTGATATTTTAGAGAGGTATGTTTGAAAAGTGTGCACATATATGTTTATACCAGGTTCTGAAGGAAAGAGGTATGAAAGATTTACAGATTGAACAAGGATGAAGACATGATGACATCATAGATTTTTTATGAGACTCATGAGTTTATTTCAGTTGATTTTAGTTGATTTCAGTTGAGTTGAGTTGACTTGACTTAAGTAGAGTCAGAAATGAACCAGCACTGTTCATAATACACTAAGTTGTGAGTTGTCAGTCATAGGTCCCAGGATAGAGTTCTTGATTTTGTTTAGTGTATTTACATGACACAGCAGAAGTACATTGAGAAAGTTTCGTAAGGTAAATGCAAATATGTGGATCCTAGTGTATGTTTTCAGGTTTGTGAAGACAGAAGATAGCAAGTGCAGAGTCAATACATGCTATATTTGTTGTCAAGCAGTGATTGCTTGATGTACACACGATTGAAAATCTAGTTTGCATACTTTCTCAAGTATTATGTTTCATATTCAGCAAGTTCAAGTTTGAAGGAAAGTCGAATTCAATATTGAAGAAGATTTTTGAAGAAAAGGTTTAAATATCAGTTCGGGAGTACAAGCTTGAAGCTTGTGATAGTTTGCAGCTTTGATAATTTGCAGATCCAGTTCAGTTTGTACCAATATGACATTGCAGGGGGGATTGTTGGAAACAATGTCCATTGGTCAAAAATTTGCTCAGAGATAATAGCATGTATAGCTGTCAGTATTAGTCCCTCTACAAGCGATCGGCACTGGACGCCGTGGCTAGAACATTAATCTCCCAAAACTGTGGCACGATCGATTCCTGGCGGCAACAGCTCGTTCGCAAAAGTTTTTTTTTTGTTTGTACTTTTACAATAAGCGACGGATTCCAACGTCAACGGATTTTTTTTCTTTGATATATCACATAGTGATCGTATTGATTCACAGTTTATGTGCTTTTCATGATGCTTTTCAAAGTACACAATCTACTATATAAGAAGAGCATGGCTCATTGTTCAAGTATCCTTCACCTAATTTCAACACAAGCCTTGGTGTTTGGACCTCAATAGAGGTGGTGTTTCTTCTAGCACATGAGGCAGCCATGATGCTAACTTGGAGCATGTTGAGGAGTGGCTATGGAGTTCTTCTTGGAGGAGAAGAGTGTGCTCACACTCTTGCTCATGAAGAGTACTTGGTCATTAGCAGCTTGGTGGCGAGGATCGGCCATCTACATGGTGTATTTGAAGATTGTCTTCTACATGAAGATTTTGGTGTACTTCAAAGACATTGGATGGTGGTTAACATAAGATTTACATCTTATGTTAAGAATTCATTTACATATTCTCTTTATGCACACAGGTACTACTTGAAGTTTATGGAGGTAGTAACATCCATATCAGGAGTCGTCCTATTCCGCATAGGTACAAGAGAATCAGTACGGTTATGCTTTATGCATATTTGGATGAGGTGTTTGAGAAGGTGTGTTCACATGAGTTTGAGGATTTCCAGCAGCAAACTTGTTAACATTCTTTGCTACTTCTTAAGTATGTGATCTTTTCACACACGTATCTAAATTAGGGTCTTCCATAGCCTAAGGTTAGATGAGGGTTTGTTGATTATCAGTTTTAGACTGATCCTTCCTCTTTCGGTCACTCATATTCACTCTTCTACAACCTATCAAGTCACACATCTCATGTATATTCAGATTTCGATCCATACATCTGAATATGTTTGTTACATTTGTATATTCACTTATCCATCTATTTCTCTTCACATAGAGTGGTTGAGAGTTTTGCTCCCACATTGTACATTGAACATTGGTATATATGATACTATGAGTAAGTGGTGTCTTACATAACACCTTACACATGTCGTCTATTCTTTCTCTATCTTTGTCTCATCATTTGTATGATTAAGTGTGGGACGTTCATGTTTTGTCAATATTGGAAGATTGTTGGAATCTATGTTGTAGATGTTGGACCTATGGAACCATGGACCTGTGATATGAGCTATGGGACTGCCTCATTTCCAACAACATGTGTGTGGTCCTATGCCCACTAGGTCCTTAGGTGGTTCTTTTTACTTTGTCACTTTCATAGATGATGATCCTAGAGAAGTTTGGGTATATCCTATCGAATCGAAGGATGAGGTATTCCCTAGTTTCAAAAACTAGCTTGCTTCAGTTGAGACTCTAAAAGGAACTAAACTTAAGGCTTTATGTTCAAATAATGGGGGTGAGTATACCTCACATAAATTTAACTTTTTCTATCAGTCTAGAGGGATTTGTAGAGAGTTTACAACTCCTTATACCCTAATACAGAATGGTGTAGCTGAAAGAATGAATAGAACTATTCAAGATAGAGTATTTTCTATGTTGCATCATGCAAACCTCTCACAAGGCTTTTGGGTAGAAGCAGTATTGACTGTAGTTCATGTGATTAACCTTTCACCTAGTACTGCCAAAGGTCTGAAAGTGGCACAAGAATTATGGACGGGGAAGCCACCATATTATGATCATCTTCGAGTTTTTGGGTGTGAAGCATATGCTCATATACCCAATAATCTTAGGCAAAAAAGGGACCATAAGTCAAAGAAACACATTTTTCTTGGATATGGTCAAGAAGGACAATATGGATATCGCTTATGGGATCCCGAAACACGATCAATGATTAGAAGTAGTGGTGTCATTTTCAATGAGTCTAAGATGCATAAACATCCCATTAAGGAGGTTGAACTGAGAAGAGTGGTGTTTGAGGATACTAGTCCTCCAACTAGCATGCATAAAAATGTTGCACATAGGGACGTTCAAGAGAATTTCTGATCAGATCTGTTTGCATATGTTTCTGTTCAGCAACCATTGAGATGCTCTACATGTGTCTCACATCCACCTGATAGATATGTTCCAGGTTTAGATTTTGTTATGCTAACACATGCCGGTGAGACTTCTTCCTACAAAGAAGCTATGCAGAGAGAGGATCATGTCAAGTGGGAGTGTGCCATGAAGAGTGAGTTGGATTCTATTCACAATAATGGTACTTGGGATTTAGTACCTTTGCCAAAGTGTAGGAAAGCTTTACCATGTAAATGGGCATATAAGCTGAAATTCACATCAAATAATGCTTCTCCAAAGTATAAAGCAAGACTTGTTGCAAAGGGGTTTAAGCAACAACATGGTGTTGATTTGGAGGAAATCTTCTCTCCAGTGGTAAAGATGACTACCCTGTGCATGTTGCTTGGATTCATTGCAATGGAGGTCTTAGAGCTAGTCTAAATGGATGTGAAAATTGCTTTCTTGCGTGGGGATCTTACAACTGAGATCTATATGGAACAACCATAGGGTTATGTAGTTCTTGGAAAGGAAAGTCTAGTCTGTAAGCTCAAGAAGAGCTTGTATGGACTTAGACAGTCCCCTAGACAATGGTACCAAAAGTTTGATGCTTTTATGAAGTCTCAAGGCTATTTTCAAAGCAATGAGGATCATTGTGTCTACACAAAGAGATGCTCAGATGGAAGCTTGATATGCTTGATACTTTATGTCAATGATATGTTGATTTTTGGGAAGTGCTCTTATGATTTGTCAATTCTCAAAAAGAAGTTGAGTCAGACATTTGATATGAAGGATTTGGGGGATGCCAAACATATTCTTAGCATGCGCATTACTAGTGATAGGAGTAAAAGATGCATATACTTTTCTTAAAGTGAGTACATATCCAAAGTACTTCCAGGTTCAAAATGCAGGGTGGAAAGGCATTGAGTACACCTTTACCCACATATGTGAAATTGAGCAAGAATGATTGCTCCAAATCAGACGAGGAAAGGAAATCATGACCAAAATTCCCTATCAGTCTATTGATGGTAGTCTCATGTATGTTATGGTAGCTACGAGATCAGACATTACATTTGTAGTGGGAGTTGTGATCAGATATATGTCTAATCCTCACAAGAAACATTGGGAAGCATTCAAGATGATTTTGAGATCTCTGAGTGGCACTAAGGACAAGTGTCTATGCTTACATAGAGGGAAAGCATCCATTATTGGTTACACAGATGCTGACTATGCTGGTTGTGTAGACAATCGTAAGTCTACATCAGGGTACATTTTTCATTTCGTTGGAAGTGCTATCTCTTGGAGATCTCATCTTCAAGAATGTACAGTTGTTTACACCACATAAGCAGAGTATATTATGTAAGGAAGCATTGTGGCTTTCTCTTCTTGCTTGTGATATGGGTTTATCTCAGCATGTACCTCGTTTGCATAGTGATAGTCAGAGTGTCATTGCTTTGGCTAAGAATCCAGTCTATCATGCAAAGACCAAGCACATTGAGGTGAGGTATCACTTCATTAGAGATTGCTTAGCCACTAAGCGCATTATTCTTGAGAAGGTTCACACTCAAGATAATGTTGCAGATGCTTTGACTAAAGCTCTACCACAAGATAGCTTTCGACACTGTTGTCATTTGATGGGGGTTAATTGATTCATGATCTTATATAGTCACTTGTATACTATGTAACATGCCCATCAGGTGGGAGTATAGTTTGTATACTTACACTCAAGTATTCTTTATCATTCTTTGTTTCTCTCACATAGTTACTTTGGCCATATTGGCCTTTAGTGGGAGATTGTTATTGTTAGTTTCCATGTGAAAGGCCAAATGGCCATTGGATACCTCTTTGTATATGTTCTTTAATAAAACATATAGTGGTCTGGTCAACCACAGACTGTAAGTTCGATCGCACTTTGTAACACCTAAGAAGTTTGTGTTCATGCTATCTGTGTACGTGTTTTTCTGTGTATTTTGTAGTCTCTATGCGAGGTATCGTGTTCCACCCTAGGAGCTTGGTTTTCTACTCCAAGGATATCATCATGGAGCTCTAGAGAAGGAGAGCGCAATGTGGTGCATTGCCATCAAAATACTTCATACTTTCCCTCATTGATCATTGAGGATGATGATCTTTAGAAGGGGGAGAGAGTGTTGGACATTGGCCTATAGAGACCACTCCATGTGTGTGTGGGACAATGACCAGCCATAACCAAGGTCCCTAGCTCAGAGGATATCCTTAGGTATTCAATGGTAGTGGGCATGAGTGATGTATGGTGGCCACATGTCGGCACTCAACCATTCTAGAGCATTACTATTTTGGATGCAAGGGGATAGAATGGATGGGAGGAGAGCGGCACACACATCATTCAAAAGTTTTATTTTTCAATCTTTAAGAGAGTTTTTAGGAGAATCCCTATAGTATGTGTATGCATATGTGTATGTGTGTGAATGCGTATGTGTGTGAATGTGTATGTGTGTGAATGTGTATGTGTATGTGTATGTGTATGTGTATGTGTATGTGTATGTGTATGTGTATGTGTATGTGTATGTGTATGTGTATGTGTATGTGTATGTGTATGTGTATGTGTATTGCATCTACATGCACATGTGCACCTGCATCTGCATGCACATGTGCATGTGCATCTACACATGCATGTGCACCTGCATCTGCACACGCACGTGCACCTACATCTCCACGTGCATGTGCACCTGCATCTCCAAGTGCATGTGCACCTGCATCTCCATGTGCATGTGCAACTTTATCTGCACATGCATGTGCACCTGCATCTGCATGCGTAGGTGCACCTTCATCTTCACGCCCATGTGCACCTTCATCTGCATGTGCATGTGCACCTGCATCTGCATGCGCATGTGCACCTGCATCTGCATGCACACCTGCATCTGCACACGCATGTGCACCTGCATCTCCACATGCATGTGCACCTGCATCTCCACACGTAGGTGCGCCTATAGGTGTACGTGTATGTGTGCCTATGCACGCACGTGTGCATGCACATGTGTGTGCGTGTGCATGCGCATGTATAGGTATGCATACATGTACGGGTATGTATACATGCATATGCGTATGCATATGCGCATGCGTATGCGTATGCATATGCGCATGCGTATGCGCATGCGTATGCGCATGCGTATGCGTATGCATATGCGTCTGTGTATGCGTATGCGTATGCATATGCGTCTGTGTATGCGTATGCGTATGCATATGCGTCTGTGTATGTGTATACGTTTGTGTATGTGTATGCGTATGTGTGTGGGTATGTGGGTATGTGTGTATGTGTGTATGTCTATGTATATGTGTATCTACGTGTGTGTGTGTGCATATATATATGTATGTGTGTGCATATGTGTCTATGTGTGTGTATTTGTGTATGTGTGTATATGTGTATGTATGTGTATGTGAGTATGTGTGTATGTGTGTATGTGTGTATGTATGTGTGTATGTGAGTATGTGTGTATGTATGTGTGTATGTATGTGTGTATGTATGTGTGTATGTATGTGTGTGTATGTGTGTATGTGTGTATGTGTGTATGTGTGTATGTGTGTATGTGTGTATGTGTGTATGTGTGTATGTGTGTGTATATGTGTGTAGTTGTAGGTGTAGGGTAGGTGTAGGTGTAGGTGTAGGTGTAGGTGTAGGTGTAGGTGTAGGTGTAGGTGTAGGTGTAGGTGTAGGTGTAGGTGTAGGTGTAGGTGTAGGTGTAGTTGTAGCGTAGGCATAGGCATAGGTGTAGGTGTAGGTATACATATAGGTGTAGGTGTAGGTGTAGGTGTAGGTGTGGGTGTAGGTGTAGGAGTAGGTGTCTCTATTTGTGTACGTGTGTATGTGTGTATGTTTGTGTGTGTATTTGTGTATATGTGTATGTGAATGTGCATGTTCACGTGCATGTGTATGTGTATGCGTATGTGTATGCATATGTGCATGTGCATGCGCATGTGCATGTGTATGTGTATGTGTATGTCTATGTCTATGTGTATGTGTATGTCTATGTCTATGTGTATGTGTATGTGTATGTGTATGTGTATGTGTATATGTATATGTGTATGTTTATGTGTATGTGTATGTGTATGTGTATGTGTATACGTATATATATATGTATATGCATATGTTTATGCATATGCATATGTTTATGCATATGCATATGTTTATGCATATGCATATGTTTATGCATATGCATATGTTTATGCATATGCATATGTTTATGCATATGCATATGTTTATGCATATGCATATGTTTATGCATATGCATATGTTTATGCATATGCATATGCATATGTTTATGCATATGTATATGTATATGTGTATGTTTATGTGTATGTGTATATGTATATGTGTATGTGTATGTGCATGTGTATGTGTATGTGTATGTGTATGTGTATGTGTATGTGTATGTGTATGTGTATGTGTATGTGTATGTGTATGTGTATGTGTATGTGTATGTGTATGTGTATGTGTATGTGTATGTGTATGTGTATGTGTATGTGTATGTGTATGTGTATGTGTATGTGTATGTGTATGTGTATGTGTATGTGTATGTGTATGTGTATGTGTATGTGTATGTGTATGTGTATGTGTATGTGTATGTGTATGTGTATGTGTATGTGTATGTGTATGTGTATGTGTATGTGTATGTGTATGTGTATGTGTATGTGTATGTGTATGTGTATGTGTATGTGTATGTGTATGTGTATGTGTATGTGTATGTGTATGTGTATGTGTATGTGTATGTGTATGTGTATGTGTATGTGTATGTGTATGTGTATGTGTATGTGTATGTGTATGTGTATGTGTATGTGTATGTGTATGTGTATGTGTATGTGTATGTGTATGTGTATGTGTATGTGTATGTGTATGTGTATGTGTATGTGTATGTGTATGTGTATGTGTATGTGTATGTGTATGTGTATGTGTATGTGTATGTGTATGTGTATGTGTATGTGTATGTGTATGTGTATGTGTATGTGTATGTGTATGTGTATGTGTATGTGTATGTGTATGTGTATGTGTATGTGTATGTGTATGTGTATGTGTATGTGTATTTGTATGTGTATGTGTATGTGTATGTGTATGTGTGTGTATGCATATGTGTTTTTGTATGTGTATGCATGTGTATGTGTATGTGTATGTGTATGCATATTTGTATGCAAATGGGTATGTGTATGCATATGCATGTGTATGTGTGTTTGTATGCATACGCTTATGCATATCCATATGCATTTGTATGCATATGCATACCCCTTTGCACATATGTGTATGCATATGCATATTCATATGCATATGTGTAAGTGTACGTGCATGTGTATGCGCACATGCAGGTATGTGTATGCGTGCATGCAACGTATATGTGCAACTTGTACGTGCAACGTGTACGTGCAACATGTGCGTGCAACGTGTACGTGCAACGTGTACGTGCAACGTATACGTGCAACGTGTACGTGCAACGTGTACGTGCAACGTGTACGTGCAACGTGTACGTGCAACGTGTACGTGCAACGTGTACGTGCAACGTGTACGTGCAACGTGTACGTGCAACGTGTACGTGCAACGTGTACGTGCAACGTGTACGTGCAACGTGTACGTGCAACGTGTACGTGTACGTGCAACATGTTTTGTACATGTACATGCAATGTGTACATGTACGTGCAATGTGTACGTGTACATGCAACGTGTACATGAATGTGCAAAGTGTACGTGTACGTGTATATGCAATGTGTATGTGTAATGTATATGTGTACGTGTACGTATAACATGTAATATATACGTCTATGTGTAACATTTACGTGTACATGTAAATGTCTGTGTATGTATACATGTACATGTGAATGTGCACGAGTGTATGTGCATGTGCTTGTGGGTGTGTGTGGATGTGGGTGTGCTTGTGCATATGCATGTGCTTATGTGTGCTTATGAGTGTGCACGTGGGTCAGGGTGTGCATGTCTGTGTGTGTGTGTGTGTGTGCACATGCGCGCATGTGTGTGTGTGCACATGCACGCATGTGTGTGTGTGCACATGCACGCATGGGTGTGTGTGCACATGCACGCATGTGTGTGTGTTGCACATGCACGCATGTGTGTGTGTGCACATGCATGCATGTGTGTGTGTGCATGTGCCATCGAAATACTTCATACTTTCCCTCATTGATCATTGAGGATTATGATCTTTAGAAGGGGGAGAGAGTGTTGGACATTGGTCTATAGAGACCACTCCATGTGTGTGGGACAAGGACCAACCATAGCCAAGGTCCTTAGGTTGGAGGATATCCTTAGGTATTCAATGGTAATGGACATGAATGATGTATGGTGGCCACATAGCGGCACTGGACCATTCTAGAGCATTACTATTTTGGATGCAAGGGGATATAATGGATGAGAGGAGAGCGGCAGACACATCATTCACAAGTCTTATTTTTCAATCTTTCAAGAGAGTTTTTAGGAGAATTCCTATAGTATATGTATGCATATGTGTATGTGTGTGTGTATGCATATGTGTACGTGTATGTGTATTTCATATGCACGTGCATGTGCACCTACATCTGCATGCGCATGTGCACCTGGACTTGCATCTGCACGCGCAGGTGCACCTACATCTACATGTGCAAGTGCACCCTGTCGGAGAGTGTTAATCTCCTTCAGAATAACCTACTCTTGTGATTAGAACACCTCTATACCAAGAGTAAGTCACAAACTTCACAACACAAAAGTCTGCTGCACAATTTATTCAAATTAATCTTCACAAGTTATCTATGTCTGAAACTGTTACTCTGAACAGTCAACTTTACACCTGAAACTTCTAAGATTTAGTTCTCCTTGAATAGAACCCGTTTAAGCAAATGCTTCTGGTTACGAGTAGCTTATCTTCTAACTTAAAGATTAAGCTCTCACTCATGCAAAACTTTAAAGTATGCACTGAGAAATGATCAAAACATTGATCACCGAAAATGCGCCTGTTTCAGTAAACTCTGAACACTCAACACATATGAATGTTCCTACTGACAATTCTCGTTTTCTGTTTACAATTAAACTCTGAAACTTAAGCTATAGATTGATTAACTATAGACTTAGATATCCTCAATAGGATTTCACAAATCATCTATTACAGATGAAAACACACAGAAATTTCGGCGCAGTGTTTCTTCGATTACTCAGAAAGTTACAGTTGAGTGATGAGAGGAAACTCAACTAACTTTACATATGTCTAATGACATCTAACTTCTCATTCTCTCATTCTATGTCTCTACAACTCTCATTCTTCCTCTTATTCATTTCTCATCTTCTCTACTCTACTCTCTCTACTATGCGCCTCGACATTTTCAGGTATTTATAGATAAATTTGTACAAGCTTATAACGCGGACTATACTACTGTACATATGTGTACAATTTTTCCGGTTCTTCTTCCAAGCTTCAAACTTTGTTCTTTTCTTCCTCTTTTCATCTTTCAACTCCTCATGAACTGAAAACTGTAAAAGTGATTATTTTCGGTAACATTCCGGTGACTTTCCTGTAATCTTCCGGTACTGTTCCAGTGACCTTCCGGTACTGTTCCGGTGCCTTCCGGTGACTTTTTTAAGGAATTTTTGCTGAAGGTTCTGCGGACTTAAAGACCTTCAATTGTTGATTGTCTTGCACCAACAGCTCCCCCTCAATCATCAATTGAGGTTTTCTCTGTCTTCTTTATTCCTGACATATCCTTGAACCTTTGTAACTTTGGTCCATCCAAACTTTTTGTAAGCATATCAGCTATCTGATCTTTCGTTGAAGTATGGATTACTTCAATCTCTTTATCCATCACCTTCTCTCTTAGAAAGTGATACTGAATCTCAATGTGTTTGGTCCTGGCATGAAAAACAGGATTAGCAGCTAAATATAATGAACTCATATTATCTCCAAATATAATTGGAGTCCTCTGTATAGTGTCAAAATTCTTCATTAAAGTCTTTAGCCAAATCACTTCCTTTGCGGCTTCAACCATGCCTTTGTACTCAGCTTCAGTAGAAGATAAAGCAACTGTATGTTGCTTCTTGGAACACCATGAGATAAGTTTATCTCCCACATAACACATATATCCAAATGTAGACCTTCTATCATCTGGATTACCTGCCCAATCTGCATCACTGTATATTTTGATATTTGTATCTGATGTAAAACCATAATACAAACCTTCTTTGAGTGTACCCTTAATGTACCTCAACACCCTTTGTCCTGCAATCCAGTGTTCTTTTCTTGGACAGTGCATGAACTGAGACAATACTCCTACTGCATATGATAAATCAGGTCTGGTTAAAGTAGCATAGATAAGACTACCAACCAAACTCTGATATTGTCTCACATCCTTGAATTCTTCACCTCCAAACTTACTCAGTTTGTGGTTCACCTCCATTGGAGTAGGTGCTATTCGGCAATCATTCATTTTAAACTTGATTAACAAGTTCTTCAAATATCTTTCTTGGGTCACGAATACTCCATGCTGAGTATATGTGATCTCCATACCCAAGAAATAAGACAAGTCTCCCAAGTCACTTATCTTGAACTCCTTTTCCATTTGCTTCTTGAGTCTTTGTATACCTGTCTCATCTGTTCCTGTAAGGATTATATCATCAACATATATGCACATGTATATGAAACCATTATCACTTGCTTTTATAAGCAGACTACTATCTGCTTCAGACACCTGAAAACCAAGTTCTTTCAAGAACTTTACAAGTCTATAATTCCACGCTCTTGGCGCTTGCTTCAAGCCATACAAAGCTCTCTTGAGCTTACACACATGATCTGGATATCTTTTATCTCTGAACCCTTGAGGTTGCTCCATGAACACATCATCTGAAATATAACCATTCAGAAAAGCATTTTTCACATCTAACTGACATAACTTCCAACCTTTGCTCGCAGCAACAGCTATGAGTGTTCTGATGGTTGTCATCTTTGCTACTGGACTATAAGTCTCATCATAATCAACTCCATAAGTTTGAGCAAACCCTTTGACAACAAGTCTAGCTTTATATCTAGACACACTTCCATCTGCAAATCTTTTGGTCTTGTAGACCCACTTGCATCCAATAATCTTCTGGCTATTTGGTTTAGGAACTAAATCCCATGTTTGATTTTCCACCAATGCATCATGTTCTTCTTGCATAGCTTTTTCCCATTTTTCCTTACCTTTTGCCTCTTCATATGTAGAAGGGTCCTCATCTGCTTTCACTATGTAAGCATAATCTTTCGTAGCCAAAAATGAAGTATCATAACTGTACCTTGTAGGTTGCCATCTATTTCTTGATGACCTTCTGAGTTCTCCAGTCCTTGAGGTTTCTGGTTCTTCACACTCAGGATCAAATCTTGGTCTTTCTTCAACTTCTTCCTGCACTTCATAATTTTCTTCTTCATCAATTATTTGAACCTTTGATTTACCTTTCTTCTGACTCACTTCTTCTTCATCACCTGTATTGTTATTAACTGTTCCTGCATACCAAGAACTTTGCTCATCAAACGTAACATCTTTCGAAACCAGAAAATGTTTTGTGGATGGATTCCACAACCTGTATCCCATCTGTCTGTCATCATAACCAATGAAAACATATTTTTCAGCTTTAGGTTCTAATTTGTGTCTTAATTGTGATGGCACATATGCATATGCCACACATCCAAATACTCTGCAATGATCCAGGGTAGGTCTTTTACCCCACCAAGCTTCATATGGTGTCATACCCTGCAGGGATTTGCATGGTAACCTATTGACCAAATAAGTAGCTGTGTTTACAGCTTCAGCCCACAAATAATTAGGGCAATTTTTCTCATTCATCATGGACCTTGCAAACTCAACAAGAGTCCTATTCCTTCTTTCTGCTACACCATTTTGTTGAGGAGAATATCTGCAAGTAACTTCCCTTTTTATACCTGCATTCCATAAGTAGTCACTGAATTCGTTGGAGAAATACTCTCCCCCTCCATCTGATCTTAGTCTCTTCAGTCTATGACCTGTAGTTCTTTCTGCATACGCATGATAATGTTTGAATGTATTGAATACTTCTGACTTATCCTTGATCACATAGATAGTGATCCATCTGGTAGCATCATCAACATAAATCACATAATATCTTGATCCATTTATACTGAAATCCTTTGATGGTCCCCACACATCTGTGTGTACCAACTCAAGCTTCTCTGAGTGCATAAAACCCTGCTTGGAATAAGAATTCTTATGAGCCTTACCAAATTGACATGCCTCACATTTGTATGTCATATGTTGACCTGCAACATTAGGCAATCCAAGCACCGAACCATTGTTAACCATATCTTTAATACCTCTTTCATTGAAATGTCCAAGCCTCTTGTGCCAAAGATCTAACTCAGAAATTTTCTGTCCTTCATATGTAAACATGGCCTGACCAATGTTGCCTTGAATCTTCAGTGTAAACAGTCTTCCTTCTTTCTTTCCTGAAACAATCTGTTTATACCCTTGACTGGGATCTTCCACGTATACTCCTTCATTAGTGAATCTTACTTCATATCCCTTTTCAACAATTTGTCCTACACTTATCAAATTCTTAGGAATTGTAGGAACATATAGAACCTTACCCAATAAGGTACTGCCGTCTTTGGCTTTCACTGATCCAATCGACTGCACTTTATGCTTTGTGTTGTCACCTGTTTGAACAACATGATTAGAAACTTTATTCTCCAAATCAGTCATCAATGATATGTTTCCACTCAGGTGATTGCTACACCCTGAGTCAATGTAGAAGACTCTTTGATCTTCACTCTGACTTTCACAAGTAGCATTCAATATCAATGTTGAATCCTCCTTCTGTTCTGAAGCGTAATTGTAGTAGGTATTATTATATTGTTGACTTTGGAATCCTCTACCTGCATTTCTTCCAAAGTAACTCCTACCACCTCTTCCTCTAAAATTTCCTCTTTGATTTCTGCCACCTCTTCCTCTTGCATTGTAACTTTGACTATATCCATTATTACTTTGAGTATTGTGCCAACAATCATTAGCTAAATGATTTGTCTTACCACAAATCCAGCAGGCTTTACCTCCATCTTTGTTGTTTCTGCCTCTTCCTCTACCTTTGCCACCTCCTCTTCCTCTTAGGAAGTTGGCTTGGCTAGTTGTTCCTTCATCTTCATTTGCTTGTTGCTTTCCTTTGCTATTCTTCTTTTTATCTTTTGAATACATTGCATGACCTGCACTCTTATCACCATCTCCTTTAACATCATTCTCAAATGTTAGCATATGACCTAGCAACTGATTTAAATCTGGAGTGAAATGATCAAGCGATAACTCTGTAGACAAAATGAACGGCTTCCATTTGTCATCACCTCTTAAGCCTGTAAGAATTTGCCTTACCAATTTATCCTCTTCGATATCTTCATCAACAGCTCCTAATGCATCTGCAATATCTTTCATTCTTGTCACATAGTCTGAAACGGACTGAGAAGCCTTCTTCTTGAAGGTTGTAAACTCTGCCCATAAGGATGCCTTCCTTGACTTAGTAGTATTCTGGAAATGCTCCTCCAATGCATTCCAAATGTCCGTTGCACTTTCAAGACCTCGAATATGAGGTAACAAGTAATCATTGACTGCCATATAGATAATGCTTCTAGCTTGCGCATCTTTCTTCATCCAATTTTTCAAATCTGCCAATTCTTCCCTAGTCGGAACACTAGGATCTCTGAACTGTGGCTTTTCTTCTTCTCCTGTGATATAAGCTATCAAATCTTTGCTCATAAGATGAGCTTCCAACCTCATTGACCATGCAGGATAGTTTTCCCTATCCAGTTTCTCTATCTGTAGAGAATCTCCCATCTTGTGTCTTCCTGTGTATTGAAATCTTCAATCTTTATGAATAATATATGTACCTTTACTTCAAATTGGACTCCGTTTGTCTTTCTTGATGCCGTATGATCTCTTCTTCAGGTTTCGCCTTCAAGCTTTCACCTTCTAGTTCTTCGGTTGTTGAATTCTTTGTAACTGCAGCAGTCGGGAACCTGCTTTCTTTGATTTTGGTGTCTCCTGCTCTGATACCACTGCTGCTCTGATACCTGCTCTGATACCACTGCTGCTCTGATACCTGCTCTGATACCACTGTCGGAGAGTGTTAATCTCCTTCAGAATAACCTACTCTTGTGATTAGAACACCTCTATACCAAGAGTAAGTCACAAACTTCACAACACAAAAGTCTGCTGCACAATTTATTCAAATTAATCTTCACAAGTTATCTATGTCTGAAACTGTTACTCTGAACAGTCAACTTTACACCTGAAACTTCTAAGATTTAGTTCTCCTTGAATAGAACCCGTTTAAGCAAATGCTTCTGGTTACGAGTAGCTTATCTTCTAACTTAAAGATTAAGCTCTCACTCATGCAAAA